>CM070545.1:72229200-72829200 GCA_036346405.1 Phyllostachys edulis
TTAATCCCAAATTAAACTTCGGAAGCTCCGTTCTCCTCCGTTATAGCTCCAAAAATTATGAAATTTGTTTCTAAAATTTTGTAAATTCAAGATCTTGCTAATGGCATAGGTCTTGTTTAATTTGGAGTTCATTTGTTATTCTTTTTGTATTTATTTGCTCCCTTTGCTTGTTTGGGCCTTTTTCTAGTACGTTCGTCCGAATAGGATTTGAAGACGCGAGAGATCTCCAAGTTGATCAAGCCCAAGAATATCAAGACTCTCTTGCCTATAACCAAGACGAGTCAATGCTTTGATCATATTGATCCTATATTTTATGTAAATTATATTCATTTAAATTACCAAAATTGCATGCTTTAATTCTTTAATCAAACGTATGTTAAAGTTTAAGGTAGTTAAATACCCACTTGATGATTAATTAATTAAGATGACATCCATTGATATTGAATCCATTATTCCATATCACCCTAGTAACTATGTGGTAAATACTAGCTATAGGTTGTACTTAAGCGACATGCTAGTCTTGCTTAAGTACCGGGGTATTAAAATACCCCCATTATCATATCTTCAAACATGAAATAGTTTTGGGCAGTCATTGGTGGTCCATGACTGAAACGAATGAGATAATTTGGTTTTACTCCTCAAAACCCCAATAACTTGTTATTACCACATCTGGGCGGATGGAATGGTGGTGGGTGCTGACTGAGTACGAGAGGTTGGTATGTGGATTGAACCGTCCGGATGAATTAAGGACTTAATCTTGTCACGACCTCCCGTGTAAAACAAGTACAACCACAAGTCTGTAAACTGCAACTTGGCTGAGTAAATTTATTAAACCCTGAATGTCATCTCGCTAGATGGAAAATGGGAATGTGCAAGCACGTGATGGTTCCAGCTTGAATGGGACACTGAGGCAAGGTGAAGTAAGCCAGTTGTTGTGGGGTAGATAAGCTACTCCAGATTGCTGAGGCGAGCATCCCACACAACGTATGGGCATAACTCCATATGGGTGAAATGACGGAAGGGGCAAGATAATTTGAAAGGTTACTATGACGGTCGCTCAACTACATAACTAAGGAATCGTGTGGGGGTAACGAGTATGACTATCTCTTGTGGGTACAGTGTACAACCTCTGCAGAGTCTAAATTGTTTAAACAGCCGTGTCTACGGTCAAAGGCGGACATGGGAACTTAACTTGAGTTAGTTCTATTTCAAAAAAAAATTGGGTGGTATGAAAAATGTGGAGGGCTCACCTAGCCCTAGAATTGGATTTCCCTGGGGAAATAAACCTCAGTGGTGATTATGAGTGGATGTAGCTCAAATCAAAGTAAGCATAGAGGTGGAGGTAACCTCTGTTGTTATTAAATATTGCACACTTACTGTCTTTAATAAAAATGCAATTTGGTTAAAATGCTAAGTGATAGGAATTTGTAATAATGATAATTGAAAATATTGCTTTAGCAAATAAAAGAACCCGAGCCATCCTTGGTAAGCCTTGTATGCATATTATTGCATTGTGTGTATTGGCTCGCGAGCACGAAAGTTGTGCTCATTCTCGCTCTCCCCAAACCCTTCAGACAATGAGGATCATGGAGACTACGCTTATTACGAGGACCCAGAAGCTGATGGACAAGGAAACGATGAAGAGTAGCATAGTTCTATAGTCTCGGTCTCGCCCCAGTCTAGTGGACTCGTTGGTACTTGCGTACAACCGATATTATCCAGCTCTTGGTTAATATCCGTCGTACACAGGTTGCCCCAGTTGCTTGCCTGTGGAGAGATGAGCTCCACTCCCCTTTTGCTTCCACTGTAGTTTACGTTGCTTTCATGTAATGTAATCAATTTGGTCTTGTTCGGCCCTTTTGTAAAACACGACCTGACGTGGTCTATATCACTCTGTAATATATTTGAATGTTTTAGTTCACACTTTGTATGAATGATTCAGCAGTGTGCCTGTGAGTGCTATCTACTGATCCAGGGAATAGCACAGTGTTTTCACAGAGGATTTGGATTCTCGGAATCCGAGTCTGATAACTGTGCAAAACACTATAGTGATTGAACTTGCCTTCGCTTTTCGATCGGACGATAGAGATTGCTCCTAATTCCCGACGCTAACGCAGAGGATCCCCCTGTTAGGAATTGAGTTGAGGTTGACACCACTCATGTCAAGATGTTCCAGTGAAGAAAGGCGTGGCAACCAATACAGATCTGATGAGTACGATTGATAAAAAAAAAATACAGATCTGGTGAGTACGCTTTGCTATTGCTGAAACAAGACTGTGTGTTCACATCAAGGTACAGTAACGTGGAGAGATTCCCGAGTTGAGGAGGAATTCTCCCACGGAAATCCATGCAGGCGAGGTTGAGATGTGCCAACCCCTTAAGGGCACGTACAACGCGTGTTTCACCCTCGTCTATATAGCGTTTTTTTTGCAAAGAACCTCCCTCATGACAATGATAAATGAAGAGAGAGCGAAGTCGTCCTCTCGAGGCGGCGACGACGGCGGCGTAGCGTGCTCGAGCCAAATCGCCGGCGGAGCGGCGTACAGACGGAAGCTTCGTCTCGAGCGAATCGCCGACGGATCAAGCTGCAAGACTCGTGATTTTGGTTTTCGGCGCCAAAATTCCATCCCCGCCACCATATATGCCCCAATATTCCGTCTCGTGCTTTTCTCCGCCCCAATCCTCCCAAGATGTCGATTTTGGCGGCGGCGGAGACGGCGGAGAGCAAGGCGGCGGCTTTGGCTAGGAAGAAGAAGGACGGCGGCGGCGGCGGCGGCGGTCATCACGGCGGCGGCCATCACCGCAGCAGCGATGGCACCCTTTCCCATTGGTCGCGACACGCGGCGGCGGCAAAGAACGGCTCCGTCCATGGCGGATTCGGCGCAGCAATCACGGCTTCCTCAAGGCGGATTTGGCGGCGGCGGCGGCTTCCGCCATGGTTGGATTCGACGCAGCAATGCATCTTCCTCCATGGTCGCATCTGGGCGGTGATTAAATCCCGATCTATTGCAGAGGTGGCTCGACCGGCGCCTCTCTGTTTGGTGGGATGCACCAGCGGTGGTTCTCGATTTCTCCGCATTTGGCGTCCGGCAAGTTGGGATCCACTATGGTATGATCCGGTTGGCGTCCACAGATTGCATAGATTACCATGCGACTTGTAGATTGCATGCATTGATACAATGATATTTTAGGCGGTAGTTGATTGATACCCTTGGAATTATTATCGTTTGCATAGATTACCATGTACATTAATTTTAGCTTTGTAGTACTTCTTTGATGTCGATGATGATATTTATCTTGTTTTTGCGGACATGGCAAGTTCGAATTTGAGTTATGTCTTGATGATGCAGCGATGAATTTTTAATTTCCTTGCATTGTAACTAGGTCTTCAGTAGCCATGTTGTATGCTTGTCGCATTGACATATATGTGGGAATGGATCTATATTTAAAATGCTAATTTGATTATTGCAATGCTCATTTGATTATTGCAAAGATCATGGATCTTTGTTGTTGATGGTGGGAGTTATTGACTCATTCTCTTGTTCATGCTTGTATTAATATATGATAGCCATTATAATTCGATAGAGAATGAATTTGTATACACGCTTGTAGGACAACAACTCACATCCCCTGGTGGATTTATGAGTTTTTGAACAACCGGTCACAATCATCACGAAATTCTCATTATGTCGGCGCTCCTTCTCATCATGCACCTTTCAAGGCACCAAGGGCTATGTACATAGGAGGCTCTTCGCCGCCTTCGTGGCACCACCCATGTCACAGAAGACCGAGGATCCGATTAATGTGGACGGCGAGGAGGAGGTCGGAGGATCGAGAAGCGTATCCTTTGGACACCAAAAGAAGACGAGAGGTGGTGAGACTCGATACATCAACTTGAATAAATGAACTTGCAACTCTATTTTTTTGTCGTAACATTTTCCTTTACAATTGCAGATGAGATCACGGATAAACAATTCAACAGACTCAACATGTGGTGCTTGATAGGAAAAATGAACGATCTTTGGGGTGATGTTACTAAGGAATACAACATGACGACCCCACAAATAGGAAAAGGAATCCAAAGCAAGCCAAGGATCGGTGGCACAAGATTAATAGGTGGGTGACCTTTTCCATTGTGCTTGGATGAAGGCTAAAAGGATTTACACTAGTGGTTATAATGATCAAGATTGGATTGATATGGCGGGAAGTTCTATGAAGAAGATAACAAAGCTTGAAGCTAGGACCTTTTGTGTTAATAGATGTTTGGTATGCTTGCCGAGATGAGCCAAAGTGGAAAACATATAATGATGAGCTCAAGAAGGCACGCATAAAAGGAAAGGGTCGAACCAAGAAGAAGAAAGCGGAAGAAAATTCGAGAATATGTAGAAGGAGTGCTAAAGAGGCCAATAGGACAAAAAGCGACAAAAAAGGCCGCTTTTTTTGCAAAATACAAGTCAAAAGGAATTGAAATAGATGAGAAAGGCAAATCTAAAGAATCAGCAGAGATGTCGATAAGCTTGACAGATTCAACAAAATCGATCTGAGGCTCTTGAAAACCGTATGAAAGTACTTGAATTGCAGCAAAAATTATCATCCGAGAAGCTAGAGGCCACAAAAATTGCCCATCTTGCGGTGTAGAAAATAAAAAGCCAAGATGATGGAATGTTATAATGACCTTCTCTTACGTGACACAAGTACAATATCGAGTGATGAAAAGGTGAGCATGTTCTTTGCCTTGAAGTGTTTCAGGAAGAGATTGTTTCCTGAGAGCATGTAAACAGGTATGATATTGAAGAATGTAACAAACAACCTCAGAATTTTTCAGAATATACATGACAGTTTCCACACTTTCGCAGAGCTCTCAATGGAAGCATTGCATGATCTGTTTTCAGAAGTGTTGCAGTCTGAAGTTTGAAGGGGAGCAGTCTTCAGAGTCAGAGTGCAGATAAGTCTATTTTTTGTTATGCATAACGTGTTAGGTTGTGATCCGGACTATTAGGATTGCGTTTAGTGCTTCTGCTTTCGTGTGTCTCCAAAACATTGTCCATTGATCTATCTTGTCTCATGTATGAACTGCTACTTAAAGTTACTCGAAGTGTGAAGCTCTCATGTATGAGCAGGGGATGTGAAACCGTATGAAGCGATTCATAGCAATAGATGTCTCATGTATGAACAGGGGGATGTGAAAGCAGTTCATACGAACAATGAGAGCTTTCGTGTCATATGTGAAAGCTTGGGGATGTGAACAGGGGGATGTGAAAGCAGTTCAAGTAACTTTCGTGTCATATGTGAAAGCTGTCATCTTTTCGTCTTTTTTCAGTTCCTTGAAGTGTGAAAACTGTCATGTTTTAATTTTTCGATTACATAATATGTTACTTTCATGACATGTTGTAAGTGTGAAAATTTGTCATCTTTTCATCTTTTTTGATTCTTTGCGACATGTATAAATTCTTTGAGATACGTGTGTCACAAACATCATTGGCTTTCTATTCTCCTCTCTACATGTCGCATGACAACCGGTTCCTCCTACCTCCGATCAAGGTGATAACCATGAAGAAGTCGGCGACTTTGATCCTATTGAGGTGTTTACTGTGGAAGATTTTCTAGAAGAGGATGAAATATTAGAAGAATATAGAAACAAGATTGGAGAGGAATTGATGGCCAGTGTCGATGGAGAAGCATCAAGTGTTCCTCGACGCCGTCGACAGAGTGGACCAAGAAGATATGTACCAAGAAATCGATAAGCTGGTCATGATGACCTTGTCGCCAACTACTTCTCTGCAAATCCTATCTACACCGACGAGATGTTCCGTAGGAGGTTCCGGATGAATGAAGCATCAAGTGTTCTCTGCAAATCCTATCTACACCGTTGGACTTGAATGATAATCCAAGTGCAACGATTGTGCTGCCACCAGAAGTGAGTACTAGCAATAATCCTAATCTATGCTTCACGGAGGTGCTTCGGAGGAATAGCGCTATCCGTGCTCGGCCAACACATAGACAACTCAAGAAGGATCTAGTTGAGCACATATGGCAGCGCTATGGGCACACTGATAATTAGACCTACATTATGTAATCGTTTCACATTTTATTTTTATTTATCACAACATTATATTATAGTATATATACATATATTAATATATCATATTATATTTATATATTGATGGTTTAAAAAGAAATATTGCATTTCCGTTTGTCTTATTCATGTGTGATCTCATTTGTATCAAGAAGCAACAAAATGGTATATAAAGATCTTATTCATGCTTGATCATGGTTACATGCATGCATTAAAGAGTTCTGAGCAGTTAAATAGGCGACCCTTGTACAAAGTCGCCATGCATTTAGTTATGCGTGTGCGAGTTTCTATAAAATTACAGACAACACCTTGTCTGTGGGTTGTACGTGCCCTAAGAGAGCCCAAGAATTCTGGGATAAGCTTTGCCCAGGCTATTCCCATTAAGGTTGTCAAGGTACTCCAAATGCCGCAAGGCTAGTAAAGAACTTATCTGTCCACCAAACACATGTTCATCGTGTGCAAGAGAATAAGGCGGAGGGTCTGACCAGAAGACACTGTTGATGTTGGTGAGGTTAAGCTTGGCGACATGGCCCGTCCTCCTGCTGCACCTGACGCCATACCACTTGCAGGCAGCGGTAGGGATCTAAAAATCGCCGATATATCCGATTTTTCGTTTCTATTGCCCCCCGGTAGATATTCAAACCGATTCCAAAATTTGAAATTTGGATGAAATTTGTCCAAAAAAAAAATCAAATTTGCTTGAATTTTGTTCACTTGATGAGTGTGTGAAGTAATACAAGCCCATCTAAATCTTGCTACCATCCTAACTAGCTCAGTTGATGATTTTTGTTCGAATTTGACTTTTTTTAAATTTAAAATCCGAAAAATTCAAATGTTTTTTGAAATTTTCGGCCGAATTTGGCCGAAAAAAACCGATAACCGGTAAAATCGCTTGTATCGGACCCCCCCGGTATTTTTTTCTGTCCGGTTACCTGAACCTTGGGCAGTGGTCATGGCTAGGGGCAAAAACAGACCAAATACGGATGGATAATAGTTCTGTTATATTTGTTTTCATATATATTTTTTCTCGAATACGGATACGAATACAAATATCCTGGATACGAATACGAATTATATCGAATACAAATACGGAGCGAATATGAATCAAAACGAATACGGTCACGAATATTTTTCAGAACATGCAACCCCTTAAATGGTACGCCAGAAATTAACGGAAACATATAACTATTTTATTTAATCCAAACATTCATGAATTGTTCACATTTTCATATAGATGCATATGCTGGTATATGCAAATGCAGTTATGTATTCCAAGAGACAGCGGAACGAATATTAATTACAAGGAGTTCTACACTTTTACTAGTAATGGTTAACACGCGTCGTTCTTAATGCACAACATCATTCTCACAACAAGATGGAAATTGCACCCCCACCGTGCAAAAAAACAACAAAAAGCATTGGAATTTAAATTTCATCAAATCAGTAAACAACTCCAAATTAACCAGTTACTGCATTTCACCTCGATGAACTGAACCGGACCGCCAAAATTCAGAACAACAAATCAGAATAGTAACCAGGATTAGGATTAGCAAAGGCAAGGCATACATGATACCCATCATTCTCCATAAACTTGGTAACCCCCTTTCTCAACTCCAGCAAAACTTCCAACGGTGGTCCTCTAGTCTTCACTAAAGTGCCAATTTTTCTGCAGTTTCATTTGATATACCTTTCTCTTCCACCTAAGTCAACATAATAAACAGTTTGGTCTATAATCAATATATCCACATCGAGTCAGAAACAACAAATAAACATATAATGAGCCCTCAGCTGGAAGTCAAATAGGTAGTTTCTGCTTACCAATTCCTTTTTCACATGTTCGAATGTTTGCTTGTCTAGCTTGTCAATACTTGAGCAAACTATTCTGAACTTTTCAGGGGGCACACCACAGATCTCCAACATTCCATCGAGCAACTTTCAGCGGTTTAATTTTTATCTCATATGTGCCTATATCGAGCTGATCCAGCAATTCAGTTAAAACTTTGATAACCTCAAAATCTGGTTCCATTGGTTCGTATGTTCCAGCAATGTCGAAGTCACACTGGTAGAATTCCCGATATCTCCCCTTCGATGGATTATCTCTCATGTATACTTTTGCTATCTGGTATCTCTTCAACGCACTTATGCCATTCATGGCAACATAGTGGGCAAATGGAACAGTCAAATCATACCGCAAAAAGCAAAGCTCACCACCCTGCAGGTTATATGAGGTTAAGAAATCAAACCATGACTACAAGTGCACAAGCTAAGGAAAATACTGCAACAAATGACTGCCTGAGCGGTTCAATGCCGCAAATACTGACATTGCTATCCTTAACCTCATTTCAATAATTTATAGAAAGAACCAGCACATGGCAATCCAAACAAAAATTGGAACTTTCACCAAACCACACCCAGTCACCAACCTAGAAGTGTGGAAGGACACTAAAACAATACCTGATTTGCAAGGTCATATATCAACTACGAACTACGAACCAAGCAGCAGAGGCCATGGAGCCGCCGTGCTGCAGACGAAGGGAGAGCGCCGTGGATGGCATAGCTGTCAGGACCTGGAGTAGCAGAGTTCCGACATTTTGATTTCAGGAGATGTTGGGGACA
This sequence comes from Phyllostachys edulis, assembly GCA_036346405.1. NCBI lineage: Eukaryota > Viridiplantae > Streptophyta > Magnoliopsida > Poales > Poaceae > Phyllostachys > Phyllostachys edulis. Next base: position 72,237,893 of record CM070545.1, read on the forward strand.
ATGAATGGGGAAAGATAAACTAGAGTTCTGCAGAACTAAACTAGATGCTAAAGTATTTGTCTTTTTCCTGCCTTCTCATTACTAGCATCGCTGGTTATAACCCAGATTCGACACTGAGAATTACAGTTCGGGATTACAGCTGGTAAAAGTAAAAGCAAAGTTCAGCACAGTTCAGAATTAACCAGCGCTGAAAATGAAAACGACAATGCAGCTTACGTAACAGTAATTACAAAAGTCATTCCAGACCGTCGGATCTTCCTTCAAAATGCCAAGTCTCATCCTCGCCTTTCAACTGGTCTTAAATGGATTCGACGAAGAGGTAAGTTGGCTGCCGACTTCTTCCCATCCATCTTTCAACAGAGCAGAACACAAAACTTTCAGACTTAGCTGAACTTCCAGGGACTGGCATTCCTCCCCTCTTGAGATCAACCTTGTCCTCAAGGTGAAAAGTTTGGAAAGGTGCTTTGGATGAACGCAGCATCCTCCCAAGTAGCATCCTCTGGACCCAGGTTTAGCCATTGTATTAACCACTGCACAACCGGCTCATTTCTTCTGGGAATCACTCTCCTGTCCACTACTGAAACAGGCTCAGTTTTGACCTTACCATCATCTCCAATGAGAGGGAGTCCAGGAATAGGAACCGCATGAGACCCCAGGTGTTTCATTAGTTGACTCACGTGAAAAACCGGGTGAATAGCAGTATTTTCTGGCAGCTGCAGCTTATACGCCACTGGACCAATCTTAGCCACAACTCGGAAGGGTCCATAGAACTTGGACCGGAGCTTCAGTGATCCCCTTATCCCAAAGGCATTTTGCCGGTAAGGTTGCATCTTGATATACACCATGTCCCCAACTTCAAGTTGCCTTTCCGACCGGGACCGATCGGCAAAATATTTCATCCTCTCTTGAGCTTTGTGTAAATTCACCTTTAATTGTTCCAGCTTCAGTGATTTCTGTTCTATTGTGATTCTTGCCTCATTTGATACACCACTGGGCAAAGCAAATTCTCCCACTTGTGGTGGAGGGTAACCATATAAGGCTTGAAATGGGGTAATCTTCAAGGATGTGTGAAAAGTAGTGTTATACCACCACTCCGCAAGAGTTAACCAATCCATCCATTCTCTCGGTTCTTGGAAAGTCATGCTCCTCAAATAAGATTCTACACATTGATTAACTCTCTCTGTTTGCCCATCCGTTTGTGGATGATAAGCACTACTCAATCGCAAGGATACTTTCATTATCTTGAAAATCTCTTGGAACAAATGACTTGTGAATATTCGATCACGATCCGTCACAATAGCAATTGGTATTCCATGCAATTTGAATATGTTATCCATGAAAGCTTGCACTACTTGCTCCACTGAATATGGGTGAGATAAAGGTATGAAATGTGCATATTTAGTGAATCTATCAACAACCACCAATATAACTTCTTTACCTTTTGACTTGGGAAGTCCCTCAATAAAGTCCATACTAATGTGAGTCCATGCCATGTCGGGAATTTCCAAGGGATTTAACAATCCCGGAATGTGAATATGTTCAGCTTTAGTGACTTGGCAAACCGGGCACTCCATAATTAGTTTTTCTACCTCTTTCTTTAACTTTGGCCAATAAAACAATTTTTTAACCCTTTGGTAAGTTGCTCTTCTTCCCGAGTGTCCTCCTATAGAAGAAAAATGGAAGGATTCCAAGATTTTGGCTCGGCTCTCATTTCCAATACCCACATAGATTCGGCCTTTGTACCAGACTACACCAGATTCCATTGCATATTGGTTTTCAGCCCCTCCTTGAAATTGACCATCCACCCACAATTTCTCATACAAAGGGTCATTATGATAGCTACCCTTCACATCCTCAACCCAATCTGGTGTGACAGTAACAATAGCTTGACAATTTTCTTCGCCATCTGTAAGACTAGTATCTCTTCTGGATAAAGCATCCGCGGCCACATTTTCTTTTCCTTTCTTATACTCCACCTTATAATCAAACTCCAGTAATTTAAGAAGCAATTTGTGCTGTATTCCCTCCACTAACCTTTGGGTGGTAATGAATTTAAGGCTCTTTTGGTCGGTCCTTATCACCAATGGGTTGCCCAACAAATAGTGTCTCCATTTTCTTAAAGCTACTAATATAGCCATAGCCTCCTTCTCATAAATTGATAGGGCTGCTACTCTTGCCCCAAGTGTTTTGCTATAATATGCAATTGGTCTAACCTCTTGCATCAAAACTGCACCCAATCCAGTGCCACAAGCATCTGTTTCCAAAACAAAAGGTTTGGAGAAATCTGGTAGTGCGAGAACTGGGCAAGTGGTCATGGCTTTTTTAAGAGTATCAAAAGCTATAGCCTGAGCTTCTTCCCACTTAAACGAATCTTTCTTCAAAATGTCAAAGAGCGGTCGACAGATCATTCCATACCCTCTTACAAATCTTCTGTAATATCCTGTCAACCCCAGAAATCCCTTCAATTTGGTAACTGAATTAGGAATTGGCCAACTCAACACATCTGCTATTTTTCTTGGATTTGTAGCCACTCCTGATCCACTGATCACATAACCCAAATAACCAACTTCCAATAAGTCAAAAGAACACTTACTCCTTTTAGCACATAAATGATTCTGCCTCAATAGTTGCAAAGCTTGATGTAAATGGTTCACATGTTCTGACAGGTTCTTACTATATATCAATATATCATCAAAGAATACAAGAATGTATTTCCTCAACTGCTTACTGAATACCTGATTCATGAGGAATTGAAAAGTGGCCGGAGCGTTAGTTAACCCAAAAGGCATAACTGTATACTCATAATGTCCTAGATGAGTCCTAAAGGCAGTCTTATGAATATCCTCTTCCCTCATTCTGATTTGGTGATATCCCGATCTTAAGTCCAGCTTAGAGAAAACACTTGCCCCGTGCAATTCATCTAATAAATCCTCAATGATTGGTATTGAAAATTTGTTCTTGATTGTCATCGAATTGAGCTGTCGATAATCTACACACAATCTCCATGATCCATCTTTTTTTCTAACCATTATAGCCGGAGAAGAGTATGGACTCACACTTGTTCTAATTTCTTCCGACTGAAGTAATTGACTGACAATACTTTCCATGGCCTCCTTCTGGTGGTGTGGAATCCGATAGGGCCTGATATTAGGAGGGTCCATATTACCTTTCAACGGAATAGTATGGTCACAATCTCTCTTTGGTGGCAGCCCCCTAGGTTCATCGAACACATCTGCATACTGTTGTAGCAAATTGAATATTTCGGCTGGAGGATCATCAGACTTTTGATTCTCAGCTTCTTGTGCCCAGTTAATTTGGATCATGTAGCTCAGGATTTCTTTTTTTAACAGCTTCTCCAGCTTGGCAGCACTCAATAGACAGTGTTTACCCGGAATGGTGTAATCCTTAAAGATCACCGTCCAGCCTTCCTTTGTTAGTGACAGCTCTCTAGTCTTGAGGTTCAGTCCAATAGGACTGTGGTCATAGATCCAATCAGCTCCGAGTATTGCATCATAATTTCTGAGATTCAATAGTTGGAACGAAGTGTTAAAAAGCGACAAGACACCTTGAAGAGATCTTTTCGAGAATGACTTGATGTGCAATTCTCCACCTCCGCCATTGTGACTTTACGTCTTGGGTGCATCAGCGATTTACATTCACTTGGACTGACAAATTCATGATCCATAAAAGTACTGGAACTGCCGCTATCTACCAGCAACACTGCAGGTTTGCCGCCAATTTCTGTTCTCAAACAGAAGGTAGCCGGACCTGGAGTTCCTCTTACGGCTTGACCAGAGATCACCAAAAGTTGTTCATTTTCCTGCTTGTCATTAGTCTCCACTGGACTTCCTGGGGCTGTAATGAAACCCGACTCTTTTGTTGTTTCATGATCTGCAGAATTTTCGTCTTCCTCATCCTCTCCCTGCATCAAAATAGAGTGAAGAGCCTTCTTGATCTTGCAGGTCAGATTGTGTCCGGGCACCCACGGCTCATTGCAATGCCAGCATGTGCGTTTGTTACCCTCCAGAATCTGTTTCTTTCCCTTATCATTCCCTTCTACATTCATCCCCTTTTCCAGGCCTCCTCTGAAATTAGTTGGATTCACTTTATTTCTATTGTGTCCCCCGATAGTGCTAGTTCTCCTAGCCTGAATGGCTTTCTCCTCAAGCTTGGCATACCAATAAGCTTCCAATAATCCTCTTGGTTGATGCATACTCACCCCATACTTAATTTCTTCCTTCAGCCCCCTAATAAAACAGCTCAAAAGAAATGCTTCTTGGAGATAAGGGTGATCTCTTCTCACTAGCTCCACACTTTTTTCAAAATAATCAATATACTTACTAATATTGCCAACATGTCTCATTGTTTGCAATCTCTATCTTGCCTCATGCTTTTCGCCTCGAGAAACGGTCGACATCATACAAAGACAATCTGTCTTCATCGATCGTAACTTGCCATGCAATTCCAAGTCCTTTAAACCACGTGTTAGCCCTTCCAGTGAAGTGTCCCGTCGCTATGTTTACCCACTGCTCTCTCGGTGTACCCGCCATTTCGAAGAATTTTTCACATTGTTCCAGCCATCCTCCCGGCTCATCCCCGGAAAAAAGAGGTATTTCCAGTTTGGGCCCTCTAATCACTGCATCTACATATTGATGTCCACTGATGTTACTGATTCGGGTTCAAATCCCCACTGGAGTATACCACATTGACCCCAGAATTGTTAGTGTTCAGCATCGGGTGATAATACATCTGAGTTGCATTCACCTGTTGACCACCTTGCCAAGCCCACGGTGTTACCGCTGAACCACCTTGTCCACGATAACCCCATTGTGTATCTTTTGTCAAATATGATGCTGAAGTTTGCTGTACCCTCCTACCAAAGTTCCCGGACCTTTCTCCCAACTCGACACAAGAAGTAGTTCGTATCGCAGGAGAAAAAACTGGTGAAAGATTCGGTCTTACTGTGTTGGGTTCCAGGAAGAAGGTTGACTGATGTTTCGACCTCCTGTTTTGCTCGAGGTTCCAGGTTACGCTCATCCCTGGTCCCGGCGGTATCGACCTTTCCTCTCCCAGATCTGTCGTCGCCACCGCAGTTTCGACTTTTGACGTTTGAGAGAAGCTAGCATGAACAAAGAAATGTCGGGACCCAAATTACAATTCAGACCCTCAGGTGTTTCTTGACTAGCCCAGGATCATGCTAGTGCACACAGGGTTAACAAAACTCGAAATCGATCCATACAAGCGAAATATAACATAAACGAATAACTTTGATTATTAAATAATGGTTTTGACCTTAAGGTCGAGTTTACATTTATTGAGCCACGCAGGGCTAACAGAGAAAATAAACGGCAGCGGAAACAGAAACGGTAGTGGCATCCCATCGATTCACCACAGCAACCGATCGATCAAGACTCGCGATTAGGCACCTTCGATGAACTCGTCCTCGTAAGGTGGTGAAGACTCCTCCTCTGCTTGATTCGTCAAAACAAGCGTGAGTACACACCGCACTGCAAGCCACACCACAGAATGCAAAGTATACATGCGGGCTTATTACAAGAGAAAGGCATTCTCGGTTCTTTTGCGTAAATGCAACTTTTGCAATTTAATACAATTAAATAGATTGAAAGTGGTAAAACAAATAGACAATAATAATTTTAACAAGTTATTTCACAAAGACACACACACCTAAACGGGTTCTTCACATAGCTAGATGATTTAATCACATAGCTCCCTTCCCACACAGCTTTTATGAAATTCTACCCTAGTGTTAAATCCCCGAGCATTGTCCATGATCATGACGCGCTATTCAATAGATTAAGTTACACTCTGCAGAGGTTTGTACACTTTACCCACAAGATACAACCGAAGTAGCTAGCATCGATCATAACAGAGCATTTGGATACCTTATCTTACTATGCTAGGCCTGTCTCAAAACAGCATGTGGTCGCACAGAAGCTCAGTTCTTTAGCGCACATGGTGAGGTCCTTAATCGACCAAGGCAAGACTTCCACTAACCCAACCACATAGACACACAGATTAATATTATCCACGGTCCACATAGACCACCAATTCACACAAGTATCCACCCCTTGCCTCACCCAAATCCTTTTTACCACCCGTTGGTTTAAGTGCAACACATGCCATAAAGACACGTAGTACACACAGATTATCCAATATTGCATATTCACTTAGTCAAATTAATCATTTGTACTTCACATGAATAAATGAGTCGTGGCATGACTAAGCAATCTAATCGTTCTAACCAACCCACGTTGGTGCTACAATATTAACCAACTAGATATCAACTAGGGTGACAAAGAACTTAGACATAGCAATTAACAAGGATGGCATAACAATTAGGAATTTACATCTACTCCCAAAATCATTTAAATAATTACTTGAATTAATAATGCAAGAATTTAAAATAAAATAATTTAGCAAACTGGGAATCAAGATGGTCAAAGGTATAGCTTGCCTTGAAAAGGATCTAGGAATTGATCTTGATCTTGGAAAGGTCCTTCTTCGTCAACTCTTTCAAAGAACGTCAAGTCTACTCGCAAACAAGGCAAACAAACAAACTAAATAAATAACAGAGGCAAATAACTCCAAAAAATAATTAAAAATCTCCAATAGATAGATCTGGATTTTAGATGAATTTAGAAATTTGAATGGATGGATTTGGAGTTAGGATGCAAAAGATATGGAGTTTCAAAGTTTAAATCTAAAGAAAACCCTAAAAATAGGATTTATCGAATTCGAATTATTTTTCAATAGAAAAATCGAATATTGCGCCAAAGATGACATCAACATGGCGTCGATACAGGATTTTCGGAAAAGAAATAAATAAAGAAAACCCGACATGTGGGACCCACATGTTAGAGGCACTGACCACGTGGACCAAGCCCACCGAGCCATCGACCGAGAGAGAGGGCCGAGGTGGCGAACCAGCAGGCGATGCCGACGCTGGCGCCACCCGGATGACACGCAGTACGAGGTCGAGGTGGCACGTGACTGGCGCCCGCGTCGGCGAGGACGTCGGCGACAGCGATGGCGGCACGGGACCTAATGGTCACCGGCGCTACGGTGGTCGCCATGCGAGGTGGGTGCTATGGGCGTGTTGTTGAGGCTATTGCGCACCTTCCGTGCGCTCCGGTGGTTAAGGGTGGTGGTGGTGGTGGCGGCGAGGTCGAGCGGAGGAGACCTTCGGTTTTGTCGGACAAGGCCCCGTGAGGTTTAAGCGACGGCGATCGTCCGGAGGTAGAGGAGGTGACGGCGAACTTGATGGTGGGCTCCACGACGATCTGGCGGCATGCGGTGGCGCGTTAATCGAAGAAATCTCACCGCGGCGAGGTTCCTTAAAGCTCGAATCGGCGGCAATGTGGAAACTCTCGGGTGGAATTGAGCGAGGGTTTTGGAAAGGGCGAAGGCGGCAGAGGGTCCTTTATAGGCACAGCGAAGCTCGAGGTGGCGGCTTGCAATGGGTAAATCGCCTCAAACGCCTCGCGACGAGAACAGGGATAGAAACGAATTCAAAGTTTGAAATTGAACGAGTCGGTGCGGAGAGAAGGATTGAGTTTGGTGCGAAAATCTGGGAGTTTTGTTAGCGTAAACGGCCATGGGTTGAGCTTCTAGAAGGCGATAATGGGCGCAGTCACGGTCATGTGAGGAAGAAGACCGGGTCGGAGGCGAAGACCTCAGAAGGGCCCACGCGTCGAGAGAGAGAGACAAGATACAAGGCGGAGATCCAAAGGCCCAAATGACGATCCAATCTGGTGGAGATTGAAGCGAGAGCGAGAGAGAGAGAGAGAGAGAGGCGCGGGCGGGATCTCCATCCAATCCAGATCGGACGGCCACGAAGAGATGGGCAGATGAATGAGGAATGGGCAGAGAAATTGCCCAAATGACTGCTTGGAGATTTAAATAGCTTTTTCTTTTTAAGAAATTACCGAAATTCAAATAAGCAATGGAAAATAGCAAATGAACTTGGAAAAATTCGAGAAAATTCTAGAAAATATGTCCAAGCTCATAGAATCCAAATAAAATAGTTTTGACTATTGTTCATGTTGACTTTAGTCATATTAAATTGTTTTGTTACACAAAGTCCAATATTAAGCTTTTTAATTTAAATTCAAATAAATCCAAATGATGAATTTTCTCATTACACTATTTAAAAGGTTTTTAAAGCTCAAAATTGGGATGTTACAAACCTCCCCTTAAAGGAATCTCGCCCCGAGATTCAAAGCTAAATGGAGAAAAGGCTAGGAAACTCGGCTTTCGGCTCTTCTTCACGCTCCCACGTGGCTTCACTTTTCGAGTGGTGGCTCCATCAAGACTTTGCAAAAACGAACCGCCTTGCTTCGTCCGACGCTCATGCGACATCCGTAATCTTGACCGTTGCTCTTTGTAGGTGAGGTCTTCTTTTAGTTCAATTGACTCGGTGGGTTTGTTCTTCCCAGACACGAAGACACTTCTTCAAGCGAGAGACATGAAAGACATCGTGTACCCTCGCTAACGATGCGGTAGCTCCGGTGATAGGCTACTTCTCCACGGCGTTCTAAGATCTTGAACGGACCAACATACCGAGGGCAAGCTTCCTTTGGCATGGAACCTTTTCACACCTCTCGGGCGAACTCGAGATACACAAAATCTTTCGCTCAAATCGAGATCACGCCGACGATTATCCAGATAACTCTTCGCCTCGATCGAGCTATCCTCGCCTCCCCGATCATAGCCACTTGTTCTTTCGCTTGAATAATATCTCGACCAAGATCGTGACGCTCATTTGTTTCGTCCAATTCAACGGGTTCGCAAGCACGACCATACAAAGCTTCAAAAGGTGACATTTGCGATGGCTTGATAGTTGTTGTTGTACGAGAACTCGTGATATGGCAAACTCTTATCCCAACGAGTAGCATTTGCTAGGGCACGTGCTCTCAACATATCTTCCAATATCGATTAACCCTTTCACCGTCCATCCATGCAGGGGATGATACGCAGATCGAATTCAAAGTGAGTCCCTAAGGCTTCATGTAAACTCGCCAAAATCGGAGGTGAACCGAGATCCTCGATCCGACACTATCTTCTTGGGCACACCATGCAAACCGACAATCTTTGCCATATATAGCTCGCTAGACGATCTCCGAGTACGTGGTTTTGGTGGCAAGAAATGAGCAACTTTAGTCGACGATCCACTATTACCCAAATCGAATCGTAACCCAATTGAGTCTTGGGTAAACCGTGATGAAATCCATTCCGACTTCTTCCCACTTCCACTCTGAATCTTCAAGGGTTGCAATAGACCTGCGGGCCTCGTGTTCTCGCTTTGACTTTCGACACACGCCGCACAAGGCAACGAACTCGCGACGTCTCGCTTCAAATTCGCCACCAAAACTTATTCTTAACATCCCGATACATCTTAGTACTACCAAGGTGAATCGAATACTTTGAGTCATGGGCCTCCTTCAAAATTAGTCGCCTCAATCCATCAACATCCGAACGCAGATACGCCCATTGATCCACAAGATATCCCGATCATCCACCGTGAAGTCCTTGAACTTTCCTTCATCATCTTCTTCTTAATGTCTGAGAACTCGAAGTCTTTCTACCGAAGCCATGAATCTGCTTCTCCAAAGTAGATCAGATTTCCAAATTTGCCACTTAATCCTTCAGATACTACCTCTAGCTTCAACTTCGAATTCCTCTTGAAGTTCGAACAAGGCTCTTTTACTTCCACGGCATTGCGGTGGCTCTTACTACCAAAGCATCTGCAGCGACATTGGCTTTACCAGATGGTAATGGATCCCAAGATTATAATCTTTTATCAATTCTAGCCATCTTCTCTGCCTCATATTCAGATCCGATCGAGTGAAAATATATTTTAAGTTTTTATGATCGGTATATATCTCGCAATGACATCGATGAGGTAATGACGCCAAATCTTCAAGGCATGCACTATCGCGCTAATTCCAAGTCATGGGTAGGGTAATTTCTTCATGGGGCCTTAATCGCCTTTGATGCATAAGCGGCAGCTCTTCCTTCTTGCATCAGACACACCCTAATCCTTGACGCAAAGCATCACAATAGATATCAAAATCCTTACGAATATCCGCAAAATCAAGATTGGGTCAAGTCAAACGCTTCTTCAATTCTTGAAAACTTTCCTCACAAGCCGGAGTCCAAGTAAACTTTTCTCCTTCTTCAACAATTGCGTAAGAGGTTTAGCAATTGATGAGAATCCTTCGATGAAACGACGGTAGTATCCCGCCAATCCCAAGAAACTACGAACTGAGTGACCGTCTTGGGTTGCTCCCGCTTAACATCGCTTAACTTTATGGGGTCAATCTGCTACTCTGCAATTGCCATCACATGACCAAGGAAATCCACTTCCTTTATCCGTAAATCACACTTGCTAAACTTAGCATACAACCGATGCTCTCTCGAGCTTCCTAGGATTAATCTCAAATGTTCAAAGATGTTCTTCTTCCGACTTGGAGTAAACCAAAATATCGCCGATGAATACAACTACAAATTTATCCAAATATTCCATGAATACCTTATTCATCATGTTCATGAAATAGGCAGGGCATTAGTCGGACCAAAGGACATGACTAAGAACTCATAATGTCCGCACTGCGTGTTGAGAAAGCGGTCTTAGGTACATCCTTAGGACAAATCTTCAATCGATGGTAACTCGATCGCAGATCGATCTTCGAGAACACTCGGCTCCTTTCATCCGGGTCAAACAGATCATCTATCCGGCAATGGGTACTTGTTCTTGATAGTGACTTCATTGAGAGCCCTAGAGTCGATGCACATCCTCATGCTTCCATCCTTCTTCTTGACAAACAAAACTGGTGCTCCCCATGGTGATTTAACTAGGCCTCACAAAACCTTTCTCCAAAAGTTCTTCTATCTGCTTTCTTCATCTCTACCAACTCATCGGTGGCATCCGATAAGGTCTCTTCGAGATAGGGGCTGTTCTCGCACTAGATCGATGACAAACTCGATGTCACGATCCGTGGCATCCCCGTAATTCTTCCGGGAACACATCCGATACTCTTTGACGACCGCACATCTTCCAACTCAACGGTCTTCAGTCGTTGACTATCAAATGCCCATTACGACCGAGGTAGCTAGGAACTCCACTTTGTTTCCTCTAGTATCCTCGATTGTAACGCTCTTCGCCACAATCTAGCACGGCTTTGTGCTTTGTTAACCAATCCATGCCAAGGATGACATCTATGGTTTGGGTGTCTAGAATAATTAGGTTAGCTAGAAACTCAACTCCGACTATGAGTAACTTAGCCCCTAAACAACCCACATTAGAACTTAGCTCGCTCCAAGCATTGGACTAACAGAGTACGCTTAAGTTGCATAACTTCCAATTTATTCTTAGTTGCAAAACTCCGAAACAAACGAATGCGAAGCTCGTAATCAAAGCGAGTAATCAGTGTAATCAATTTATTAGGAACTTACCCAAGACGACATCCGGTGCTTCTGGGCTCCTTCTAGAGTGACGTGATTAACACGACCTCGACAACCGATCGAGGCGCTCCTCCCGTTGATCGTTCCGAGAAACTCCTTGATTGTTCTGCTTTGGGGTCTTGGCAGGTGTTGCTCCAAGGTTGAAGCGACCTGGAGTGATAGTTCCCTTCTGAGGACACTGATTAGCAAAATGTCCTGGCTGACGACAATTGTAACACACTCTCGGTTCATTCTGCCGGTTGTTGTTCCCTGGGGTGGGGTTGAGTGGTGTAGGGTTGCGAGAGTTCTGAATAAGAGGACGAGGTGTCAAGGCGTGCGAGTGTCCCGAAGAACTCGTGGTCGGAAACGATTAAACTGCTGTGGCACTACTCTTGCCCTCTGTTGTTGTGGCTGATGGCTTCCTTGCTGAATCATCCTACGCTTGCGGTGGTCCTCCAGTTCTTTGCGTTTGTCCTCCATGACCAACGCCTTGTTAACCAACTCTGAAAATCCGGAAGGTATGGGCAAGTAGGTCGACTTGCGATCTGAGTTCGAACCCTTCAAGAAGCGGCTCTGGCGAGACTCGTCATTAGCGACATCTTAGGAGCATAGCGAGCTAGCCGAGAAAACTTATTCAGTAGTCAACATCGACATACCCCTTGCTTGAGAGCGGAACTCATCCTTCTTCAGATCCATAATACCTTCAGGTACATGATATTGGCGAAAGGCTGCAGAAAATTCTTCCCATGTGATGTTCTGCGGTGCCTCATGCGCTGCGCAGAAATTTTCCCACCATTCTGCAGCTATGCCCTCCATCTGATGAGTGGCATACAAAACCTTCTCATGATCATTGCATTGGGTGATCGCAGCTTCCTCTCAATCACGCTGGCCAATCATCGACCTCTTGGCGTGATATGTCCAGAGAAAGTTGGCGGACGGGTCCTCATGAATTCAGCCAACTTGGATGGTCCCTGATGACCATGAGCGACTGGGGCTCCTCCCTGACGATTGTTGTTGATGTTGTTGTTGTTGTTGTTCATGGCCTGTATCTGGTTCATCATCGTATACATCATCTGAGTTTGTGCTGCCATGAAAGCTCCGAAGTTCTGCAAGTCAATAGGTGGTGCTTGGGGTGGCACTACTCCTGTAGGGGTTTGCTCATTGCCTTCTGATCCTTGGGCTCCGGATCCCTTGGCGGCGGCATGGCGTAGTCCGAACCATCCTGGTGAAGCTCCATAGGTTAGATAAGGTAGAGAGCACAAGGTGAGTTAAGATCTAGACAGGGATAGATTAAACCCAACAAACCTGACTCAAGAAACTTCAATGAAATAATCTTTATTAATATTTTAATAGCATGGCTGCAACAAATGCCTAAGGGCCTTTGCAGCTCATGCTTACACACAGGAAAATAAATCGGACCTAAGCACACAAGCTACCGCCTAAAGGGCGACTCTGAAAAGGGAAACTGGCTAAGCCTGACTAAACTGGAACTCAAACGAACTACTCGAGAAAGCCTCCAAAGCCACGGCGACGCTCCTGCCTGGTGTAGACTCTGAAGTGAGCTGGCATCCTCTCGCGAATCGTTCTCGATGCTGGTGCGGTGGAAGAGAGTGTCTTTGGGTGCAGTCTGGTAGCTCTTTCGGGCTGTCTTGAGCTCGGCCGATCTCTGGAATCTCCTCTCGATCTTCTTCGACTTCTTCCGATCTTCCTCTTGATCATCTTCGAGCTCATGCCGACCATAGAGGCGCGCTCTAGCACTGGCGATCCTTTCCTCGGCTTCTTCCCAGTTCGATAGGCGCACCTCGGCTCGGTGGCGGCCATCTCCAGCGACTCCTCTGGCGGTGTGAACCGTGCAAGATGCACTCATCGTGGCATTGCCTTCCCGTTTGTAGACGAAGCGCAGATATCTCCCCGGCGCCGGGGTGATAGCGATGCAAAGATGTGTTGCGCTCTTCAACGAGATGTGGCAGAACTCGGAGTATGGCCAGACGCGATGACTCTGGATTCCTTGCATGAAGGTGATCCTCCGACCGAGATATCCAAAGGTGGCTACTCTAGTGTTCCTCTGGCGAGACCGTCAAAGCGGCAGACTATACCACGATCCCGTCCATTGACCATGTACTCACTGCCTCGGTACATCGGGCAGTCGAAGCCTCCAAGTGTCTGCAGCAACTTCCACAGCTCTGCGGCAAGTCCTCCGTTGCAATCTCCGAAAGTCGAAGGTAAGGCATCATCACGCCACATGCATAAGGTGTAAGAACCACGTTAAAACAGCGGGGAGAGGAAAGATTTTAGCAATAGATGAGTCGAGAGAGATATGAGAGGAGTTAAGCAATTCATTTAATCTTGCAAGTTAAATTTTTCTTTAGAAAATAATTTGGACACTCGAACGGCCAATCTACTAAGGTCTAGACCTACAGTCAATATGGCTCTGATACCACTTTTGTCGGGACCCGAAATTACAATTCAGGACCCTCTGTGTTTACTGCACTAGCCCAGGATCATGCTAGTGCACACAGGTTAACAAAACCGAAATCGATCCATACAAGCTTAAATATAACATAAACGAATAACTTTGATTATTAAATAATGGTTTTGACCTTAAGGTCGAAGTTTACATTTATTGAGCCACGCAGGCTAACAGAGAAAATAAACGGCAATGAAGCAGAAGCGGTAGTGGCATCCCATCGATTCACCACAGCAACCGATCGATCAAGACTCGCGATTAGGCACCTTCGATGAACTCGTCCTCGTAAGTGGTGAAGACTCCTCCTCTGCTTGATTCGTCAAAACAAGCGTGAGTACACACCGCACTCGCAAGCCACACCACAGAATGCAAAGTATACATGCGGGCTTATTACAAGAGAAAGGCATTCTGCGGTTCTTTTTGCGTAAATGCAACTTTTGCAATTTAATACAATTAAATAGATTGAAAGTCTGGTAAAACAAATAGACAATAATAATTTTAACAAGTTATTTCACAAAGACACACACACCTAAGCAGGTTCTTCACATAGCTAGATGATTTAATCACATAGCTCCCTTCCCACACGCTTTTATGAAATTCTACCCTAGTGTTAAATCCCGAGCATTGTCCATGATCATGACGCTGCTATTCAATAGATTAAGTTACACTCTGCAGAGGTTTGTACACTTTACCCACAAGATACAACCGGTGTAGCTAGCATCGATCATAACAGAGCATTTGGATACCTTATCTTACTATGCTAGGCCTGTCTCAAAACAGCATGTGGTCGTGACAGAAGCTCAGTTCTTTAGCGCACATGGTGAGGTCCTTAACCCGACCAAGGCAAGACTTCCACTAACCCAACCACATAGACACACAGATTAATATTATCCACACACAGTCCACATAGACCACCAATTCACACAAGATCCACCCCTTGCCTCACCCAAATCCTTTTTACCACCCGTTGGTTTAAGTGCAACACATGCCATAAAGACACGTAGTACACACAGATTATCCAATATTGCATATTCACTTAGTCAAATTAATCATTTGTACTTCACATGAATAAATGAGTCGTGGCATGACTAAGCAATCTAATCGTTCTAACCAACCCACGTTGGTGCTACAATATTAACCAACTAGATATCAACTAGGGTGACAAAGAACTTAGACATAGCAATTAACAAGGATGGCATAACAATTAGGAATTTACATCTACTCCCAAAATCATTTAAATAATTACTTGAATTAATAATGCAAGAATTTAAAATAAAATAATTTAGCAAACTGGGAATCAAGATGGTCAAAGGTATAGCTTGCCTTGAAAAGGATCTAGGAATTGATCTTGATCTTGGAAAGGTCCTTCTTCGTCAACTCTTTCAAAGAACGTCAAGTCTACTCGCAAACAAGGCAAACAAACAAACTAAATAAATAACAGAGGCAAATAACTCCAAAAAATAATTAAAAATCTCCAATAGATAGATCTGGATTTTAGATGAATTTAGAAATTTGAATGGATGGATTTGGAGTTAGGATGCAAAAGATATGGAGTTTCAAAGTTTAAATCTAAAGAAAACCCTAAAAATAGGATTTATCGAATTCGAATTATTTTTCAATGAAAAATCGGAATATTGCGCCAAAGATGACATCGACATGGCGTCATACAGGATTTTCGGAAAAGAAATAAATAAAGAAAACCCGACATGTGGGACCCACATGTTAGAGGCACTACCACGTGGACCAAGCCCACCGAGCCCCGACCGAGAGGGCCGAGGTGGCGAACCCCAGCTGCAGGTGGTCGACGTGGCGCCACCCGGGATGACACGCAGAGAGGTCGAGGTGGCACGTGACTGGCGTCCGCGTCGGCGGGCGCGTCGGCGGCGACGATGGCGGCACGGGACCCAATGGTCACCGGCGCTACTGGTGGTCGCCATGAGGGTGGGTGCTATGGGCGTGTTGTTGAGGCTATTGCGCACCTTCCGTGCAGCCGGGTGGTTGGGGTGGCTGTGGTGGGTGGCGGAGGTCGGAGCGGAGGAGACCTCGGGTTTTGTCGGACGGGCGCCCCGTGAGGTTTAGGCGACGGCGATCGTCCGGAGGTAGAGGAGGTGACGGCGAACTTGATGGTGGGCTCCACGACGATCGGCGGCTGCGGTGGCGAATCGAAGAAATCTCTTGGCGGCGAGGTTCCTTAAAGCTCGAATCCGGCAATGTGGAGGCTCTCGGGTGGAATTGAGCGAGGGTTTTGGAAAGGGCGAAGCGAAGCAGAGGGTCCTTTATAGGCATGAAGCGAGCTCGAGGTGGCGTCTTGCGTGGGTAAATCGCCCAAACGCCAAGACGAGGAACAGGATAGAAACAATTCAAGTTTGAAATTGAAGCGAGTCGGTGCGGAGGAGATAAGGATTGAGTTTGGTGCTAAAATCTGGGAGTTTTTGTTAGCGTAAACGGCCATGGGTTGAGCTTCTAGAAGGCGATAATGGCGGGCGCGGTCACGGTCACATGAGGAAGAAGACCTGGTCGAGAGGCGAAAACCTCAGAGCGGGCCCACGCTGCGAGAGAGGCGGCAGGCATGGCGGAGATCCAAAGGCCCAAATGACGATCCAATCGGTGGAGATTGAAGCGAGCGAGGAGAGAGGAGAGAGAGAGAGGCTGGGCTGGATCTCCATCCAATCCAGATCGGACGGCCACGAAGAGATGGGCCAGATGAGCGAGAATGGGCCGAGAGATTCGCCCAAATGATCGCTTGGAGATTTAAATAGCTTTTTCTTTTAAGAAATTACCGAAATTCAAATAAGCAATGGAAAATAGCAAATGAACTTGGAAAAATTCGAGAAAATTCTAGAAAATATGTCCAAGCTCATAGAATCCAAATAAAATAGTTTTGACTATTGTTCATGTTGACTTTAGTCATATTAAATTGTTTTGTTACACAAAGTCCAATATTAAGCTTTTTAATTTAAATTCAAATAAATCCAAATGATGAATTTTCTCATTACACTATTTAAAAGGTTTTTAAAGCTCTGAAAATTGGGATGTTACAGTAAATTCTTAATCTCGGCCACATCCGACTTCAATGTGTCCAACTCGAGTAGCTTCTCTTGGATCTTGAGTATTTCTGCTCTATTCTCCATTTCGATTGCTTCTTCTTCAATTGATCCGTGAGAACGTGTCTTTGCAACCATTCCTTCCAGATCCGAACTGGTTAGGGGATTTTACAGCAGCCAATCCTTCGATTGCTCCAACCCTACCACAAGGATCATTTGGTGTTTCGATACCGAATGTCGGGACTCGAGTAGCGAGTTCAGACATTTTGATTTCGTGGAGATGTTGGGGACAATGAATGGGGAAAGATAAACTAGAGTTCTCTGTAACTAAACTAGATGCTAAAGTATTTGTCTTTTCCGCCTTCTCATTACTAGCATCATTGGTTATAACCTGATTCGACGCTGAGAATTACAAATGATTACGGTGGTAAAAGTAAAAGCAAAGTTCAAAGATTCAGAATTAACCAAATTGAAAATGAAAAACGACAATGCAAATTTACGAATAAAGAATTACAAAAGTCATTCCGCATCGTCGGATCTTCCTTCAAAATGCCAAGTCTCATCCTCGCCTTTCAACCGGTCTTAAATGGATTCGACGAAGAGGTAAGTTGGTGCCGACTTCTTCCCATCCATCTTTCAACAGAGCAGAACACAAAACTTTCAGACTTAGCTGAACTTCCAGGGACTGACAATAGCGGCAGCCACACGTGAGCCAGGACACCTTTAGGCGGGGGTGGCCATGTTCTCGAGGGACGGGAGCGTGAGTAGTTGCACCATGCACTTCTTCTTCCTCCTGATGACCACCTTCCCCTGGCCCTTCTCCGCCCGCTTCCTCTTCTCCGCCGCGGGGGGAGGAGGAGGAGGAGGAGGAAGGGGCGAGGAGGCGCTTAGTATGCTCGGCGGGGAGACGCGCTCCACGGCACCAGAGCCAGGGAGGACAGTGGCGAGGAGGCGGTCGCTCCGGCGTGGTTGAGCGTGTGCACGGCTGCGGCGAGCCGCACCTGGAGGTTCGAGGATTCGGGTGGGGAGGCGAGGGATTGGGCCGAGTGGCATGCACTTGGCTAAATTGCCAGATAGGCTTGGCGTAATTTGATTCGTATTCGACGTATACTATAGTTACCGTATTCATATTTGTTTCCGATAAAAAATCTGTTTTCGTTTCCGATCCAAGAATTATCCGGAAAAAATCCGATCCGAGACATTTCGAATCCGTTTTCGTCCGAATCGGTCAGAAGCTATCTGATCCATTTTTACCCCTAGTCATGGCCTCGCCATGAGTCGAGGAGCCTCCCTGTGTCGCTCGGTATGCTGGCTTTGAAAGACAGTAGCGCGGCCCTCTCCACCTCGATGCACCCACCGTCGTTAGTCACTTGCACGCAGATGCAGGAATATTTTCGAGAATGCGCAAAAGCGCAGACGGAGGAATTGGTGGTGGTGCTGGCAGTTAGGACGTTGAGTAAGAGCGTGTACAATGCACGTGTTTAGAGAGGTGTTTAGTAAGAAAAGACTAATTTTTTCTGCCACGTAAGACAAATAAGGTGCTTATTTTGTAGCAACGATGCTTAATTAGGCACCGGTGTTTAACATGTGCTTATGTATACAACTATATCTAATTAATATATAATACACCATTTAATTACTTACAAAAGAGATGCTTACATTAGAGATAATGACTTTTACATAGGTGTTTGATGACGTGACTATGTTATCTCTCTTTATACATTTATGTATAAGCAGCATTGTAAAAGACGAAAAGTGCTTGCAGCTGCATGCATGGAGCGCTGTGGAGTCGCGCCCATTTTACTGTAATGGTTCTTTTGGTTAATGGCAGGATAGCTAGCTATATCAATCTCATATACAAGTATACAACATTGCTACTTATGAGCGCGTTATACATTAGCAAGTGCACAGATTAGAAATTCTCGTCAATGTCAACTTTGATTACTCGCAAAATAATCTTGAAGGAGCAATCTTCAGTTGAATTCTTCGAATGTGGTTCGTTTCTTTCATTTGTTTGTTGGAAAACAATAGACAAGGACAAAAACTGCGTCGGGCAGTCAAATCGATGAGGATTTTTTTTCCTTTTTTTTTATAGAGGCGGTCAATTATAGGATCAATCAGCTAGTTTTTTTTTTTATAAGCAACCCATTAGCTACGGGGGAAGAATTTTCGCCATAGCCTATCTTGACTTCCAAGTTCCAATATAAGATTGCCGGCTTCTCCTTTTAGAAAGGAGCTGAGAAAAAGAACGATGTCGATCTACAGAGAGACAGCCAGGCCCATTCGTTCCTATATGTTAATTAGAAGTAATGTACTGTGAGCTTACTATGCAAAATCTAAGGGCATGTGTTTGTCATTTCCTGCGTTCTAAAATGTTCTTATGAAATTACTGCAAACTTCATATGAAATGAAATGGTACATTTTAGGGCTGTTTAGAGCGCAGGAAATGAAAAACGCATGTCCTTAGATTTTGCCTTGAGGTTGTCCGCGGCTCATGTAGTCCCTCGTGGCCGCTATGGTGCAGCAGTTGTTGGTCGTATGTGTCCCCTCGCCGTGAAGGTCGCACCATAGCGGGGGCGCCCCGGTGCCACCCTGCGCGTTCGGGTTGTGTCCGTCCCCGCGACCGCGACCGCAACCGCAACCACGACCGCCTCGCCTTCCCCCTTTGGGGGGCTGATTGCTCTCCACGTGGTAGATTCCTCACCCTTTTTGGCAACCTTGGTATTTGTTGACGTGGGGTTTGGTCGCCTCCTTCATGGTTGCGGCCACTGGCGCCGCTTTCTTAGCGAGCACCTCACCCTTGCTGCCAGCCTGCGTCGGCTCCGCCCCGGCCCTTCGGGTGCTGTCTTCTTCAGCCCAAGCGTACTCCTCTATCTTGTCAAAGAGATCCGTTACGGTGTGGACGGGTTTTTGGGCCAGCCTCTCCGACAGGGGGCCCTTCTGGAGCCCATAGGTCGCTGCGTTGATGATAGTGGTCTTGTTGACCCCCTTCACCTGGCACTTGACCTGCGCGAACCGCTTGAAGAAATTGTGCAAGGACTCGTTCGGAGCCTGTTTTATTGCGAACAGATGCCCCACGTTCTTTGGCTCGACGTAATTTCCTTGGAAATTGATTCGGATCAGGTCTCGTAGCTGCTCCCACGTGTATATCAACCGAGATGTATGGTGAATAACCATGCCAACGCCGCACCCACGAGGGTGAGGGTGACGCTCTTTACTCTACTGGTGTCATCCCCTTCGGCGGTTTCAATGGCTGTCTCGTAGACCCAGAGGAACTCCGTGGGATTTGTGCTCCCTTTGTAGGCTTTGATGTTGGGCATCTTGAAGCCCGTGGGCCACTGGGCCGACACTCAACGATGAGTTCGGATCTCCCCAGAGCACAGGCTCTGGTCGCGCCACCGGAGGAGGCACGGGTAGGACAAACACGGCTCTTCCTCTGCCGACCGGCCCTGGTACTAGGGTCACAGCCTGTGGCGTTGCTGCGGGGGTTATCTCTGTGAGCTAGCGAAGGCTCAGCAGCTCCAGGCAGAGGTCCACCAGCTCCTTCTGCATTGCTTTGTGTGCCTCCCGGGGTACGCCCGAGGGGGCAGTTTGTGGAGGCCTCGCCCGGCGATCCTCGGGCATGGAGACCCCGATCTACTGGGCATCGCTCCCGACGATTTCTCCCTGTGTGGAGTTGTTGGCCTCCTCCTCCACGGCCTCTGCGATTGCCGCGGTGGCGGAGGATCGGCTTTGTTTAGCCCGAGGGGCCCTCGGAGCGACCGCCACGGCCGTAGCATCGGCTGCCGAAACCTTGGTTGCACTTTTCTTACGAGGTGCCATGCTAGATGCCTCGCTCAATAAGACTTGCTTCTCGTGACTTTCCTGCCGCTCCCCACAGACGGTGCCAACTGTCATAGCTACGAACTAGACAGTAGAGAAAGGGAGACCCGGGTTCCCTGTTTATGCGATGGGGAAAACTCGAAGGTCCTCAAAGGTTGGAGACGGTGTTAGAGTGTATTAAAGGGTGTTTCTTTATTGCTCTGAAAAAGCCCTCCCTCAATACATAGGGAAAGTGACCATTTATAGTGTTACATCCAAGGTATAGGAGATTGCAATTCTACCCCTAAAGAGGTCATATGCTTGTAGGGGCTGCAGCGTCTTTTCACCTTCCTAGGTGTAGGCGCCGGTGCACGGTAGACTTTCCCGGCCTTGGTCCACCACGCCCATACGCCTGGTCCATGAGCGGCCTTGACCCTCTTCGCTCCATGCGAGGTGATCATGTAACGAAGGCCCCTGGACCCTCTTCATTCTGCACGAGGTGGTCTGGGGCGGGGGCCCTCGTGGCCCCTTCGCTCCAAGGTGTGTTATACACTTGTGCGGAGGATACCTTCGGCGACCTTTATGTACCCTTCGCCCTATGCGAGGGGGCACATGGTACCTCTCATCTGGGCCGAGGTGCACCCTTTGCTCGGTGACTTAGGCGGCCTTCTTGGTGCCTTTCGCCCTATGCGAGGGGGTACATGGTACCCCTCATCTGGGCCGAGGTGCACCCCTAGCTCGGTGCCTTAAGCAGCCTTTTTGGTGCCTTCGCTAGGTCATTGGGGCAGGTGGGCCACCCCTACGACAAGATGTACTTTAGGAGTTATGATGGAGAACGTTGCTTGAAAAGAGAGAGTGTGAGAGTGAAGAATGAAATTACATTGGACTTTTCAAAGGAATTTTAACACGAAGTTTGAGCTTATATTTAGAATCCATTTTCCTACAAGAATTTATTGACCCATTCTTGCAATTCCGTTTGTCCCTCCCTTTCTTCCTCCCCCCTTCTTCGTCCTCTTATCGCCCTTCGGAGTATGGCCATGGTGAGCAAAGCAACACTAGCACGCCTCCAACCTAGCCTTGCGATTTCCCCTGGCCACCAGTCATCCTTGCACCACCGTTGCCGCAACACCATGATCCACCTTTGGAAGCACATCCTTTCTCTCGTCCACTCCTTATACCCTCACCCTACCGCCCACATCTCTCCCCTCTTCTCCATCCATCAGTTCTTCCTCTCTACTACTTCATTTGTTTCCTCTAAACCCTTTGTCGTCGAGGAGTACCTTGTCACTACCTGCGGCCTCACCCAAGCCCAAGCCCATAATGCCTAAAAAAATAAAAAATATATCCCACCCCAAGTTCCCCTCCAAGCACGATGTTGTTCTCACCAGCCTAGGCCTCACCAACGCTGATGTCACCACCCTCGTCGCAAATGACCCGCACTTCCTCTATGCCAATGTGTAGCAAAACCCTGGACCCTCATGTCACCAAGTTCAGTGACCTAGGCACATGTAATGTGGAGGGGTTGCCCGGGGAAGATAGATGGTGGTGGGTCAACATGACCGGTGAGTGAGGAAGAGAGGTGTTGGAGGAAGAAGAAGGGGAGGCGCAAAATCATTCATGGTGGTAAATCCTAGAGAAATAGATGGACATAGGGGCGGAGCGCAGTTAGTCCACCTGATGTCACAGGACACGGGTCCCTTTTTTTTAGCAGGGATTAGCACCTCCAGACCATGTGTGCACCCCTGGCCCAAACCCGGTGCACCCTGATCCTTCCTTGAAGCCAATGAAGCAAGCGCCCAGCAGCAGCCTAGGAGGAGCGCTCGACCCAAGAGGGAGGACCGCAACAGCCAACATGCCGAGCCAGCCTGTGAACGGCATGAGGATTGAGGCGTACATTCAATCGATACCGAAGCATGTCGTTTCTCATCCCTTCTCGACGCATGTTCATCTCGCGGTAGTAGGAGCCAGCACACGCACGTCACGCCACACCCATCCAGGAAGTGATCGATCGCCGAAGAACGTGAGAAGTTGCCTGTCATTGGCCGCCCTCGCTTGCCATCTTGTTGCGGTGCTACCTGGTCCTTGACTCCCCATTCCTCGCGCCCTCGCCAGCCGTCGCGAATCGTCATATGGTATGTACTTTGCTCGGATTTTCAATACGACGATTGTGGTTGATTTTTGTCAAATTGTAGGGTTAAGACTAAGCGTTTCAATTATGGTTTTTGGAATACCAGCCTAATTCGTTGCAAATCAGAGGCAAAATTGCAGTGATGTGTGATCGTGATCCATGTGCTCAAATTGGACCAAGCTTTGGATTTGACTTAGAGTATTTGACATTTTGGCTACAATGTCAAGTAAGTAAGCTTTTGGACATATTTTTCCTATTTTATTGTTTTTGAACCGTTGAACATACCAATATGATTATCGGACCCCGGGCGTTGAATATCCGAAGTCCTCGTGTATGTACCGTACTAGTCTCATGATCAATGTCTAGTACACACATCCACAACATTGCATACACATCTATACACAATATACATACAACATGAAACAAATATGGTACTTAAGCGGTTACATCACAAGTGTATATTATACGGCTGACCGGCCAAATTAAAAGACAAGCATCAGAAGTAGCAAGTTAAACAACGGAAGCATATTAAATAAAACCTAAAAGTCCAGCGGTATGCCCATCCAAAGCCTCAGGCAATCGATAAGAACAAGTCCTAGCAAGACCCATCAATGAACCCTTTGGTACCGGGTGCAAAGACCGCGTCGTCTGGCATAGGCTCATCCTCATCCTCTGAACAACAATTTAAGCAAGATTGAGTACATTGCATACTCAGCAAGACTTGTAGTGTATCACAAAAATTATATACATGATTGGCTATCAAGAGATGAGGCTATATGCTACAAGTTGTTTTCAGCATTAAGCAAATTTTATTTACAATATCAATACATAATATTTTGCAACAAAAGTTTAAAGAGCAGTTAATTAAACATGGAACAACAAGTAAGAAACTTAATACATAACAAATCACAACCCTCCTTGGCTGTGATCAACATGTCATTTTCAGCCATGGACATGGCACTCAAATTAATCAACATCAAAATACATCCCATCAATTTTTTCTCCAACAAACCGTTTTTGAAAAATAAGACTATACCTGATGAGGCGTCACTAAGCACGCTCATGTTCATGAGGACGACTATTTAAATAGATTTACACTCTGCAGAGGTGTAGAACTTTACCCATAGCATACAAATTCTCTAGTTTATCCAGCATTCGGCGATACCACCGCACACGACATTATAATATGCAGTCTAGAGCACGTATCGGAGCATTTAGATCACCTAGTCCTAACCTTGTACTAGCCCGGCAATGACAACCCTCACTTCAATCTCGGGTACCTCCAGTCAAAGTGAGGCATTAACCGTTGTGTCAGAAGGTTTTGATCCTAATGCCTCAGTGAAGGGAGCCCCCTCGAGCAATCACACATGCTCGCACTACTATCGAGCAATCACACATGCTTGTACTACTACGACCTACCAACATGCATGGCTAGTTTTCGATGACTTAATTAGCTAAGGCCGTCCCATACTAGCACATGTGGTTATACGCTTAGGCTTAGATATGATTCACCGGTGTTCGGTCCTTAATTGACTCGGGCGAGGATCTCCCCCTATCTACATGCAACAAACCCTCTCACATTCATCAATTCATATTATGACTCGCCCATGTCGTAATCTAGTTTTTTTCATTTTTATTTTTATACAAAATTAACAGAGGTGACCCCACTAGACCATCATTTCAAAATCTCCCAAATTCGTATCCAACATTTCACCCATTTTTCAAATTTTAGTAAATCTAGAGCCCGACTAAGCATTTGTGCGATATTCGCATTTGAAATACCCAAATTGACATCAACTATTGCCTAAACCATAACCTAATGGCTACAACAGTAAATATACCAACATTTCAAGGAGGATCATGCATTGAATAAGAATATAACTATCGTTATCTCCAAATATAGCAATTTTAAGCAAACATACACGCATGCATAATAGATTTTACAAAAAGAAGTACAATAATTGAAATAGTGGGATCAACATGGTCAAAGGAGGTGCTTGACTTGCACTGGTATATCAGAGTATGAGGATGGAGGATCGTCGAAAATTTCATTCGAAGTATCGACATCTATTCAAAAAGAGCCGATAGCAAATTAATTATGAAAAATAATTTGAACAGAAAGAAAATCCAAATATTTTTGCATATTTAGACATAGAATGATTTTAGATGAATTTATAAAAATATTCATTTAATTTGGAGTTCATATACAAAAGTTACTAAGGTTTGAATTTGCTTCGGTTTTGAAAATCCAGAAATTAATAAAAAGGTGACGTCGAAAGCGTATTCTTTGAGGTTTACGCTTTCTAACACAGAAAACACATTTTCCTCTGAGTTCTTATGAGGTTTACGCTTTCTAACAGAGAAGGGTATTTTTCCTCTGAACTGAAAGCAACTTTTATCATTTTTTTGAATTTTATTAACTTACATGTAGGGCTTACCTGTCAGTGACTCATATTTTTTACTTCCTTGATTTTATTTATAAAATAGAGGTGATCCCATATATCATAGACTCATTATTTATTAACTAATGATTAAACCTATTTTTATTTTAATAAACTGACAGCTGTGGTCCACTTGTCAGTCTCTCGGTTGTAAAACATGTTTTAAAACCGGAAGTAGTGGGTGGTCCCACATGTTAGTGACTCATATACTAAACGTGTTTTAAATTAGATTTTCGAATATGTTTTTAGTCGGTCCCACATGTCATTGATTAGTTTCACTTAACCATTGTCATTAGTGTTAAGCTAATACTCATCCCGAGTGGGTCCCATTGTCAGCGAGAGAGAAGAGAAGGGAGCAGAGCTGCGCGTGGCCAAGCGCCATGGCGAGCTCGCTAGTGACGAACGGCGTAGTGTGTTGGCTCAAGGATGGGCAAAACGGGTTCCCTTCTTGACAGCGATCCCACCAGGTGGTGGTAGAGGCCGGAGAGATGGACAGAGGCGGCGCTACACCGGTGAGAAGCGATGGAGTGCCTCGGGTCCTAAACGGTTTTGCACATGGAGCATATTGGCGGCGAAAGATGGTGCACATGGGCTCCAGGGGGTAACTACTATGCTATAGACAATGGCTCGGGGACCAATGGTCACCGGAGCGGTGACGACAAAGCTTCCCGCGGCGGTGCCATGATCAGCTACGGTGAAATCTATGCTATGCTAGCTAATCGTCCAAACTAATGTGAGCAAAAGCTCTATGGGACTATTAGAAGCTCACCAAGATCCTTGATGGCGCCGGTGGATGGCCGGAGTAGCTTGGCGACGTTGGACAACGGTAAGATCGAGGAGGCCGACTAGAGGGGGGTGAATAGGCGGTTTTAAAAACTTCTTTGGCTAAAACCAAGTTTTAATGTGGAAGCTAACAACAAATTGGTTTTGCACAATTAAAACCTAAATCAACTAGTTTCGACTGAGTGCACCAACAAAATAAGACTATTGATAATGATAGCAATCATAAAAAGACATATAAGCAACTTGATACAAGGAATGTAAATTGCAATATAGTAAAGCACAAGAATGCAAACCACAATGACACGATGATGTTTTACTGTGGTGTTCGAAGACTTGCCGGTCTCCCCTAATCCACGTTGAGGTAAGCCCAAACTAATTGGGCCGGCTCCACGAATTAAGCCAAACACCTCCGAGGTAAGTCCAACCACTTGGACCAGCTCCAACACGAACCCACACCTTGATCCACTCGGGGTTGCTCTTCCTCCACTCCGGAGATGGTGAGCACCAAACCACTCACAACCGCTCGGGTCTTCTCACAACCTTCTTTGAGAAGATCACCGACGCAACTCCTCCAAGCCGTCTAGGTGTCAGCAAACACCAAGAGAAACAAGTCGGAGACGCTCACTTGAACAATCAAGTGTCTAAGCTCAATGGATACACAATCCACTATCTAAAGCGACACATGCACTTAGGGTTTGCTCTCTAAGCTCACTAAGCGCAACACATGCACATAAGAGATGAGAGGGCTTGCTCTTTGCTCAAAGGAAAGAATAACATAGGCAACAACATTCCCCACAACCGGCTAAGGTGGGCATTTATAGCCCACACACAAAAACTAGCCGTTGGAGAGAATCTGCTGAAAAAGCAAGGAACCCCGGTTTGACTGCCAACCAATGGCCAGTTAGACCGCCCTTGCTCCAACGGCTATAAAACTAGCCGTTGGACACACATGCGGTCTGACCGCTAACCAATTGTTGGTCAGACCGCCTGAGGGGCGGTCAGACTGCTCCACAAAGGAGCAAGCCAAAACTAGTAAATACGTTCTCTGGAAATAATGTACCGCCAACAAAAGATCGGCACTACCGCACTCCGGTAGTACCGTAGTTCAAATGCAATCATACCGTTTTGGAAACAAGAGAAACTCCCCAAAAACACCTTAAGAAAGAATTGGATCACATGATCGGACCATGCATTCAGACGGTCCGAACATTCACCATGGGACCGGTTAGACCGCCCAACACATGGCTGTTAGACCGATATACCACCAGTTAGATTGGTCGCTAATGGCGATCAAACCGCTAGTTCACAAAGACCATCGCCCAGTCCAAACATTCCGGTCAGACCACCCAAGGGCTTGCGGTCAGACCGCCAGAGCTGAAAGAGAGAAATTGCACTTCGCTTCAACTCAATTTACAAAAACACATTTACCAATTGATGCGCGATGCAAACAAAGGTTAAAGGCAAATTTCTCAATAAGTTGCAAAATACATTTGATAACTTTTAGAATCACACCACAAGGAATAAGGTACATGGACTTAAACCATTTGTAAAACACATTCGCAAACTAAAGTCACATGCTACAAGGATTATGCATGAACATATTCGCAAATATTGGCAACATGCTAACGAGAGCTAGAGCAAGCACAACGAGCTATCAACACATAACTACCTCAAGCTACTAGTCAAGACCCCTCTTAATAGTACGGCAACCTATACTAGCAATCTGGTCTCCAACCAAACACCAAGACTGGTAAAAGACTAGGAACACATCCTTAGCCCTAGCTAGTCATACCTTTGCCTTGCACAAACACTTAAAGCTTGATGACATACATTTTCACTTCAAGACCGGGTCATTGACTTGATAATCATCAACACATGATGATTCCCTTTACTTCAAGTTATTGACTTGAATATGCATCAACCCATGATGCACTCTTTCACTTGACCTCCATCAACACATGATGGGTCTTCTTTTGACTTGACGATCAACTCATGATCATCTCCTCTTCTTGAACATCATCGACACACGATATTTATTTTTCTTCGAGATCTCAATATGCATCAACACATGGTGCATCCTTTACTCCAAGTTCTTAACTTCAATATCATCAACACATGATGATATTCACTTCAGGATCTTGATATTCATCAACACATGACGATCTTCTTCATCCCAAGTCTTTGACTTGATGACAATCAATTCATGATGTCATCCAAAGTCTCCATTACCTTGGAACATAGCCTATTTATCCAACTCATGGAAAATGTTAGTTCCACAATGTGATTATCATTAATTACCATTAGTTCCACAATGTGATTGTCATTAATTACCACAACACACCATTAACTCATAATGGTGGGGACAAGATACTTCAATCTTTCCCTCTTTGGTAATTGTTGACAACCATCACAATTGGAAATAATTGAATATTTCGTCATATGAGTATATATGAACTATACAAGTTTTATATACTCATTTGATATGTTTCAAAGTATAGATCCTTAAAATATGGTGGATATAGAACAATGACCATTACTAGTGAAACCACAAAACATAGAGTGAACTCCCTCTAAATGTGTGCATACACAAATGTGTAATGAGAACATATGCACATATTCAATGTTAAACGTTTAGTGGAGTTCAACCTATATTTTGGATCCGTGGAATGCAACAAGATATAAGAATATGATGTCGAATGCACACCTCTTTGATTTTCACCTTTTTATCGAAGTGAGACTAAACAATAGGTATAACAATAGAAGTATTAGTCTCACAAATAGATTTATCATTAATAACCAAAATACTCCATTTAACTCATAATGGCGGGTCTAGATTCTTCAACAGCGGCAGCGCAGAGGAGGCTCACGGTGCTGGCACCTTTATGGCGATGGAGGTGCTAGAAAAAGTGTAGCATTAGCTCACTGGAGTCCTAAGGATGGTGTAGACGCGAGGAATTGAATCGAGACTCACCGAGCTTCGAGGAAGATCGAAAATGGTGGCGGCGGCTGTCGGACCCGAGAGTAACACCCGAAATCCTTTGTGCATTTCTGAACTAGTCCCATGATCCGTAGCTAGTTCACACAGTAAACAGATATGGTAACATCCATAAAATCGCATAATTATATTAATAATCAACAGAGTTTATTACAAGAAAGGCTTACAAACCAACAATAAACAAACACAGTGGAAGACGAAGAAGTAGTGAAGTTCAGCTGATCTGCCACAGGCAATCGACTGGGGTAGCGGCCTAGTCGTCGAGATCCACACCAATAGCAAAGTCCTTCTCCTCTAAAATTTATTTGCATTAAGCAAGGATGAACACAACTTCCATGCTCGCAAGCTATACCCAATAACATATTATAATACATGCAAGGATATATCAAAGGAATGCTTATTGGTTGAATTTGTATAAAGCAATGTTTTCTTTAAATATTTGTACTAAGTTCCAAAGCAGTTATTCTATAACTAAAATTCATTTTATAAATTCTCAAGTTTTATAGTTAGATAACATTCACACAAGAATGGTGAAGAATGCCCTCCTATCATATGGCTTCCTGCCCAATTTCCCATTTGCATAAACAAGTTGATAAAGTCTTTTGAAAACCAAAAACAAAGTCTTACTTTGAGTGGCTTGACTAGCATGTCCATGACCGTGGACACAGCTATTCGAATAGTTTTACACTCTGAAGAGGCTGTACGGCTTTACCCACATGAGATAATCAACTTGTACTGTCCGCTCACACACTTCCGAATGTGTGCGACTAAAAGATTATCACAAGGCCTTTACAATGCTTCATCCCACCGCAGTCCCACCCCGCTAAGGATTCACCCCCTTTGGATAGAAACCCGTCGGGTTCAGGCCCCCTCTTGCGCCAAGTGGGAATACATAAAAGTAGGTTATAATAGACACCCACGTAACCAGATGGCACGACCACGATGGAAAGTTGCAAATTAGTTAGTCAGGTCTGTCCCATTCCAGACTTGTGGTAGTACGGTAAGACGTAGCAAGTAACACTCAAAGGCCGGTCCTTAACTGACTTGGGCGACTTTCCACAAAACCCATGGGCCTCGATCATAGAAATGACTTGATCCCATGCATCAACATGCACCATCCAAACAACCATTTCACCTAAGTTCAAATCATCATTTTATTTCATCTTTCAACGTCATTTATAAACTTTCATAACACACCAATGTCATGGATACATTTTAAACCACATTTGATTTTTGGTAGAAATCCCCCAAATCAAACATTTTTGGTCTAAGCATGTCTTGGCATCATATTTTCAAATGATCCTAGTTCATACTATTGTATCAACTATGTTTTATCTAGGGTGATAATATATTCGATTCAAATATCAACTTTGGCCATATAAAGGATTTAGGCATAACTATAAATTTAAACAGGAATTTAAATTACTGAATAAAAATAAGTATGTAGTAATAATTTAAAACATAATTTCAATAGTTTAAAATAATGGGATCAAATACGATCAAAGATGTAACTTACCTTGCTTGATTAGTTACTCTCAAACGGCGTTGAAATCTGACTCTCCGAAGTCGTTGAAATCTATACGCGAAAATAAGCCAAAGTCAAACAAAATTCAAAATATAATTCAAATGAACTCCAAATTAAATAATTTTGGTTTATTTAGCTAGATATTGTATTTATATTAATTTAGAAATTTGAATCGACGAAATTGGAGTTCGTATGAAGGAGAACGAGCTCCGGGGAGTTTTAAGCACATGAAATGATAGAATTTGGTATTTTGGAATTTTGGAATTATTTTTCCAAAGGAAAATGGGATCACCGCGTCAGCGTGACATCAGTGGCCGAGATTTTCTTACGGGGTGCCATGTAGGCGCTGACGCGGCATTAGGGCTGATGTGGCGATGATGTGGCTCCGAGGTGGCCGCCACATCAGCGTGCCATGTAGGCATAGAGCCGGTGGTGCTCCGGCCCGAGGCTCGCCAGCGTTAGGAGCTCCGGTGAGGGGTGTGGGTGGTACCAAATGAGAGAGGAGGACGTGGGGGTCACGATGCTTACCGCGGTGGCACAAGGGCACGAAGGACTCACCGACGGCGAGGAGATATGCGGCGGTGTTTGACTCATGGCATGGATGGTTGGTGGCGCCCACGAGGGCAACGACGCAGGGGTAGAGTCTTGATGCGGTGGTGCCGATTGTTTAGATGGCGACGGTGGGGCGGCGGTGTCGGCGCTGGGATTGGTGAAGAAAGAGCTTGCAATCGAGAAATTTGAAAAACGAAATATGGCCAAACTAAGAGGGGAGAGGAGGAGGGATTGAGGGGGAAATGGTGTGTGGAGTATTGCGCACCCGGTGCTCCCTTTTATAGGGGCGGAGGGGGTCGGGAGGAGGAGATCAAGGCGGCGAAGACGTCGGCGGCCATTTCAAAATTCCGGTGAATGCGTGAGCGATTACGGGGGAGATGGCCGAAATTGGGGGCGACGGTGAAGGGCGGTTTTAATGCGCGCAACCGCGTGAGGAAAAGGGGGCGGAAATAGTGGCGTTGACAAGCTCTACGAGGCGCTAATGGCGAGCGGGGCTTGTAGTCGGAGGAGGAAGAAACGGGGGGAGGAAGAAAGGTCGGGGTGGGCCCACATGGCAGCGAAGGAAAGAACAGGAAAGGAGCGGGTGGTGTTTGGGCTGTTGGATTTAGATTGGATGGTCTATACTGAGTGGGCCTTTTAGACCGTCTGAAAGTGCAATCAAGATCTGGCCGTCCAATTTAGATCGGACGGTCCACACTCGTTGGGACGTTCGGATCGAGCGAACGCGCAACTCGATCAGACCGTCCAGCTTTGATCCAATGGTTGACAAGATCTGAAGTGCAAACGTGTGGGAGGAATGGGCTGCTGGCCGCACGCGTGTGAAAAGAAGGCGAAATTTGAGCAAGGTTTGACCCATGGATCTTTGCCGATTTTCTTTGATTTAGCAATTGAAATAATCTGGTTAATTCAAGAAGGCTTTAGAAATAGCAAATAAAATCCAAAAGTTTTGAGAAAATTCACATAAATTCCCTGAGACATTTTGGACTTAAATAAAATAGTTCCAATTTTTAATTTGTAATAGTTTTCGCACATAATTTATTTTGGCTTTGAAATAAATAGGAAAAGCTTTTAAAATTCCAAAAATTCTAGAAATTAATTAAATTTTTACTTTTCACCTTAAATCAAATAAAACTTCAAAGACTTCAATAAATTTTATTTTTGACTTTTAAAACTAAAAAATTAAATAATTGACTTTTCTTTCTTTTAACAAAAAATCTTTTTAAATTACAGAAAATCAAGGAAAAACTTTGACAACCAGAAAATCCAATAAAATAATAAATTTATTAATTTTTATTTTGGTAACAGAACTTTGGGACATTACAGCGGCTGAGGATGAGGAAGAAGAAGGTGAGGCTTGGATTCATAACGAACTGGCATGCGTTAAGTGAGGGCATTAGTTGAATGAGGGTCAGAACATGTGATGACGCGATCAGAAGGGCCGCAAACCTTCTAGAATGGCGAGGGTGAGACGGCTTGGATAGGGCACACGCGTTGGAGTTGGAGGTGACGATGGCATTAGGTGCTACGGCTCCCGTGAGCGAAAGTGGAAGATGTGTTCGATAGGTGGGCGGTCGTCAAAGAAGAGGGTGAAAAGATATCTTTGGCGTGGCACGAGTCAGCGATGGATTTAGGGGGTGAATTCGGCCCAATGCCTCGATGGGAATTCAAATTAAGTTTTGAAATTTCAAACTGGCTGAAAGGTTTCTGAATTGTTTAACTTAGCAAGTGGGCTCCAAAATTTATGAATTTTTTTGGAGGCTCCTAACACAGTATAGTTCATTTTATAATTTTTACAGAATTTTATTTGTTTTGTATTTTTCTCTAAAATGCTTTCAAGTTGCTGTTTGCATATAATTTCAATATTTGATTTATGCAAAATTTCACAAACATGCTCAAAATATTTTCCCACACATAAACATCGTCAAAATTATTATCCCCTTTATTTTCATTATATTTTTCCCCAAAATGTGATTTTTGGGATGTTACAATGACAATATCTATCTAATTGAGTTTTCAATTAATCAGCTACTAATTTTTTTGGAACTGTTTCTAAAAATGAAAGCACCAGATAATGCTACTAATGTTTGGAATTGAAGAATTGAAGAAAGTTAATAACGATGCTGTGGTTCGTCGCTTCATGAACCTGAAAGAACATAAATACTAAAAGGTAATGCATTACGCTGGATCATTCTACTATTTCTTTTACTTGAAAATTTTTAAGTAATTTTGTTATCTTTTTTATAGTCCATTGAGGTCAGATAATGTATATTACCAATCTGACTATCGTAGGGGCGGCCCCATCGACCCGACAAAGCCCGTGAGGCCCCCCACGAAGGCCATGAGTGGGGGCCCTGGGGGTACCAAGTACTCCTTGAGGGCCCAAGCCAGCGAAGGCCACCAGAGGTCCGCTAATTTGGCGGTCAAGGCTCGGGGTGCCATGAGACGGTTGAAGGATGGCCGAAGCACCATGGGCCCAGGAGTCACAAGTCCCCCGGAGCCACCTCGGGGGCGGTGAAGGGTGTCCGGGGCCCAGCGGGCCGAGGGCACCCCACACATTGGACCGAGCTACCAACCAGATGGACCAAGACCAGAGAGGTCCACCGAGAGCTGAAGGCTACGTATAGGGAGAGGAAAAGCCCCTGCAACCCCTATGGGCATAGGACCTTTTTAGGGGTAGGCATGTAATCTCGCATACCCTGTCAGATGGTTATAAATAGCCGCCCCCCATGTAATAAGGCAGACTCGTTTTTTTGAGACAATTAATACACTAATCACTCTTGACACTAGTCCCCTCTCTTGAGGAATCCCTAGAACCCCCAGCAGTAACCGGGGTCCCCTTTCTTATTTTGTTTGGTCCTTTTGCTACGACAGTTGGCGACGTCCGTGGGGATCGACAAGAAAGTCACGAAGCACAGCTCTGAGGCATTAGCATGGCCCCTCAAAAGGTCACACTCAAGGTCTTGGCGGCCGAAGCGGCCGTAGCTCCAAGCACCCCGAGGGCCAAGCGAAGGAGGACCTCCACGATAGCAACAGTCACCGCTGAAGCCGCGGAGGAGGAAGCTAACAACTCCACACACGAAGGCATCGTCGGAAGCGACACTTGGACCACAGAGGCATCTCTCCCCGGGAACCACCCGATGGGCCCACCTCCGCCCGGGGCAGCAGGGGTATCCCGCGAAGCCTACGAAGCCCTCCAGCGGGAACTAGCGGACCTCCGCTAGGAGATATTGAGTCTCCGACAGTAGGCGGAGGTGGTCCTCGTAGCCCCGCCCCAGCTCACAGCCCTCGCACAAGGGCAAACTACTGGAGGGGAGGAGGCCGCCCCTTTGGCACCTACAACCATACCCCCGGCTCTGCTGCTCCCCAGGGGGGGGTCCTAACTCCCCATTGAGAGCAGGACTGAAGATGGCCTGCTGGTCTCCGGGCTTCAAAATATCGGACGTCGGGCCCTTCGAATGGTGCATGGACCCATCAGAGTTTCTCCGAGTGTATGAAACCGCCATCGAGGCGGCCAGAGGAGGTGATGCCACTAAAGCAAAAAGCATCACCCTCGCCGTCAGGAGTGTGGCGCTGACATGGTTCTTCACCATCCCTCCCCAATCCATATACACGTGTGATATCACGCCCCGGGTAATAACCCCGGGACCTCCTGTGCAATCCAAACTAGTCCCATGATCAGTGGCTAGTCCGCACAGTTTCAACAAGGATGTCATCACAGCCATACAACAAACTAAAGATAAATCAGATAAATTAACAAGAATAATAACAAAAGACATTATGATCAAGCTTTTTACAAAGGCCTACCACGTAGGGCTACAACACAGCGGAAGAAGCAAAAGAATACGTGGAAGCCACACGACCTACCCACAGGCAATCGAGTGGAGGACGCCCTAGCACACCTAGTCTTCAAAGACCTCCTCTTCAAAGAGGTCGGAGCACCCAGGGAGGTCTTCTTCGGCTGCTGATCAAACAGAGGGCACAAGCCATGAGTACTTTTGAATGTACTCAGCAAGCCGTAGGGAAGGTATGCAAATATATTCATGCAAGGCTCAACGAAGGATAGCTTTATAGTTAGTTTGCAGAAAGCAATATTGGAATTGAAATACAATAAGTAGATTACAAAGCACAAGTTAAAAAGACTAGTATATAAGTAAACAAGTTTTCTTTTGAAAACAACACACGACCACCCCGGTCGTGTGCCCAGACTACTCACGACCACCCTGGTCGTGAGCTGGACCACTCGGAACCAACCCCAACAGCAAGTTTTGAAAAAGATCTACCCTTTGCGTGAAATCACCAGGCATGTCCATAACCGAGGACGCAGCTATTCAAATAGATTTACACTCTGCAGAGGTTGTACAGCTTTACCCACAAGACACGAGTTTCTCTAGTTTGTTTGGCACCCGTCGATGCCCCTGCTCACTACCTTAGGTAAGCAGGCTAGAGCACGTGACAAGGCCTTTACAAGGTTTTGCTTTGACTTGGTTCCGCTCGCTAAGGTTTCGCCTTACTAGCCCCCTCTTGCGCCAAGTGTGAGCGTATATCCTAGATCCTTCCACACTTCCACCAAAACGGAACCGAATCAAAACATTACCAATTAGTTGGCCAGGTCCACCCCATTCTGGACTTGTGGTTACACGGTGTGGCCCGAATCAATGGCTTACAAGGTTAAGTCCTTAGTTGGTGCTCAGGTGAGACCTCCTCATCCCAATGTGCTTCCTGCACCCTCTTTACTGCACGATTACTCGCCCGAGCAAAAATTTTTTAGGTTCAACCCGGCCAATGACCACCCTAGTCATGGCTCAACAAATTTTATTAGCGGCCACACAGGCCAGCGGCAACGCTTGCAAGACAACACATGCCAAGACAAATACATGCCACAGATTTCATAATCTCTTAGTCAAATTTAACATTAGAGACAAGTGATCGAGAGACAGCGCATAACTAAACAGGTCTAAGCAACACTACGCACCCATGTTGGTTATCTCAAAGATGTCCAACTAAGATTACCCAACGTATGGTGGTCCAAAGGTTCATGTCAATATGTGAATCACAAGTATCTAAGGAGTCATACTGCCAAATTGGTGATTAGCTAATTCCCAAACCATTTTTATACGAATAGCCATGCATGTTGGTATAAAACAAAGTACTTTTGCAAGCTGGGGTCAACATGATCAAAGGTCTATGACTTGCCTTCATTGAAGAGTTGAAGTTCTTCAGTAGAGGTTGTTGGGTCCACGAACTCTTCGGTGAAGTCGGAATCTACACGTGCGCAAAGAACCACATAAATACAACGAATTCAAATTAAAACCACAACTACCAAATAAGAGCCAAAAGAGAAACACTAGAATAGAAACATACTCTCAGGAGGAGGTCCAACGAGGAGGTCCTAGGAGGGAGGTCCAAAACGATGTCCTAGGAGGGAGGTCCTGAAGAGATTACGACTATGCAACGTGATTGTGAGAGAAATTCAATCCACGTATCATAGTCATGAGAGCAAAAGAAAACAGGGAACAGAGGAACTTACCCTGACACACACAGAGAGAGAGAGAGAGAGAGAGCAAAGAGAGAGAAGGGAGAGGGATGGCGAACGGCGCGGGCGCTCCGGTGATCTCTTCAACGGCGAAGAGGTCGAAGGCGGCGCAGCTCTTGGCAACAAGGCTTCAAGCACGGTGAGAACAAGGAGCAAGAGAGCTTGGTGAGGCAAAGGGGATAAAAGAGGGCTACTCAGACTTTTATAGCCTGGAGAAACAAGGGGAGCCACTGGGATACAAAAACACACGTGTTCAAAGGCGCGTGTTCAAAGGTAGGTGAAGGAGATGATGGGAGCAGGTCGAGGAGTAGACGAGAGAAGGAACGGGTACTACAAAAATGTGACATCATTTAATGCGACACAACGACATTAAATGCACAAGGTCCTTTGCGTCAGAATTGACACAACAGGAAAAAGGAGAAGGTAAATAGAGTTGACAGGTGGGGCCTGTCAAAACTCAAAAGGTGGTCCAACCAAAGGGGAGGTCGAGACCAACAGGGAGGTCGTGATCCACGGGGAGGTCGTGACCCACGGGGAGGTCATGACACAGGGGTGGTCTTTGCAAAAAGACCTAGAGGGTGGTTTTTGCAAAAAGACCAACGGGGAGGTCTTGACACAAAGAGAGGTCGCGGCCCAAGGGGAGGTCGCGGCACAAAGGGAGGTCGCGGCAAAATGACAAAAGGAGGAGGTCGCGGCCGCAGAGGGAGGTCGCGGACCAGGAGGGTGGTCTTTATAAAAAGACCAAAAAAGGGTGGTCTTCGCAAAAAGACCAAAAGGGAGGTCTAGACGAGAAGAAGGTCTGGATGGAGGGAGGGGTCCAAACGCAAATGAGGTTTGGACACAGGGAGAGGTCCAAACGCAAGGGAGGTCTGGACCCTCAGATCCAAACGAAGGGAGGTCTAGACCCTCAGATCCAAACGAAGGGATGTCTGGAGAGGAAAGAGCTGAGCCGGGGAAAACATGGAGCGAACAGAGAAAGGGGAAAAATAACTCCAGAGAACTCCGACAAACTCGAAAGAAACCCAACTCGAATTAGTTGAAGTTTGTTTTAGTCATTTTAAACACCTTTAATTCCGAAATCTCAGATTAAGCTTTAGAACTCTCATCAAAACCAAATGGTTCTTTTTATTTCAGAAAACTCAGAAAAACTTGGGACATTACATGTGAGCAGCTGCGGGATCTCGTGCGCAACAACTTCTAGGGAAATTACACCGAACCAAAGGACGTGGGGCACCTGTTGACAATAAAGCAAGCCCCGGGCGAGTCCCTCTGCAGCTTCTTTAAAAAAATTGTGGAGGTGAAGTGCCAAGTGAATAGGGTCAATGAAACCACCGTCATAAACGCGGCCACATGCGAACTTCAGAGGGGCCCCCTGTCAGAAAGATTGGCTCGCAAGCCATTCGCACCATGGTGGAGCTTTTTGATAAAATGGAAGAATACGCCTGGGCGGAGGAGGATAGCATCCGAAGGGCGGAGGTCTGGGCACTGCCATGCCATTGCCACGGGCCAATGACTACTGCCAGAAGGGGCGGAACGTGTACCACATGGATAGCGGGCAACCCCCCGAAGGGGGGAGGCGAGGAGGCCGCGGCCTCAACGGCAGGAGGCAACCAGACCCCTGAATCAGTACCAGAGGCCCCCCGCTATTTTGTGATCTCTACGGTGAAGGCTCACTCACAATCAGAGATTGCCACACCATCGCGGACATGTAGGACTACATGAACTGTGGTCAGCAGCCGACCGAGCGTGAAGATGGACGGGGAACATGCAACCAGCTACCCCGCCCCGCCGTTAAGGCCCCGCATAGAGGGAGGCCATAGGGAACACCATCAAAGGATCATAAACATGATCATAGATGGATCCTCGCTTGGCATAACGTCAAAGAGACAGCGGCGAGCATACGCCCAACAGATACACCACGTCACGGCGTACCCTGCCACAAGCCTACCTGGCTATACCGAGATACCGATCACCTTCGGTCTCGAGGATGCCAGGGGCCTGTACCCTCATCAGGACCCTCTCGTCATCTCTGCCAACATCACGGATTTCGAAGTCAGACGCATCCTCGTGGACAGAGGGAGCTCCGCGGACCTGCTTTTTGCGGACGCCTTCGACAAGATGATGATCCCCAGGGATCTTCTATTGACCCCGGGTATACCTCTGGTAGGTTTAGGGGGGAGGCCCGTGATGACCCTAGGCCAAATTGACCTGACTGTCACGATCAGCGGCGACTTCGCATCATGGACCGAGATCGTCACATTCGACGTCATCCAGATGCCCTACCAATACAACGCTATCCTCGGCTGAGCCACGCTAAACACCTTCGGCGCAATAGCACGCCACAACTACCTGTGTATGAAGATCCCCGCGCCCAAGGGAATAATTACGGTGCGCGGGGACCAAGATCTGGCAAGGAAAACGGAGCATGAGACAATCACACCCGCTCGCCACGTCCACGTAGTCAAAGCAGATGCAAGCACCTGGGCGGACATCCCTTCGGCGAAATGGGCGCCAAAGGCCAAACCAGAGGGGCAGCTTCGAAGGGTCCCTCTTAGAGAAGTCTCCCTGGAGAAGACAGTGGCCCTCGGGGTAGAGCTCCCCGCGGAAGCACATGAAGCCATTCTCGAGGTACTCCGCAGCAACACGGACATCTTCGCATGGGGTGCTGAGGACATCCCAGGAGTAGCCTGGGAGACCATCGAACACCGTCTGGCCGTTTAAAGCGACGTATTCCCCAAGAAGCAGAAACTGTGCCGCATGTCGGCGGAGCGATTGGAGGCAGCTAAGAAAGAAATAGCCAAGCTGCTAAAGGCGGGAGTCATTCAGGAGATCAAGCCTTCCGAATGGCTGGCCAACCCCATACTAGTACAGAAGAACACTGACAAATGACGCATGTGCGTCGACCTCAACAAAGCATCCTAACTTTTACGGAGAGGAGCAGGACTGGGAGAAAACTTTTAGGGGCTGTCCTAACTATATTATTAGATATGTCGTCAAAGTATTTACACAATATTGTAGTTTTATTAGTGTATATTAATATAAAGGTACGACGAGTTTGCGATTGTTGTGCCCCGTGCTTTGGAATCTAGTTAGTTATAGGATTCTTTACTAATTGTAGTAAGTTTTCCCTGTTACGGCTCCTAAAAAGTTGCTTTGAACTAACTTTTAGATGCTATGAACTAACTATGATCATACATCTCGGAGGCAATGAAATGTCAAAAACGTCAACTAAAAAGAATGGAGGGAGTATATGAGTAACTTTGCACCCGGCAAACCAATGCATTCGACACATTGAGTTAGCTTGTTGGGTGTTGGCTTGCAACCGCCGCAATCGGCCACCACTGTCGGCAGCAACTCAACAACCTAGCTGTCGTCGATGAAATTGCCCAATAAATCAATCTCCACCACCATAGATTCCCTCGGTGAGGACAATCCTGCATGAGATCTTCATCAGTCTCCTCTCCCTCGCGATGCTCGTCCATGGTGCATGCCTGTCTCTCATGGCACCGTGCGGTGGCCTCCTCCCCTCTCTTTGGCCACCGCTTCTGCGTCCTACACTCAGCACTCTTCAAGGCTCTCGGACCCCGGGGTGGAGCCGGCGGCCCCTCTAGGCTGGGCACTTATCCGGACTTTGCCTCGCTAACAGAATGGATAGAATGAACAGGTCTGCTTTTTAAATATGGACTGAATTGTCGGCCTAAATGGGCCGTATATTATAAGTAAAGAAATAAGAGGTTGTCTACATAACATTTGCCTGATTTTTTCTATAAAAATACTAGTCACTTATCAATGGCGTAGATTGCCCCAA
This sequence comes from Phyllostachys edulis, assembly GCA_036346405.1. Taxonomy (NCBI): domain Eukaryota; kingdom Viridiplantae; phylum Streptophyta; class Magnoliopsida; order Poales; family Poaceae; genus Phyllostachys; species Phyllostachys edulis. The sequence continues at coordinate 72,278,433 of CM070545.1, forward strand.
GATTCACAATCACATAGTCCCAACTACCAAGTCAACCCTAATTAAATCTCTTCTTCCTCTACCCTCTCGCATCCCCTTCCAATTGCACCGCCGCCACCCCACCTCTTTCTCGCCGCTTCTACCCCTCTCCCTGTCCTACTCCGCCGACCTTCCTCACCGCCCCAACTTGTTCCCCGTATTTAGCAGCTCACCGCGGCCAGCCACCTTTTGCTGCTTCCTCAAACGCCTAACTCGCCACTCCCCTCCTCGTCCGTGGCCAGTGGCGCCAGCCGACGCTAATTCTAGGGTTGAAGGTCGGGCGAACCCGAGCTCTAACACGTCACCGCTGCCATCCACCACCCCTAGAGAGGAGGATGACAACTTCAACTGGAGCACAAATCGTGAGGAGATCCAACGGTGAGCAAAATCAGACCGATGAATAAATGGACCTGGCGGAGGTCATAGGGGTTGGACTCTGTTCGCCATTGCAGCCGACCAGTTGAGTTTGTGCTTGTCATCAAGATTGCCGCCGCCGCCGCTGCAATGACCGGCGACAGCTCTTCAACCCAGTCACAGCCGGCGAAACGCCGAAAAAAATCTAGCCTCACACTTATCGACTCCTTCGGTGAGGACATCCTGCGCGAGATCTTCCTCCGCCTCCCCTCCCTCGCGACGCTCGTCCGCGCTGCCTGCACCTGCCGGGCGTGGCGCAGCACGGTGGCCTCCTCCCCGGAATTCCGCCGCCGCTTCAGGGCTCTCCACCCGACGCCCATCCTCGGCCTCTTCTTGGAGGCCCCCAGGCCCGCCCAATTCCCTAAAACGCCTTCCTTCCCCTCCTTCGTCCCCGCCCGCCGCCTTGACCGGGAACTGGCCACCGCTGTCCGCGGCGGCGACTTCTTTCTCACCTCCATCCAGGAGCGCCTGGACTTGTTCCCCTGCTGGGACATCGTCGACTGCTGCGGCGGCAACGTCCTCCTCGCGAACTATGTTGAGGGATTACTCACCTTGTTCAACCCCCTGCTGTGGTGGAGCAAAACTTTTCACCTGGGCCATGAGGACACCTCTGTAGGCCACCGTGGATTCTACCGGCAGCTCAAAGCCCGGTTGCTCTACTCCGACGAGGACCCCATGTCGTTCCGCGTGGTGTGTCTTGCCCATGACAGGTTCAGGGTACGGGCTACCGTCTTCTCCTCGGACACCGATGAGTGGTCCGTTCTCCCATGGGTGGACGTCCCGGCGAGGCCAACCCATGATTTTTTTTGGATTCGGAGTGGGAAAATTTGGATTCAGAATGACTGTGGCATGCAAGCGAATGGGTTCCTGTACTGGGTTTACGAGAATGGCAAGTCTATAATTTCACTGGACACTAAGACAATGGAATTCTCTGTTGCTGAACTCCCATATTGTCTTAAGGATCAGCATTGCAGCTTTGCTGTAGGTGAAATGAAGGATGGCGCTCGTTGTATCGCTTATGCAGCTGACTACTGCATTGGTGTGCTGTTGTGGGGAACAGACGGTAATGGTGTTGAGAGGTGGGTGCTGAACAGGATAGTTAATTTGTTCATACAGCTTGCAGAGGCCGTTGGTGACATACCGGACAAGCTGACTTTGAATGTCGTGGCAATCATGGCTGGTTTTGTGTACTTGGTAACATCAGAGATGTATCATGACACCCAAACCCCTTGTTGGTTCCTCTCTTTCTGCTTGGAAACCAAGGAGCTGGAAAAGTTATTTTGGAGGACGTCTGACGGTGGTGTTCATCCCTATGTCATGGCATGGCCACCTTCTTTAGTTGGTAACTATGGGGTATTTGCACTTGAAGATGCTCCATGAAACACATTACTGGCATCAGACATGAGGAGAAAAGGAGGAGGATCTAGTAAACCAGTCTTCTGTTGGTGTTCTTGAGTTGAGTAAATCAAAATGCCCAGGTGACATTGGAAACTAATTTTTTTTGAAGCTGCATCACACTGAATACTCCAATCGAGTTCCATGATGTTTAAGATTCAATGACCTGTCGATCCTGTGTTTTGATCTTTCTCACTACAGTTTACCTTCTTTTAGCAGTTCTTACTATTGGTGCAAGAATTGTGAACCTGGTCTGTTTCTTAGGTTGTCTACTGTGTCTGTTTTTAGGTGTAGGGGTGTGATATCAGTTTCTCTTTTGTGGTTTGTCTGTTAGATGCTTGTTCCCAAGAGAACATGGAATATTTACTCTTCATTGCAAACAAAATCCATGTAATTTTGGCCATGTTAATCACCTTACTTTGCTTTCTCAATACCAAGATTGTGTGCTACTTATTAGGTATATAAAGATGACAATAGAACATCTGCATCCTTTCGGTACAATATATTCACATGGATTGCATTTACTGGGATGATTCCTTAAGCAACTTTTATCTACTACTATGATGGCAGTTCTCTTAAGAGCATTACACATTAGAGCTTGGGGGGGGGGGGGGGGGAATAGGTGAACTAGTTACCTTATTCTGTATATAAATTTCGCTTGATTATTTGTATGCATATTTCCTTGTAATTGTCAAACTTCTGTATTTTGATTTCCTTAATGACATCGTGGGCTTGCCTCCTGTTTCCGAAAAAAAAATCCTGTTTGGGGAAAAATGTATGCATAAATCTTGACGGATCCTACTAAAACTACCAATAAGTTGTTTATCTTAAAGTTGAAATGTTGCTGTTGCTATAGTATAAGAAACATCAGAGAGAGATGGCACAAATCATTGTTTACTAGTTTCATGTAGTCTGGACAATTTATTGATAGCTTCTCTGTTGTGATTGTGGGAAAGAGCTCGCAAATTTGCTAAGTGACATCGCAAAGATGTATAAATTGGAAAATGACATCCAATGTGAGTATGACAGGTGGGACCACATGTCGGTGATATGTCAAAGTTATTCTCCAATTCGTCTTATTTTTATAGTGTTATGAGTCAATATAGATCATCTGATGCTGAGAAAGTGCTGCTGAGGTTGAGCTTGACGACACGGGCAGTCCCGACGCCACTGCGCTGCCATGGCCAGGAGTCGAGTTGCTTCGTTTCGATGGGTTGCTGGTGATGCCAGCTTTGAAGGAGACCGGTGTAGCTGTCTGACCTGCAATGAAATGGACCAGCTGTTGGATTGACAGAGGGAGGGGAGGAGACAAGCAATAGATGCTTCTATTTCCATCTGGCTTGGGCTTGATACTATCCGGTTTGGTTCTATATCGAAATGGTAAATGATTCTCTTGGATTGACTTGCGTATGGATGAGTGTCTGAACAGTAGATTGTGTATGGCAGGTTGGTCTTCTTTCGTGGGGCATTTTTTTTTCTCTTTTGCTAACATAATTTTGTCTGCTTCTTTGTGATATAATATGTACCGTAGCAACAGGATTAGACAGTAAAGAAAAGAGGACCCTGGTCACCACGAGGGGATCAGGGCCCATCTGGGTTTTTACAACGGAGCAACCCTAGGGACCCTAGGGGTAAAGCTTGCGATGACTTTTCGCGTTCCACGTGTGGTTTAGCGGCTAGCCCTTCGGTGTTGCGATATAGTAGGAGTTCGCTCTTGTTGTGCGGGTGATGATGTATGTCATTTCCTATTTGGACTTCAGTTTGCCCATGGTCGCGAGGTTGGCGACGTGCTTGAGTATCATGTCTCCTGGCACGAGGGGGCCTTTTTTGTTGTATGCCGCTGCGACGCCCTTGGTGTATCCTGCCATGGTGGTGATGGCATGTACGCGGTTTTCTTCAAGGAGGTCAAGGGACACCTCGTGCTTTGTAGGTTCGTGTTCCGACATGGCCTAGAGGGACTTCGCAGCGAGCTTGGTTGGGGTCCTGGTCTCGTCGTCGAAGAGGAGTTTGAACGGTGAGAATCCTGTGGCTCACGTGGGCAAGGTGTAGAGCGTCCATAGGGCCTTTAGGAGCTCCTCGGGCCAAAGGCCCTTCGGCATGCCGACGAAGCGCTTGGTTAGGCCTGCTAATATGCTTCTATTGGCTCGTTCTACTGTCCTGTTGGACTCTAGGTGCCCTAGTGATGTGAAGCATATACTTGTTCCCAAGCCTTCACAGAATGCCTTGAAGCGCATGGAGTCGAATTGGGTGCTATTGTTGGTGATGATGTTGTGCGGTACTCCGTATCTGCAGATAATGTTCCTCCATATGAATCGCTGGGCTGTTGCGGCGGTGATTTTTGCTACGGGTTCCGCCTCGACCTATCTCGAGAAGTACTCGATGGTGACGAAGGCGAAGCGAAGGTTGCATTTGGCCGTCGGGAATGGGCCGATGATGTCAAGCCCTCACCTTGCGAAGGGCCAGACTGGAGGCAGCGGCTGTAGTGGAGCCGATGGTGCCTTTGAAATTGCGTTGGTTCTTGGCATCCTTGGCGGCGTTGGGACGAGGTCTGCTGGCGTCATGGCGCTCATAGCAATATAGGCCTTGGGGTGCTTGGTGCGCGCCACAGGGTCCTTGGTGAATTTTCCGAAGCAGGGATTGCAACGAGGCCCTGGGGTGCTTGGTGCGCGCCACAGGGTCCTTGGTGAATTTTTCGAAGCTGGGATTGGCCCTCTTTCTGTAATATGTACCGTAACAGGGGGTCGTAGACACCCCCTTGTATAGCAAGTTGTTTATGATACAGTAATTTCGGGTGCTGTGACGGAGACGTTTTGCTTCTTCGGGGTCTTTAGGTTCGTCGCCTTGTAGGTAGCTGGCGATGGTGTCCCACCAGTCGGCTTCGTTGATGGGGAGGATGCGGTGCGAGTCGTGCCCAACCCCTTGTGCTCCGGGGGCTGCTTCTTGTGCTTCGGGCGTAGCTGAAGGCTTGTGTAGTACCTCGTAAAAGGTGTTTGGTGGGGGCGTCGTGCGGAGCTAGCCAATTTTGTGAGTTCATCAGCCGCCTTGTTGCTTCCCCTTTGGGATGGTACCGTGATGTCGAGGAGGTGCTTTGCTGCTCCTCGGACTATGGCTAGGTAATTAGCCATTTTGAGGTCCCTGGCCGTGAATGACTTGTCGAAGTAGCTCTCCATGAGGCGGGAGTCGCTTTTAATGATTATGCGCTTAGCTCCTAATGCCCTGGCTTTGCGGAGGCCCAGGAGCAGGGTCTCGTACTCGAAGGCGTTGTTTGTTGTCAGGAAATTGAAACGGGCGGCGTGTGACATGGTCCGCCTGTTCGGGGATACCAGGATGACTGCTGCGCCAGCCCCAGCGGCACACCAAGAGTCGTCGGTATATATTGTCCAGGTCGCCTCGTCCTGGGGTAGCGGAGCCTCCTCAAACTAGGGGTCCATTCCGCGACGAGGTCGGCGAGGGCTTGTGACCTGATGGTTGTGCAGGCGGCGAAGGTTAGATTGAAGGGGGTCAGGTTCGCAGCCCACTTGTCAATTCGGCCTGAGGCATTGTTGTTGTGTAGCAACAGCACGAGTGGGTAGGATGTCGGGACTATGATTGCGTGTGCCATGAAGTACTGCTGCAACTTCCGTGAGGCCATGAATAGGGTGTACGCCAATTTTTCCATCTCCGTTTATCTAACTTTAGCCCTCGGTCCCCTGGAGGGCCTTCGATACGTAATACACGAGCGTTGTCTGCCATTGTGCTGTTGGATGAGGACTGCGCTTACCGCTGCGGAGGATGCGGCGAGGTATAGCAGCAGGTTTAAGTTGGGCTTCGGGCTGACCAGGCTTGGCAATTGAGCGAGGTATTGCTTAAGATCCTCGAATGACTTCTGGCAGTCCTCCATCCGTCGGAACGGCTCCGCTCCCCAGAGCGTCTTGAAAAAGGGCAAGGCCCGCTCCGCGGAGCGGGATAAAAATCAACTAAGTGCCACGAGGCGTCCCGTGAGCCTTTGCACTCTCTCAAGGCCATGGGGGGGAGGGCTCCATTTCTTGGATGACTTTTATTTTCTCGGGGTTGGCCTCGATGTCTCTTTCGGATACGAGAAATCCTAGGAGCTTACCCGCCTTTACACCGAATGCGCATTTTTCTGGATTCAGCTTGACTCTCTCCGCCCGGAGGCTTCCAAAGGTTTCCTATAGGTCCGCTGTGTGGGAGCTTGCGAGCGTACTCTTGACCATGATGTCGTCGACGTATGTCTCGACGTTGCGATCGAGTTTCTTGGCTAGCACTTTCGTGATGAGTCGGGTGAAGGTCGCCCCGCGTTCTTGAGGCCGAAAGGCATTCTGGTGAAGCAATAGGTGCCGATTGGGGTGATGAAGGCGCTCTTCGATTCGTCCTCCTTGGCCTTGAATATCTGATGGTAGCCAAAGTAGGGGTCGAGGAAGCTCATCAGCTCGCAATCCGAGGTGGTGTCCACCAGCTGGTCGATGCGGGGTAGGGGAAATCATCCTTCGAGGATGCTTTGTTGAGGTGGTGGCTAGGGTTTCTTTGGATGGTATAACTCTTACGTCCAAAAGCCTCGCACGCCTTCTCTTATAAAGAGCCTATAACGGATCCAATCCAAACTAGTTTGTTCCATCTCGTGAAGTGTGCAACCCTGAAGGTTCATGCGTAATCGGTCGTGACCCGGAAACTCCTTTCCAATCACAAGTTGGTAGCGGTTCTAAGAAGGACATAGCTACTCCCGAATACACATAAAGATTATATTGAACGAATCTTATGCAATATGATCTACGACCAGGTCCTTATCACTCACAACCAGTTCGTCGACCAGTTTGTGATTATGTACAACTAGCTCATGACTAGTCTATATCCCCATACGATTAGTTTGTATCTGGTCGGACTAAGTGATCTACTTGCGTGTTCTCTTTTTGTCTCACAATATCTAATGGAACTCCAAGTGAGATATATGTTATCCATGGACTGTTCAATCTTTTTTTGATCAAGTGATGGATAACTTCATGTGGTCGACTCTTCGACCACTCGTGGCATGTCCATGCACTTTCTTTATCCGAGCACCTCAAGGAGCCCAGAGATATCTCTCCTGTTATGCTTAGGATGGGCAAATCTCATATCCGACCAATTACATTCCTCCGCATGTTTTATAGCATACCTGAAAGCTATATTTATAACTATCCAGTTACAAAGTAGCGTTTGGTAACACATAAATATACACATGTAGGAAACCAGGTTGATCTCATGTCTAACAATTGTACATCATCATTGCTTGAGACCAACTGATGACACATAGAATGATAACAATCTCAATTGTGTTTCAAGGTGGATCAATCCAACACCATATTCTCTAATATGTGCTCACACTATTGATTCGATATCCCAGTATCTATGATTGATGAAATATGCTCATCAATCAATACATGTGTTGGTCGATAAGTCACTAGTGTCCTGACCAGTGACATTTGACCAGGGATCCTTTTATAATGACATCATAAAACTATTAAAGAGTTTCTCCAACATGTCACATACTTGTTAATCTTTATAAATGATAATTCATCCAAGGAACATATTAATGTTTATTCTATAACTCATAAACATAGATGTGATACAATCATTTCCACGATTGCCTCTATGGCATATCACTAACATCAGGTTAGGCGGAGATTAGTTCTCATGGCGGGACGAATTTGGCAGTAGCGGGAAATGGTTAGGCTCCAATCCTATAGCAGAGGCAAGGACATGGCCTATGGCGGCGGAACTGAGCGTGTTGAATACGAAAGCGAAGGTGTGAACATGTGCTAGGACGGAGCTCGTTCAAGTGCCACAACGCAACTGAGTGGGTGGCGTAGACCAAGCCCAATTACAACAACTCGATGTGTTAATTCAATACGAATTTTTTTAGTCCATAGGAAAGCACGGACATTGAACTAGTACATGAAAATCGAACTAGTACATGAAAACGTAGAAATTTCAGGAAAAGCCGAAGCGTGTTTTATGAAATGTACGTATGATTTTGTTGACGTGACAAAGTTAAGAGATGATAATAAATACACTATTAGAGATGATCTCAGAAGAATGGAATCCGTGAAATGCTATTTAGAAGAGTGGTTGTTTCACAATGCCACTCATATGGGCCTAAATGGGCTTTTCAAAGACATAAATGAGCGTGGCATAGTGGAAGCCATAGGGGTACGGAAACACATCCTCTACCATCCCATAGCAATGTCATGGATGAGCAGTACCGTGGCATTGCGTACGGACTGTCGGATAAAAAACGAGAGGCTCATATCGAGGCACGTACTGTAGCAAAATACTACAGCAAGTATATTGTGTCACATGCACTGTTCATGAGTATTGTAGCATTACTGTAGCTATTGATCTGGACCGTTCTTTCCAGATCCAACGTCTCGGATTTACCGAATGTCACGGTACTGTTCATGGTGACATTCCAATTGGAATGTTAGAGGATGCCAATCCTAGGGGTACACTTGCAGTCGGCCAGTTGAGTAGTGTTCGTCAGCCTTACCCAGTTCGCCGCCTCCGCCTTCGCTGCCGCCGCCGCCGCCATGGCCTACGGAAGTGATCCAACCCAACCACCGCCGGCGAAATGCGGAAAGGAACCGAGCACCACCACCGCTGATTCCCTCTACGAGGACACCCTGCGCGAGGTCTTCCTCCGCTTCCCCTCCCTCGCTTCACTCGTTCGCACTGCCCTCACCTGCCGGGTGTGGCGCCGCGCGGTGGCCTCCTCCCCTGCCTTCCGCCGCCGCTTCCGTGCCCTACACCCGGTTCCCCTCCTAGACCTCTTCTTGAGGCCCTGCTCCCTTCGATCTCCTAACATCCTCGCTTTCCCGCCCCGTGCTTCGCCTTGTGATCATGACTGCCGCCTACATCATGGCGGAGATAGTGCCATGAGCCTACAGAGACCCTGCCACCGCCTCCAATCGGAGCAAACCACATGGCCCCGCGACGACGACTACCTAGTTACGCCCCGGCCCCGCGCGCGGCACATTTCTACTCGCGCCAACACCCCGTCGGTGCCACTACAAAAGAGTTGCAAAGAAGATCACAGGAACCATGCGAGCAACTATCAACAGTGAGATGCTTGACGACGAGCATGGCCACTGACCCAGGCTCGTCCTCACGCCTTAATGCAACAAGTGCTTGGTCCTCTATAGACACGTGAGGGGGAATATCAGATGAAACTAAGCTAAAGATTCCCTAAAACAAGCTTGCTTTAGTACATCGGTTTTGCTAGTCCACGGCCGCTTGAAAATCAAGGAAGTTTCAATCGATTTACTCACCTTTAGATTGCGTGTGGAGATCCGTGCTCGAGGTCATCTTCTTCTTCTCCGGTCGCCGGCGGCGGCAGTGCCGAGTTAGGGTTAGGGTTGACCGGTGTCCCTAGGGCTTAGAAGGAGGCCAAGGCGACGGTAGGCGGCGGCAGCGGTGGTGCCGCCGGATGCGGGCGAGGAGGAGGGTGGAGGAGGTCGGTAGGGGCAACGAGACCGAAGTGGTTAGGAGGTAGCGGGAGGTGGATCTAGTGGTGACAGGGCATTTCACTACAAAGGAGGAAGAAGCGACAGCAGCAGGGGCTGGAGAGGTGGGGGTGGAGGAGGAGGGCGGCAGGGCTTGCCACTGCCGGAGGCGGTGCCGAAGAAGCAACAGGAGGGAGGCAGCCCGGGGTGCGGGAGTGAGGGAGCTAAGGGGTGTGGCCGTGAGGGTTAGGGCAGTTTGCACAAATCTTGAAACGATAGAGACGTTGAAAAGTGATTGTGATTTTTTTTTAAAAGTCAACCGATTGTGCTACAGTCGCCCCTTAGTACATTGATGGACATGCCGGTGAAACACTGGAGGTAGCACCACGGATTAGCTCGTACGCACGCATGACATGGCAGCCTCTCCCATTGCTATCGGAATCGTCCGCCAACCCCATCAGCGACGCCCCCACCAAGTAAAGGTCGCCCGCGTTCGCCGACGCTGAGGTGGCCTACTACCAAATGTTAGGGCCAGCCGACCAGCCCTTGCCGCGCTCACTGCGCCGCGTACCACCAACGAGGTCGGCAACCATCGCCGAGGTCGGCCGATGGTACAACGCAATGAGCCACTATCACACTAGATCAGTAGATCGATCTGTGCGCTACGGGCAAGGCCGGCCGAAAGGCCACGCACCAAAGCGTGATCTTGTCTGCTTCGCCGGGCACTGTCGTCGCTGGTCTCGCCGCTAGCTGCTCGGGGGCCGGGGTACTAGCCTTGGTGGTGGACTGGTGGTCCTGATCACCTAAAACGTGTTCAACAAAACACCCTGTTGTGCATGGAGCAAAGCAATGGAGTAGCATCATGAGACTATTGGCTTGGCTCGGTCAAAGCCTTTTAAACTTTTTTTTGGAAACGGTGTAGCTGATTATCGTGGTCATTCTTAAGAATGAGCAATTGAGAGGTACCACACCGATTAGACTGGCCACCAGTTGGTACTTTATCAGTCCACAAATGTAAGTTGTATTTGACCTTTTAAGGTCTCCAATGAAAGACTTTGACTATAATTTTATATCATAATATGCTAGAATATATATATATATATATATATATATATATATATATATATATATATATATATATATATATATCTTTATCTATTTGAGTATCACTACTACAGAAGCCTCATCACGCATTTGTTCGAATCGTCATCATAAACAGTTTCGAACCGTCTATATTTGTTGGTGCGTGATATGAGTAGTTATCACTGAGCGGTTCAAAACCGTCGTGATCGCACTATCACTGACGGTTTTTGTTGAAACCGTGCTGTGAAGGCTATTATCACGAGCGGTTTTCATCAAAACCGCTCTGTGAAAGCTATTTTCACGAGCGGTTTTTGTTCGTAACCGTCGTGATGAGTTCCACGAGCGGTTCTTGTTTAGAACCGTCTGTGATAGCCTTTTTCGGGCAAAAAAAAACCGAAAACAGTGCTAAAACTTCAAGGCCGTTTAGAGGCCCTAAACGACCTTTTGGGGTTTTCACTTTTTCGAGACCTCGCGAAGAGAATCTGACCTTGAGGATTGAGCTTTTCGTTAGCTTTCCAACGAGCCAAAGAACGTCGCAATCGGAGTTCGTATGCAAAAGTTATGATGATTTTACCGAACGGTGCGCGATCTACCATCTATATTTTTGCCCAAACCAAATAACTCAACATGAACTACACACATCACAGTAGCATCACCCACATCACAGTAGCATCAACTCGGTAATCCACATCACAAAGCAAAGGGGGGAGTAGAGAGTGAGGTCGTGGGAGGCCGGGTGACGGGTGGAGGAGGCCAAGGCGACGAGGTCGTGGGAGGCCGGTGGCACGAGGTCGGGGCTAGTTGGAGGAGGCCGTCGGCGACAAGCTCGGCGGAGGCAGGCGCAAGGTGAGGAGGAGAAACGGCAGAGGAGGAGATGGAGGTATGAGCTGTGAGGAGGAGAGACCGCAGAGGAGGAGATGGAGGTTATATAAAGCGAGTTTCTGCACTCGCCCATTATGTTCAAATTTTCGTTTCCGCCCAACAATCGAGAGCGGTTCTTGTTAAGAACCGTCATATACGCGCCCTATCACAGACGGTTTTTAATAGAACCGCTGTGATCATTCCTGAGCAGTTCTAATTACAAACCGTCTATGATAATTTGGCGATGGCGGTCTTGGCGATAGTGGCGATGGCGTCTGCGGCGAAGGATATCACGAGCGGTTCTCTACTAGAAATGCAGTGATTAAGTGGATTATCACTGCAGCGGTTTGTGAATAGAACCGTATGTGATAATTCCTGACAGTTCTATTTACAAACCGCTCGTGATATATGACTATCCGAGCGGTTCTAAAAATACCGTCTGTGATAGGCTTTCCGCGCCACCCGCTGGTCAAGGCATTAACACGAGCGGTTCCAAAGGAAAATGCTGTGATGAGGCGTCTACTATAGCCTGTTTTGTAGTAGTGTATACTCCAATAATGATTATAAGATACCCCAAAGTGAGTCCCATAAAAATTTCATTATATTTCACTTTTTATAGCAAAATTTGTGTATATACTTCTTTTATATATGAAAAAGGATATATAGCAAAAAACAAAGGGCTCTAATGATTTTTTTAATTAAGTCGCATTAGAGTATCTTATAATTAGTATTTAAGTATATTGAAAATGATAAAGAAGTATAATATATGCGTTTAAGTGGTATATTGAAAGTGGGAGTACATACTCCCAAGAGTACACTAAAGTCTCATATATATATATATATATATATATATATATATATATATATATATATATATATATATATATATATATAAAAGTTTTTGCAAGACAAATCCAACAACATTATTTTGCATGTAGTCGCTGTATACACTTTTAATATATATTAATGATCAAAGTTTCAAATCAGACCGCACTAATCCAATGACAACCTACATTTCTGGACAGAGGAATAGATCCTTAGAGCTTGTCAAAGTGATATTTTCATAAGATCCATTTGTTGCTTATTTTAGTCATCACCCACTTTGAATCCTTATTCCAAGAGTTGAAGCATGCATCCTTGTTCAAAGACTTGAAGCATGCACCAAGTAATGCTAGCACAATATAAGTTATTGTACTTCAACATTGATAGATTAACTCTGTATTTTTTTGCAAATGCACCCGAGCCCGCAGCGAAAACAGCAAAAGCTAAACTCCGAGTGATGGCCCATCAAATTGCCCACCGGCATTCGACTGGGGAGCGCAACCTAGTACTCCCGGTGTCCTTCATCAAAGCCACATGTGAAGTAGTCGTGGTCCTCCTCTGTATTGTTGAAGGTTTCTGAGATTTAATTATGAGTGTAGCATGTTGTAACATCCCAATTTTCTGAGCTTTAAAAATCTTTTGAATAGTTAGTAGGGAGAAAATTCACGTTTTTGTTTTATTTGAATTTAATTTCAAAAGCTTAATATGGACTTTGGATATCAAAACAATTTAATATGATTAAAGTCGACATCAACAATGGTCAAAACTATTTTATTTGGGTTCTATGTGCTTGGATATATTTTCTAGATTTTTCTAGAATTTTTCCAAGTTCATTTGCTATTTTCTATTGCCATTTGGAGTTTTTGCTATTTTATAAAATAGAAAAGGTAATTAAAATCTCATAAACAGTTCCGGCCGAAATTCTCCGACCCAACCTTCCTTTCCCGCGCGTGGCCCGCGTAGTGGCCCATACACGCTGTTAAACTCAACCAAACCACCACTCGCTGGCAAGGCTCTTGCATCCACGACGTGTGGGCTCGAGTCTTGTCGGACGAGTCCAAACGCGCACGCGTCTTTGCATCGCTGACGGGTGGGCCCACGAGGTCTTCGTCGTCTCCGACTCGCTTTCTTCTTCGTGCGAGCGCGGCCGTGTCCGCCATGACTCGAGCTCAAGGCTTGTACGACAACGGGACTTCTCCTATTAAAACCTCCTGGATTTCGCTACCAAATCGCATCTCCGATCCTTCCGCACCCATATCTGCTTCCAATCGGGACCGGAACGAACTCTATCTCGTAAATAAAACAAACCCGAGAAATCCCAAATGTGGGGATTCCTTATCCCGTGCCGCCCCGGCTCTATAAAAGCCACCCCAAGGTTCGCCCTGTCTCCTGAACCCGAACCCTAGCTCAATTCCACCCCGAGAGCTGTAGCGCCACCACAATTCGAAGTTTAGGTCTTCAGCCGAGGATTAAGGTTTCACGAATTCCACCGCCGCCGGTGACGCTCTGTCTTCGTGGAGTGCACCATCGCCTTCCTCGTTACCTGAGAAACCTCTAGAGCCCTTCGCCGCCGCCGGAGCCCCACCGGAGCCCTTGTCCGATAATAGCCAAAGCCCTCCGTCGCTTTGAGCTCGCCGCTGGCCACCACAAGCAGCCCTGACCACCCGTGAGTGCATCAACAGATGCACAATATCATTCTCTGCCTCTTAGTACCATCCATCACCGGCGAGCCGTCGTCTAATGTCGACGACCATCGGGATCAGTGCCGTTGTAGCCGTTGAGCTCACATGGACGTCCACCTCATCAGCCACGTCGGCGCATGCGTGGTTGGCGTAGCGTGGAGTCGGTCAAATACCACGCGTGTGTCTTGGCGTGGCGATCCAAGCCGATCCTAGATCCAATGGTTCGGTGAACCAAGTTCACCGTGAACCATCTCGCTGACATATGGGTCCCACATGTCAGTTATTTCTTTTATTTCGGAAATTCCTTTGCTGACGTCATCGTTATGCAATAATCCAATTTTTCCTTTGAGAAATAATTCAAAAATTCGGAATAAATCCAAATTAGGGTTTTCTTTCAGATTCAAACTTCCAAAGCCCATATCTTTTGTATCCGAACTCCGATTGAGCCCATTCAAATTTATAAATTCATCTAAATTCAAGATCTATTTATCTAAGATTTTTATTTATTTTTTGGAGTTTGTTTTGCCTCTGTTATTTATTTGTTTTGTTTATTTGCTTCGTTTGCAAGTAGACGTCGATACTTCGGGGAATCTTGAAGAAGAAGGAGCACCCCAAGAGCAAGATCAGTACCTAGACCTATTTCAAGGCAAGTTATACCTTTGATCATGTTGAATCCTAGTTTTCTAAAATTATTTTGATTTAAATTATTGCATTTACTTTAAGTATTTATTTAAATGCTTTTGGGTGTAGTTATTATCCAATTTGTTATATCCACCTTGTCTATTGTTATGTCATAATATTTTGTCACCCTAGATTGGTTCATTATTTAGTTGGTATTATTGTAGTACCAACGTGGATTGGTTAGATACGATTAGTCTGCTTAGCCATGCTACGAGTCATCATCTCATGTGAGTTGCAAATATAAACTTGACTAAGTGATTATAGAACTATGTGATAAAATTGTGTGTACTATGTGCTATTACTCATTGATGGCATGTGTTGCACTTAACCAATAGGGTAGGAAAGGATTTAGACAAAGGCAAGTGGTATTGTGTGCTACTTTGGTAGAGTTGTGTGCATGGAAATAATAAACCGTGTGCATAGAGAATAATAGCTACAAATTAGAAGTCTTGCCTTGGTCAATTAAGGACTTAACTTTGTGCGTCATTGAACTGAGCCTTACTGTACGACCACATGCCTGGTATGGGACGGGCCTAACTTAGTAGGTTATGGGTTCTTGACATTGATTACTCAGGTAGTAGATTAGGCTGTGTTGCATGGGTGGAAGTGTGCTACCAAGTAGTCACATCGCGGGATGGTTCGTCGCTTCCCTGTCCAACGACGTGTGTCGTACAATTACTATGTATAGGTTGGTATAGCGATTAAGCACACTGGGAGTGTCAATGCTTGAGATGAAGTTTCTGAAACATTTTGTTATGATTAGTGCTAGCTACACTAGTTGTATCATGTGGGTAAAGTGTACAACCTTTGCAGAGTGTTAATTAATCTATTCGAATAGCCGCATCCGCGGTCATGGACATGCTCGAGGATTTCACACGAGGGGTAGAATTTCATAAAAATCTTGGGATGGGAGCTGTGTGATCTAAGTCATATGGTTGTGTGAATAACTTGTTTAGGCTATGTGTCTCTGTGAAATCAAACTGTTAAAATTAATATTATTTATTTGTTTTACTTTATACTTTCAATCTATTATTTATATTCAATTGTAAATGTTGCATTTCTGCAAAAGAACCGCAGAAGCCATTCCTTTGGAATAAGCCATCATGTATACATTGCATTCTGTGGTATGACTTGCGAGTACGGTTGTGTACTTATGCTTGCTATAATCAATCAACAGAAGAGGAGTCATCGCCTGCTTTCGAGGAGGAGTTCCACGAAGGTGCTTGATCATTAGGGTCTTGATCCCATCGATTGCTTGTGGCGAATTGATGAGATTCTGCTGAAGTTATCTGTTCAGCTGCTATTTATTTCTCTGTCAACCCTACACGGCTTAATAAGTGTACTCGACCATAAGGTCAAAACCATTATTTGTTTATCAAATTACTCATTTATTCTATTAATCGTCTTGTGTAGATCGATATTCATCTATGTTGATACTGTGTGCACTAGCGTGATCCTAGACTAGTGCATTATACACAGAGGGTCTAGAGTTGCATTTTTGGGTCCCGACACATGTGAGTACATATAGTACTCTGCGAGTCTTCGGAAAGATGCATATGCATAGCTTTAACAATTGGGCTTATAAGGTTCATTTGCACAAGGTAATATTTTAAGTTTAAACATTTTTTATAAAGCACATTTGACAAAAAATAGTTTTGATAAATAAATTAATTGTATCACTAGTGGAGGTTCTAGCTACCAACCACTAGCTTCAAGGCTCTAGTCGCCAAGGTTTCAAAGATAGGGCTCTAGCTGCCAGAAAATTACCCGAGAGTCCCAACTGCTCCCGGTTCCCAAAATTTACTCTTTTGAAATCAAAACCAAAATCTACCATGTGAAAACGCACTTTGCCCACCCTTGACCGTGGGCACGGCTATTCGAATAGTTTTACACTCTGCAGAGGTTGTATAGCTTGACCCACACGAGATAATCAGTTTATAATGTCTGTCTGACACACTTCCGAAGGTGTACGACTAAAAGATTATCACAAAGCTTTTTATAATACCTTATCTTAATATTAGCCCGCCCGATGAGCTTAACCCCAAGTCTGGATGTCATTTACTAGTAACCCGAAGCTCACCATTGTGGGGGATAACTTGCCCAGACATGGACATCTATTACCATCGCCCGACGCAAGCCTCGACAGACATGGACGTTCATTACCATCGTCTGCACTACAAGGTAAATCCTACCATCTACAGCCTGCGGACGTAATACTAGAACATAGTAAATTATTTAGCCAGGTCCTTCCCATTTAGGACATGTGGTTGCACAGTTTTGCTCAGTTTGGATAATCACAAGTGTCGATCCTTAATATGACTTGGATGAAACTTAACACAATACAAGATCTCATGCTCTAGTTGCACCCGCCTGATCTTACCATCCACGCAAGTCTGAAACATATTTTTATCATTTTATTTTATTTTCCAAATACTGACATTACCTAATGTCATACATTTTCCAAACAAAGCATAGAGGGTAATAATGGTTTTCTCCCGAAAGGTTAAATGGTAGTAAAAGCATGTCTATGCAATTCTACTAGTACAAAACTATTCATAAAGTTGTAATCAATATTACAAATTTCTATGCTAGGGTTACAAATGTATAGGATAGCCAATATCAAGGAAGACAATAACAATCTTTAGATTTTAACTAACAACCTACAATTTAAACTCATCATTTAAATTAAATAGCAATGCATAATAAATTAAAGTTGAAAACATAATTTACAAATCATAGGTTCAAAATGGTCAAAGGAGACTCGCCTTCTTTGTAGGTTGAGGTTGTCGCGTCCGGTTGGTCCAAACTGGTGTCGGCGGCGTTGGATTCTATATGCGCGAAATGATACAATTAAATAACAGAAAATCAAATAAAATCCAAAAATTATAAAATAAATACTGGAAGAAAGAGAATGAATTTAGGATTGAGAATCGATGAATTTGGAGTCCGTACAAAGGAGAACGGACATCTGAAAGGTTGATTGTCACAAGAAATGATGAAAAATCCGAAAATGTACTGTGCTAGAATCATTGTTCACTGAAATCCGAAAATGATGAAAAAATAAACCCAATGGGGTTCTCGAGGTTTGAACCTAAGATCTTAGCTCTTTCCTCATCTAACCAACTGAACCAAAGAGTTCTTGAGATAAAAACTCAAAGCCAAAATATTTGAATCTAAGGAACAAAGAACTTCAACCAACACAAAACGAACAGAGCTTCGGCCATGGCAACGACGCCGGTGAAGGTGACGGAGGGCTGGCGGGCCAAGCACAAAAATGGAACCCTGGGGACATGGCCTACCCCCAGTTGGCGGCGGCTCGGCCGAAGATGAACCACAGTGGCGGCGGTAGTTCATGGCGCGGCAACGCGTATGGCTCGATCAGTGGAGCAGTGGTCCAGTAGCGTGGGAAAGGGAAGGGAGTGAGCATAGGCATGGCCTCATCCCAAGGAGCGCAAAGGGGGGTCTAAGAGCTGTTGAGTACCAATTTAAAGCTTCAACCAAAAAATGAATCGACGGGAACGCGAAGAACTACAGGCTACAGTTTCGGTTTTGAGGTTAATGACAAAGGAAACAGCAATTGCTTTGATGGCCAGCGGCAATGACGGGAAATTGATGGTGCCAAGACGTGGGTGATTATGACGCGGTCGTTTCGCTTCAGACGGAATTGAATTTGGAGCTCCGAGTGGGAAGAAATGGGGGAATTGAATGAAAGGCCGATTGACTGTTTGATTTCGAATGAACAATACACATCATAGGGAGGTAGAAGATGAATAATAGGAGAGAGAAAATAAGTAAAAGAAAATCCGAGAAAGTCCAAAAATAAAATAAATTCCAAGAAAATTCCACAAAAATCCTTGGAACTTGAATAGGTCAAATAAAATAATTTTGAATTTAATTGATGCTTATTTTAATCATTTAAAATGTTTTTCTTTTTCTAAAAATTCAAATTAAGCTTTAAATTAATCCAATAAATTGCAAATGATTCATTTTATTTTTAAAGCTTCAA
Source organism: Phyllostachys edulis (assembly GCA_036346405.1). Taxonomy (NCBI): domain Eukaryota; kingdom Viridiplantae; phylum Streptophyta; class Magnoliopsida; order Poales; family Poaceae; genus Phyllostachys; species Phyllostachys edulis. Next base: position 72,296,867 of record CM070545.1, read on the forward strand.
AAAGGCTATTTCAATTAGCAGGAACTCCAAATTAAAATCTAAATCTTTGAATTAATTATTTTAAAATAAAATTTTGAAAATGCCAAAATTTAGGATGTTACATACACTCTATTTAAAACACTGGTTTCCAGCAATAAAGGGTTCACAGATTATATCTTTCAAAGAATTTCCTTGTTAAGACACCCAATAGTGCCATTCTACCTATGACCCTTTGCCTTTTCTTGAAAATAAAAGGGGGAAATAATGAAAAGCATGCATTAATTCAAGGGTCCGTCTATACAAGATTCGACTGTTTTCTCATCCAAAAACAGTCAAATTTTAGTTTATTTACAACTTCATTATACATAGACTGTAATAACTTATTTATATAATTTTTGTTCTTGGTCACTGTAATTATTCTCGAAAGGCTTAATAACTCATATTTCCATCACATGATTCAAAATCTAATATATACTTTGAGAGATTGATAAAAAAAGATAAAAATAAATAAAATCCTATACCAACAAAATACGGCAATGTGGAGAACTCGTTATGCTCTAAAGAAAAAAAAATCACAATAAATTTGGATCCAATTCATCAGATGAGAAGAAGTGCAAATCTCAAAGCATATCGGATGGATGAAAATTTGACTATTTTGACAAAAGAAAATATTGTTTAGCAAAACCGTTAGTTCAAAAGGTTAAGGCTACAATTTCTCAATGGGCCTCGCTTCAACAATGGCCTCATTCCAGTTCGTCCACCGTGCGCATATATCAAACTGTATGAAAATTTTCAGAAGGAAACTGTATGGAATCTTCCATGACAATTAAATCATATGAAGTGAAAGAAACCTTATCCGGTTCCGCACGGAAAGATTTTCCGGCTGCAGTTCGATGAATCACCGTGTTCACGCCGTATTAGAACTGGGCAAGTTCTTGTCGAGCAGATTATTAAGCACTCAGTCTATCCCTAAAGTAGAATACTTTTGCTCCGAGGCCAGCTTCTCGTCGAAGCTATGCACACGGCATCCATGGGGCCCGGTAGGCATCTCCGACCTCCCGCCGGGGATCCTTGACAACATCTTCGTCCAGCTCAAGCTCCGCTACGCCGCCCGTCGTCTCCTGCTCTCTCCGCAAAGTCTGGCGCCACCTCTCCGCCCACGACTTCGCCGCCGTGCAGGACAGGAGGACCGTCATCAGCGGCGTCCTCCGGTGCCACCGGCGCTCCGTCCGCCACGCGCGCATGCGGTTCGACGACGACTTCGTCCAGTCCCTGGACCTGAGCCTGCGCTGGGAATCGACCGGCAAGGCACTCCACCCCTCGGTGCTTGTAACAGCCTCAAAATTAGGACCGCTAGAATCTTTACAACTGTTCAGGATGTACAGTTGTAAAGTCGTGGTTTCACAAGTAAGCAAACGTTTACAACAAAAATCAGACTTTTATTACAATAAATAGGGCTTAACAGCCAGTTTTAAAGCGGAAGTGGGCATCCAAGCCCGAAAGTAATATAATACATTTCAAAAGAAAGATAGAACCACATGCAGCTTGGGCGTAAAAGAGACCCTAGTACCAGTAGTCATCGCAGTCTACTGGTTCTTCTTGTTCGTAAGGAACACCTGGATCTTCCCAAAATTCTTCTGTTGATGTTTAAGCAAGAATGAGTACTACTACCGTACTCAACAAATTGCATAGGGAATGCTATTTACTTATATGCTGGGGATATCAAAGGAATGGTACAGTTTTACCAATACAGGTATATGTGGAATGCAAAAGTTGAATTTAAAAGCTTTACAATAGATAAAGACAGTAAAACAATAATAAATATAGCCACAGGGGTTACAACACCTGAAATTACCAATTAACATCTGTAAAAATATACTTATGCTTTGTATGTTGGAATCACCCATGAACACAGCTTCATTAACCGGAAGCACGGTGTATTCGAATAACATTGATTACACTCTGCAGAGTTGCCCAACTTTACCCACACGATATCACAAACTCACATTGACACGCATCATGTTTGCGTACAACTGAGTTAGGATAACAAAGCCTTTTCACTGCTTATTCTTTTTAGCCTCTACCCGGTAGATCTTAATCCATCTGACCCTCGGGAGACCACCGCCAATAGTGGACTTTGTACCCGATCTTGTGACGGGCCCATAATTCGAGAACCAGCGAGTGTCCTTAGAGGCCCACCCCTGTCTTGCCTTTGATATTGCAGATATTCAATTGGAAGAGCAGTGTACTAAGTTAGGGAGTAATGACCACGCATGTGGTTGAGCGGTTTACTGTGTCTGTTACTTAGCACAAGGTTCTTGTCCTTACTTGTCACCCAGTGAGGCGATGGCCCAACTCGCGGTTGCCCACCTCTAGATCTCACTGATGACTCATTTTACCAAGTATCTTGGGTTGTCCAACATTTTGGTCTCAACCCTCAACTCACACCCAAAACCTATTGGCCTAAAGCCAACCTTCTTAACAAAGATTTAGAACGAGTTTTGTATGACTTAGCGAGAATATTTGCTATTATTTTATGTGGACCAAGTTTGTCAAGGTGAATATGGCCTACAAGAATGGGTGGTTTGATATGTGGGGTTAAGGGTTTATATCTATTCAACATGGCATTCCAAAGTATTATTTCTTTGTTGAAATACTTGGCTAAAATATTTTAATGAAGATAATATTATGAGTTATATGGAATGTAGGTTCAATATGTTCAAGGTATGCAACTTGCCTCCTTGCTCAAAGTCCTCGAAGCTGTCACCACGTCGTGTGTCTGTCTGCGAAGTCTGGTGGCTCGTCGGCGTCGAAACCTAGCGCAAGACACAAAAACCAATAAAACACTTGGCTCGACAAGGAATGAGCCCAGAAAATAGATCCAACTAAAACAAAAATATAAAAAGAGATAAAAAAAATCAACTTAAAGAGGTACAGGAATTGGATATGGCTGAACGGAGTTAGGATTGGGTTTTATAAGTTCAAGACGGTCAAAAAGGATATACTAACTCAAATTAGGGCTTTCGAAGAATAGTGATCACTTTACTGTTCATACCTATTAATTAGATACAAACAGTAATAAATCACTATTTTAGGTTTAGGAACAGGAATTAGGATTTACTGTGCATTTTCTGGATTTTTGGAATAATAACAATTTTCTTGTGTCTTGAGCGATCTTGGGCGAAATTAAATGAGCAGTCTTTGGGCTAAGCAAAGAAACAAAACATTGTCTTGACTTTTAAAGAAAACGGCCGAGCCAAGCCGAAGCTGCCCACGGCCTACTGGTATGTGACCAAAAAAGGCCCATATGGGAGGCCGTCGAAGGCCATAGCGCCGCCCCATGCTGGCACTGCAGGCGAGGCGACAGCGGCGGCGCTGGTGAGGCGGCTTGTGGCGACGGTGACGGTGAGCATGGCGGATTGGGAGGAGGCGGCGCAAGGCGGCTCTGCCCCAGGTAGGTCTCCTAACCCTAGGGTTTTGGGCGTGTGTGGGTTCTAGGGTTTTGGGGTGGCGGCGGTGAGGGAGAGGGCGGCGTCGGCATAGATCCGACGAATCTGGGGCCGGAGAGGGTAGGGGAGGAGTTCGGGTGGGTTGGGGTGGCACCGGGTGGGAGGGATTTGAAAGGGGGGTTTGGTCTTACGGGGAGGGGAACCGAGGTGGCGGAGGGCTGCTTACCGGCGTCGGGGACGAAGGTGGGGAGGGAGAAGGGTTGGTGCGGGTTGAGGAGGCCGAGCAGGGTGGCTTCTATAGCCCCCTGTGAGGCGGCGTGAGCATGGTTTGGCTCGGGCGGCGACCGCAGCAGAGGGGGGGTGAGGTGGTAGCGTCGCGGTGTGGGCTGCCCTCACCGAGTATCCGGGAGGTGGCGCCCTTGTTGCTTTGGGTATGAGGTTGCGGTGGTGGGCGCAGGTGGCAGGGTGGCGGCGACCTTATTCTTGGCTTGGTGCAGGCGGCAGAGGCGGTGGGCCGCCCCCCATGGCAACGTCTTGACGGTATTTGGGAGGTGGGCGGCCGAGGTGGACCTTGGGGAAAGGGAGGAGGGGAAGGCGGGAGTAGGGTTAGGGTTTGGGATTTGATAAAATTTGGCCGAATTTTGAATTTGGATTTGAAATTGAAATTCAAACTTGAATTCAAACTAATTTGAAATTCTTTGAAATTTTTCAGTGTTTGATCTTGATCGCGTCTGCATGACCTCGGCGCTATGCTCGACGGCTACCACGTCTTGGCCGTCCGGCTTCCTTCATGGGCTCCCGGCCTCACCGAGCTCTCCCTCGACGAAATCACGTTCCAATGTGGGACGGACTTGGAGATGCTAATCTCCACGTCGCCGAGCCTCGGGGAGCTCGACCTGACCGCCGTCCAGTTCGCCAACGACGACAAGTCGGCGGTGGTCACCATCGAGTCGCGCAGCCTCTGGTCCGTCGAGATAGATGGCCGCCGCGCCTTCCGCTGCACGCCCGTCGTTCAGTGGAAGAAGGGACAAGTACCGCGCATGGCCCACGCGACGTCACAGCGTCTCGCGTGGCACCGTCTCCAGCTTCCTGGCGTCGACGGCGCCCACGCTGGAGACGCTCCAGCTCGGCGAGGATCGCCTCGCCTGTGCCATGCGCTGAAAGCCAGCGACCACCGCCTAGCCACCTGAAGAGCCTGTCCGTTCAGGTAACCTTTAGCGACGCCTCGGACATGTCGTCCATGACGAGCCTACTGCGCAGCGCGCCAAAGCTGGCTGAGCTCGAGGTTGAGGGAAGCCTGCCGAGAGGCTAATGAAATTAATCTTGCCAGTAGTTTTTTTGTGTTGTTTTTTGTTTCAGTTTGCGGTATCCGATTTAGTTTCGTACGGCCATGTGAGACGTTGAGTCCGTATGGCTAGGGTGTTCGTTCGGTATTTTCGGTTTCTTTAGTTCGGTAAATACGGCAAATACGGTAAATACGGTATGGTTAGTTCGGTAAATGCGGTTTTTTAAAAATACGGTTCGGTTTCGATAAATCCCAATTTTTTCGGTACGGTATTGGTAAATACCATATTTACCAAAGTTAACGCGAATTGCGAACGACAACGTTGCACATACATAGCGGCAACATATGATATCAAGGAATCTAAGAGAGCCAAAATATTACCATGTTCAGCAATCACGCAACTTCATCGAGCATTGAAATAACAACAGCATCACACCCATTTTCAGAAAGCGGTGATCTAACAAAGGACAATTTTGCTGGCACATCAACACCAGCATATTTGATGTCATGCACCCTAGTTGGTCGCTCTTGTTGCACATTTGGTCCCTCATAACTTTGAGGCCTCATTGCAGCACCGCAGACTGGAGTGGGAAGCACACTGTAGCAAAGCAAGCGAGAGCGAGTAGCACTAAGCAAGAATCGCCAGCGCCTAACGCCTGCAAAGACAAAGACAAAGAAAGTTGGGGGCCCAATACTAACACCAAAGAACATGGTGTGGCTGTGGACCTTGGATGGGCGAGTGCGAAAGACGAGGTCAGCGAAAGCCGAGCAGTCTGCGATTATAACGAGTTCAGTTTTTTTTTCGGTTTTTTCGGTTTTCAGTCGGTTTTTACCCAAAAATTGAAATACCGAAAAACCGAGTCTGAATCCGATCGAATCTCGAATCTGCAGTGCAGTTCGGTATTTTCGGTACGGTTTGTTCGGTTCGATTTGAAAATGTACAGCCCTACGTATGGCAGTCTTTGAGCGCAGCCTTTATAAGACTTGTTACCATGTAAAGAAAAGAACTTTTTTTTAATTAACCATTTTTATTTTTTATTTTAAAGTTAACCTTCGGCAAACTTTATTTCCAATTCTGACCCCTTTGGTCACGCCACCACTCGTGGCGTGATAAAACAACATTGTCACGCTACAGGATAAGTCCCCAAAATAGTACTTTTGGTCACATCACCATCAGTGGCGTGACAAAACAACATTGTCACGCCACTGGTCATGGCGTGACAAGAGCTTCGCCCAGAAGCGACTGGCATGACAGTATTGTTTTGTCACGCTACGAGCAGTGGCGTGACCAAAGGGGTCAGAATTGGAAAAAAAGTTCGCCGGGGGTTAACTTTAAAATAAAATTAATAAATGGTTAATTAATAAAAAAAATTCTAAAGAAAAAGAGAAGAGAAAAATAGAAAAATCAGAAGAAAAAAAAACGCTGCATGTGAATTGCATGCAGCACCAAAGTCCTGTGTCCTGTCTTTCGTTGCTAGACGTGAGCTCCAAAGCAAATACAAGTGTTGTTTCTACAGGAGGGAAGACAGAGAGCAAAAGTCGCCGAGTGAATCGAAGCGAACGCGTTTCAGATCTCTGGGAGCTCTCTGGATGATGAAGCAATAAGAAACAGAGCAAAGAAAATGAAGAAAATTCCAACACTTGGTATCAGAGCCTGTTGATCATCGGCGAGAAAGTGAACATACACATCTAGAGAGTCTGGGGTGCAGTCGAGTACCCAGTGTGGGTAATGAAGATGAAGACGAATATGCACGCCCAGAGAGTCTAGGGCGCAGTCAAGTACCCGGTGTGGGAAATGCGCACCCAAGGTGTTTGGGGCACAACAATCACATGACAGGAGATCGCTCCATGTTCCATGAACTTGACGAGAAGATTTTGGGCAAAGTTACGTTTGGCGACGGCTCTACGGTGGAGATAAGAGGCAAAGGATCAATGCTGTTACAATGCAAGAATGGCGATCAGAGGATGCTGATTGAAATCTATTATATACCAAGTCTGCGTAACAATATACTTAGTCTCGGGAAGTTGGCGGAACGGGGGTGCAGGGTGGAGCCGCAGGATGAGTTCTTGCATGTCTATGATAAAAACAAAAATCTGTTGATGAAGGTGAAAAGATCCCCGAACCAGTTGTACAAAGTTCCTTTGAAAACTTGTAAGCCGTTTTGTCGGAGCCGAAGTGGTTATGGCATGCAAGACTGGGGCATATGAATTTTCAGTATTTGAAATGGATGGCTGATAAAGAGATGGTGACCGGGCTACCTAATATCAACCATCCCTTATAGATTTGTGAGGGGTGCCTGGTGGCGAAGCAAGCAAGGAGCCCATTTCTGGTGCAGGCGAGGTACAGGGCGTCACACCTGCTGGAACAGGTTCACATAGATCTATGTGGCCCGATCACACCTCACACCAACATGGGTAATCAATATTTCTTTCTTTTGGTGGATGATTATTCCAGGGCAGTATGGGTGTACATGTTGAAGAATAAGGGAGATGCAAAAAAATGCATTCCAAAAATTTGTGGCATGTAGGAAAGGCAACTAGAGGGGGTGAATAGATGTTTTCTCGATTTTCACCTTAAATAGATTCAACACGAACTTTTCTCCAATAGCTATGAAAGCTAAGAAGATCAGTAAATGCACAGTGGAAGCCTTGTGCTGAATCTAATTAACCCCCAAAGCAAAAGATCCAAAATATGGAGACCAAGTCCTCTGGAGCGGTCAGACCGGCGTTCATTGGGCGGTCCGACCGGGGTGCGGTCTGACCGGCGACATATGGGCGGTCTGACCGGCCCTGACCAGAAACAGTGAAATCAGCTCGGGTTCCAAAACGAAAATCGATCAAACTTTTGATCTACATGGCCAAACTTAACAAAACTTGGAACACACCTTCCCAAGGATATCTGGAACCTATTCCAAGCAACGATCATCCAGATCTACGTCAAAGTTTTGACCTTTTTCTGTTTTACCGAAGGAGGGTTCAAAACCGAGCAAAACGAAAAACTTGATCCAAAACTTGCTCGTGGGAGGTTGATTATCTAGATAATCCTAGATGTATTCCCACACATCACAGCAAGGTAAAAGAGGACAAGAAACCAACCAAAAACCACAGGATCAAGGAAGCACTCAAAATCATCAAAAGAGAAAGAAGAACACAGGAAGACTCATCTTTGAATAATCATCCATAGATTGATTTAAGATTGGTTGCTGGTTACAGCCACTCCCTCAAGGAGGACAACAGCTCAATCCATGAGCACACACCCAACTCATCTCTCTAGAGCCTAAGCCTCTCCTCTCCTCTCTAATCCCTAAGACAAACTAGGATTTCTCCAAATGAAGTGCTTAAGGCTGCTGTGAACAACACTCCTCCTATTTATATGAGGCCTAGACCTTCTAGAAGACAAACCCTAATGGGCTCCTGTTAAGGCCCAATACAAACGGGTCACATACGCGCGTATTTTAAAGCGCCGTTTTCACTTCCACTTGACCTAAACCACTTCACCATGCGCTGACCCGCGCCGCGGTTTAGCCAAGAGTCGCAAAGGCGGTATTTTGTGAAATTACCAAAATACCCCTTCTCGATCCTTCTCCGTGGACCGAGTCCAATCCCGTCGAAGCAATCGTCTGCTTCGTCACGTGTAGGTTGATCAACGGCTCTCATCATGTCGACAAGTCTCTCCTGTCCGGATCCCACTGGAACCACCAAGGCACTTGCACCGATCCCCGTGCCGCTTGATCCAACCTGTCAGACCAATCGCCTTCGGTCATCCTCGTCCATTCTGCGCCATGCTTGAGTCACTCGACCTCACCCGACATCCATGATCGCTCTGGACCTCAGCTCTCCAAGCTTAGTCCCGATCCTCCTCGCCGTTGACTGTCGTTGACCTGCAAGCCACCTGCACAGCAATAGACAAGCAAACTCGAATCCGGGAACAAGTTCTTCACAACTTGACCCACATTAGCCAAAACATGCAATATGCAACACATATGCATTAACAAACATGGATATGACATATCCCATAATCAATTTGCCAATAATATCACAAATCAACATAAACCCGGTCGATCATAGATTCATCGCAGTTAGACGACTACTGGTCGACCGGTCATTGACCACGGCTCGACCACCTCTACTGACAAAGACTTTTAAACTTCGCCGAAAATACATAAAACTTCAAATCAAAAGCATCATTGCCAATTGTTTCATCATCCTAAGATCATGAGCATATCCCCATGATATCCACAATCTCCCCCTTGATGAACACATTGGCAATCTCCCAGAAAATGTAGTTTTGAGGTTTGAAAATGAAAATACTCGACGTTTTTGCGCAAAGGCACAACTTGGTCCAAATGCAAGAAAAAGTAAAGGAAATGACCAAGTTGGCTCCACAATAGCATAGGTAAGTGAGATAAGGCAAAAGAATGCACAAAAGCTTCAATTTCCAGAGAATAGCCAAAAATCTCACTTAGGTCCATATTAAAGAACAATTGTTCTATTTGACCTTCGATCATCGTGAGTCTTCAAGAATTGCAATTCAAATTTAGAAAAGGCAATAAGACCAAAAGAATGCAATTGAGATGCTCCCACTCACTATGATCACCAAATTTCCAGAAAATCCAATCTCTCCCTATGACTCCAAAAAGCTCTAAAACAATATTTTTACCAATCTTTCTCCCCCTTTGACAATGAATTCATGAAGGTGCATGGAAGAAGATTTTTTTTAAAATTTTAGCACAAAGGAGCCATGAAGGTTATCCAAGAAGACTGTACAAGTATTACACCAAGCCATATTATGTGAAGAAGTTATGTTCAATCATGGCAAAACATGTACAGCAAAGCTAAGACCAAAATAGCAATAATATGAGATTAAATGAATTGATAGCATGACAAGGTGCTCAAGATCATAGTTTCACTAAAGGTATCCAAAAATGAGTCAAGCCATGTCTATAAGCAAAATGGAGACCAGAAACTAGAAATTGAGTCAATTTTGAGCACTATGATTTCAATTTTGAATCAATTTGTTCAAGCATTTAGAATTTAGCACTTTGAGCATTTTGCTAAAAATGATTGGTTTTATCTTAGTAAAGCAAGTCCTGGACTAGGAGCCATCCACAACTGCCTCCTAAGCTTCAACCAATTGCCAATTTGTTTTCTTAGCATTGTGCTAGATCTCAAGCCTTGCCGCGACCATCCCAAGCAAGAAGCTTAAAAGATTGGTCTAGGTCATCCAAAACTCCCCCTGAGTTCATGCCTAATGCAATGGTAAGCCGTCTCATAAGAAAGAATTGGTGAGATCAGTTTTTTCACACAGAAAAGCTCATTTTTCATTTGCTTGACTTAAGAATTATCATAGCTCAATTTAAAACTCAGAATAAGTTCAAGACTCAATTAAGCCTATATGACATGTCATGAATCATGAGAGGATCACTATAGCAAAACTAGTCAGAAGATCCAACAAGTCATATTTTGATTCAATTTGCTCACAGATAATAAAGCTAGCATGACCAAAGCTAAGCTATACAAGAAAAGTCATAAAAGAATTCTAGCAAACTAGCATAAAACATGGCAAGGTATAAATCATGAATTCAAGTCATACAAAGATAATAATCAAAGCTCCACAAGTTTATATTACAATGCAAGTTGCTGAAATTTAAAGATGCATTATGGCACAATGAATGCAAAAAGAGAAAATTCCCCCTCAAAGCAGGCCAAGAGAACTAATAACCCCCAACTCTCCCCGCAAAGAAGTAAAACGAGAAGAATCAAGAGCTTTAATGAAAATATCCGCAACTTGCTGCTCGGACTCTACAAAGTGAAGCACAACATCACCCTTCTCAACATGGTCTCTAAGGAAATGATATCGAATGTCAATGTACTTAGTCCTAGAATGTTGCACTGGGTTTTTGGCAATGTTTATGGCACTAGTGTTGTCACAGAAAAGAGGAACACTATCCAAAGACAACCCATAGTCCCGAAGAGTAGATAAGATCTAGAGAACCTGAGAGCAACATCGGTGGCAGCTGACTACATACTCGGCCTCTAAGAAGGATCGTGCAACAGAGAACTGTTTCCTAGATGACTAAGAGATAAGAGATGTGCCTAAGAAATGACAAGTGCCAGAAGTACTCTTCTTATCCACTCTACACCCTGCAAAATCAGCATAAGAAAAAGCCCGAATGGAGATAGCAGAAGAAGAAGAATACCAAAGTCCAAAGTCAAGAGTGTCCTGGAGGTATCTGAAAATGCGACGCACTGCTTGACAATGAGAGGCACGAGGGGAAGCCTGAAATCGAGCGCACAGACACACAACGAATTGTATGTTCGGCCTCGAAGCGGTAAGGTAGAGGAGGGAGTCAATCATGCTGCGGTACTCCTTCTGGTCCACGGGCTCTCCATCCTCATCAGGGTCCAGCACGGTGGATGTAGCAATGGGAGTAGACATTGGCCTCATCGCTTCCCATGTCGGGTTACCAAAAAGGTCCTTTGTGTACTTACTTTGATGAATGAAGGTACCTTCTTTCAGTTGCTTGACTTGAAGACCAAGGAAGAACGTCAATTCGCCCATCATGCTCATCTCGAACTCCCTGCTCATAGAATCTAAAAATCTCGACACCAAAGCATGAGAGGAACCACCGAATATAATGTCATCCACATAAATCTGAACCAACAGAAAGTCACTGCCATGCTTAAGAGTGAACAAGGTTTTATCTACCATTCCCATTTTGAAATTATTTTTAAGCAGAAAACTCTTAAGCCTATCATACCAAGCTCTAGGGGCTTGCTTTAGTCCATACAAGGCTTTGGAGAGTTTAAAAATATGGTTTGGGAACTTGGGATTTTTAAAACCAGTAGGTTGCTTGACAAAGACCTCTTCTTTTATGAAACCATTCAGGAAAGCACTTTTGACATCCATTTGAAAAAGCTTGAAGCCCTTAGATGCCGCAAATGCTAGCAAAATGCGAATGGCTTCTAATCTAGCTACAGGAGCAAATGTCTCCTCAAAGTCTAAGCCTTCTACCTGGGAATAACCTTGAGCTACAAGCCTAGCCTTGTTGCGAACTACCAACCCATCTTCACTTTGCTTATTTTTGAAAACCCATTTTATTCCAATTATATTATGATTAGATAGAGGTTCAACTAAGGTCCAGACTTTGTTTCTTTTAAAATTTTCAAGTTCTTCATGCATGGCATTGACCCAAGAGGAATCAGATAAAGCATGTGTGACATCTCGGGGTTCAAAAGAAGCGACAAAAGTAGAATGTGCATGAGAATCAGGAGAAATAAACCTGGAGTGAGTGACTCGCTCATGAAGATCCCCAATGATCTGCTTTCGGTGGATCTTTGTCATTGAATGTGAAGAGGAGGTCTGGTGCGTATGGCCTCTACCTCATGAACTGTGGAGGTCGGAGCAGAGCCACTCTGATCGTCGGTGAAGGTAGGAAGAGGCTGCTCATCTGAAGCTGGTGTAGTAGAAGCAGGCTCTCCAACCATGTCAGAAGGGACTTGAGAATGGATTGGGTCCTCATCCTCAGAGTCATCGTCGACGAAGATGCTTTCTCGAATATCAGGAACCTGTGTACCTGCAGCATCGGGTCTAGTACCAGGACTAGCCTCATCAAAAGTGACTTCGTAAGTCTCAACAATTTTGTTAGTGTCAAAATTAAATACACGATAGCCACGAGAATGAGCAGGATATCCAAGAAATATGCCATCAGAATATCTAGATTAAAATTTATCAAGGCTGCCATGTTTAAGAATGAAGCACTTGCAATCAAAAATCTTGAAATGAGAAACTTTGGGCTTATGACCAAATCTAAGCTCAAAAGAAGTATTGCCAATCACAGATCTCAAGAATACCCTATTACAGATATAACAAGCAGTAGAGATCGCCTCAGCCCAAAACCTCCTAGGTGTGGAATGCTCATCTAGCATGGTCCTGGCTATCTCTACAAGGGTCCTATTCTTCCTCTCTACAACACCATTTTGCTGGGGAACTCTAGGTGAAGAGAACTGGTGCTCAATTCCCCTGTCGGTGCAGAAGGTGGCAAAAGAAGAATTCTTGAATTCTGTCCCATTGTCACTCCTAATGGCTCTCAAAGCTCCAGGAAGGTCAACAGCAAGTCTAAGGACCAATTCTCCAAAATAGCCAAAAGCCTCGTCCTTAGAAACCAGAAAATAAACCCATGAATACCTGGAGTAATTATCCACAATTACAAGCACATACCATTTCCCACCCAGCAGATCAACTCTAGAAGGACCAACAAGATCTAAGTGCAAGAGCCGACCAGTCCATCTGTCATCACTAAGGTAAGAGGTGGATGAGAAGCGAAACTATCTTACCATGTCTCTGAGGTGAGCAAACAAGGTCTCTAACATGACCTTCACCTAGGCAAACCTCTAATTAGGTCCTTGCAACTGACTCTAGTTAAGTGGTCGAAACCTATGTGTCCAAGCCTACGATGCCACAACACTAGATCATGGGAGTCAAAAGCCACAAGACACCTAGGGCTAGAAGCAGAAGAGATACTGAAATCAGCACAAAAGATCCTCTCAACCCTGGAGATCTTAAAGACAAGCTCACCCGAGGAGTCTAGAACTCTACACTCACCACTTTTAAATCTCACTTCTAAACCCTCATCAGGAAGCTGGGAAACAGATAAAAGATTATACCTCAGCTTACTTATCAAAGCGACGTCCTTGAGCATGAATTTATTGTTGACGCGCACTGTGCCCTTGGCTGTCACGGTCCCAGTAGAAGCATCCCCAAATGTGATCAATTCATTGCCGGATGCACGTGTGAGGGAGGAGAACCATCTAGAATCTCTGGTCATGTGTCGAGAGCACCCGGAGTCAACAAGCCATATGTCCTCCTTCCTCGCACGACGGACCTATAAGGCACGAACAGGAAACATCTGTACCTCAGTACTGGGGTTAGTGATAAAAGACTTGGGAATCTAGTACTGAGTCACACGATGCTTGGGCAAAGCAGTAGAAGCAGCAGTAAAATGGTTAGGAGCAAAATCATAAGAATGCACACGAGAACCACCTAGACCTCTTCGAATCGACCTACCAAAAGGTCGGTACTCCCCCTGTCTAGATGCTACCCGTGGTCTCTCCTCACGATATCCTAACCCAAAGCGCTGCCTAGAGCCACCAAAGGAGTCAAAGAAGTCATCTACAAACCTGGACCTGTGTCTAGCAGGAAAGATAGGCTGCCTAGCTCTAGAGACTACAACAGGTGAAGAAACTCCTCTAGTGGTTCTCAAAGCACTCATCATCTCCTTCCTCTCAATCTTAGCTCTACGGAAGCAGAACTCAACTATGTGGCCATCCTTCTTGCAGAAGGTGTAATGATACTTGACCTTTTGAGGGGTCTGACCAGATGAAATAGAAGCACCTATCTTACTAGAAGGGGTTTGAGCAAAACAAGCAAATTTAAAGACTATCTTGGATGGCTTAGGGGGTTCTACCTTAAACATGCCACTCTCAACAGCTCTAACAATTTTAGGTGAATGATTCTTGGAATACTCTAGGGAATTGAAACCTAGGCCACTATTCTTCACACTCACCTTATATTTGTCTAGGATCATGTTAAGATTCTTCTTCTCACCAGTAAATCTCTCAAGAGTCCTTTTAAGGTAGTCAATTTCTTTGACTAGCTCCTTACATGAGGCACACTTATTTGACTTGACAGCCCTATCAGACTTTTCCTTATAGTGAGCTACCTCAGCTTTCAATGCCTCACAAGACACACAATAGTTATCTCTAATCCTATCCAACTGCTCTTTGAACTTAACTCTAAAAGCTTCTTGTATCTTATCTACATTATGCCCAACTTCAATACAAAGAGCACAAGAATTAGAATCAACAACTTTCTTAGAAGCAGTCATGGACATGGATTGTTCAATTTTAGCTTTCTCCTCAAGAGTCTTGTTTAAGGCATCATTCTCAATTGTGAGTTTAATATAGTTTTCACATGAAGCAGTTTTAGAATAAAGAACAATTTCAGTCATCTCCTTCATTTTAATCCTACTATCCTCACAATGAGAACACATGTGACTAGCATCAAATTTCTGCAATTCTTTAGTAGCACTATCCAATTTCAACTCAAGTAATGCACAATTTGAACAAGATGAATGAATAGCATCTACAGCAGTCACATCTAGAGCAATAGCATCCATGCAAACATGACTAGGACTCGACTTGAGAGAATCTAGTTCATTAAAACATCTTTCAGTTGATTAGCAATAGAGAAATGAGCAGATTTCAGATTTGCTAGTTCATTAAGCAAGCTAGAGCAAGAATCACAATCATCAGCAGGATTAATGGATTTGAGCCTAACAACTTCTAGGTTCAAATCATCAATCATGTTATCCTGTTTCTTAATCATTTTTGCTTGCTTATTCAGTCTTTGTTCAGCAAGGACCAAAGCACGTTTCATATCAGCAAGTGAGGGACGTACCTCATCGGGATCGCTAAAAAGGTCGTCGGCGTTGGAGGAATCGACGTCATGGCTATCCCTAGCCATGAAGCACATACCGGTGAAGTCCTGGGCCTTCTTCTTGCCATGAGAGTCATCGTCGTCGTCGTCTGTCTCCGAGTCCACATCGCTCATGTCAACACTCAAGAGCGGCAAGGACTCGGCCGATTTAACCGCGCGAGTTGTTGGGCTTGAGTTTTGCATCCCGAGCTTGAGAACGCTTCTTAAAGTTCTTCTCCTCCTTGCCCTTCAGCTTGCGGCATCTGGAACGAATATGGTTTGGCTCACCACACTCAAAGCAAGTGACCGGGCCTCCTCTCCTTCTGTTCTTCACCTTGTTATACACTCTGGAGAATTTTGTGGATAGGAGGGCTAAGTCATCCTCTGGTAGCTTCTCTAGTTGCTCATCACTCAAAGAATGCAAAGCAGACAATGAAAAACCAGATGAGCCAAAATCCAATGAATCAGAAGAACTACCCTTAGATGGGTCGACCACCAAAGCCATCGACTCTGTCTTGGGGAGACGCGAGATGAAGTCAATCTCATGCGTCTTCAACCTCGAGTAGAGCTTATCCATGGTAAGCTCACTCATGACAGTATTGTCATTGATGGATGTGATCTTCATCCCCCAGACTTTCACATCAAGAGCACCCAAAAACTGGCGTGCATTTTCAGACTCAGTGAAAACAAGATCAACAGCACGAAGATCATGAAGAATCTTGGAGAACCTCCCCCACAGCTCATCTAAAGACTCACCAGGCCTTTGCTCGATCTTTGAGTATTCTTTCTTGAGCTGGTTCTGTCTCACTTTCTTGATCGCAGTAGAGCCCTCGTGGTAGTCACAAAGGGTCCTCCAGATCTCGTGAGCAGACCTCAAATAAGCCACACGCTCAAACTCAGATCGACTAAGACCTTGGATCAGAAAGTTCCGAGCCTTGCTATTAGCCTCAACATCTGGAGTGATCACATCGTCATTGGCTGGCACGGCATATGGATTTTTGACCTTAAGCCAAATAGCGTGCCCTTGAGCCTCGATGTAGGCATGCATGCGTGCCTTCTAGTAAGTAAAATCAACTACATCAAAAACAGGTGGTTTGGTTGAATGCTTGTTAGTTGCCATAGCTCCAAAGACCGGTTAAGATCTATGAGAAGAGCTAACCGTGCTCTGATACCACTTGTAGGACCGGAAAGGCGACTAGAGGGGGGTGAATAGACGCTTTATCGATTTTCACCTTAAATAGATTCAATACGAACTTTTCTCCAATAGCTATGAAAGCTAAGAAGACCAGTAAATGCACAGTGGAAGCCTTGTGCTGAATCTAATTAACCCCCAAAGCAAAAGATCCAAAATATGGAGACCAAGTCCTCTGGAGCGGTCAGACCGGCGTTCATTGGGCGGTCCGACCGGGGTGCGGTCTGACTGGCGACATATGGGCGGTCTGACCATACGACCGTAAACAAAGGAAATCACTCGGGTTCCAAAATGAAAATCGATCAAACTTTTGATCTACATGTACCAAACTTAACAAAACTTGGAACACACCTTCCCAAGGATATCTGGAACCTATTCCAAGCAACGATCGTCCAGATCTACGTCAAAGTTTTGACCTTTTTCTGTTTTACCGAAGGAGGGTTCAAAACCGAGCAAAACGAAAAACTTGATCCAAAACTTGCTCGTGGGAGGTTGATTATCTAGATAATCCTAGATGTATTCCCACACATCACAGCAAGGTAAAAGAGGACAAGAAACCAACCAAAAACCACAGGATCAAGGAAGCACTCAAAATCATCATAAGAGAAGGAAGAACACAGGAAGACTCATCTTTGAATAATCATCCATAGATTGATTCAAGATTGGTTGTTGGTTACAACCACTCCCTCAAGGAGGACAAGAGCTCAATCCATGAGCACACACCCAACTCATCTCTCTAGAGCCTAAGCCTCTCCTCTCCTCTCTAATCCCTAAGACAAACTAGGGTTTCTCCAAATGAAGTGCTTAAGGCTGCTGTGAACAGCATCCCTCCTATTTATATGAGGCCTAGACCTTCTAGAAGACAAACCATAATGGGCTCCTGTTAAGGCCCAATACAAACGGGTCACACACGCACATATTTTAAAGCGTCGTTTTCACTTCCACTTGACCTAAACCACTTCACCATGCGCTGACCCGCGCCGCGGTTTAGCCAAGAGTCACAAAGGCGGTATTTGGTGAAATTACCAAAATACCCCTTCTCGATCCTTCTCCGTGGACCGAGTCCAATCCTGTCAAAGCAATCGCCTGCTTCGTCACGTGTAGGTTGATCAACGGCTCTCATCATATCGGCAAGTCTCTCCCGTCCGGATCCCACCGGAACCACCAAGGCACTTGCACCGACCCCCGCGCCGCTTGATCCAACTCGTCCCACCGAACTACCCGTTCGGTCATCCTCGTCCATTCTACGCCATGCTTGAGTCACTCAACCTCACCCGGCATCCATGATCACTCTGGACCTCAGCTCTCCAAGCTTAGTCCCGATCCTCTTCGCCGTTGACCGCCGTTGACTTGCAAGCCACCTACACAGCAATAGACAAACAAACTCGAATCCGGGAACAAGTTCTTCACAACTTGACCCACGTTAGCCAAAACATGCAAGATGCAACACATATGCATTAACAAACATGGATATGACATATCCCATAATCAATTTGCCAATAATATCACAAATCAGCATAAACTCGGTCTGACCACAGTTCATCGGCGGCCAGATCAAGACCACCCTACCGACCGGTCATTGACCACGGATCGACCGCTTTGCTCGATAGCACTTTTAAACTTCGCCGAAAACGCATAAAACTTCAAACCAAAAGCACCATTGCCAATTGTTTCATCATCCTAAGATCATGAGCATATCCCCATAATATCCACATGGCGCAAGTTGAGAACAAATCTGATCACAATGTAAAGGCCATCAGATCAGACCGTGGAGGGGAGTTTCTATCCAATGAATTTGAGATGATATGTGAAGCGAAGGGAATCAAGCGTTTCTTCACAGCTCCATACTCACTACGGCAAAACATAGTTGTAGAGCGGCGAAATCACACAGTAATGGCAATGACACGTAGTCTTTTGAAGACAAAGTCACTCCCAGGAAGATTTTGGGGTGAAGCAGTACGACATGCAGTCTATATCCTCAATAGAGCTACAACAAAGGCGCTGGATGAGGTCATCCCATATGAAGCATGGTCAGGAAAGAAGCCAAGTCTGGCGCACCTACATGTATTTGGTTGTATTACACATGTGAAGGTGAATATCTACACCAAGAAGCTTGATGACCGGAGTAGGCAGATGATCTATTTGGGAGTGGAACCGGGTAGCAAGGCCCATCGCCTGTTCGAGCCTGAAACACATAAAATTCAGGTAAGCAGGGATGTTGTTTTTGAAGAAGATGGGGAGTGGAACTCGAAAATCGAGCCAGGTATGGAACAAAGCAAATTCAATTTTTCAGTTTCAGGAGAAGAAGTTTTTCTCGATGCATGCAGTCCAGACGATGGCTCGGGAGTTTTAGAACACGCCCACGCTGGCCCAGGCGGCGGGTCAGCTAGCACAGGAGGTGCACATGCCATGCACTCGGCTGGCACCAGTGGACCTCACACATTTGAAGGTCATCAGCATCAGTCCTATTCGCATGCAAGTATTGCATCGGGTGGTCCCCACAGGCATGTAGGAGGCAGCCAAGCCCACACACATGATGGCAGCAGTGGCTCACATCCGCATGGAGGTGGTTGGGAAGGTCAAGGTGACACGTCTCGTCGACAGCAAGAGGTTTCGGCTGGGGTTGGCACTGGTTCACTCGGTCGGAGCTCACCTGGAACGGACGCTATGTTTCTAGAGGAAGAGTCTCTAGCAGGAGCTAGTACCGAGAGGACTCCAAAATTCCAAAGCTTGTCGAAGATTATGATCAGATTGATCCCATTGATACAGAAGAAGAACTGTATTTTGGCTCAGTAGAAGAACTTGAAAATTTCGAGGAAGCAAATCAGCACTTGTAGTGGCAGCAGGCTATGCAAGAGGAGATCAACTCCATTGTGGAAAACGATACCTGAAAACTCGCAGACTTGCCAAGTGTTTTTCGGGCTATCGGGTTGAAGTGGGTCTATAAGGTGAAAAGAGATCCCAATGGTGCTATTGTGAAACATAAAGCACGTCTTGTGGCGAAAGGGTATGTACAAAAGCAGGGGGTAGATTTCGAGGAGGTGTTCACTCTAGTTGCTCGATTGGAGACAGTAAGACTTCTCATTGCCTTAGTGGCTCATGAAGGGTGGCAAGTACATCATATGGATGTTAAATTGACATTTCTTAACGGTGAATTAGAGGAGGAAGTCTATATTGCATAGCCACCTGGTTTCGTTGATGGTGCAAACCCACATAAAGCATTGAGATTAAAGAAGGCATTGTACGGGCTTGGAACATAAAGCTAGATCGCAGTCTTTCATCACTTGGTTTTGAAAAAAGCCAATCTGAGCATGCCGTGTAAAAAAGAGGGACATGTTCGTCAAGATTAATTGTGGGTGTATATGTGGATGATCTAATTGTCACAAGTACACACACACACTTGAGATTGCAAGATTTAAGGAGGAGGTGATGAGTCTGTTCAAGATGACATATTTGGGCCTTTTGAGCTACTACCTCGGGATAGAGGTGAAACAAACTAAAAGAGGGATCACGCTGACCCAATCAAAATATGTGGAGAAGATTCTTGAGAAGTGTGGTATGGAGAATTGCAATCCTTGCCAATACCCACTCGCTTGAAGCTAAGTAAGATTAGTAACAGTCCACTAGTTAATGCTTCATACTACAGAAGCATAGTTGGAAGTATGGGATATTTAGTACATACTAGACCTGATATCACTTATGCTGTTGGGTATGTGAGTCACTTTATGGAGTCTCCTACAAACGAGCACATGGTAGCAGTTAAGCACATACTGAGGTATGTGTGTGGCACTCTAGAGTTTGGATGTTACTATGAAAAAGGTGAAGGAGAAGAAATCCAGTTGGTCGGCTATACTGATAGCGACATGGCTAAAGATGTTGATAACAGAAGGAGTACAACAGGTGTATTTTTCTTGCTTGGGAAAAGCATGATGAGTTGGCAGTCACAAAAGCAGAAAGTAGTGGCACTTTCTTCATGTGAAGCAGAATATGTTGCTGCTACCACTGCAGCATGTCAAGGAATTTGGTTGGGACGGTTACTTAGTGATCTTACACAGAAGAAGGTGAGTAGGTTTGTGCTCAAGGTTGATAATAAGTCGAAGATATCTTTGAGCAAAAATCCAGTCTATCGTGACAGAAGTAAGCATATTGATACTTGCTATCACTTCATTCAGGAATGTGTCGAAGAAAGGAAGATAATAGTTGATCACATCAGAACAGAAGATCAACTTGCTGATATTTTGACGAAGTCGCTAGGGTGGATCAAGTTCTTAGAGATGAGAGAAAATATTTGTAATATCTCACTCAACTAAATAAGTCATCAACAAATTAGATGAAGTAATCAAGAGCTAATTCAGAAATTTAGAGAATTTGGTGGGAGAAGTGGGCTTTCGGCCCATGGCCCAAAAGGGGGATTCAGCCACTTAAAGGGGCCAAAGGGGTAGCAACCCCAAACTATAGCTCTCTGGATCAGAAGCGTGCATCAGTAGCACCGCCATCTTGAGCATCCCTGTCTCCTCCCCTCTCTATTGCAGCTGCCACCTCCCCTCTCCATTGTGCCTCCTCCCTATCCCTTTTGGCCGCCACTTCTTCCCCCTTGGCCGTCCCTTCCCCATTTGTCCAGCACCTCCCCCACGCCTCCTCTCCTCCCCTGGTGGTGCCTCCCCTCCTCCTTGTGATGCCTTCCTGTTGCCGGCCAAGGGAAAGACCGAGAATCGCTGTTTTGGGTGATGCTGATCAAGGAGAAAAGGAAGAGGGAGAAGAAGAGGGGAAGAAGGAGGATCTTTGCGAAGACTTCAGCGAGTTCCAATGAGGAATTCATGGGTAAATCCATGATCCCCTATGGCAATTACACTTCGTTTCCATGTGATTTGTGATTAGATTTTAGTTTTGTAACTGCTGTTGTAGATCGGTTGTTTCTGTTGTTCTGTTGACGCGCAAAATTGAGTTAGTTCCAAGTGGATCCAGTGTTTAGTGTCTGATAGACTTATGTGGGGTTTCACGAGGGCTTTCCAGAAAGTATTAATTCATAATTTTTGGTTGGATAATGAATTAGTTATGAATTTTGTAAGTCTAGGTGCTCAGTCAGTCTCTGGATTCGGGCAGCGAACGTAGTTCTATGAATTAGGGTTGGGATATGGACGAATTTGGTCAATAGATCTCCTTGAGTTATGTATATAACTTTATCATGTTTCCAGGGAGATAAAGTGCATAAATTTTGGACAGTTAGAACAAAAGTTATGAATTTTTGAAGTTATTGTTGTAGTCTGTCCTTCTGTTGTGGACAGTAGAGAAAGATTAATCTGTTAGCAGCCTTTGTTGCACTTTGGGAAAAATTGTAATAAATTTATTGAGGAAGATAGTTCTCTATAGTTTCCAGAATGACTTAGAACATTGAATTTGGTTGTACCAATTAAGAGATACGAAATTCCTAAGTCGTTAATACCGAAGATGATAGAACGGTCTTTGGTGTTAAAAACAAAGGCTTAGATGGGATAATTTGATCTTTTGGCCAGCTGAGAAGTTGTAGCTATGCTTGTGTAGATTCTAGGAAATTTGGATTAATTACTTTTGGAGTTTTGAATCAAAAGTTATGGATTTTCCTTTGATAGCTGTCTGTTTGGACAGATTGGGATTTGGGAGTGTATCGGTTAAGTTTCGGGTTGCAGTTAGGAGCGATTGATTTCAGTTTGTTCCATTGCTATGATGTGAACTTTTGAATGGTATATATAGTTTACGGTTGTCATGTGGTGGTGAGCACTGGGGCTAGAGCCTTCCCATCGTCGTCATCCGTCTCACAGTTGAGACAAGTGCAAGCAGTGTAGAATGAATTGCGATATTTCATTCATGTTAATTACCATGGCTTACATATGAAGTTTTATGTTTTGATAATATCGCTGAACATTGTCCTTTCATGATGGATTGAGAATGTGAGTTTCAATTTGCACCATGGCATTCATTTCTGAACCTTGGACTACGTGGTAGCCAAGGATTGTTTCTTTTGAGGTCCCGTCATGCATTGGACGGGCTTGGGTCCCCACACTCGTGAAGTGTGGGCTTGAGGTCCCTGTGCCTGAGGGCACAGGATTGAGTATGTTTCGACGGATGCACTACTCCGCATTACCGGTAATTGCAAAGAAGAGAGAAAGAGCATTCGTGACATATGCATTGCATACAAGCATAAGAGATTTAATTGTGATTCGATGCTGATGTTCATAAGAAGATTTGATATCTTCATTGGCTGGTCGTGAAGTCATGTTTAGTATCACTGTTGTACTTTGCTGAGTCGTGGACTCACTCTTGTTGTGTTGTTCTTTCTAGGTTCCTCTCGAGGCAGCGACATGCATGGGAAGGGGTAGACTTGATGCACATCACACTTACACTATCAATGACAAATAAATTAGTTCATTTAACTAAACTTCAAGTTCATGATAATTCCTTTATATTCAAACTGTGTCCATCCTTCGTGGTGGTTGGTTCGTTTGCATTCGTGGTTGATCTATTTATGCTTTTAAACATCATTCATTGGTTCATTTAATTCCATTTGATTGAATAACTAGATGAATTGGATTAGATTTACATCCTCGTATTACTAATGAACCTTGATGCTTTAGATTTATTTGTTAAATATTTGCTTCCATTGTGTAGCATACACGGTTGATTTGGATTTGGATGTTAAAGAGAAAGATCTATCTTAGATTAATTATCTATGATAGATGTCATTCTTTATATTGGTTATTTGTAATTGGTGCTAGATCTTGATGTCTAGTCATGTGTCTTTCGGTTGAATGTTTTATTGGAAGTTTGTTAAGAAGTTTAAATAAAATGGTTCAGTAGAGTAATTTAGTAGCATCCTAGGCTCTATGTTGGGCTGGGGTGTTACAAGATTGGCGTGATCGAAGTGAAGAAACAAGATTAAGGGGGTGATTGATGAAATTAATCCTGTTAATAGTTTTTTGTGTTGTTTTTCTGTTTTAGTTTGTCATATCTGATTTAGCTTTATACGGCTGAGTGGGACGTTGAGTCCGTATGGCAGTCTTTGAACACAGCCTTTATAAGGCTTGTTACCGTGTAAAGAAAAAGAGAAGAGAAAAATAGAAAAATCAGAAAAAACGCTGCATGTGAATTGCATGCAGCACCGAAGTCATGTGTCCTGTCTTTCGTTGCTAGACGTGAGTTCCAAAGCAAATACAGGTATTGTTTCTACAGGAGGGAAGACAGAGAGCAAAGGCTGCTTCGAGTGAATCGAGCGAAACGTTTCTTCGTATCTCTGGAAGCTCTCTAGATGATGAAGCAATAAGAAACAGAGCAAAGAAAATGAAGAAAATTCCAACATAGACGGGCTACGACTACAAGTTACATAAACCTATGATCGCTATCGACGGCGAGGATTTGCTTCCTAGGCTTCATGTCTTGCGCATCACGCACCTCGCCGCGCCGCCCAACGACATGAGCTTCGTGCGACTGGTGCTATCGAAGGCGACTAGGCAAGGAGGACGCTGCGAGCGGTGGAGGTCAGGCTAGCCATCCGGAAAAGGATCCGGGCGGAACTAGGCGAGCACCGCAGGGCGAATCTCTCCGTTCGAGTCTACTACAAGTACGACAAATTACCGACAGGTTTTGGTGGATCGGATAAGCCCAGGTGCCCGTGCCAAAGTTGAACGGAAGAGCACCAAGCTGCCAAGAGAGCAAGGGAGAGCTAAGCTTAATTTTCTAGACGCGACTAGCGCTCGGATGTACGATTCGAGCACTAGCACTGTACGCTGCATCTTGTCGTTCGATCTAGTGCCATGGTGTACATCCGTCTGATCTCACACATTTTTTCGTTCATCCCCGAAATAAGGGAAATGACTTCTATGCAACATCACGCACCTCGACAGCAAACAAAACCGTCTAGAACTCCTTCTTCTCCGAACTCGAACAACTAACACAAAAGTTCGAAATAAAATGAACATTCGTTGTTATAACTATTGCAATAATATGTAAATAGGTATGCAACAATTTGAGGGAAACACTTGCAACAAAATAATCCAAAGAAGACATGTTCCCAACAAACTAAAATAACATATGCAACATCTGTGGACAATGTGTGCAACAATTTTAATTCATGTATGCAACATTTGAAAATAACAGTAGAAACATCCGAAAATAATTGTTGCAAATATCCCAAAACAAACAAAATTCGATGTTACAACATTGCAACATTTGAAAATAATAGTGGAAACATCCGAAAATAATTGTTACAATATTTTTAGACAATGATGCAACAAATCAAATGATGAAGGGACTGCAACAAAAATTTTAATCTTGTACAACAAATCAAAAAACAATTGGAACAAAAAAACTCTTACCACGACATTTGATGCAAACAAACATCGCAATTTGTTTGTTTTGGAGGTCGCCGTCGCGGTGGATGACAACGAGCTTGTTGCGGTTGTGGGTGCCGGCGACCAGCCCGACGCTCGCCTCCATCTCTCCTCCTCGTCCTCGTCCTCCGCCCGTCACCGCCAACTACCGATCTCGTGCTCTACCAGATCTCGAGAGAGGGAGGAGAGAGGAGCATAGAGGGTCACGTGAGCTCCAACTAACCATGGCCATATGTGGCGCGTGAGAGAGAGAGAGTAGCAAGGAGGAGTAGGAGGAGAAAGAGAGAGAGAGAGAGAGCAGTATCTGGTTTTGAGGGTGAAGAAGATAGCAGAAGTAGGAGGAGATGTGAGAAAACAAAAGGCAAAAGTGACCAACAAAGGAAGCAAGTAGGTGGAAGAGCATCCGATGCTTTTGAGGATGGACAGGTAGACGTGGATGCGAGCGTACGAATGAGACACGCTGTATCGTACTTTCTCACCGTGGCGTTACCCTAATTTTCTTCATGTGTCCTGGCCCAACAAAGGCCTTCGCTGTTTTTAGTGTAGAAAGAAGGGGCCTGGCCCAACAAGGTCCAACTTGTTTATCGGGCAGCCCTACAATATTTGCGTATAACTGCTACAACATTCACCGCTACCGATGATTCACACCAACTAAGTTGGTTGTGTTTAATACACTCCATAAACCTCCTGTATGATCAAATAGGTCAGTATAACTTTCAGTAGACAGCTTCAGAT
Source organism: Phyllostachys edulis (assembly GCA_036346405.1). NCBI lineage: Eukaryota > Viridiplantae > Streptophyta > Magnoliopsida > Poales > Poaceae > Phyllostachys > Phyllostachys edulis. Next base: position 72,322,347 of record CM070545.1, read on the forward strand.
GCAGTAGTCCACAAAGTGCCCAGGTACAGACACGCCGTATCTATACAGCCTAGTACGTACTGCACAGATACATACATTAATACATAGTACGAGCGAGACACAAGAGGTGCGATACAGTAGTGGGCCTGATCTAATTCAAAAACAGAGCATATTCCAGTCACAGCAAGATAGCCAGCGTCATTGGCAGCATGTGCATCGATCGATCCTGCGCCATCAGGGCAGTATGTGGCTGCGAAGCCCAGAAACTGGCAAGGGAACGTCACGAACACTCAGCATGGACGACGAGGCTGCCTTTTTTTTCTTTTTCTTTTTTGAGGCGTCGACGAACGAGGCTGCCTCCGTGCCTCGCCGTGGCCGTGTGAGGAAGGGAGGGGGGACAGGGTCGTTCGCGCGTCGCCGTCTCCGAAAAGGCGCCTTGCGCAGCGTCCAAATCTCGCCCCTGCGTGATGATCCATGGTCCCCTGGCTGGGGGATCCTCGGCAGGGCACCATGGACATCGACGACACCGAGAGCTCGATCGTCATCCTGGATGCGCCCATAGGGTTTATTTCGATCCATCCCGATTGTCATGGCGTCGAGGCTGGTTAGTGCGTAAAACTCAGCTCAGCTCGAAGAAAATGGGGGATATCTGCAGTTTCTCTATGGGTAGCACCGTGGAATAAAGCGGCATACTCCTTTTTTGCTTTAGACATGATAAGCTTCCTACAAGCAAAGCAGACACTGTTTGCTGCCAAGTGCCGCAAACCAGGGCATACGTGCGTCATCATTCAAAAGCAATGTGCCATATGTTGCTGCCACTGGAACGTTGGGACAATACCACTGTACTGGATAAGCACCAACCCTCCCATCTTTTCCCTTCTCGGCAACAACTTACTCTGCATACAGTAGCAAGCTAGCAAGAAGAGAAGAGAGATGTTTCTTTCTACATGTCTTAATTTGCATCAATAGATGCATCATCAGCCGTGACAAGGATATGGCAGCCCAATCGAGACGGCAACTTGGCACCGTTCAGAGGCAACAGTACTACATGGATGAATCTGGACTGCATATGATCTGTGGATCCGGGGTTGTACGTAGGACTCTCCCATAGGATGATACGATGCAGGCACCACACAATGTTGCTAGCCATCTGAATTGAATCTGCTTGTCATGGCCTGTGGATGGATGTACGAGTGGTGTCTGTCATGGTAAGCACTAGACAGAAAGGTGCAAGAGGATAAGAATCTGAAAAAAGGTTATATTTTTCTCTTGTCGAACGAATTACGCATATGTAGCTAGACTGCTGAAAATGAAATGTAAAAGCTAAATTAATTTATACGCGACATGCTACTGTTATGTATGTGATTTGAGGTGAGAAAAGAGAAGAAAATTAATCGCAAGCAAGGTCTATGATTGGAGAATGAATAGGGCACGCAGGGGCAGAATTGATTCTGATCACATGGAGCTAAAAGTAGTACACACGGTACTGTATCCACACTTAGCACTACTTGCACAGCTTTACAAACATTGTCTATAGCCTTATCTCCGTTTGGTAGACAAGTCAGACAGCAGGCACAGCCATGACATCTTGTACTGATAAAAATTGGAGCGTCCTGACGACGACGACGACGAAGATGAGACGACGATGATGACTAGGATGGAGGCACGTCATGTTCCGATGGACGGCGTGGACAGAGACATGCCCAGTTCCAAGTCCAGTGGATTGCAGTGGTGACCATGAGAAGGCTGCTCCATCAGAACCACAGGGAATGGCCTTGCTGATGCACCTGAAGCCGATGAAACATCCACCTTGTCATCTTCCTCCGTAGAATTCAGATCAATTGCTGCCCTTTTGGAGGATTCATGGCGCGACATGTTCAGCGAAAGAGAAGTCGAGGCACCTTCGCCGCTGTTCAATGGCTCAGAAACGCTTACGCCGTTCTCGCAAATCGGTACCTGTTGTATGAAGTAGCACCAAATTTTGTTCAGTAATTCAAGAAGTCAAAATTAAGGCAGGCGGCTGTACTGGACTTGTACATACCATGTCAAAGACGCTGGACCGGCGCTTCTTCTTCCCCATGCTGCTCTGCCTCAGGAAGAACTTCTGTGCATGGCTGGCGACCTGCGTCGGAGTTCTCGTCGTGACGTAGCTCCGAGAGATGCCTCTCCAGTCGCCCTTTCCGAGCTTCTCAAGGCCGACTAGGAACAGCCGGTGCTCCTCCTCACTCCATGGAACTCCTGTCATGTTCATACAGTTATTAGTACATATTTTTAGAACTTCAGATGTTATATATACGGAAAAATTATTTAGGATGACAAGTCGTCCATTACTTTGGTAAAAGAATGGAAAATATCTCTTGCTTCTTTTTTTGAGAGGATAATGCAAATGCAACTTTATTTTGAGAGGGATAATGCAACTTTATTTTGAGAGGGATAATGCAACTTTATTTTGAGAGGGATAATGCAACTTTGTTAGGTCAGGACGATAGAATAGGATAAAGAAAAGAAAATTAGGCAGGAAAGGTTCTGAATTTCCAAACCACAAACCTTTTTTTTTCTTCTTCGTAAAAACAGCTATCTAAATCAAGCATAGATAATAGATTCAGTACTAGTTAAATTGCAAAACTACTAAGAAGGCCATTTACCTTTCTTCCTCTCCTGGACTACTCTGCCATGAGGGCCATCAGAAAGGTAACCATTGGACGCCCTCTCCAGGCCCTCATCGATCGACAGAAGTAGCGACGACGAAGACGACGACGAAGGCGAGACGAGGGAACTGGGAGCCGCAAGCTGCAGGCAGTCCATGCTGTAGCTCTTCTTCATGGACGCGCCGGCGCCTGCAGCGACATGGACCTGCACCCCAAAGAGCCTTAGCCCACTGCTACCACCACCACTACCACCACTGCTACTGCCTCCTTCGCAGATCATAATTTCTCTCTGTCCTGTGCTGCAGGTTCTTGAGTTGTGGCCGTAGTTGCCACAGTGGGAGCATTTCCTCGCCATGGCCTGGCTATAAATCGACTGCAGATGGTGAGAGAGATGGGTGGAGGCCAATGTGTCCACAACCACAGCAGTGAGTGGTACTACTGGTGGCTGGCTACCCAGCTAACTTACGGAAACTTACACAGCACCCACTATAAATATGCTCCTGGCAATGGTCTTTTGGCTATGGATGTGGACATGCAGGAAACCATAGAAAAATAATTATCGAAGTCGCCTTCCAGATCTTGTAGCTTGGACCTCGTTGCTAATATGATTGGCTAAGTATCCCTTGTATATAGGAGCACTACTATGTGCATGAACAAACTCTCTACGATTGTTACCAATTGTCACCCAAACATGGGCCTGTTGATCGGTGTAATTTACACGGGCCCACTTGTCAGAGATATTATGTGATGTTTTTTTTGTGTGTGTGTGTGCGTGTGTGGAAAATAGCCTCATACACGAGGCACTTGTGTAAATATAAGTTGGTCGACCCAAAGAATTCATGCATAAATCTATTTTCCAAAAGCAAAACAAGAATGCGCATACGCACTAGCGAAGATGAAGAATAGGAAAGTTTACACGAGCAACAGAATGTTCCTGGAATTCGCTGCAAGTGTAAGCGCGCAACACTAGCAATGCGTTCACTTATCTACCAAAACATTTTCAAAGAAACAGGGACCACGAGGAAACTGTGCTTTACTTTGCTTAATTCGTAAGCGTAGCAGATCTGCGTTTGTGATTGAATTTCAAGCTAATTAGCCTATCTATGTAAATTGTGAGACCATGTAGAGGTCACTACATGGTTTGTGATGAGTATTTGACTCTTTGGTTTGATTGGTTTTGGATTTTAAAGCTTGTTTTTGGAAAGAGTAAAAAGATTTGAGGTTGGGGCGGATCATCCGGGTGGGTCGGACCTTTGGGTCAAATCATTGATCCAAAGAGCATTCGAGGTGAAGAGAGTGTGAGTTAGATCATTCAGGTGAGCCGAACCATTGGCCCAGCGAGTCCATGGTTTCAGGATTGTTTGGGGTGGATCATCCGGATCACCCGTACCAATGAGACGGCGGACCATTGCTCCAGCAAACATGTTTTTGGAGTTCTAAGCCATTTTGAGGGTTCGGTCGATCCGGTGCCCATGGGGCCTTAACGTCTTTTGTAGTCGACCTTGAGATGAGTCTGTTAGTGATGTTTTTTTGGTCTAAGGATGAGTTGTTTGTGATGAGATCTTACCATCCTTTTGTTTTGTTGTTTTGCTTGAGTTTGTTGCAAAGTTGGTGTATAACGTTGTGGCTTGATCCTAGGGGATTAGGGTGAGTGTATGTGTTGCATGATGTATGATTTTGACTAATGGGAGTCAAGTGCATGGAACGTGTACTCGGAGATGGTTGCTTGGTATTTGGTTATGCAGGTTGCTTGGAGAACGTTAGTAGTCAATGACAAGACTGGGAATAATCGGGAGAGCTGAGGTCCGTGCGATTGTGTAAGTCCGAGTGAAGCTATGCGTCTCAAGCGAGAAGCGCGGAAAAGACAAGGTTCATGATGAGGCGAGTTGGTACATGAGGTGTGCCAAGTGACTTGGGGCCGATGCAAGAAGAGGTGGACCGATTTAATCTTAAGTTTTTTTTTTGTAATTTTCATAATTTCTTATTTCCTCCCTATTTAATACAGTCTTAGCATTTGTCCAACATTGTTTAGGGCCCAATTGACATCCTAATCCCACCCATAACATTTTTGGAGGAACAAGCCCAAAGCAGTTCATTACAAACAAATCATAAATAAATAACACAAAGAAAAGATTACACGGACCTATACCTTGTGTGTGTTGGCCAGATCAAACCAATCTGACATAGCATTGGTGCAAACCGGGGTGGATGATCCTAGTGCTAGCTCTGTGGTCACTGCTTTCCTCTTTTCAAGAAACACAAAAATACATGATTGCACTTTTCCTTTGGCTAACAAAAAACTAGAGATCTAGATGGTTAGAGACTTATTGAGAATCATACCTCAAGGTGATACCCCATGGCGGTGTTTCCTGAACCATGCTCCGACATAGCCACATATGTACGCAACAACCCCGAATAACCGCTAGCACCAACAATGCTTGCCGTCGGCACATAGCCCTCCATGCGCCCCCATCCACTTGTTGCATATTGTTGATGTGGCATCATAGTGTGGATCATGTGAGCAGCATCCATATGGTGCAAATAGTACAAGTCAACACTCGGTTCTTGCTGAAGGAGGGGCGAATGGTGCATTGTTATGTAAAGGATATACTTGTATCATTAGACTTTGTGAATTTGCACTCACCTTGATGACAATAGTGGGGGCAAGGGCGTTAAGCCGACGGATGCGCTGATATTCCAACATGGCTTGGTCTTGCTGCAATACCTGCCTAGCCTGAGACGAACGTAGCATTGATCGTAGCTGTCCATGCGCCACCAATGGGACATCGGGTGCCCTCGTCTCCATCAAGGGATTTCTGGAGTTGGAGCAAACACTATTGGAGGACTCAGGAGCATTTTGGGAAAACAAAGCATGAGGATTTGTGGCCATAGGAAGGGTTGGTTTGGAGTACAGTGTCACCTTGCCCTAGGTATAACTTTTATAGAGACTGGGTGACCAGGAGATAAATATTAACCATAGAACATTTATGGTATAGGTGGATGGGTGAGGATGATCATTTATACAAAATTTATTTAGGGTCACTAGTTTTGGAAGTGTATCAACACAAATTCGGCATTTTGTGATAGTTGAATCAAGGTAGGTGTGGATATGTCACTTTTTATAGCCACCAGGTAGGGATGACTAGGAGATAAAGATTGATGATAAAGCATTTATAGTATAGGCGCATGGGCGTGGATGGGCATTTACAAAAAAATTATTTAGTGACGACAGTTTTGGGAATCGTATTGGCACAGTGATGTGCCATTCAATCCAGATGATTTGGAACGAGGTGGGCAAGATGTTGATATCGTGAGATGTTTCATAATTTCTATGAATTTATGGCGTCCAGGTAAGGGTGACTGGGAGAGATACATTGGATGTACTATAATGTATTTATATCATAGGTGCATGATTGTGGATGAGTATTTATTGAAAATTTATTTACGCTACTAGTTTTGGGAAGCATCCACACAATAATGTGCCATATGACGGTTTGTAATAGTTGAATCAGGCCTCAAACGGTTGGATTTAGGCGAACGAGGTGATATGAATTTCTCTCTCACTTTAATGTTAAGTGTCAATTGTTGTTCTGCTTGTCTAGGGTCAGTGTGTGTGTGTTGCATGATGCATGGGTTTGACTAATGTGAGTCAAGTGAATAGAACTTGTGTGCAGAGATGATTGCTTGGTCTTTGGATGTGCGGGTTGCTTGAAGGACATTGGCGGTCAACGGCAAGACTTGAACTAGGCGGGAGAGCTGAGGTCCATGTGGTCGTGTAAGTCCGAGTGAAGCTATGTGTCTCAAGCGGGAGGCATGGAAAATACAATGATCATGATGAGAGGCGAGTTGGTTCATGTGGTGTGCTAAGTGACTTGGGGTCGATGTAAGTAGAGACGGTCCAGTAGGATCCGGATGTGTGAGGTTGAGAGGGAAAGCTAGAACTTGAGAAAAAAATCATGAGTTGTGTGCGCTGTTGAGTGAGCTCTTGTCCTCTGATGGGAGTGACTTTATTCATTCCTCTTTTAGTGGAAATAGAGAACCCAATTTTGTGCAAGTTCTTATTCTTGTGATTTTTGACATGTTGCCTTGTCTTGTGTTTGATTTGCTTGGGTTTCCTCTCTTTTTGATCATGTTGTGGCCCAAGGACGTGTAAGTGGTGGAGAACTGGAGATACCTCATAGAGGTTAGATCGCATCCATCTAGGTACTTGTATTAGCAAGTTCTTAAAGTTGTCCGTTTTTGGAGGTTGCAAAGGTGAATTCTTGGGTTTCTTGCTCTGAGGGGCTTTAGCTTGTTTCTTGTTGTTCTTTGCCTTGCTATGATGTGTGGGAGTTGATCCAAGGTCATATTGACCATCCTTTACCCACAAGCAAGCTCTTGGCTCAAATTTGGTTTCTTGCCCAGTTTGGGTGGTTCTTGGATTTGAGAGCAAAAATGTCCCAACTTTGGAAACATCTTGCAAGATCCCTTGAGGTCTGGTTTCCTAGGATTATGATCTAGCTCTAGCCCAAGTATCAAGTCGGACGGAGCCTCGGTGTGAAAGTTGTGCAAGTTTTGGTCATGTGTTGTGTTGTTGTTTCCCCCTCATGTTGACCCATATCATCCTAGTCAAGTCGAATAATCCAACTCGAGTATTTCAGTAGCACGTCTTGACCTTGTCTCGATTTTTTGTTGGTATTTTTCCGCTGCGGCTATTAGACTCTGATCTTCACAGCTTCACATAGCTATTGGAGTGAAAAAATCTTGGAATACTTGGGGGGGAATCATTTATTCTCTTATTCACACCTCTCTGATCATCGGCCACCTTTCTACATAAACAAAGTTTCGTTGCAGTGGCTTCATATAATAGTGGATATTGTTGGAGTTTATGGGTTTGGCCCAAATAATATTCTTCATAAATTCTAAAAAAATCCCAAAGGCCCACTCATGTATGGTAGAAGGTGGAAAGTTTAGTACCATATTCCTAGTATAGGTGGGAGAAGACCAATTTATAAGGTGGAGTTGGTCTTACCTAGTTGAAGCAAGCAAAAGAAGAACACGCGCGTGTGCTCGCTCACCACGCCATGCCTTCGCTCGCCTCCCCACTCGCGCATGACGTGCACATGAATGGTCCAGTGATTTCGTGTCCGTTTGGGTGTGGGGCTCCTGCTTTGTTTTGCACCTCGAAACTATGCATGGCATCTATACGTATTGGAAACCGAATGTTTAAATTACACTAATTATGCGGGGCTTTTATGGTATACAGTAATTGTGTTTCCAAAACGTTTATACGGAATTAATTGCGGCAGTTTTCATTCTAGCCGTTGATTCCATATGAGAGAGAGAGATGTCTCCACTCAGACTCCAAACAGAGAGACCAACATCTGGTTTTTCGCCCGGTTCCTCTGTGCTGCGCGACCTTGGCTACTCCATCCCTTCCTTGACGTGTACCAACATAGGGAGAGCAGTGTCTCTGAAGCCAGCGTCCCTCATGATCCTGCACGGGTTGGGGCGAATAAGGTTTTTGGGAAGCGTTCGCGCGACTGCTCATAGCTTCCTTAATCATCCGCTTCGCATAGTCTTCCCCTCAGACTCTACCGTGACCTTCGTCGGAGCGATTCTCTATAAGTCGTGGTGATATCACTTGATATGGATAGGTCTTGCTTCCTACAAATTGGTCATGTGATAATGATGATCTCTACTTCTGTTTGTAGTGTTCTTGTTTTAGGTTTTGCCTTGTTAGCGCATATATATGATATATGTGTATTTGAGTTGATGATCATGCTACTATTCAAAGGTGGAAATATGCCTAGTATACATGCTGTTGTTACATCAAGTATTGTTTTAGGAATTAAAATAATCACAACGGTGCACATATTCCTAACAGATATATCTAGTGAAAACAATCATTTTCTGGGAACTAGTCAGTCTTCATTTAGCCTAGACCCATTTAAATTTTTGAGTCCAAATTCCATTCATGTTTTTTTAATGGAAACGGTAAGAAAGGATCCTACTATGTATATAATAAAATGGATAAATTACAAAAATGTTATGTACAATTAAGATCCCAAAAATTAACTCAAACTATTGTACCATTCACTAATGTTAGGTTTATATTTTGTCTTTGCTCTATGGATAACCACGACAAACTCATTATAAAAAGTATTCTACCATTGTGAAAACATTGGGTCAACATTCTGGAACACCTTATTACTGCGTGTTAGCCAAATAGCCCAAGTTGTTAAGACGATAATCTCTATGAAGAAAGGTTGCCGAATCTTGTCTTTAAGGTCAAAAATGGATTCATGAACTGACAAAAGAGGTGTACGTCGTGGGCAAACAAAACTCCAACAATCTTGAAACAAAGAAGAGAAATCAGCAACAAACTATAAATTGAGATAAAATGGAAACAAAGAAAACAATAAAAGTTAGTATTTACAGCAAACTTCTCTTTTTCGTTTCTCCCGATACATTTCGAGCATAAACATGGTATTGCTATCTCTTCAATTTGTTTTGGGAATTTTTTTGCTGATTGGTGGTCAAATCAAAATGATAGTTTTTAATTAAATATATCTCATCGCATATAAGTTTAATTATGGTACGGAAAAGCCCTTTTCCTTCCGTTTCCTTGAGAGTTCTAAGCATCCAACTAACTAGCTCTAAGATATTTTTGACCAAAGTAAATGAACTCCAAACGATGGTCTGATAAACTAACCCAATGGGCATCCCCATTGACAGGTATCTTTTATCTATCTATCTATATATTTTTAAATGGCCCTTATCTTACCTCATTTGATTGCACATGTTCAGGGAAGCCATGTCAAAACTACCAAATCTGGCAACAAAAGTTTTTTTTATTGGTGGAGAAGTTTGGGAGTGGCCTGGTACTTTAATCATTGTTATCCTATCTCTAATCTCAATATTCTAGCCAATCGAATCCATGCATGAGAATAATTTTCATTATCTCCTGTCTTTGTGAATTCTAGGCTGCTGCTACTTTCTTCTACTTGGAATCTTCGATCCACTGATAAAGCAAAAGATTTGAGCAGAGTGCATGCCATCAGTCCACGAAAGGGACAGGCATTACCGAATTTAATGTAACATGTTTGGGCAGATAAGATGGGGATAAGAATGTTTGTTTAGGTTGTGTTCTTCCACTGCCTCATATTAGAGAAGCAATTAAGAAGATATCAGGTCATGTACAATAGGTTTACATTAGTTGTCTATAGCCTCTGCCACGTAGGATTTAAACTGATATGGATGCAAGAGAATAAAGATAGAGAAATATGCTGTCTACAATTTTATAGTCGACTGTAGCACCAGAACCAAAAAAAGCATTAAAAGAGTGTGTGTTGTCTACAATCCTGTCACCAACTGTATCACCATAACTCATTGTATGCGTTGTCTTTAGTGCTGTCTATAGATGATATAGAGAGTTACTATAGACAATAGCTATCTGTACTATTGTATATGCCCTCAGACAGTTACCGGATGAGCCATTAAGAGCTAGTTGCCCAAGTGCATTAAGTGCTCTTTTTTATAGTTGCCCAAGTGCATTAAGTGCTCTTTTTTATATATGTATGTATGTATGTAACCATAATCATGAAAGTTGTCTAGAATTCGATGCTTGTTTATGTATCTCATGGTAGCTCTTTTTTTCGAAGAAGGAGAAGAAGAAAGATACCGCTGAATGATACAATCAGTGTCAAACATATTTTATTTGAGAGGTGTCCATTGTACAGTTGACTCTGCTGTTGCTGTGGTAGGTTATATATGCTTATATTTCAGTACCAACATGTGAAAGGAAGCCAATGTCTACAGTAGACAGGATCTAAAGCAAACACTACTGATCGATCCCTGTAACTTGCTTGTCCGTTCAACTTGCGCTGCCCCCATTTGTTCCCTCCAAGTCTCCGATGCAGGCTTCCCGTCTGATTTTGCATGGTCAACACTATGCACATCCATCGATCGACCACGTACCAGTAGCCGCTTTGCCGTCAATTACCACTCGTGGGGGTGCAAACAGAGTAGGTAATTCTCTATCTATCAAAAGCTTATAGAGCGAATATGAAATAGATAAATGATTCTTTGATATTATCTGTGTCCGACTTTGACTCCGAGAAAAAAACGAAATATGATACGGGATAAGCGATATCCGTCCGTATGTATCCGTATATCAAGTGATATGAGAAAAATCTATTGTGACTTCACTTAGGAATATGACAACATATAGGTAGGTTACTGCATCTGAGCAGACAATTGATATCGAGTGTTTTTTTTCCTTCGACATCTCAACGATTAGTCTCTCCGTGTTTGCTCTGATTGCACCTCTATTGTTTTGTGTCCTGTATAAGGGTGCAAAAGAAGTGAGTAATATCCGTCCGACCGACCGATTGAAGGCTCGCAGAGCGAATACATGATGAAAAAATAGTTATCCGACATTATCTGTGTTCGACCTTGATTTTGAGAAAAATACAAAATATGATACAAGACAAGTAAAAGTGATACCTCCACTCGGATTGCACCCCTAATCACTCAATCAACTTGCACATTTCACCGTGCATGTGTACTGCACAATAATTATATCAGAACTGTCATTAGTTAGCATCCAAACGGCCTCCACTAGTTGCGGTGAAAGTACAGGTGGGTTGTTTGTCGTGTAAATTGCTTTCACTGAACGCCGTACGACCGGCCAAAGTTGATCAGCCAAGTGCATGCACGCAAGTATGCAACGCAGAGACCGAGGTGCGCCGCGGGAGCGAATCGTGCAGGACGGTGCACAATAATAATATCACAACTGTCATTAGTCAGCATCCAAACGGCCTTTCACTAGTTGCGGTGAAAGTAGAGGTGGATCGCTTGGCATGTAAATTGCTTTCGCCGAACGCCATCAATCGGCCAAAAGCTGATCAACCAAGTGCACGCATGCAAGTATGCAACCGGGAGACCGAGATGCGCCGCGGGAGCGAATCGTGCAGGACGGGAGCCAACCGTGCAGGGTGTCGATGGATCCGATACGAATCGAATAACAGTTTTTCATATTCATATTTTCTAAACAAATACAAATACAAATTCGAATATTGTTGAATATAAATACAAATCAAATGTTGTAACGAATATGAATCAAATACCCACTCAACTCGGTCAGATTCGGACATCCTTATAACTTAAGTAAAGACAAGATGTTTATGATACTTTATCCTCGTACATAACACACTTAAATCATTCTAGTTTATCTATTTGATCGGAAAACATGAATTCACGTTAAACTAAAAATACCCATCCAGCTAATTAGTCATATTGATAAAATATGTATATTATTTTATCGAATACGAATACGAATAATGCAGATAAAGATAAAACAAACAATGGAGAAATGGTTAATCAAATGGAAAAAAAATCTAAACCATATTTGTGTCCTATCGAATACAGTAGTAAAACAAAACATATAATTCGCATCCGATTGACACCACTGCAACTATGGGCGGAGTATTTCTTGTCTCTGTTAATCGGAGAGGAGAGGACACGGAATTGGCCGTGGAACACGCGCTAGAGTCCAAATTTTTTTTATTACTACGCGCATGCAAATGTATCGTCAAGATTGATAATCACAAGCAACAAGATAGGCCCTATTTGGCACTTGCATCTTTTCTCAAGAGCAACTTCGGTCAATTTGTATGGTCGAATCAGGTGAGCTAAAGAGATTTGGTGTTTGGCCGTTTGGTTTTAGATAAATTTGTCAGTAACCGAGACGGAAAGGTCTGAAATGCCCCTGAGGCAAATGATGGCTTATTTGATGTTGTTTAGCGGCAATTAACGACAATCAACAATTAACGCAATTGACGATATATATACCGTAATTAACAACAATTAACGCAATAGACTGCATATACCGTACTTAACAACAATTAACGCAATAGACTGCAATTAACGATAATTAACAAAAATGATGACATATACCGTAATTAACAACAATTAACGCAATTGGCGTAACTAGCGTGATTAACAACAATTAATGCAATGGACGACAACTACCACAATTAACGACAACTACCGCGATTAACAACAATTAACGATAATTATTACAATAAAGAATTATTACATAAAATAATTATGGTAAATAATCATTACAATTAACAATTATTACATAAGTATTTAGTTCACAACAGAAAAATAAAACCAAAAAAAAAACAAAAGGCCCTCAAGAATGGCCGAGGTTAATGACAACAACATGTGATGGGGAGCTCTCGGCGGCGAGGAAGGAGGAGGAAGCTAAGCGGCGGCAAGCGTCGGGAAGGGACGGCTCGTGGTCGGGGCTGCTGCATGCGTCGTGGCGATGGCGACGGCTCGGGGCAAAGGAGGCCGATGGCGACGTCGGGGCTGGCGGCGGATGCTCGGGGGAGGACGGCGTGGGTGGCGAAAGCTCGAAGGAGGAGGAAGAAGAGGATGAGGAGGAGGGAGGGTGGTGGTGCGTGAGCGACGGCTGCTGGGAGGATGAGGAGAAAGGGGCGGGGTGGCGTCGCTCAGGGGAGGAGGAGGATTGGGCTGGCTGGGGCGGCGGTGTGGGAGAGAGGAGGAGGGAGGAGGCATAAGAGGAGGAGGGAGGAGGGAGGAGGAAGCATGCGATGCTAGGGTTCGGGGGAGGCTGAGGATCATGTTTTTTGTTCCGTAGCAAAAGCTGGAAAATAACTCGCAACTTGAGGGGCAAAGTTGGAAGGGGATGGTCGCGGCGGCTTTCGGCTTTCGACTTTACCACATTAAACGCGGCTTCTGGCTTCCAAAAAAGCCGATGGAAAAAAGCCTCCCATTTAGGACGGCTTCCGGTTTTTTCGGGCGAAAAGCCAAAGCTGAAGTGATACGGATCAACGTAGTTGATGTGTAATGTGGCCCAATCTTTCATGGTACTTGTATTTCAATCTTGATTGAAGCAAAACCCTAGCTTTCCTCCTTCTTGGTTCAGCAAAAAAAGAAGAACAAGTGTATCTCTAAAGCAAGTAATACTTGGTTGACGTTGAATCAATTCGAAGAGAAAAATAAAATCAAACCCAAAGAATAACACCAAACCGTGAACAATTGAGGATGCTACGAATTGGTGAGATGATCCACAAGGAATCACAGATCTTGAAAAAAAAGCCACCCTCCAATATTCACGCAATCACAAAACACTAGGTGGGAATTTCCGAAACGCATGTATTCATTTTGCGCCACGCAAACATGTGACTTTTATGTATTTTATTCAACTCTAACTTACTTACAATGGGGGTCTACCCCTAAATATATAGTCCAGATGAACAGTACATGCGAATAAACAGTAATCCGAGTCGGCTACAGTAACCCGAGTCGGAATATTGTGCGTGAACAGTAATCCGAACCCACTCCTATTACAAACTCCTACTTTAATTAGAAATTTAAGCTACTCTAATTGCTAAAAATAGATTAAACTATCCTATTACAAGTAATTTCAAAATTAACTTCTTTTAAAGAAAGATCTGAATTGGAATTCCTCAAATCCAAATCCATTTCGGATTCTTAGGCTGAAAATGCATTGAATTAGGAATTAAAGTTGAATTTGGATCCTTTTTCTTTTCTTGGTCAAATTCCCTTGCAGACTTTTCAACATGCAAAACCCTCGGTCCTTGTGCCTTCCTATATCCGCTCAAGCTCCCCCACCTCCCACTTGAAAGCATCTAGGCCCCTAAAAATTGTTTTGGTAATTAATGATAATATGTGAATATGGGATTAACGTGTTTATTGAGTATTTACAAGGTTAAATCCCATTGGTGAACGTATTGATGCAAGTGGCATGCAAATGGACTACACGAAGATCTTTTGGCTCAAAGACAAAGTACAAATAGTCTAGATTCCTTTTTCTATTTTACCGGTCATAGGAGTTTTGGATGGAAGACCGGATTATAGGATAAACACCGTACTATTAAGATGGATCATGGCTAGTAGCTTGATAGCATGTTCTTGTGCCATATGAATCAATTTAGGATCATATATGCATTTGAATTTAAACTTAAAATTGAATTGAAAAGTATTAAGCGCTTCTGTCCAAAATCGGTAGTACCGCTTGATTATAATTGCGATTCGTATCGCTTAGTGTTGATATGACCGACTTTACTTGGTGGTAGTACCGTATTTTGAAGGAACAACCAATCGAGTATTCAAGCGAACGATCGGCTCCTTGAGCGGTCGTATCGCATCTTGATCTTCCGATGTTTAGTTGGCGGTTCAAGAAAACCAGAAGCGATGCAATTTGCCTTAGAATCACTCATGGAAATCGGTCGTACCGCTCGTAACAATCGGTCGTACCGATGTGCGGTCGTACCGAAATTTGTGAGGCGGTTCAATAAAAACAGAACAAGTGTAAATCTGCTCAAAAACTCATTTTGGAAATCGGACGTTCCGCGCGTGGGAACGGTCGTACCGGCCTGCGGTCATTCCGTTTTTTATATGGTGGTACAAAAATTCCAGAACGCTTGTAATCTTCAGCAAATTGTGAAACCCTACTTACGGTCGTACCGCTCGTAAATGCGGAACGACCGGGGAGTTTCGGACGTACCGCTTGTTTGCCTGCTGTCGTTCCAACTGGGATGTCCAACGGCTAGTTTGTTCATTTTTAGTATCTGTTCTAGCCGCTGGTGTGTTTCGATCGGCGCGGTCGTATAGCTCAATAGCTTCTTGATCGTTCCATTTTTCTCTGAGAAGTTGGGGTTTCGTCCCCAACGGTCGTAATTGTTGGTAGGGGTTATAAATACCCCCCCAACTGCTCAAGTCAAGTGAGCTAGTGCCCATTTAACATCTCTAGAGCCTTGTGCATTCACTCAACACTCAAAAACACTCTTGTGCATTTATTGTGAGCTTGTTGAGATACATTCAAGTGCATTCATACTCCTAGTTGATCCATTTGCACTTGAGTGTTGTCAAGTGAAGACTGTTGGTCTATTACTCTTGGAGTGTTGCCGCACTCCTAGACGGTTTGGTGGTGGAGCACGATGATCTCTTCAAGGAAGATTGTGAAGAGGCCCGGTGCAATCTTGTGAGTGGTTCGGTATTCACCATCTCCGGAGCGGAGGAAAAATAACCATAGTGAATCGAGGGAAGGCTTAATTCATGGAGCCGGCTTGAGGCGTCAAGCTTCCTCAACGTGGACTAGTGAAGACCGGCAAGTCTTCGATACCACGGGAAAAACATCGTCGTGTCTTTGTGGTTATCTCCAGTCTTTACTTTCCGCATTTATATTTCTAGCTTGTTTATTGTGTTTGATTTGCTTAGCTAGAAGTATAACTTGTTTAGACTAAGTTATTAATTGTTAAATTATTAAAAAGTTTAAAAACCTCCTATTCACCCCCTCTAGTCGGTTATCCTTGATCCTACAAGTGGTATCAGAGCTTGGTCTCTCATTGATTTAGACTTAACCGTTTAAGAGAGAAAATGATGGCTAGTGAGGGAATTGCTATAGGAAAGGCTCATGATGCAAAGCTTGTTCATGAGAACAATGAGCTAAAAGAGCAAGTGACCAAGCTAAGGAAGAGCTTGGAAAGATGTTTCAAAGGTAAGACCACTCTTGACAAACTTTTGAGTGAGCAAAGATGATTATTCAACAAGGAAGGTCTTGGGTATGTGCCTAAGAAAGGTAAGAAGTCGGCAAACAAACCCACAAGATTTGTGAGGCAAAATGGTAAGTATTGCCATAAATGCCAGGAAATACGACATATGCAACAAGATTGTCCTAAGGGTAAGACCCCATCCATTGGTATATATAATTCTTACTATATGCTTAGAAAGACTAAGGATGGTAAAGTAATTGCTCGTTTTATTGGTACTTCAATTCTAGGTGCTAAAAAGAATGCTATTTGGGTGCCTAAATCCTTGGTTACTAACCTCCAAGGACACAAACAAATTTGGGTATCTAAAAGAACTTGACTTTTGTTTTGTAGGTGAACTATAAAACCGGTGAAAAACATTGGGTGCTTGATAGTGGATGCACACAATACATAACCGGTGATAGAAAAATATTCACCACATTCGAGAATGGTCAAGGAATGGAGAAGATCACTTTTGGCGACAATAGCAAAGGAAAGGTATTAGGATTGGGTAAAATTGCTATCTCAAATGGCTTTTCCATTTCTAATGTTTCTTTAGTAGAATCATTAAACTTTAACTTGCTATCTGTTGCTCAAATATGTGATCTTGGACTAATTTGCTCATTCTCTAGTGAAGGTGTAACCATCTCTAATGCAAAAGATAGCTCCTTAGCTTTCAAAGGCTTTAGATTTGGAAATCTTTACTTAGTTGATTTTAGTTCAAGTGAATCTTGTTTAGAAACTTGTTTAATGGCAAAAACCTCATTGGGTTGGCTTTGGCATAGAAGGCTAGCTCATGTTGGAATGATTCAACTCAAAAAGCTTTTCAAACATGATTTAGTTGTTGGCTTGAAAGATGTGAAGTTTGAGAAAAATAGACTTTGTAGTGCTTGTCAAGCCGGTAAACAAGTCGCTAATTCTCATCCTTCCAAAAGTATCATGTCAACTTCTAGACCATTGGAACTCTTACATATGGATTTGTTTGGGCCAACAACCTATAAGAGTATCGGAGGTAATAGCTATTGTTTAGTCATTGTGGATGATTACTCTAGATATACATGGGTATTCTTCCTAGATGACAAAGGTGAAACCTCCGGGATTTTCAAAAGATTTGTAAAAAGGGCCCAAAATGAATTTGATTTCAAAATAAAGAAAATCCGTAGTGATAATGGTTCCGAGTTCAAGAATACTAAAGTTGAAGACTTTTATGATGAACTTAGAATAAAGCATTAACTTTCCACAACCTACACTCCGGAGCAAAATGGAGTAGTAGAAAGGAAAATCGTACATTAATTGAAATGGCTAGGACAATGCTTGATGAATATAATACTTCCGATATCTTTTGGGCGGAAGCTATTAATACCGCTTGTCATGCCATAAATCGCCTTTATTTGCACCGTCTTTTGAAAAAGACTTTCTATGAGCTTCTTGTAGGAAGAAAACCGAACATCTCTTATTTCCGAGTTTTTGGTTGCAAGTGTTATATTTTAAAGAAGGGTGTTCGTCTTTCAAAATTTGATAGTCGTTGTGATGTTGGTTTCTTGCTTGGTTATTCTTCAAATAGCAAGGCTTATCGTGTCTTTAACAAAAACTCCGGTTTAGTTGAAGAAAGACACGATATACAATTTGATGAAACTAACGGCTCTTAAGAAGAGCATAAGAATTTAGATGATGTAGGTAATGAAGCCTTAAGAAAAGCAATGGAACATATGCAAATAGGCGACGTCAAGCCCGAAGACGATCCAACATCTTCCACTCAAGTTGAACCACCCACCTCTTTCACAAATCAAGTACAACTTAGTGAAGAGGACAACAAAGAAGATGATTAACCATCCAACCTACCACCAAGAATCCACAATGCAATTGCAAAGGATCATCCAATAGATCAAATATTGGGTGACGTAAGTAAGGGTGTCCAAACTCGCTCTCGTGTTGCTTCTTTTTGTGAACATTACTCGTTTGTCCCTTCTATTGAGCCAAAGCATGTAGAAGAAGCACTTGAAGATCCGGATTGGGTGAATGCTATGCATGAAGAAGAACTCAACAACTTCACCCGAAATGAAGTATGGACATTGGTGGATCGACCCAAAGAATACAATGTCATTGACACAAAATGGGTCTTTAGGAACAAACAAGATGAAAATGGCTTGGTTGTTCGGAACAAAGCAAGGTTGGTTGCTCAAGGGTATTCACAAGTTGAAGATTTGGATTTTGGTGAAACCTTTGCTCCCGTAGCTAGGCTTGAGTCAATTCGGATATTACTTGCTTTTGCATCATGCTTTGATATTAAATTATTTCAAATGGATGTTAAAAGTGCATTCCTAAATGGTAAAATATCCGAACTTGTCTTTGTTGAACAACCTCCCGGTTTTGAAGATCCAAAGAATTCAAATCATGTCTATAAACTCTCCAAGGCGCTCTATGGTCTTAAACAAGCTCCTAGAGCATGGTATAAACGCCTTAGAGATTTTCTAGTCTCAAAAGGATTCAAAATTGGGAAGATTGATTCAACTCTATTCACTAAAGTCATAAATGATGATTTCTTTGTATGTCAAATTTATGTTGATGATATCATTTTTGGGTCTACTAATCAAGATTTTTGCGAAGAATTTGGTGATATGATGTATAGGGAATTTGAAATGTCAATGATTGGAGAATTAAGCTATTTCCTTGTACTTCAAATTAAGCAACTCAAAGATGGGACTTTCATAAGTCAAACCAAGTACGTAAAGGATTTACTTAAAAGATTTGACATGGAAGATGCAAAGCCCATCAAGACTCCCATGGCTACAAATGGTCATCTTGATCTAAATGAGGGAGGTAAACCGGTAGATTTAAAGCTTTATAGATCTATAATTGGTAGCTTGCTTTATCTTACCGCATCTAGGCCCGATATTATGTTTAGTGTTTGCATGTGTGCACGATTTCAAGCAACTCCAAAAGATTGTTATTTAATGGTCGTTAAAAGAATACTAAGATATTTAAAGCATTCCTCTAGCATTGGCCTTTGGTATCCTAAAGGTGCTAAATTTGATTTAATTGGATATTCGGATTCCGATTATGCGGGTTGCAAAGTGGATAGAAAAAGCATCTCGGGTAGTTGTCAATTCTTAGGAAGATCTTTAGTATCATGGTCATCTAAGAAACAAAACTCCGTAATATTATCCACCGCCGAAGCCAAATATGTTTCTGCGGGAAGTTGTTGTGCTCAATTGCTATGGATGAGGCAAACATTGATGGATTATGGAATTAAAATTGATAAAATGCCTCTTTTGTGTGACAATGATAGTGCAGTGAAAATTGCTAATAACCCTGCTCAACACTCAAGAACCAAGCATATAGATATTCGCCACCATTTCTTGAGAGATCATGTGAGCAAGGGAGATATTGAAATTAGCCACATAAGAACCGAAGACCAATTAGCGGATATTTTCACTAAGCCATTAGATGAAGGCCGCTTTTGCAAATTGAGGAATGAGTTGAATATCATAGACTATTCAAATATTGATTAAACTCTTGCCTCATGCTTTGTGCTTCATTCGATGTTATTTGAGTATTTTATGAAAATATTTTTCAAATTTTTTATTAAAAATAGCTATGATCATAAAAATTTTGTTCCTATATAGACAATAGTCTATTCTATGCATAATGATCCTTAATGATATTTATTTGAGTGCAAAACTAGGGATCATTTGCAAAATAATCTAAGTTCCTAGAAAATCTAGAAAGCTCCAGGACAATCGGTTCAACCGGCGTTATCTGTGATACGACCATTGTCTTGATCGACCGTGTTATAACAAAGAAGATGACCAAAAGTGCGGAACTACCGACGGCATCTAGTCGGTACGACCGTGACGGTTTGTGAAAGGAAAATAACGTTCTGCAGTTACTTTTCTTTCCACTTAACCTCCTCGAAACGGTTCGTCTGCTCCCCGTCCGTTTCTTTCTCCTTCGTCCTCTCTCTCTCTCGCCCGTGCGCCTCCCAAACTCATCTTCAAAAATCACTCAAAATCTCGACACTTCTTTGACTTCTCGGTGTTGCCTGCCTCTCCAGGGTTCAACTCATCCAGATCTCAAGGTAAAACGTCTTTTGATTTATGTTTTATCATCTTATGGAACCCTAGGTTGTCCCTTTTAGGGTTTATTGAAAATTTGATTAATTTCTGTAGTTCTAATTGGGCAAAAGTAGTTATTTGGTGTCTAATGATGATTGCGCATTAGATCCATGGATTCAATCTATGAAAAATCACCAAATATGTGATATTTTGACAGCCCTAGAACTCGGTCAGGAAAATCGGAACGACCGGTTCTTGAGCGCGGTACGACTGTAGTGCGGTCGTACCGGCCATTGAACGGCGGTACGTCCGATTGTCCTGACAGAAAAACAGAAACTTCAATTATTTTTCACTAAATCCTATTCCAATTAATTTTTTGAACTTCTTGTAATGTATCCTATCTCTCTAAAGATGCCTAGGATGAGGGTTACGACGAGGAAATCCCATGGACCACCTAAAGGACAGTCGTCTCCTCAATCCTCTCAGAGCTCTGACAACAACCTCAACGTCGACGTCCGCAAAGACCTATGCAAAGAATCTCGCCTCGTCGCGAAGGTTGTGCATGGCAAAGGAAAAGGCCAAGACCAAAGATCTCAAAATGAAGAAAGGGAAGTAGAATATTCTGATGATGAGACTCAGTCAGAACCAGATTCTGCAGAAGGTACTTTTGATAATTTGGGAGATCCTCCAGCATCTCCAATTGATTTACGCCTTCTGTCAGCAGATGAATATGCTATTAAGAGACATGCAAATCAGTATCTTTTCAAATCTGACTACGTTAATCCAAGATTTCATACTATCTTTCAAGAACAAGTTTATGAGCAGCTTTATGGACATAATAGAAAATTTGCTGATCACAAGTGGATTAAATGGTCACACATAAACACCTTGGACAAATATAGTGGTGTTTATCAGCTTTTTCATGAAGTAGGCCTTCACGACCTTGTGGCTTGAAAGCAAAATTATGATGATGAAATCATTAGACAGTTTTATGCCAATGTACATGTCTCAGCAGATTTGCAGTCATTTAGATGGATATCAGTCACTAGAGACTTGCAGAGCACAAAAGAAGAATTTGAGCAAGTTCTAAGAGTTAGGTCCAGCTCTTGGGAAAAGATTTTTTATAGTCCAGCTTTACTAGCTCCTGCTTGGTCTAATTTCTATGACTCCTCTGTCAAGTGTAAGCTAGGGACCATAACTGGACTTAGGCCCTTGCCAAGCATTATTAACAGGATCATTAATCATACATTTTACCCCCAAGAGTGGTAATTTTGATGCAGTCAGGGGATATGCCTGAAACATTATAGATCATATTATGCGGGGCATAAAGTTTGATGTTGTGGATGTAATTCTTCAGGGCATAGTTTCCTCCAAGAATGACAGAGTTAAGAGGATCTACTACACACCTTATATCAAGGCTTTGATTACACAAAAGATCGAGTTTCATGGTGGATTGGGTTCAGTCCATAAGTCCTATAAGCCTCGAGATGGTGCTCCTCCTAGTCGTGCCAGTGTTGAGATTGAAACTGATGAGGCTCCTGCTCCTGCTGATGCTCCTTCTGAGGGTGTTCTTGCACAAGTACTTCAAAATTAGCAACTCATTCTTAGTACTTTGCAATAAATGAAGGCCGAGCAAGCTGAATTTGAGAATGAGACTCGCAACATGCTAGCTGAGATGGAATCTATTCAGAATGATTTCTTTGAGGAGACTCATAACAGGATGTCTGCCCTGATGGAGAGCTTTAATGAATTGGAAGGAAGTTTGAGGACCCCTTAGCAATACACTCGTCGCCCTCCTCCTCCTTCTAGGACATCCTCTGTACCACCTGTACCTCCTCCAGCTCCAGCTGTAGTGCCAGCATCTCAGGCTACAGTTCTGCTTCAGCTCCTATTGCTCCCATATCAGCGCCAGCTCCAGTCTCCACTCCTCCAGCACCAGCCACCGAGATAGTGACTCAGGATCCAGCCCCAGCTATAGAGTCAGCAGCTCCGGATCCGACACCTATTGCTTCAGTTTCTCAAGATCCGCCATCAGCTCCTCCTCGAGAGCAGGCCACCGCTTCTCAGGACTCCGCTCCTCCAGCCCTAGAGTCTCAGGATCAAGCTCCAGCTCCTGCTCCAGCACAAGACCCGGCTTCACAAGACCTCGTCCCTCCTCCTCAGGATCCCATCGTCTGAGTTGTTTTTGGTACCTTGATGCCAAAGGGGGAGAGAAGTGAGAAGACATAGCTTTAGGGGGAGCAAGCACAAGCTTTTGCTACTATCTTATATGGACTTATATGTGTTATGCACTTTTGTGCTACTCTTGTGCCTGTAATAGTTTAATTCTACGTCTTTTAACTTGTTGAACTTGTTGGATGCTTATGTTATTATCTTAAATGCAATTTCAATTATTATCATATCTTAATATTGCATTTCCTCAAGTTCAAATATGCTAAAGAAACTCCGCCAAAATTTAACAAAATTTCTACATGTGCTTGCAAAATGTTCTATCCTCTTATGCACATGTTTAGGGGGAGCTTTCTTAAAATTAGACTTAACAAGAAAATAATTCTCTTTCATTCATTTGTGCTTATTGCAAGAATTGTTTTATTGTTAAGATATCAAAAGAATATACACTCACAGTATATTCAAACCAATCTTTCTCACATATTAATAGTGTTGTCATCAATTACCAAAAAGGGGGAGATTGAAAGCATCTAGGCCCCTAAAAATTGTTTTGGTAATTAATGATAATATGTGAATATGGGATTAACGTGTTTATTGAGTATTTACAAGGTTAAATCCCATTGGTAAACGTATTGATGCAAAGTGGCATGCAAATGGACTACACGAAGATCTTTTGGCTCAAAGACAAGGTACAAATAGTCTAGGTTCCTTTTTCTATTTTACCGGTCTTAGGAGTTTTGGATGGAAGACTGGATTATAGAATAAACACCGTACTATTAAGAGGGATCATGGCTAGTAGCTTGATAGCATGTTCTTGTGCCATATGGATCAATTTAGGATCATGCATGCATTTGAATTTAAACTTGAAATTGAATTGAAAAGTATTAAGCGCTTCTGTCCAAAATCGGTAGTACCGCAGTTAAAATTGCGGTCGTACCGCTTGGTGCGGTATGACCGGACTTTACTTGGCGGTAGTATCATACTTTGAAGGGAACAGCCAACTGAGTATTCAAGCGGAATGACCGGCTCCTTGAACGGTCGTACCGCATTGCGGTCTTTCCGATGTTTAGTTGGCGGTTCAAGAAAACCAGAAGCGATGCAATATGCCTCAGAATCACTCATGGAAATCGGTCGTATCGTTCGTAACAATCGGTCGTACCGATGTGCGGTCGTACCGAAATTTGTGAGACGGTTCAATAAAAACAGAACAAGTGTAAATCTGCTCAAAAACTCATTTTGGAAATCGGACGTTCCGCGCGTGGGAACGGTCGTACCGGCCTGCGGTCATTCCGTTTTTTATATGGCGGGTACAAAAATTCCAGAACGCTTGTAGTCTTCAGCAAATTGTGAAACCCTACTTACGGTCGTACCGCTCGTAAATGCGAAACAACTGGGGAGTTTCGGTCGTACCTCTTGTTTTCCTGCGGTTGTTCCGACTGGGTCATCCAACGGCTAGTTTGTTCATTTTTAGTATCTGTTCTATTTGTTGATCGTGCTTAGTCGGAAGGCGCGGTCGCATCGCTCAATAGCTCTTGATCGTTGTTTTTCTCTGAGAAGTTGGGGTTTCGTCCCCAACAGTCATAATTGTTGGTGGGGGTTATAAATAAACCCCCCCAACTGCTCAAGTCAAGTGAGCTAGTGCCCATTTAACATCTCTAGAGCCTTGAGAGCCTTGTGCATTCACTTAACACTCAAAAACACTCTTGTGCATTCATTGTGAGCTTGTTGAGATACATTCAAGTGCATTCATACTCCTAGTTGATCCATTTGCACTTGAGTGTCGTCAAGTGAAGACTGTTGGTCTATTACTCTTGGAGTGTTGCCGCACTCCTAGACGGTTTGGTGGTGGAGCACGGTGATCTCTTCAAGGAAGATTGTGAAGAGGCCCGGTGCAATCTTGTGAGTGGTTCGGTGTTCACCATCTCCGGAGCGGAGGAAGAACAACCATAGTGAATCGAGGGAAGGCTTAATTCGTGGAGCCGGCTTGAGGCGTCAAGCTTCCTCAATGTGGACTAGTGAAGACCGTCAAGTCTTCGATACCACGGGAAAAACATCGTCGTGTCTTTGTGGTTATCTCTAGTCTTTACTTTCCGCATTTATATTTCTAGCTTGTTTATTGTGTTTGATTTGCTTAGCTAGAGGTATAACTTGTTTAGACTAAGTTATTAATTGTTAAATTGTTAAAAAGTTTAAAAACCTCCTATTCACCCCCCTCTAGTCGATTATCCTTGATCCTACACAACTCCTCATTCTTGGGTGAACCTAATTCTTGTTTCTTTCTCCATTGATGCATAATAGGCTCAACTTGAGGTTTAGCACAAACTTGTAACTTAGGGATATTTACCACTGCAGTAGATGCATCTAGGTCCTCATCACGAAGCCATCCCAAACACCCCTATAGTACGAGTAGGAATGGGATCGAAATTGTATATGTACTCCAACACATGGTCGATTGATGGCACGCGAACGGTGGGTACAATATGCTTAAGTCTGGATATGGTGAGCTACCGAGCAGTTGGCGATTGCAGGGATTTGGCACGAGGTTTAGGAGACTTAGCAAGATGTTGTTTTAGTTTCTCTATTACTTTCACTCGTGGTCAGGAGCGGAGGGGGAGGGAGGCTGGCAGGGGCCAAACCCACTCATGCTTCGATAAATTTGCACAATAATCATGTATATTTTGATGAATATTGTTGTCGTTAGTGCTATTTGGCCCCCTCATCAAACAAAATTAAATTGTATAGCTTATTTGACCCCTCTCATATTTAAATCCTGGCTCCGCCCCTGTCGTGGTGAAGCAAACTTGGCAGCTCACGGTTGCACGAGGACTGCTTCGTCGGATGGATGCCATTAACCATTCCAACAGCTTAGGGCATCTCCAATAGTTAGAGATAACTTTATCTCTAACATATGCTACATCATTTTTAGAGACAACATCTCCAATAGATAGTCTCTAGCACACTCTCCAACATTTGTATTTTATAATTTTCCTTTGAAACAGTCCTATATGTCTGCTAGAGTAGATTAATGCATCATATCTTGTTTCGCGTGCACAACCGTCTCTTCAGAAAGAGATGACCTGTGCTCTCTCTCCTTTCCCTCTCTTCTCCATGTAGGATTTTGCTAACGTAACATAGCCAAAAGATGATAATAAATACACTATTGAAGTTGCGCTTAGAGGATGCAGCAACCAAATATTGTAGTCCTGCTTTTACTTAATAACGCTCATGTGATTGCCTTAAAAAGATCTACTTTCTTGTTCCTCCTGGATGTTCAATGAGCTGCTTCTGTTCATGTCTTTAGGCCCACATGACCTGCACCAAGTGCACCGATCCGCTATCCACCGATAAACTCAGATGAAAACACATGAGAGGAACAAATAAGTCGCATGCACATGTTCATTTCACAGATAGGGAAAAGGGAATTTTTTTTTACAAGAATACAGATGAGTCTGGCTTTTATGTCTCTAGCTGTTCATGCTCTATAGAGACCCAATCGAAAGAAATTAAACCCAACACCCGTCCCAAGCAGAACCCCATCAATCCTCGAAAGGCCCAAAAAGACAAATCTCAAGTCCCAAGGGAAATCAAGTCCGCAACAGAGCTGCAAATGACGGCGATGCCCCTAGCTCACTCAGCAGTTGGTGGCTGCCCTAACAATGATAGTGGCAGATCCGTAGATATCCTAAACTCGTACCCCTAAAGAGTCATTTCACAAAATAAACCATAGACTAACCCTCCTCTCGTGCTCTTGGGCCTTGGGGTTGGGGGAGTCTGCTGGGGAGTGGGGGGACTGGGGAGTGTCGAGTCCTAGTGGCGGCTAGGGTTAGGGTTTTACGAGCTCTCTCGTCTTCTACCTCCGATTCTAAACCCTACCTCTCGCTTCGATTCGTCCATCCATGGCGGTCGCATCGCGGGTGGTGGTGTTCTAGGTTGGTGTGAGGGATTGTCGTGTGAGATTTTTTTTTTGTGGTGCGTCGCGCGTGGGTGAGGTAGGGAGGATCCGATGGGGACGAAGAACCAGTTCGATCTCCTTGTCGATGTCGACAACGACGACCCCTCGCACCTCATCGCCGCAGCCGAGAAGAAGGCGGCCGCGTCGCCCAAGCCGGCCGCCGCGGCGCCCGCCGCCCCGGCTAAGCTGCCCACCAAGCCGCCGCCGCCCGCGCAGGCTGGTGAGTTGACACGGTTTGGTTCCAATCGGATTAGTGTGGGATGTTAGGGTTTGGGATTTGTGTTTGGTGTGGGATTGGGGAGATTTGGTAACTAATGTTGCTTCATTTTGGCCGAAACGTGCGAGTGCCATTTGGGTTTTTCTGTCGAGATGTGTCAATCCGATACAGGGTGGGTGTTATGGACCATTGATTTTCGCCCTTTATATCTCCAGGGTATCATATTTTAGCGTAAAGCTTCGATTTTTATGAGAATTTCCGCGCGTGTCTCATTTAGCCTACTAGTTATTCATTTTTGTGCAAATAGATGTTTTTAGATATGAATATATTTGTGATTTAGTGTTACTTTGCCTGTGCAGTAAGGGAGTCCAGGAACTATGGTGGTCCACCTCGCGATGGGGCAGGACGTGGTGGACCAGGACGTGGCAGAGGTGGCTTTCGTGGAGGCAGGATGGGCCCAAGGCGTGAATTTGGTGAGGGTGATACCAACGGCGCAGAGGGAGGGTATGGTGGAGGTGGCTTTGGAGATGGTGGAGTGGTGAGTAGGGAGGACGGTGAAGGGAAGACTTCAGAGAGGGGCCATGGACTGCGCCAGCCTTACCGCGGTGGTGGTCGTCGTGGCGGCTACACTGATGGAGAGGCAGGAGATGAATATGGGCGTGCCCCTCGCCGGGCCTACGAGCGCCGCAGTGGCACAGGCCGAGGATATGAGATGAAACGTGAGGGGGCTGGCCGTCGCAACTGGGGAACTGTGACTGATGAATCCCATGCACAGTCAGTGTTCATGTCTGAAGCTTCATTTTCCTTTTTGAGAGCTAATTTTTGTTTGGTGGATTGATTCAAGTGTAAAACTCTGTTGCTTACGATTCATTAGGGAAACTGTTGGGGCTGTTAAAACTGAAGGGGCCGCTTATGGGACTGAGGATGAGAACAAGCAGGAAGATGTACCACAATCTGAAGTTGAGAAGGACAAGGAGGGTGATCCAAATGAAGAGGAAGAACAGAAACCAGAAGAGAAGGTATAATTCATTTTGTGTTCAGCCATTATATTCTAATAGTTTCTTTCTGGTGTAATCAAGGTTGTGCTGGTACCATCATGGACAGGGATATGACATTTCTCCTAAAAAAACTAACCCAGAACTGCTATATTTTAAAGAAATAAATAAAATCACTTATGAACCCAAGCCTGATTAATAAATTTAGCATCTACAAGTAAGGCACACAACTAGAACATAAATTTAGCATGCTCTTTTCTAGCTTAAGCCTGTTTTCTAGCTAAGCTTTAATAGCACATCCTTGAAACATAAATTTGACATCCAGATGTGAGCACTGTAATGGGCATGGCACCCCAAAAGTGTCCATGCTGTATCTGGAGTACTGATTATGTCTAAACCCTGCTCAACAGTGCACCTTTATTTTTGTTAGTGAAACTGTAAATCACTGGGCACCTTTGAATGTGTATCTGAGCTGTGTTTGTGCTGCAAGTCACCTTGGCATTGTCACTGCAATTTTTTGAGTAATACATTAGATGTAAAGTATCAGTGCAAACCTTGTAGCATCTGAGTTTATGAATTCTGAATGTGGCAAAGCTTCAGAATAATCCCCTTGGCACTGCAAAAGTCGGGGTTAGTTAAATACCATCAGATGTGACAATGATATGTGAGGACAAGGCCCACTTGTCAGTGACACAGTGGTATTTTACTAAACTGGTTTTTTCTGTGCTATCGAGAAATTTTTTCACAAAATGTACTGTATATGTGATATTTGCATCAGTATACTTCTGTATTGTCAGTAGTATACATTTGTTAAAGTCACTATGGTAGTTGTTGATATTTACTAAGTGATAGAGGGTGTAAATATAGGTGCAACCAAATGTCTCACATGCTCACCTAAAATTGTTGTGTGTTGCTTGATACTGCATCAGACAGTTCACTTGGATGTCAAACTTTGTGTATTCTGGACTAACCATTTATATTCTTTATGATGCAATTTTTGTCAATTATGGTGCTCAATCTTTGAGCTATGTGGGAAGTTTAATCATACGTTCTTTAGATCAATGATTCATAAATGCCACTGTTAAGAATCTAGAAGGCAGTGGAATGATGAAAATGGTCTTTATTCTAATGTTGAGTCATATCTTTGAAACTTTATTCATGAGAAGCAACATGTGGGCCACCACATGTCCACATCTCAAATTGAAACGTAAGATGATAACAAATGTCCTGTTCTTCCTAATCAGTTATGAAGTCCATATTGAAGACTATTGCAGTTTTCTAGCTCATCTGGTTATTGTTCTCTTCCACATGACACAACACATGGAAAATAAACAAATGCAGTCTGCATTGTTGGCAGTTTTACTTAATTTACATGATAGTCACAGGGATTGGGGTTGATGCGGCGATCCACGACCCCGGTTCGAGTGTTCTGAATCATGGGTCACAGACGATCTGGTTAGCCACTGGGTCACACAGTGAGGTGCGCGAGAGGAGAGGAGGTGGTAGGGAGAGGATTGAGCTAACCTTGCCACTGCCGCTACCAATGTAGCTGCGTGCTGCCGCCGCAACAATCGCTGCTCGCCTGCTTCAGTTTGAGGCGAGGGAGTGCTGACGAGAGAGGGGGAGGCGCTAGTTGGCTAGGTGACGAGAGAGAGAGAGAGAGAGAGAGAGAGAGAGATTGAAATGTGGAGAAGAGGGACATGCTGCCTTGCTGGGCTGGCTGGTGGGCTGCGCCAGCCTACTCCTTTCCTCCTTTCATTCTCGTTTCTTTTTTCCCAAATGTACTTAGATATATATTATCACATTATCTCACTTAAATGAAAATTAACATTCTAATTCGGACATTGACTTGGATTTATGGGGATCACGTCCCGCGTCCCGAACTATCGTCTCAAAGAGATATACCTCCCGTCGCACCGCGCTTTTGGCAGGTGGCATTCTGTGTCCCGCGACCCTGTTCCTCGACCTGATCGAACCGGGTTCCCTTTGATTTACATTAACATAACCCAACCCTCGTGACCAAAATTAAATAATCCGTGACAGGTATTCTCCTTTCTTCATTTTAAACTGTCTTGTTACTTCTCAGTTGAGAAGAAGCCAGATCCATTTTTTAGTAATCAGCTTGAAGTATGGAGAGCCATCACTGCATTTATACTCAACCATATAAAATGATTAGTTGTGTGTAGCATCAGTTAATAGGTTGCTGTCTCGTGAATTTTGAGCATGTAAATTCAGACTTTTGGTGCTCACGAAACTTCATCTTGCGTTTGTACAGGATTATTTCACGTAGAGAACCCATTTGTCATTCTTCTCGTGTATTCAGCAGTCGCCAGCCATGCCTATCTTTCTTGATCCAGCTAATGGTTGTGGCTGATCTGATCCAATGAGTCTTGCAAACCCAAAGAACAGTGGGTCCATTGCAAGTTCTCAATTTCACCCAGCCTTTAGATAGCTTGTGTGGCAGCATCAAGGTTTTCATGCATTACTTCTGTGTGCATGAATTCAGGAAGCTGCTGTACATAATAGCTTTCTATTAAAAAAATCGATGTGCACACGCGCACAAGCACATACCTTTTAGGTATTCCCTTAGTTATATGGCAAAATTGGCAATAGGACAATTCAAATTTGTGGCGTTTGCTCCAAGACACTGTTTTTTATGAAAGACATTAAACTTTGGTGGCTCTTTGCTGGTGGACATTTAGCCCATTAAAATATAATATCCGGTCGAGAGAGGAGAGAGGTGGGTGAAGTCTGTTTTGCCCCTGTAACAGCCAAGCCCACATGCCCTGTCGGCCCTACTGTCAGCCTCATCCACTCTCCCTCCATCGGTTGCTCTCCTCCCACACGAACATAGGCTTGCCGAGGCAGAGGATGAAAGGAAGTATAAGGAGAAGGGCAAACTAATCATTTTAGTTTGTTTCTCTCTCCTACTCAGCTGGATATTATGTTTTAATGGTTAGAGTGTCCACCAGTAAAGAGCCACCAAACTTTAGTGTCTTTCAGTAAAAACACAAAAAGATAGTGCCCTAGAACAAACGACACAAATTTAGAGTGTCTTGTAGCCAATTTTGCCTAGTTATATTGGTTCCTAGAATGGCTTATTTAAAGTGTGTGCCTAAGAGTTTATGTTGATTGGTTGGGTTTCGCGAGATGTTTTATAATTTCTCTGTTTTTTCTTTTGTTTTCCCTTGGGTTTTATTTGCCCATAAGTTATTTATATGGGTGGTGCTTCTATGCTTCATCCCTGAGAATTGCACAAATGTTAAAGCGAAAATGAAGGGTGAATTATAACAACTTATCCTTTCTAGTGCTTCACGATTTGTGCAACTCAATCTATCTTTCACTATACGCCTCCATTTTCAGTAGTTTTACTATTAACTGAACATAGATATGTTTTTCTTTGCTTATGCCTTTGTGTATGCTCGCAGGTCAATATGCGTGTGTAAATGTTTTGTTTGAATGTTTGTTAGTACTAAATGTTCTGATTGTTTATTCAAGCCTGCTTTGGTTTCTCCTTGATGCTTTGTTATCATGCATTTTACCGTTAAGATACAGAAGGAAATGCAAACTGCTCTATTATAAACTCTTTATGTTATGTTGTCATCAATCTTTGTTCAACTATAGTTTATTTTGACCTACTTGATTACACAGGAGATGACTTTGGAGGAATATGAGAAAGTATTGGAGGAGAGGAGGAAAGCTTTACTCGCACTGAAGGCTGAAGAGAGAAAGGTTGAGGTAGACAAGGAGTTGCAGTCAATGCAACAGCTTTCAGTGAAAAAGGATTCTGATGAGGTCTTCATCAAGCTGGTAGGTTCAAGCTGTAGTTCCTTTCTTCTCCTTGCGCTGAACTAATGCTGTTGCTCACCCTGCCTTGCGTTGTATTCTAGGGTTCTGACAAGGAGAAAAAGAAAGAAATTGTTGAAAGAGATGAGCGTGCCAAGGTTTGTACATTATTTTCCCAAGCTTCAGTCCAAACTGCTCTTATGTTGCTCCAATCTCTAACCATTACCTTGTATTCTCTAGTCTCTTAGCATCAATGAATTCTTGAAGCCGGCTGAAGGTGAAAGGTACTACAACCCTGGTGGCCGTGGTCGCGGCAGAGGCCGTGGTGACCATGGAGGATACCGGGGTGGCTATAGTTCTAGAGGACCAGTTGCTGTGCCAGCAATTGAAGATCAAGCACAATTTCCCACATTAAGTGGGAAATGAGTGCGCGCTACCTGCCATGAACTCCTTGCATATTTTATGGGATTTACTTGTGTCCTTTTGCGTCGCTTGCTGCATCAGTAATGTACTGTCCCTTGCTCGATATCTGCCACTGCGTTCTCTCGCATGTATATCCGAGCCAAGTGTAGTCAAAGGTAAGCTTCTAAATTTTTTCTCATAGGATGCTGTCTGCATGTTATCATGTACTCGTCTATCGGTTAAATGATTTTGTGATTTTGCTCAGTGAAGTTCGGCCAGTTCTTAATATTTTAGTACTCTTATTTAAAACAAACAAGTAAGCTGTGACATCCTGGAGAATAGTCGACATATCATTTCCAACCAAGGTAATCTTGTGATATGAATCAGGAGAATAGTTGTGGCTGCATTCCCTTGAGTTGGAGCTTTGGTTGTAGAGGAATTGTGTGCTGTATACCGTAGGGATGGATTCTTATGTTTGGCCTATGAATTATGGCTCATTCCTATTGTGAATGTTTTATCATGCGGTTTGTGTTTCAGTAGCCGAATCGCATTTTAAGTAGGCCTAGAGTCCGTTACAATTTACAACCGCAACTCTGCCTTGACCTATCTACTCCGTATTTGCATTCTCTGTCTTCTAGGGGTAAGCCGTAGTGTTGCAGTGTTCTGCCTTTGGATCGTGGGGGAAAAAAGTTTTACCTGTAGTTTGGAGCCGGAAACTTGAAATCAATCTAGATCCAAATTTTGATCAAATATTTCTCTTCTACTACCATAATATCCATTATTGTCGCTCTGATAGACATTGTTAATATCCAATGAGAAAAACTATCAAATGGTATAGCGTTTTTCCTCTTACCAACGGGATAGATGGACATTGTCCGATCTAACTCTTGATGCACAAATCCTAAAGATTGACCGTGTCTAACACATGTGGCCGAGACTTGCGAAGCTGAAGCTTCCTATGACGAGAAGCTTCTCTCTAGGAACTAGAAAACCCCCATCAATCTTCGAAAAAACCACAAAATCATTAGCATTGGCTGGCCAGTGGTTACTAGATCGCCATTGATAAATTGCCTGATAGCCATCTCCTCCTCCTCATGGCTTTGGTTGAGCTTTGCCATGGTACCACGCGAGCAGCGTTGCTCCGTCGTGGGCGAGCGGGTGCATGCGGAGGTGGAAAACGGCGGAGGTGGAGGTCAGGGGTTGCAGGTGTCGTAAATTGGACTGCGTGGGCGCCAATCGGCGAGTAGGTGTGACAAGCTGGTGCAGGCGGCCACTGTAGCTCGAAACTCTCTTGAAACCATGATTTTTGAAGTTTTAATGAAACTGGCCTAAAACTTGTTTGAAACTAGCTCAGATTTTCGAAACATATGTGAAACTTGTCCGAAACATGTTTGAAACTAGCTTGAATTTTCCAAACCAAGTGAAACTTGCTCAAAATTTTGAAACTCCCGTGAAACTTGTCTAAAACTTGATTTCAATCTTTTGAAACTTGCTCGAAAACTCACATTGCAGCCCGAGGAGTGAATTTTATTGAAACTTTGCTGAATTTTGAAACTTCAAATTTATTGAAACTTTTGTTAAAACTTGGTTCTTGAACATGAAACTTTACGAAACCTTCTGAAATATGGAATTTGAAACTCGTTGGAACCTGCCGAACCTTCAAACTTGAAATCTGCAACTTGTTGAAGCATACGAAAGAAACTTGCTGATTTCTTCCGAAACATGCTTTAAACTTGTCTGGTTTTGTCGTGAAACTTGACTAAAACTGTGCTGAAACTCGCTCGATTTTTTCGGAACTTGGTTGAAACTTGCCTGAAACTTCCTTTAAACTCATTTCGATCTTGAAACATCAAGTTTCGGATTTCAAACTTGTTGAAACGTTGTTGAAACTTAAAGTTCAGATTTGAAGCTTGTTGAGACATCAAGTTACAGATTTAAACTTGTTATTCATTATTTTGAAACTTCATGTTTCAGATTTGAAACTCATTGGGCATAGTCGCTTCCATAATTGGTGTAACGTCTCAAGGTCTGACACAAAAAGCAAGGTTGTTCGATCGCGATCCTACTTAGGATCGTTTTTCAGAGGGTAGGATTGGATCGTAGGACCATAATTCGGTGATATTTCTTAAATATATATTCATTAAACTTTTGTATTATAAAAAAAATTAGAAGGGTAATTCATAAAAAAAAACTTTTCCTACAGAGAGATGCACTCCCCTTTCCATGATTCGTCCAATAATAACAAATGGTGCCTCCACAGACTAACATCCGATACAACCTAGTAGTAAGTAATGGATAAAGCTTGGACCCATACGGCCGACATGAAACCAAAAATCAGACGCCACTCGACTCATCCACGCTTCTTTGACTTTCTCCACTCCCAGTTCCTCCTTGCTTTCTCCCCAAAAGCAACCCCTCATCATATGTCAATAGATTCCTACATGTTTCAACCTCTACCATATAATAACCTTATCACATTAGCTTCCACCTACCTACATCACAATTCATCCCCCTCTTCTCTCCCCCTGCAACTCCCTCTCTCACCATGCATGCTACCTTCTCTCTCTCTCTCTCTCTCTCTCTCTCTCTCTCTCTCTCTCTCTCTCTCCCTTGTAGCTCTCTCTATGCTAGCTCCCCTCTCTACCTTCCCCCATTATCTCGCTGCACGTGGTCACGACTGGAGCTCGTAGCAGTTGGGAAGCCACTATCACTTTGTGCTCGCGAGGAAAGGAAGCCGCGACAGAGCGTTAGATGGTGGCCAGAGGAGGAGTGGGGGCGAGTGGGCGACGCATGGAGAGCCTACGTCGACATATGAGAGCTAAGGGCCAGTGTGCCGCCGCTGATTATGAGGCAAGAGAATCGATTGTTTGTTGCAGTAGAGAGTTTTTTTTGTTGTTGTATAGGGTGTTTGAAGATATTGGGACTACGTTTTTAATGTTGTAGTACAAATTCTTGAGATGTTGCATTTTGCTATCCAAAATATTGCATTCTTCTCATCTGAGACTTACCGACAGGGCCATGGAGGAAACACACCTTGGTGTGGTGGCGGAGGTGGGGCGAGCATGTGCCATGGAGGGGAGTCTGAGGCTGAGCTTGCCGTCGAGTCTCAGAGCCAGTGAGTTGGGTGTTTGTTGTAGCCATATGTTCTTTTTTTTTTTGCAAGAGCTGATTTGAGATGTTGGGACTATAGTTTTGGAATGTTAAACTCTTGCAATGCTATTTTTTTAAAAGAATTTATCGATGTTGCATCTGGTGCTGTTCATTGTTGCACATGTGAAATTAGAATGTTTCATCAGTTAGGCTAAAATGTTGCAGCACCCGATCGTCCAATTTTTTTGTTGTAAAATGGTGTTTTTTTGTGCTCCATTGAATTTGAATATGTTGTTGCTCTTGGGAGTTGACTTGGTATGTGTACGTTGGGGAGGAGAAACAACAGATATCGTTGCTTTTGTGGCTAAGGGTTAAAATTTTTCTTAATGTTTTTCTAGTGTTATTCGACATTTTTGTTGTATGCTTTGATTACAATTATTGCACAGATTGTTTACTGATGTTGCTTGCTTTCAGTCCCATACCTCCTTAAACCGGTGTAGGTTGGTCCTGCCTATCCAATGATGTTGTTATCCCTCTGATGGTTGGCCCCCTAAGAAGTTCAACATACATGTTTTCCCATCTGTCTAGAACTTAAACTAAGGTTATTTTCATATAATTGCGACTTAAAGTAAACCTAATTAGAGTTCTCGTTATCAGTCACTGTTAGTGCATAGCGCTCCTAAGCACCCATAAGATAACTGAAGATGAGCATCCCGCTTCGCGCCTTCGGCAGGGCCGATGCGAACGATTCCTCTTGGGCTTCTGCTGCTGGTACTGCTGCTCCTGGCTACACGAACTTCCGCCCACTTTTTGCTGAACGAAAACCAGCCTCAAGTATCAATAGCTCGTCGTGCTGGGGGACCAATTCGCTCGATTTCATAGCTCCTTTGGCAGTCTTCGATGTAAGCAAACCCCACGATGGCGCTTATCTAGCTTCCAGTTCATGTGGGATTCCATGCATCTTCCTGTAGCTCAGAAAGGTTTTGCAGATACATTAGCTACTACTCTTCAACGACTCTTGGTGCAATCGTCAGGGTCACCTGCGTAGTGTTTTGCCATATAAACTTGACAAGAAGAGGATGGTGATGATCCGGCAAGGTATGCTGACATATGGGCTATACTTCAGGGCAACTTAGCTAGTAAGACCGTGCGTGGACTTCGGCGACGAAGTCTTGGACGTCTACTTCCTCCTCAACAGCACTTGGTCATTGCTTGCGGCTCGTTGAAAGCGTCTTGCGCAATTTGGTGTCCTCGTTGTAATTGGAGAGCAATCGGGGGCATGGACATCGACCCAGAGGCGGTGCTGACAAGCCAGATCTGCTCCGCCGCCGTGGATTGTGAATCCTCACCGGCGCTTGCTCTGCTACTGTCGCTAGGCTTGAATGGTGCCGAGCAACGCTGCCATGGGCTGCATAATTAAAGGATATGACGGAGCTGCACGGCAGGCAGCGGAAGCCTGTATCGGACGGAATGTATTTGTGTCGCGATCCTAAGATCCTGCGAGTTGGATGGCGATCCAACCACGACACTACCCAATTTCGATCCAAGGTGCGAGCCGTGTCACTCAGCGACCGCAGGAGACCACCATTATACAGTACTGCAGCGATTAATGTAGCAAAAACACCGTATCAATTTCATTTTTTTTTGCCAGACAGTGAAGATCATTTCTAATTCCCGTCCAATGTAAGCACTAGTGCGGGATCCCTCACCTCGTTAAAGATAGAGTTCTACAGAAGCCGCCCCACGATAACTTAATTTCCACTTGGGCCACGCACACGCACACGCACACGCACACGCACACGCACACGCACACGCACACGCACACGCACGTCTAGACTCGAGTACGATGTGGGTGTCCATTCTTCTGTACGGGAACCTGCCTACCTGCACCTAATACATTACGCAGCAAGATAGGAATAGATATATCATTGCAGCGCAGCATTTCATATTTTTATCCCACAACTGAGAACAACTGGCACCTGCGTATGTAGAAATTTCACCTGAAAAAGTTCAATTTCCGCAGGAATCTATGAAAATTCACACGTTCCAAGCGGAGCCTAATAGTAATAATTTATTGTAAAATTAGCAGTTTTAACAAATATTCAGAATTAATTCTAACAATATTAATCATAAATAAATCATATTTCCTGCAGCATTTAAATGACAAAATTAAAATATAAACATGTAAATCCTCCATGTCATTTAAACAGGATAATATGCTTAAAACATAGAACATGTGGACAATTAAAATCAGCATAACGCTCAGATTTAATTATGTGTTGATTGCTCTCAGATATCGAGTTGCATAAGATATAATCTTGGCCTTCACAACACTTATGTCAATATTTGTCACTAATTAAATATGACAATCATAAATCAGACTTTGAGCTCAAACAAATGCCTGACATATATGTCAAGATTTAGCTCAAAACAACAAATATACTTTCAGATAATAGAGAATCATTTGTTTAACAATGTGAATGGAATCACAATATCAGCACACAAAATTTTCTGCAAATAGAATATCTCAGTGCAAAAGTTCACAGATTCAGCACTGGAGCCTTTCGGCAAACATATTAATACAGTGCAGAAAGTTCACACTGGATCAGCGAGATCACATAATAAAATGATTAAGCGCTTTTCAGTTATATCTGAACTATAGAGAGTACAAAGCTACTAGATAAAACTGACAACAGTAAGCAATCCAATTTGGCTCAAGTCTGATTTTAGTTAGCAATTCAATTTCAGAATTTGACAATCATCATCTTTGAGCAGATAATCGAGCCCACAAACACCAAGCAATATCTTCCGGTGTTAGTCACAGACAAAACCAATCACAGTTTGATATTTGCACTAGCACAGCACATGCAAAGAGATAATCAAAATGGAATACTATGATACTCACAAAGCCGATGGCAATCAAAGCAACAGAGAAGAATCGGGCAAGGCACGCCAAATGGCGCTGTCTCAGAAAACCAATCGCCTCGCTGTGCCGCGGTGTGAGGACGTGGTCGTCGGAGATACAATGCCAATCTTCACAATTTGGGACACACTAAATGTGAAGTTGAGGTACCGGGAGATATGCCGCACAAGAATGCCCAGCAAAATGCTCTAGCCAAGAGAACTAAGGAGCATCAAACACAAGAAACTGAATGATTCTTCTTCCAATCCAAGATCAATCCAGAGATTACTGGATGAATCCTTCAACTTGCACAAGTCCCAAGTTCCTCACCAGACAACCAACAGAGGGTAGGGTACAAGAAGAGGAACCGAAGAAATGCGCAAGAACAAGACTGGACCTCACCACTGGTAGCGTTGAGCCACCAACGTGGAGTAACAGCTTCAATCGCCAAGACCAAATCCCAATCGGAGGAAGAAGCACACAGGACGTGGAAGAGACTCACTCTGATTTTTTTTCAGATGGAAATTAAAGACAGGAGGAGCCCCTTAGGATGAGGAAGAAGGATCCGAAGCGAGCCCACGACACCGCCAACGGCTGGTGACAAAATCGCCAACCCTCCACTTCTGTCGCCGCTCGGGATGGGGCAAGCCCCATCCAAAACTCTAGCCCATGTTGAGACTCAGTCTCAACCTTATCCCCTTTTTTCCTCCAATGACAGGCGTGCCCCATAGTTCTTTCCCTTTTCCATTTCTTTTCCTTTTCTCAAATTGAGAAATTACCATAAAACCCTAAAAAAATCTAACAGTCTCCACCAATTTATCAATTTGATAAAAGATACTTAAAGTCTTGTTTAATATACAACTGTTTGACGATGGGTACCTTGCGGGTTTAAACCCAAAGTCTAGCAACAAGGACTACGACTCTGCATAGATAAATGAGGACTTCGCCTTGATCCAATGCCTTAGTGTGAGAGTTTTTGCCCAAGTTACATTCTGTACTGGGCGGCCTGCCCTTTTCCCTCTTGGGTTGGGACGTTACGGTCATGTCCCCGTATCTAGCTCATGAATATTTAATAAAGTATATCCTTATCTTTCTTTGATCATGATTTCATGATCATACTCAAGTATGTGAAATAGGGCTACAGCTAATGAGACCCTTTAGATGTGCTCTATAATCCCACACGGTTTGTTGTCTTAGAGTCTAGTTCACGGGATCTCCGATCTACTAGGATAGGTTACCACCAATGTGAGCCTTTACACTGGTACGAGCCTCATTCCATTTGACGCTGCAAGGATGGCCTTCCATGCCAATCCTTTGGTGAAAGGATCTGCCAAGTTCCTTTCAGACTGGATGTATTCCACAGAAATGACACTTGTCTCTCTAGCATGCCTTACCAACTTAAGTCACATGTTTATATGTTTTGAGGACTTCATATTGTCCTTCCTACTCTTCGCCTTAACTAGAACGGTTTGGTTATTGCAATAGGTTAATACAACTAGAATTGGCTTTTCCAACACAGGTAGGTCAGAAAGGAGTTCTCTAATCCATTTTGCCTCTACAGCCGCTGAGTCTAGTGCCACCAACTCAACCTCCATGGTAGACCGTGTAAGGATAGATCTGTTTAGAAGACTTCCACGAAATAGCCCCACCTGCTAGAGTGAATACATAGCCACTCGTAGTCTTCATGTCATTTGAGTCACTGATCTAGTTAGAATCACTGGATCCTTCTAGGACTGTCAGATGGCCAGAATAATGTACTCCCAAGTTTGTGGTCCCCTTTAGGTACGTAGGTACCATCTCTAGTGCTATCCAATGATCATCTCCTGGATTGGACGTATAACGATTCAATCAATTTACATCATATGAGATGTCAGGTCTTGTTACACTAGTTAGATACATTAAGGATCCAATTATTTGAGAATATTTAAGAGATAACGTCAGCTTCACCTAGATCTTTCATATCAAAATTCTGGGAGAGGAAATACTTCGTTTTATTGATTGCATCCATGTTGGCCCCAAAAAATAATATGTCATCTACGTAAAGAGACAGAATGACACATTCGCCCCCACTAAACTGATAGTAGACACATTTATCGGCTTCGTTTACACAAAAGCCAACCGATGTCATAATACTATCAAATTTCTCATGCTATTGCTTGGAAGCTTGCTTTAGGCCATACACGGATTTAATCAATCGACACACCTCCTTCTCTTGCCCTTCAACCACAAAGCCATCGGGTTGTTGCATATAAAAATTCTCATCCAACTCTCCATTTAGGAAAGCAGTCTTTACATCTATTTGATGTACTTGGAGTTTGTATGTGGCAGCTAGTGCTAAAAGCACCCGAATTGTGGGTAAACGAGCCACATGAGAGTATGTATCAAAATAGTCTTCATCTTCTTTTTGCGTGAAACCATTAGTCACTAAACGGGCCTTGTACTTTTCTATAGTACCATCAGGTCTATGCTTTCTTTTAAAAATCTATTTGCAGCCCACTGGCTTGTATCCAGATGGGAGATCTGTAACCTCCCACGTTCCGTTAGGTATAATGGAATCCATCTTGCTACAGACTACCTCCTTCTAGTAATCCACATCCAGGGATGCGTATGCCTCTGAAAGGGTTCGTGATTCATCATCCACGGTATAGATGACATAGTCATCGCCAAGAGACTTTTCAGACCTCTACCTCTTACTCCTCCTCAACTCCAACTCTGGAGCGGTGTTTTCCATGCTAGGAAGAATAGTGTTCATCTGAACCATTAGGGTCAATGACTGTAACATCCCAATTTTCTGAGCTTAAAAAATCCTTTGAATAGTTAGTAGGATAAAATTCACCATTTGATTTTATTTGAATTTAATACAAAAGCTTAAACATGGACTTTGTACATCAAAATAATTTAATATGATTAAAGTCAACATCAACAAGGGTCAAAACTATTTTATCTGGGTTCTTTGTGCTTGGATATATTTTCTAGAATTTTTCCAAGTTCATTTGGTATTTTCTATTACTTATTTGAATTTATGCTATTTTCTAAAATAGAAAACCTAATTTAAAATCCCGGAATAGCGTTTGGGCCGAAACCCAAACCCTATTCACTTCCGGCCCATCTCTGTGGCGTGCCGGGCTTCCCGCAGCGTCTTGCTGTCCGTCATCTTGTCATGTGGTCCCCTTTGTCGGTCTCTCTCTCTCTCTCTCTCTATCTCTCTCTCTCTCTCTCGCTCCGGCCCCACCGTCACCGCAATGACGCTGCGTTCACACGTGGACTCTTCAACCTCTTTCACGCCTTGTGGACCCCGCCGCCACGTCATCGTCGTCTTCGTCGCGGACTCTGCGTCCGTGTCCGAGCCGGACTGTGCCATCGTGCCGCTCGCGAATCCCCACCTCCTGTGCCTATTTAAGGACTGTGACCGCGTCACGAGGTTCGCATCCAAGCCTGCCACCTTTTCCCTGCAGTCGCCAACCCTAGTGCGCCGCCTCTTCGCCAGATTTGGAGCTTGAACCCTAGCGCCGCCGTGAGCTTCTTCGTCGGATTCCGCCACCGTCGGTGATCCTTAGCCGTCGTCGAGCACCTCTTCGGACTCGCCGTGTCGAGAGCCATTTGGTGCGCGCACCCGTTTCTCTAGAGACGCCTTGGTTCACCGTCGCCTCTTCAAGTTGAGCCACTCCGCCGCTTCGACCTCGCCGCCGGCCATCCTCGTCACTCCCGTCCGCTCGTGTGCACACCATCGTGATCCCCGCGTTCCCCTCTACCTCTTTGGTACCACCCATCGCCGCTGGTTCGCCGCCGTTCGTCGGAACCTTGGTTCTCGTGCGCCGTCGCCGCCGTCCGTGTCAGCGCCGCGTCGTCCTCTGTGCTTGTGTGGCAGCCGCGTGGAGCCGCGTTAGCGTCCACATGTGCATATGCGTGGCGATCCAGATCTAAACCTGTGCGCCGGTTCGGTGGACTTGGTCTACCGTGGACCGTGAGGCTAACATGTGGGTCCCACATGTCAGTATTTTCTTTTTATTTTCTTATTTCAGAAATTCTATAGCTGACATCATCGTTGCGCAATAATCCGATTTTTCTTTAGAGAAATAATTCGGAATTCGGAATAATCCAATTATTAGGGTTTCTTTTAGATTCAAACTTCCAAAGTCCATATCTTTTGCATTCGAACTCTGTTTGAGTCCATTCAAATTTCTAAGTTTGTTTTGCCTTTGTTATTTATTTGTTTTGTTTATTTGCTTTTGTTTGCGAGTAGACGTCGATACTTCGGGAAGATTTGAAGAAGAAGGAGCACCTCAGGAGTAAGATCAGTACTTAGACATATTCCAAGGCAAGTTATACCTTTGATCATATTGAACCCAGTTTTCAAAAGTTATATTGATTTAAATTATTGTATTTACTTTAATTATTTATTTTAATATTTTTGGGATTAGTTAATATCCAATTTGTTATAACCTCCTTGTCTAATTGTATGCCATAATCTTTTGTCACCCTAGATTGGTTTATTTAGTTGGTGCTATTGTATTACCAACGTGGGATGGTTAGATGCGATTAGATTGCTTAGCCATGCTACGAGTCATCATCTCATGTAAGTTGCAAATATAAACTTGACTAAGTGACTATGGAACTATGTGATAAAAATTATGTGTACTATGTGCTATTACTCATTGATGGCATATGTTGCACTTAACCAACAGGGTGGGAAAAGGTTTTGAACGGGGGCAAGTGGTCTGGTATACGTTTATGGTGGATCTGTATTGGCGGGAATGATAGGTTAGAATTTGGAAGTCTTGCCCCGGTCAATTAAGGACTTAACTTTGTGTGCCATTGAACCGAGCCTTTCGTACAACCACATGCCTGGTATGGGACGGGCCTAACTTAGTAAGTTATGGAGTCTTGACATTGATTACTCAGGTTGTAGGTTAGCTGTATCGGATTGGGTGGAGGTGTGTACTACCAAGTAGTTGCATCGCGGGGTGGTTCGCCGTTTCCCTGTCCAACGGTGTGCGTCTGTGGCGCCTAAGCATACCGGGAGTGTCAATGTCGAGATGAAGTTTCTGAACTGTTTTGTTACGGCTAGTGCTAGCTACACTAGTTGTATCTTGTGGGTAAAGTGTACAACCTCTGCAGAGTGTTAATCAATCTATTTGAATAGCCACGTCATGGTCATGGACATGCTCGGGATTTCACACGAGGGTAGATTTTCATGAAAACCTTGGGAAGGGAGCTGTGTGACTTAAGTCATATGGCTATGTGAATAACTTGTTTAGGCTATGTGTCTTTGTGAAATACAACTGTCAAATTATTATTGTCTATTTGTTTTGAATTATGCTTTCAATCTATTACTCGTATTTAAACTGCAAATGCTGTATTTCTGCAAAAGAGCCACAGAATCCATTCCTTTGGAATAAGCCATCATGTATAACTGTATTTCTGTGGTATGACTTGCGAGTACGGTTGTGTACTCATGCTTGTTGTAAAACATGCAACAGAAGAGGAGGAGTCATCACCTGCTTTCAAGGAGGAGTTCATCGAAGGTGCTTGATCGTAGGGTCTTGATCCTAGTCAGTTGCCTGTGGTGAATTGATGGGATTCCGCTGAAGTTTCTTTGTTTCGCTGCTATTTTATTTTCTTTGTCAGCCCTGCGTGGCTTAATAATTGTAAACTCGACC
Source organism: Phyllostachys edulis (assembly GCA_036346405.1). Lineage (NCBI taxonomy): Eukaryota > Viridiplantae > Streptophyta > Magnoliopsida > Poales > Poaceae > Phyllostachys > Phyllostachys edulis. The sequence continues at coordinate 72,365,770 of CM070545.1, forward strand.
ATAAAGTTAAAACAACTATTTGTTATCAAATTACTCGTTTATGTTATTAATCGTTTGTGTGGATCGATATCCATCTGTGTTGACACTGTGTGCACTAGCTTGATCCTGGACTAGTGCATTATACACAAAGAGTCCAGAATTGCATATTTTGGGTCCCAACAGAGATGGTATCAGAGCCATACTGACTGTAGGTCTTACCCTTAGATTGACCGTCTTAGAGAGTCCAAATTATTTTCTAAAAAAAAATTAACTTGCAAGATTAAATGAACTGCTTAACTCCCCTCATGTCTCTCTCGACTCAACTATTGCTAGAATCTTTTCCTCTCTCCGCTGTTTTAACTTGGTTCCCATCCTCCTATTTGTCTTGACAGATGCTTCATACCTACGGTGAGCGCCAAGGCGGACTTGCCGCAGAGCTGTGGAAGCTGTTGCAGGTACTTGGAGGCTTTGATCGTCCCATGTATCGTGGCAACGAATGGGTGGTAAACGGCCGAGATCGTGGAGTGATCTGCCGTCTGACAGTCTACGCTAGAAAGAACACTAAAGCCAGCCAGCCGTTGAACATCTCCGTCAGGAGGATCACCTTCGCGCAAGGAATTCAAGAGTCGTCACGCCTGGCCATCCTCAGAATTTGCCACATCTACGCGCGAGAGGTGCAAAATACCATCTTCCGTTACCATCCTAGAGCTGCAGCCGTGGATCGACCAGCATGCTACCCGTCTACGGATGGAGAAGACAATGCCATAGTGGTGCACCTCGCCCAGTTCGTAGCTGCTCAAGAGGAGTCGCTGGAGTTAGTCACCACCGAGCTGGAGTGCGCCTATGAAACCCTGCAAAGAGCTGAAGAAAGGATCGCCATACTGGTAGAAGCCCTCTACGGTCAGCACGACCTTGAGGAGGAACAAGAAGAAGAAGATCCTAATTCTGAAGAGCCAGAAGAACCAGAGGAGGACCCTGGAGAAGATTTCGAGGAAGATCCCGAGGAGGTCCCAGAGGAGCCAGCAGAGGCCGCAGAACCAGAAGAACCAGCTGTACTGCGCCGATCCCCGGGCATCGGATCGATTCAAGGATGCCACCACTTCCAAGTCTACAAAGAAAGGGAGCATCGTCGTGGTTGTGGAGGCTACCTTAGCGGCTGAGTTCGCTAGAGTTTTAGTTTGTCAAGCTTAGCTAGTTTCTTTTCGAGTCGCCCTTTAGGCGGTAGTTTGTGTGTTTAGGTTTGTCTTTTTTTTCTTGTGTGCAGGTATGAGCTGCAAAAGCCCTTAGGCATTGTTGCAAGCCATACTAAGACCCTTAATAAATAAAGGTGTTTCATTTGGTTAACATGACATAAACGAGAATACCAAACATCATGAATTTTATTGCAATGGGAAACATTAAAAATGTTTATATTATTGAAATCAAGAATGGATAAGTGAAATATGCCTCCGCTATCATTGCCTTTGCCCACAAAATTACCGAATTTGGTCAACATGACCTTATTGGACTCAAATACAAGCTTTATTCCTTGCCTACACAGCATATGCCCACTCATGAGATTGCGAGTCATTGCAGGCACGTACAACACGTATTTCAGAATGAGTGTTTTGCCTGAAATAAGCTTCAAGCAAACCTGTCCAATCACACGTACTGTAGCAGCGACCCTGTTCCGCATCAGGACGGATCCCCCACCTTCATCCTGAAATGAAGAGAAATACGATTGATCAGCACATATATGTCTAGTAGCAGCTGTATCAATCCACCAATCAATTGATGGATTTGTCATAAAGGCCTGAGGTACATACCCTTTTGAACTGGAACTAGCCAGTGTGACATTCATTTTAGCCTTGCGGCCTTTATGCTGACCAGGAGAGAGACCCTTGCCTTTACGATTGCGGCAATGGTTGGCTTTATGATCAACCACTCCACAAACGAAGCAGACAATCTCCTCCTTCTTCTTCTTCACTTTCTTTCCTTGGAGCTTGTTCTAGGGCTGATTCTTGAACTTTTGTTTCCCAAAGCCTCCTGCACTCTTGACCTCCACCTGATGAGCCTGAACTTGAGCCTTTCCTATACCGTCACCGGCTCTTGCACGCTCTTCGATATTAATAACAGTTGACAGCTCATTGAGAGTCAAGCGCTCCTTTATATGTCTACGAGCGATCACAAAGTCACGCCATGAGAGTGGTAACTTAGCCATGATGACATTAACATGGAACTTCTCTGGTAGGATGCAGTCGTACTGACTTAAGTCACATACATGGAGTTGAAGCTCATGGAGTTGCTCCATCACCGACCGCTCATCTACCATCTTAAAGTTCAAGTAGGTAGTAGTTATAAAAGACTCGTTCCTGTTATCCCATATCCTTGAAGTTAACGTACACGTCGAACAACTGGTTAGATAGGATGGCTATCAAACGAGCTAAGACTGAATTGTTCGCATCCTCCCACCGCGTCATTTCAGCAGTTTCCAATGGTAACATTGGAGGATTTGAAATGACCCAGAAAAATATGAGGCCAGTCAGCCATAACTTAGTTTTAGCCTGCCAATGTTTAAAGTTAGCACCGTCAAACACTTTCGGCTCAACGATATCAAACGGGGAAGCCATTTCTTCAATTATTGGTTTTCTGAATTGTTGTAAAATTAGCAGTTTTAACAAATGTTCATAATTAATTCCAGCAGTATTAATCATAATTAAAACATATTTCCAGCAACATTTAAATGATAAAATTAACATATAAACATGTGAATCCTCCATGTCATTTAAATATGATAATATGCTCAAAACATAGAACATGTGGACAATTAAAATCAGCATCATACTCAGATTTAGTTATTTGTTGATTGCTCTCAGATGTCAAGTAGCACAAGATATAATCTTGGCCTTCACAACACTTATGTCATTATTCATCACTAATTAAATATGACAACCACAAATCAAACTTTGAGCTAAAACTAATGCCTTACTTATATGTCAAGATTTATCTCAAAACAACAAATATAGTTTCTGATAATAGAGAATCATTTGTTTAACAATGTGAATGGAATCACAATATCAGCACATAAGCTTTTCTGCAAATAGAATATCTCAGTGCAAAAGTTCACAGATTCAACACTGGAGCCTTTCGGCAAACATATTAATACAATGCAGAAAGTTCACACTGGATCAACAAGATCACATAATAAAATGATTAAGCTCTTTTTAGTTATATCCGAACTACGGAGAGTACAAAGCTACTAGATAAAACTGACAATAGTAAGCAATCCAATTTGGCTCAAGTCTGATTTTAGTTAGCAAATCAATTTCAGAATTTGACAATCATCATCATTGAGCAGATAACCGAGCCCACAAACACCAAGCAATATCTTCTGATGTTAATCACAGACAAAACCAATCACAGTTTAATATTTGCACTAGCACAACACATATGCAAAGAGATAATCAAAATGGAATACCGTGATACTCACAAAGCCGATGGCAATCAAAGCCACAAATAAGAACCGAGCAAGGCATGCCAAATGGCGCTGTCTCAGAAAACCAATCGCCCCGTTGTGCCACGGTGTGAGGACATGGTCGTCGGAGATCCAATGTCGATCTTCACAATTTGGGACACATTAAACGTGAAGTTGAGGTACCGGGAGATATGCCGCACAAGAATGCCCAGCAAAATGCTCTAGCCGAGAGCAGTAAGGAGCATGAAACACAAGAAATCGAATGATTCTTCTTCCAATCCAAGATCAATCTAGAGATTACTAGAGGAATCCTCCAACTTGCACAAGTCCCAAGTTCCTCACCAGACAACCAACAGAGGGTAGGGTACATGAAGAGGAACCGAAGAAATGCGCAAAAACAATACTGGACCTCACCACTGGCAGCGTTGAGCCACCAACGTGGAGCAGCAGCTTCAACCGCTAAGACCAAATCCCAATCGGAGGAAGAAGTACACAGGAAGTGGAAGAGACTCACTGTGATTTTTTTTGCAGATGGAAGTTAATGAGAGGAGGAGCCCCTTAGGAGGAGGAAGAAGGATTCAGAGTGATCCCATGACGCCACCAATGGCCGGCGACAAAATCGCCAACCCTCGCCTCCGTCATCGCTCGGGATGGGGCAAGCCCCATCCGAAACTCTAGCCAAGGTTGAGACTCAGTCTCAACCTTATCCCCTTTCTTTCCTCCAATGACAAGCGGGCCCCACAGTTCTTTTCTTTTTCCATTTCTTTTCCTTTTCTCAAATTGAGAAATTACCAGAATTCCCTACAAAAATCCAACAGGATTATCTTTAGCATTTTTCTTAAGTATCTTTTCTTGCCTCATGCTCTTTGCAGGATTCTCACGGGAATTTTGTAGTGAGTGAATATTTATTTTCCTTTTAAAGTTCTCACAAAATTACTTTATTACATACTGTGCCATATTTTGGGATTCCTAGGACCTAGGTATTGGACCAAGGTCCTTTGTATTTGGTGATGAGTTAATCAAAGTATAACCTAAGCAAGCATATGCATTGCACACAAATAATAAGTCTTGCTACAAATCTTCACCTGCAAAAGAAGCAATTGAAAAACTCAAGGCTATATTTTGCTAAGGGAATAAAAATTTGACAGCATTGCATGATTAAAGAGCTAAACAAAAAAAAAAGGAGGCAAGAATTCTGTTGAAATTGGATCTAGCAAAGGCTTTTGATAGTGTATCTTGGTCTTTTCTCCTGGAGATGCTTCAATACAAAGGGTTCAGTGTGCTTTGGCGTGACTGGATTGCTTTGTTGCTGTCAACTTCTAGTAGCAAGATACATCTTATTGGCCAGCCGGGGAATCAAATATGGAATGAGCAGGGGCTTCGTCAAGGAGATCCATTATCTCCTCTACTTTTCATCCTAGTGATGGGAGTTCTTAATAAAATTATTTAGAAAGCTGCCGATGACAATTTGTTGCATCCATTGGGACATCGTCCAATTAAATACAGGGCCTCTTTCTATGCGGATGATGCGATCATCTTCTTGTCTCTATTGTCTTCTGATCTTGATGTGATTAGAGGTATTTTGGAGGTCTTCGGATCAGCTTCAGGACTCCGGACAAATTTGGAAAAATCTTCAACCATCCCTATTTGTTGTTCTGAAAATGAAACTTAGTTGGTAGCCCAAAACCCTAGCTGTAGTATGGCATGATTTCCTTGCACCTATTTGGGCCTCCCCTTATCAACGAAAAGACTACGACGTGTGCATTTACAGCCGACTATTGATAAGGTTGCTGCCAAGCTTCCTAAATGGAAAGGTCCATTGCTGATGGGGGGACGCATGATTGTCATTAAATCAGTCTTGCCTGCTATCCCTATTTACCTATTATAGCAATGGATTTACCTAAATGGGTGCTTAGAGCCATTGACAGGCGGAGACATGGTTTTCTTTGGACTGGTGAGGAATCAGCAAAGGAGGGAAATGCCGACAACATATGGAGGTTAGGTTTTCAGGATCTTCGGCTGCTGGGCATGGTGCTAAGAATGAGATGGCTTTGGTTGAAGAAGACTGGTAGTAGTAGAACGTGGTCTGACATGCCTTTGCCGTGTGAAAATGTAATGTCTGCTATGTTTTAGGGCTCAACAAAAATTGATTTGGGTAATGAAACTTCTACTTTGTTCTGGTCAGACTATTGGTTGGACGGCAATTGCATAGCCATTTTGGTGCCAAACCTAATTCTTTTAGTCAGCAAAAATCGGAGAAGAAGAAGAACAATGAAAGAAGCTCTTGACAATTACAATTGGGTCAGTGATATCAGGGGAGGCATATCAATCATCGCCATCAGAGAATACATGGTTGTTTGGGAAAAACTCTCAAGGATTCAATTGTAATAGGATCAAACTGATAAAGTGCATTGGAAATAGACTTCATCCACTGTTTACTCTGCCAAGTCCGCTTACATGGCTTTTTTCCATGGAATAGTTAGGATGCCTTGCAATAAACAGATATGAAAATCGAAAGCACCTCTTAAGTGAAAGTTTTTTGCATGGTTAATTGTCCATCAGAGATGTTGGACGGCGGACAAACTAAGGCGTTGTGGTCTCCCCCATCCAAACCTCTGTGTGCTATGTGATGAAGAAATAGAAGACATTCAACATCTAGTGTTGGGATGCGTTGTTGCTTGCGAAATTTGGTTTGAATTCATTTCTTTATCTCATCATGAGAGATTGGTCCCAACTGCCAATGTTCAAATAATAGAATGGTGGCTTGCAGCTAGAAAAGGATTATCAAAGAAGTACGCTAGAAGTTTTGATACTTTGGTTGTTTTGACATCGTGGCAAATTTGGAAAGAAAGAAATGCAAGGTTGTTTCAAAACAAAGTTAGTTCAGTTCAAGTCGCTGTTGGGACAATTCAAAGCGAAGGCTCCTTTGGTGTTCAACTAGTGCTGAAGACTTGAAGAATTGGTTGTTGTAATGTTTCTCTGTTGTCTCTGGTTCTTGGTTTAGACCAAGTTGTTTTTCTCTTTTTTTGTAGAATTTTATTTGCGTTATACTGACTCTCCTTCCTTATAATGCAAATATGTGCAAATCTTTTGCACGTTCTCTAAAAAAAGAGCTAAACATGTCACCTTACAAAATCCATTAAGACACAGGAAGACAACTAGAACATGTTTAGCAAACTTAGGTCCATACATAATAAGAACAAAATTTAACAAAACTAAGTTAAACTTCAGCGACCACCACAGCAGGGACTAACACTTCAAAGTCTGAACTTCTAGGCCTCCTACTAGCATGAAAATAAAAGGTAATTTTGAAGCACAGATCTACCAAAAGATGTGCCAAAGAAGTTCACCATCCGAAGCATGAGACCCAACCGTAGTGACCCTACAGCTTCAGTGAAAGATCTAGCGCCATGCCAGATCCACCACCAGACAAGGAGGATCTGTCACCCAAAGCAGACTCAGAATTGTTGTCAGGGAGCTTCAGTGAAACATCTAGCACCATGCCAGATCCAGCGCCGAATGAGGAGGATTTCTCACCCACAACAAACTTATGCCTTTTGCTAGGCAGCGTATGGGTAGTGCTCCATGGGAAGAAATCAATTTCCCTCGCCTCCTTCACGTCGTCATCATCTCTTTCATCATCCAACACTAGCACAGTGGAGGATCTCTTGCACACAACAGAGTTATGCTTGTTGCCAGTTAGCCTCCGGGCTGTGCTCTGGAGGAAATCGATCTCCCTCACCTCCTTCAGATCATCATCATCTCCTTCGTCGTCCAACACTGGCATGGTCTTCTTCTTCTTCCCCTTACGCATCAGTAGCTCCTCCTAATGGCAAAAGGAATTATGAAGCAGTTAGTCCATGCTAGGATGTTTTTGAAAGATTGATGACTGATTAATTTGTAGGGATTTCTAATGAATTCCGTAAATTGTAGCTTTTTTGTGTATTTTTCATAATTTCTTATTTCGTCCCTATTTAATACCGTCTTAGCATTTATCCACAAAAATTTTTAGGGCCCAATCTACATCTTAATCCTAGCCCATAAAAATTCTGGAGGAACAAGCCCAAAGCAGTCCATTCCAAACAAGCCATAAATAAATAACACAAAGAAAAGATTACAAGGACGTATACCTTGTGAGTGTTGGCTAGATCAAACCAATCTGGCATAGCAGTGGCGGAAACAAGGGCAGGTGATCCTAGTGTGAGCTCTGTGGTCACTGCTTTCCTCTTTAGGGTCTTCAAGAAACACAAAATACGTTATTAAACTTTTCTTTTGGTTAAATAAAAACTAAAAATCTAGATGGTTAGAGATTTATTCAGAATAACCTCAAGGTGATACCCCATGGCGGTGTTTCCTAAACCATGCTCTGGCATACCCGCATAATTAGGCAACCCTGAATGACCGCTAGCACCAACAATGCTCGACGTTGCCACAGAGCCCTCCATGTGTCCCAATCCACTTGCCGCATATTGTTGATGTGACATCATAGTGTGGATCAAGCGGGCGGCAACCATATGGTGTGAATAGTACAAGTCAACACTCGATTCTTGCTGAAGGAGAGGGTGAATGGTGCATTGTTATGTAAAGGATATACTTGTATAATCAGACTTGATGAATGTGCACTCATACCTTGATGACAATAGTGTGGGCAAGGGTGTTGAGCCGACGTACGCGATGATATTCCAACATAGCTTGGCCCTGTTGCAGTACCTGCCTTGACTGAGATGGACGCAACATCGATCGTAGTTGTCCATGAGCCACCAATGGGACATGGGATGCCCTCGTCTCCATCAAGGGATGTCGGGAGTTGGAGCCTACACTATTGGAGGACTCAGGAGCATTTTGGGAAAACAAAGCATGAGGATTTGTGGCCATAGGAAGAGTTGGTTTGGAGTACAGAACATCTCACCCTAGGTATAAATTTTATAGAGACCGGGGTGACTAGGAGAGAAATATTAACCACAGAACATTTATGACATAGGTGGATGGGTGAGGATGAGCATTTATACAAAATTTATTTAGGGTCGCTAGTTTTGGAAGTGTATCAACACAGATTTGGCATTTTGTGATAGTTGAATCGAGGCACGTGTGAATATGTCACTTTTTATAGCGAATGGATAGGGATGACTAGGAGATAAAGATTGACGATAAAGCATTTATAGTATATGTGCATGGGCTTGGGTGAGCATTTATATAAAATTTATTTAGTGTTGATAGTTTTGGGAATCGTATTGGCACAACGATGTGCCATTCAATCTAGATGATTTGGAACGTTGCGAGCAAGATATTGATATCATGAGATGTTTCATAATTTCTCTGAATTTATAACGTCCATGTAAGGGTGACCAGGAAAGCGGGATTGATTGTACCATAAAGCATTTATAGCATAGGTGTATGGGTGTGGATGAGCATTTATACAAAAATTTATTTATGTTCACCAGTTTTGGGACGCATCCACACAATAATGTGCCATTTGACACTTTGTCATAGTTGAATGGGCCCTCGAATGGTTGGATTGAGGCGAACGTGACAATCTGAATTTCTCTCTCGCTTTAGTCTTAAGCATAGATTGCTGAATGGTTGGTCCATAAGGCCATCTTTGGTGATTTTATTGAGCAAAGGTAAAGGATCATCTTCTTGGTTTCCTACTCTAGTATTGCGTTGGAATAAAAAAACCATTCATTTTGGAAAGGGCAAAATAGTCATTTTGACCCAGTCAAAGCTCTTTCACCTTGCCAAAGTTGCTTTTCACAACAAATTTGAAAACGAACGCGTTGGGTGATTATACCTATACCCCGTTTGGCTCACTCTAAATGGGTGATGCATGATTATATGTGCACCCACTACCTTGCCTACAAGGGAGAGGGGAGCTAAGGGAGCTTGCGTGTCTTCCATATGGGCGGAGCCACTAGACAAAGGGGAGGCCTTGCACCTCAACACCCTAAGGAGGTAGTTTTATTCAGCCCCTCTCAAGCGATCTCATCTACCATGCACCTGGAAAAAAAGGCACCTACATCTCTTATAGAGATACAATTATATACATGATGGGCTACCTATAGGTGGCCCTAAGGTGTCATCGGTTTGGTCGACAACGAGATTAGATGATCATGTAATGAGCCAGATGGACTAGAACCCACATGTCATCGATTTGTTGACATTTTAGCCCTTACTTTCTATATTATTCCTAGGGGTATTTTAGTCAATTGCATGTGGCCAACCCCATGTATGACTCATTTGGGAGACACATCTCCATCAAGTGAAACCACAACATACACAACTGGTAATACTCTTTCCATTCTATCTTGTAGACGCCGGTCCGTGATATGGTGAACGTCTACCCCCATGTTGATCATACTAAACTTATGAACATATTGACCATGTTGATCAAAGCAAAAGGTAACTTCACGATAGGGTTGTGCAAATTAAATTGCACCATGATGTATATCATATCAAATATCATATCAAAATTATTGCAATATATTTTAAATCTTGTATTTGATATGGTAATGTATTTTTATTTTTGACAAAATATAAGTCACACATATTTTACTAAATGAATATATTGAAATCACCAAATGTACAAGATCTTTCACTATCTCGAGGTGCCATCATATCCTAACTTATTTAGTCTATCTAATTAAATATTTGGAATTTACTTGAGCAAAATTTTGATGGCAAGGATATGAAAAGTGTAATTATATGATATATGTATTTTAGTGAATTTTTGGCATGCTATTATTGATTGTTATCCATGAATTGTTAATAACTTAACTTTGTTTGGTGCTTAATTTTACTTTTTAGCCACTTCGGTCTGTTAGGGATATTTCAAATCGGAATTCAAAGTTGTTGTCGCTTTATGTTATTTGATAAATTTGTATTACTGACATTGTACACAAAAATAGTTTGATAAATATTGTACCATTATTGATTAACCAAATGTAAAAGGTACCAAACTGGAAGTATAGAAAGAATACCCAATGCTTGGGGACACATTACCATGTTAATATTTGGTACACCACAAATAAACATGATAAATATACACAATAGTGCACAAACAATGGATCCATTAAATACAACAATATATCAGGCGCAACCTAGACCTGTTCATGGGCAGCACGTCTTGATCGACCCAACTTGGCCTAAACTGAATTTTTGGGGCTAGGGTCCATGTTTTCAACTTGTAGGTTTGATCTGAATCCCAAAACCCCTGAAAATTATAAAATAAAACAATACTAATTTATTCAAGATGTAAAATTTGAACTTCAAACTCAAAATATTTTAGAAGAAAAAAAAGTTTGTTGTATACAATAACACTTGTCTTTTTCTTACAGGAAAATCCCTAGCATATCATAGCATGTTTGCCTCATCCTTTATATGCTACTCATTGTCATACTGATATATAGACCTAGATCCACCTTGTCAATGAGACGACGAGAGATTTCACAAATATTTAGTGCCATATAAAGAATTATTTCTTTTACCTTTCCTTTTGACTTATCATTTGTCAGATTTTTCTCATTTTTGTTACACTTAACTCAAAACGAATTGAATTTGAACTTTTATACATAGGTAAATTAAATTGATAAGTACATGTAGTTTTTTTTTTTTGAAAATTGTCATGTTGATTTGGTGTCTCAAGCGACGGGAGTTTGCATGATTACACCCTAAGAGCTGATTGCACTTGATACTTTGTCAGCAAACACATACAAAGAAATGTGTTTTAGTAAATGCATAGGATGATTTGGTGTAACTAAAGTGGGTTTCAATGAAGGAAAAGTCCACTTTATTGCCTAAAACTTTGTAGTCAAAACACTGAACTTTCACAAAACTCCAGGTTTTAGTCCATGCAACTTAGATTATCAACTCACAATTGCCAGAAGGGGTTAAGTGATCCGATATTACAAGCAGGATTTAGAAAAAAAAAATTGTTGGGAATCGGCATGCTGTTGATCAAACCTAGGCATGACAATCTTGCCTGATTAATTACCCGTGTACCTGTAGGCAAAAACCCTAATAAAGGTGGGTATGTTCTTCATTTATTGCCCACGGGCATGTTCATGGGGGCCAAACTCTGTCCGGTGGGTAAATGGGCATGGGAGGGGGGGATCCACCCGTGCCCGTTCCACTCGGTTACCCGTCATCTTCTACTGACAGGTGGGCCACATTTGAAAAACCCTAACATGTCCCTTGCCTTTCCTCCTCGTCCACTAGACCCAGGCACAGCTGCCACTCGCCTCCCTATTGGTGATATGCCCTAGAAACAATCATAGAAATGATTGTATCATGTTTATATTTATGAGTTATAGAATAAATGTTATTATGTTCCCTGAATGAATTGTCAGTTATAAAGATTAACAAGTATGTGACTTGTTGGTGAAGCTCTTTAACTTATATGATATCATTCTAAATGTATCCTTGGTCGGATGTCATTGGTTAGAACACTAGTGACTTATCGACCAACACATGTATTGATTGATGACCATGTTTCAATGGTCATGGATATAAGGATATCGAATCAATAATGTAAACACATGTTAGAGAACATTGTGTTGGATTGACTCACCTTGAGACACTATTGAGATCGTTATGATTTTATGTGTCATCAGTTGGTCTCAAGCAATGATGATGTATAATCCTTAGACCTGAGATCAGTATGGTTTCCTACATGTATAATAGTACACTTAGGGGTTGCCACACTACTTTGTAACTGGGTAGTTATAAAGGTAGTTTTCGGGTATGCTATGAAACATGCGGAGGGATGTGACTGGTCGGATATGTGATTTGCCACTCCTAACATAACATGAGAGATATCTCTGGGCTTCTCGATGTGGTTGGATAAAGAAAGTGCATGGCTATGCCACTAGTGGTCGAAAAGTCGACCACATGAAGTTATCCGTCACTTGATCGAGAAAGTATTGAACATTCCATGGATGACAAAATATCTCACCTGGAGTTCAACCAGATATCATGAGGCAAAGGGAGAATACACAAGTAGGTCATTCAATTCAACCAGATACGGACTGGTCATATGGAGATACGAGCTGGTCGTATACTGGTCGAACATAATCACTAACTAGTTGTAAACTAGTGATAAGGAATTACGAACTGGTCATGACTAAATATGATCTGGTCGTATAGAGATACGAGCTAGTCGTAAGTGATAAGGACCTAGTCGTAGATCATATTACATTAAGGTTCATCCGATATAATTTATGTGTATTCGGAAATCATTATGTCCTGCTAGGAATCGCTAACGACTCGTGGTCAGAAAAGAGTTTTTGAGTCACAACCAATTACGCATGAACCTACAGGGCCACACACTTAATAGGTTGGAACAAACGAGTTTGGAAAGGATCCGTCATGGGCTCTTTATAAGAGGATGCATGAGGCTGTTGGGAATGAGGACGTGAGTTGCTCTATCGAAACCCTAGCTACCATCTTCTCGAAGACCCTGTTGTGCGCACCGGTGCTAGCACACCAACGTACGGTGTTCCATCCCTGGACATGTGGATGTCGTAGAGGCGCTGTTGTGATTGCTGCTGTGCTGAATGACGACGATCCACGATCTTCACAAGGAACATGATTGGTTGCTGGAGAGGATGATCGGTGCTGAGGACGTTGGACGATCAACTGCGACCACTGCATCGACGTGCTCGACGTTGGATCAGGCTAGTCTAACTCTTCTTCTGCTGCACTACGTGTCTAGTGGTAACGATCTATGATCTCTTGTTTGCATGGCTTTCTAGTTTACGTGGTAGAATTTTTGAATTACCAGCTAGTGTAGCCTACCTGTATCCCTTCAGTGGTATCAGAGCCATATTGCATAGTTTTTTATCTAGATCGGTCGCATATACTTGATATGTGGCAGTAGTAGATTGGATCTATTACTGATCTATTCTGGTAACCTAGGTCGGTTCATATGGATAGAGCGGTTTAGGCACTGGTTGATAAGATCAATCGGTTTTCGGAGTTAGTAGATGCGTTTGCGGGAGGTATGAGTTGAAAGTACCAAATGATTTACTCCACTTGTTCATGATCACATTGCATGATACTCCTACTGGTCGGAATTCCACTGTGCTAGATAATTGTTATCGCTTTATATAGTATCATGTGTTCATGTCACCTGATAGAATTGGATTCTATGCATAACACCTTTTGCAGGGATTGATGTGAATAGTATGGCCCATTGTGTAGGTGTTGCATGTATGAATTTTTCATGGCCTGCATGGCATGCTGTGTTATAGCCATCGAGCTACATATTATTGTATAACAGTCTGCGTGCCAACATGTGATGCTTGATACTATCTTATGTAATTAATTGCTAGCTTTTAGGTGTAATTGCTTACTAGATGAATGTGGTGATTTCAAGCATGATGGCTCGGAGGACAGGAAGAATGGTGATGGAGATCGTCATGTTAAGGGCCATACTATTTCACAGTTTAATATGATTATCTGTGAATGTTTATTTTGTTCCTGTTATGCTATTGATCATGTTCTATCATAAGATGTTTTAACATGGTAGAGTAGTATCCCTTAAGAAAAATTAAGTAAATTTGATACCTTTCCAATTGCTACGCCTATCACGATTTTAATCGTTAATTGGTAGGTCTACCAAAGTAGGGTGCCATTAACTATCTTAATAAGATGGGGGCGGGTGTCAGACACCCACATGCATAGTATTGGTTTAACTTGACAAGGCTATCAAAATGGTTTTGGGCCTTGGGGCATAGTGTTGGTCACCAGGGCATAGAGATGCCACCCAATAGACAAGAGTCATATGAGATATGATTGACAAAGGATTGCTTACCTAAATTCCTAGGTTTCTAGCAGTGATGTCAAAGCTCACTAGGACTTAATGATATATGGATCTTGAACCCACTATATGAAGTTAAAGGGAAACTGGGTTTAGAATATTTAGTGGGAGTATCTTTTATTAAAGTGTTTAATAGAAGATCTTACATAAACATGGTGCTGAATTTTTGCATATATATATTTTTCTGTTGTAGATCATGGCACCTAATACTTCCTCCACACCAACCTTTAACTTGTGATCTATTCTTGAGAAAGAAAAGCTGAATGGAACAAACTTCATTGACTAGTTTCATAATATGATAATTGTTCTCAAACAAAAAAAGAAGGAATATGTTCTAGAGGGTCCGTATCCCGAGGAACCAAATGCAGATACTACACGTGCTGAAAAGAATGCTTATGAGAAGCATTACAATGATGCAGTCGATATACACTGTCTTATGCTTACCACCATGAACTCTGAGCTTCAGAAGCAATATGAGACCAAAGACGCTTACAATATGATTTTGGGTTTGAAAGACATGTTTCAAGACCAAGCAAGGGCAGAGAGGTACAATACCTCCAAGGCATTGTTTTTTTGTAGGCTGTTAGAAGGTAGCTCAGTCAGTTCTCATGTGATCGACATGATTTGTCACATTGGGAGCTTGGAAAAGCTTGGTTTCCCCCTTAACCAAGAGTTGGCTACTGATGTGATTCTCCAATCGCTCCCTGTGAGCTTTGAGCCCATCATGTTGAATTTTCATATGAATGGCATGGAGAAGTCAATAACCGAGTTGCATAGCATGCTCAAAGGTGCCGAGGAGAGCATCAAGAAAAGTTCTAATCATGTGATGATGGTTCAAAATACTACTAGCTTTAAGAAGAAGGGTAAGTCTTTGGGAAAGGAAAAAGGCAAAGGAAAGAATCAAGATGAGATCGATAGTCTCAAGGCTAAGCTTAAGAAGCTCAAGCTGGGTCATAAGCTTGATACAGAATGCTATCATTGTCATGAGACTAGGCATTGGAAGAGAAATTATAAGAAGTACTTGGCAGAGATGAAAAAGAACAAAGGAAGTAAGACTTCTGGATCAGGTATAAATGTTATAGAAATTAATCTTGCCACTTCTCCTACATGTTCTTGGGTCTTTGATACCGGATCGGTTGCTCATATTTGCAATTCGATGCAGGGACTAATAGGGAGTAGAAGTTTAGCAAGAGGCTAGGTTGATCTTCACGTGGGCAATGGAGCAAGAGTTGCTGCATTAGCTATTGGCACTTTACCATTAGTTTTACCCTCGGGATTAGTTATGGAATTAAATAATTGTTATTATGTTCCTGCCTTAAGCAAAAACATTACTTTTGCTTCATGTTTAAGAGCAGAAGGTTATGAGTTCAGAATAAAGAACAATTGTTGTTCAATTTATTTTGAAGGTATGCTTTATGGCCATGCTCCATTGGTGAATTGATCATATGTTTTGAATCTTAAGGATGTGCATGCCTATAATATTAATGCTAAGAGACTTCGACCCAATGATTTGAATCCCACTTTTATTTGGCATTGTCGTCTTGGTCATATAAATGAGAAGCACATGATGGAGCTCCATAAAGATGGTATTCTAAACTCATTTGATTTTGTATCATTTAAAACATGTGAATCTTGTTTGCTTGGCAAAATGACAAAGGCGCCTTTCACAGGTATAGGCGAGAGGGCTAGTGACTTATTGGCCCTTGTAAATACGGATGTATGTGAACCATTGAGCACTTCGGTCAGAGGTGGTTTTCAGTACTTCATAACTTTTACTGATAACTTTAGTAGATATGGTTACATCTACTTAATGAGGCACAAGTCTGAACCCTTTGAAAAGTTCAAGGAATTTCAGAATGAGGTACAGAATCAACTTGGCAAGATAATTAAATATCTACGATCAGATTGTGGAGGTGAATACTTGAGCCATGAGTTTGATGATCATCTAAAGCAATGCAGAATTATTCCACAACTTACTCCGCCGGGAACACCTCAATGGAATGGGGTATCTCAACGACGCAATCGAATATTGTTAGACATTGTTCGGTCAATCATGAGCTAATTTGATCTTCCATTGTATTTCTTGGGATACGATATAGAAATAGCGGCTTTCACTTTAAACAGTGTTTCATCTAAAACGGTAGAGAAGACACCATATGAGATATGGACCGGGAAGTGTCCTGGATTATCGTTTCTCAAGATATGGAGTTGTGAGGTATATGTAAAATGTTTCACGTCTGATAAACTCACAACCAAGTTGGATAAATGCTTCTTTGTGGGATATCCTAAGGAAACTAAAGGATATTACTTTTATAAGCGAGATGATGACAAAGTGTTTATTACTCGAAATAGTG
Organism: Phyllostachys edulis; assembly: GCA_036346405.1. NCBI lineage: Eukaryota > Viridiplantae > Streptophyta > Magnoliopsida > Poales > Poaceae > Phyllostachys > Phyllostachys edulis. Next base: position 72,382,370 of record CM070545.1, read on the forward strand.
TCTTCTTGGAGAAAGAATTTCTTTCCAAAGGAGTGAGTGAGAGCAAGGTGCAACTCGAAGAAATTCGAAAAACATCTAAAAATGTTTTAACTTCTACTGAACCTATACAGGATAAACAAAATGTTTTAGAACCTGTAGATGAGGCATCAGCCCCACGTAGATCTAAAAGTCAATGTCAATTGCTTATAAGGTATGGGCATGATATTTTATTATTGAATAATGATGAGCCTAAGACTTATGAGGAAGCGATGGTAGACCTAGACTCTGATTCATGGCTTGAAGCCACGAGATCTGAGATAAAATCCATGTATGACAATCAAGTTTGGAACTTGGTTGATACACATGATGGTGTTAGAACCATTGAATGTAAATGGGTTTTTAAGAAAAAGATCGATATGGATGGAAATGTTCACATTCATAAGGCACGATTGGTAGACAAGGGTTTCAAACAAATTCAAGGTGTTAATTATGATTAAACCTTCTCGCTTGTCGCTATGCTTAAGTCTATTAAGATCATTCTAGCTATTGCAGCATATTTTGATTATAAGATATGGCAAATGGATGTCAAAACAGCTTTTCTAAATGGAAACCTAAGTGAGAATATGTACATAACACAACCTGAGGGTTTTGTTGATCCATAGGAAGCTAGAAAGGTATGCAAGCTTTAGGAATCCATCTATGGATTAAAGCAAGCTTTAGGAATCCATCTATGGATTAAAGCAAGCATCTCGTAGTTGGAACATTCGTTTTGATGAAGTGGTTAAAGGGTTTAACTTCATCAAGAATGAAGAAGAATCTTGTGTTTACAAGAAGGTTAGTGGGAGCAAAGTTGTTTTTCTGATCTTATATATGGATGACATATTACTGGTCAGAAATGATATTACTATACTTGAATCTATTAAAACTTCATTAAGAAATAGTTTTTCAATGAAAGATTTAGGAGATGCAGCATATATTTTAGACATAAGGATCTATAGGGGTAGATCTAAAAGGCTAATTGGATTAAGCCAAGATATGTACATTGACAAGGTGTTGAAGCGGTTCAACATGCAAGATTCCAAGAAAGGTTTTTTTGCCCATGTCACATGTAATTAATCTTAGCAAGAGTTAGTGTCCTTCGACACCCGATGAGCGAGACAAAATGAATATAATTCCATATGCTTCGGCTATTGGATTTACCAGGTATGCCATGCTTTGTACATGACCAGATGTGTCATATGCTCTAAGTGTTACAAGCAGATATCAATAAGATCCAAGTGAAGGTTACTGTATAGCAGTCAAGAATATCGTAAAGTACTTAAGAAGGACTAAGGATGCATTACTTGTCTATGGTGGTGAGGAAGAGCTGGTCGTAAATGGTTACACTGGTGCTAGCTTTCAAACCGACAAGGATGATTTCAGATTGCAGTCTGGGTTTGTGTTTTATCTTAATGGAGGAGCAGTGAGCTGGAAAAGTTCCAAGCAAGGAACAGTTGCTAATTCTACAACAGAGGCTGAGTACATTGTGGCTTCCAAAACTGCAAAAGAAGTCGTATGGATTAGGAAGTTCATTAATGAACTGGGTGTGGTTTCTAGTACTTTTAGTCCAATGGATCTCTATTGTGATAATAGTGGAGCCATTGCACAAGCTAAGGAGCCTAGATCGTATCAAAAGTCCAAACATATAATTCGACGATATCACATTATTCATGATATTGTTGAAAGAGGTGATGTAAAGATATGCAAAGTGCATACGGATTTGAATATTACTGATCCATTGACAAAGCCTCTCCCGCAACCTAAGCATGAGGTGCACATAAGAGATATGGGTATTAGATACATGTATGATTGACTCTAGTGCAAGTGGGAGACTATTGATGATATGCCCTAGAGGCAATCATATAGATGATTGTATCACGTATGTGTTTATGAGTTATAGAATAAATGATATTATGTTCCCTGAATGAATTATCAGTTATAAAGATTAACAAGTATGTGACTTATTGGTGAAGCTCTTTAACTTATATGATGTCATTCTAAATGTATCCCTAGTCGGAACGCTAGTGACTTATCGACCAGCACATGTATTGATTGATGACCATGTTTCACCGATCATGGATATAGGGATATTGAATCAATAATGTGAACACATGTTAGAGAACATGGTGTTGGATTGACCCACCTTGAGACGCTGTTGAGATTGTTATGATTTTATGTGTTATCAGTTGGTCTCAAGCAATAATGATGTATAATCCTTAGACCTGAGATCAGCATGGCTTCCTACATGTGTAATAGTGCACTTAGGGGTTGTCAAACGCTACTCCGTAACTCGGTAGTTATAAAGGTAGCTTTCGGGTATGCTATGAAATATGCAGAGGGATATGATTGGTCAAATATGGGATCTGTCACTCCTAACATAACAAGAGAGGTATCTCTGGGCCCCTCGATGTGGTCAATAAAGAAAGTGCATAGCCGTGCCACTAGTGGTCGAAGAGTCGACCACATGAAGTTATCCGGCACTTGATCGAGAAAGTATTGAACAGTCCATGGATGACAAAATATCTCATCTGGAGTTCAACCAAATATCATGAGTCAAAGGGAGAATACACAAGTAGGTTGTTCAATTCGACTAGATATGGACTGGTCGTATGGATATACAAGATGGTTGTATACTAGTCAATCATAATCACTAACTGGTCGTAAGGAATTACGAACTGGTCATGACTAAATATGAACTGGTCGTATAGAGATACGAGCTAGTCGTAAGTGATAAGGACCTAGTCGTAGATCATATTGCATTAAGGTTCGTCCGATATAATTTATGTATATTCGGGAATCGTTATGTCTTGCTAGGAATCGCTAACGACTCGTGGTCGGAAAAGAGTTTCAGAGTCACAACCGATTACACATGAACCTATAGGGTCACACACTTAACGGGTTGGAATAAACTCTTGCAGCGAAACAGAAAACTTAGAAAAACTAATCAACATGCCTACAGGCAATCGAGTAGAGAATGCATCCTAATCCGTAAAGTTTTCATGGTATTCCTGAGCAAAGAACTCTTGAGCAGCTTGATACTCTTCAACTGAGCAGCAGGAATTGGAGCCATGAGCACATAAAATACTCAGCAAGTCGTAGGGAAATAGTATGCAATTAATATTCATGTAAGGCTTGAACCAAGGTTAGCCAGTGGCGGATGCACCACCGGTGAGCGCAGGGGCATGCGCACCAGCTCTAGCTGTCGCGCCCCTGGACCCCCCTCTGCACCTGCACTGTTCGTCAGAGTCTCCATTGCACAAAGCACCGGCTGTCCGGCTGCCAATTGAAGGAAGGAAGGGAGGAACCGAGTTGAAGAAGAAAGAACGACCGAAGACAACAAGCAGCTCAAGCAGGTTGTTTGGGCCATTTGGACCACATTCATTCAATCATTCCACAATCCAATATCACATGGCCCATTCCACAATCCAATTCCCCATCCCCCACTTCCCAAATCCTCATCCGGCCATCCACAATCCCCAAATCTGGAAATCCCTAATTCTATTCCCCATCCCCACTCCCCAGAACCTCACCTGGGCGGCTGGGCACAAGCAGGCACATGGCCGACGGCAGGGGCGACCGAGTGAGGCCGAGAGGTAGCGAAGGGCGGGCCGCCTGGATCTCGGGGCGATGGAAGCGCGGCTGGGATGACCAAGGGTGGCCAGGACTTGGGGCTTAGCCGGCACGGGGCGGGCGAAAGTGGAGGCGCAGGAGGTCGGTCAAGGAGGCACCCGACGGAGGAGCGGGAGCGCGAGGAGGAGCGGCCGTGTGAGGAAGACGGGAAGAGGCGAAGATAGAGCCGGTAGTCGCCCAGGCACGTGAGGAATAGAGAAAAGATGAAGAGCCGAAGGGGAATAGAGGAATAGAGGAAGAGGAAGACCGATGAACTGAGGAGATAAATAAAGAATTAAAGACTAGGAGCAGCCGAGCAGTGCTGAATTGCCATTGGTAATCACTATTCACTAATTAGGTAATCTGGTAATTGGTAATTGGTAAAGTAATAATTGTTGACACTCGACAGTGGTTTGGCACTTTGGCTCACTCATTTAAATACTTAGAAACTTAAAATTGAAATATTGAGATGATGTTGTGAATTTAAATATTTAGAAACTTAAATTTGGAAATTTGGAATGTTAAGATAATGCTGTGAACTTGTGATGTTGTCTACTTTCTCAATGTTAGGAGAAGTGTAGAATTATGTGGATGTCGTGACCTTGCAAGGCTCGCCGAAAAGATATTCAAAAGCATTGATGATAAAACAATCATAGATCACTTTCAACAGATGAAATCTCATAGAATGGACTTGCCTCCTACTCCTAGTCATAGCTAGCGGTTGTGTGGTATGTTACATACTTCCATTTCATTTTAATGTTTCTAATTAGTCACAATTTTCTAATTGTCTCACTAATTTAGCTACTTTTGTTCCACAGATTGCTACTCACACGTATTTATAGATGTCCGGATTGTTATGTTCCTTAGCCAGGTACTACCTTAAGTTTATTTTACATTCTCGCTTTATCTTTTGTTTATTTATATATGAATTTGGATTGCATTAGACGTATTATGTATGTTTTGTTCGATTTTATCATATTAGTTTTCTCCCATGAGCATCCCCCTCTATTTTTGTCCTACGTACGCCACTGAGGTTAGTTGTATGGTTCTTTTGCATTAAGTAGCATTGATGATAAATATAATAAATAGATTGAAATGCGTAATTGAAAAGAATAATAAATAAATAAACAATTATTTTGAAACTACCAGTGAATTTCCCATTCACTTCCCAAGACAAACCACCAAGTAAATTACCAATTCACCAAACGAATATTATATTCATTAACTGAACTTCTCATTCACACTCCAATATATTTTATGAAGAAACTCTACCTCTTGTGTGAAATCCCCGGACATGTCCATAACCAAGGACACGGCTTTTTGAATAGATTAATTAACACTCTGCAGAGGTTGTACACTTTACCCACAAGATATAACCAGTGTAGTGATCACTAATCATAACAAAACCTTTCAGGAATTCCATCTCGACGATTGACTCTCCCGTTGTGCATACTGTCACCCCCAACCTCACCGTTGGTTTGATGCACACCGTTGGACCTAGAGACGATAACCTTGCCCATAGATATGACCTTAGAAAGGGTACACACCTCCACCCATATATTACTTGAGTAGTCAATGCCAAAACTTCATAACTTACTAAGTTAGGCCTGTCCCATCAGGCATGTGGTTGTACGATAGGCCCAGTTCAATGGCGCAAAAGATTAAGTCCTTGACAAGTTAATCAGGCGAGTCTACCACAAACCCACAACGTGTTAAATCCACACCCTCACTGCACAACGGCTCGCCCGAGCGAAAATCATTTTGTTTAACCAAGACCAATGGCATACCCAGTCATGGTATACAAATTTTAACAACAGTGGCTAACCACCACGATTTCATATTTCATTAAGTCAAATTCAACATTATTTATACATGTGATAACGAACCCATCGTAACTAAGCTTGACTAAGCATTTGTATGATACTCATGTTGGTGATACAAATATGTCCAACTAAAATTATCCATGCTAGGGTGATAAATGATTCATGGCATTCAAATATTCAAATGGAGGCATAATGACAACAGGTGATAGCTAATCTCAAAACAGTTTGTATAAAGATAGCATGCACCTGATATAAAACAATATACTTTTAAAATTATAGGTTTAATATGATCAAAGGACTATGACTTGCCTTGGAATAGATCTTGGTACAGGTCTTGGTCTTGTTGCACTCCTCCTTGCTCAAAATTCCCCGAAGTATCAACGTCTACTCGCAAACGAAACAAATAAACAAAATAGACACAAAACAGAAAGAAAAAAAACTCCAAAAATTAAATAAAAATCTCAGAAAAATATATCTCGAATTTAGATGAATTTAGAAATTTTAATGGGCTCAATCGAAGTTCGGATGGAGGAGAACGAGCTTTTGAAGATGTAAACCTAAGGAAATACCAAAATTCTAATTTTTGGATTTTCCCGATTTTCTTTTCTACTGGAAATCCTGAATAATGATGTCAGCCCTGATTTTTGGAATTAAAATAAAACCCGAGAAAAGGAATAGGGACTGACATGTGGGCCCAGGGTCTATAGACCCGATCCACGCAATCGGTTCACAGGTCTATGGGTTCATGGTTCATGGAATAGTGACTCTAATAAGTGGGGACCACATGTCATAGGCACGGTCTATGATGGACTGGATCTATCGAGACTTGGATCTAGGTCTAGGGCTCAAGTTTGACACGCAAGCGCTGACGCAGCGCTGACCAAGCGACACGTGGGCGATACATAGGCACCGATGCTGAGGTGGACGCACACGGTGGCTCAACGGTGGCAAGGCTCCGGCGAGCACATGTCTCGATGATTGGTGGCTCTTCGGCGATGGCGAAAGTGCGCATCTGGACAAGCGCAACTCGAGGAATCTCGTGACGCGATCAAAACTCACTAGTGACGACCACAACGGCGGCGGCGACAAGGTAAGCAGTGGAGCGATTGGGTTGAACAGCTACGAGGCTCTGCGACGATTCCCCAAAGACAAGAAGATGTGCACCATGTAGAACATGAGATGGCGATCCCGATTTTGGTGACGGCAAGGATGAAGGTTCACCGGTGGTGGCGCAACGCGACGAGGAAAGCTTCGGCAGCACTGAGCTTCTAGGGCTCGATTCATCCAAGAGGTGGCACAATCCGAGGAATGGCTCTAGGGTTTCGGAACAGGGAGGCGATGCAAAGATTTCGACGCGGTCATGGCTCTTAAATAGGGCCGGAGGAGTAAGAGTCCGTGCGGAGGCCAACGGCGACGAGCACGCGAGGAAATCAGAGGAGTCCAGGTTGAACACAGTGACGACGAGGCTGACATCGCGGACCCACATGGCAGCGAGAGAAGGGGCGGGAGCGAGCGGGTTGTGGCGTGGTATTGATTGACTTAATTTGTTGTGCAAAATTCAGATCATTTAATTATTATTACTTTTTTGTGTATTTTTGATATGGTTACTAGGTCATGACACATAGGGTATAGACAATGGTTGAGGAATAGTATCGACTAGTTAGCTACTAAGGTTATGAATAAGAAGATCTAAACTACCACTGAGCCCTAGGTCATTAACATTGTTTGGCTAAGGGATTAGATTCTTCAACAAGCACAAATTTACTGAAAACCCAATAGGGCTGTTACCCCTCACACATAACTAGGTTTTACTTAAAACTAGAAGCTGAAATATAAACTTCGTAGTATATAAGATTACTAGTACAACTAGACAGCCACGAAGGTTAGCAGTAGTTGTGAGCTAGCTTCATACTAGTAATAGTAGTCATAGTGATAGGATTTATCGCCAAACAAGGACTAGTAGGCAAGAGCCATAGACCTTGTAAGGTAGTTATCCACTTAACTAGAAATAGTCAATAGCATATGCTTTAGCTAAGGATCAACCTAGTATGATAGGTTTACTTTAGTGTATGCCAAGCTATGCAAGTAATGAAGCTAACTAAATATCACTCATAGATGAACCCAAACTCGTAGACACCCTTGATCAAGTTATAAGGCTAATGTCTAGCCAATGCTTGGAAGTTCCTGCTAAAGCTCATAGAACTTCCTTGATAAATATAAAATAATAAAATAAATCATTAAGTAAACTATACCCCATGTGTCTGTGAGACTTATGTCTACCCTATGCGAACCCTGAACCTACGCATAGGTCTCACCTGACTATCATGGAACTTCCTCGATAAATAGGAAATAATAACTAAAGAAATCATTCGATCAGATTGGCGCCACGTGTGAGTAGCAGTGATACATTCCCAAGTGGATGATAGTAGTTCAACCACCAATCAACATTGTCTAGGCTCTAGCCATCACCCCTCGCTATCTACTCCCGGTAGAAGTACAATCCGTGACCCGAAGGTGGGTCAAAGAATCCTACCTAACTGGGTGATCTCTCCAATCTAGGTAGCCGATGAGGAATATTCATATGAATATTATCTCTATCCCGTTGGAGTCCTAACTCCTTTGCACCAGCGGACTTCCTGAGAGCCCGATCCCTCTCGCCATCACTCTGGATCAAACGGTTACCTAACTCTAAGTCTGACTGTCAACCCAAAACCCCACCACTAGACCAAATGAGTAGAGTTTGGATTTATCTACTTTGGTCTGATGTATTTCCTTCATTCCAAATATCCCTGAATGTACTTCATTCCGTTTGAAGTGTTTCCTTCATCAACTTCCTTTAGTTATACTTCGTCTGAAGTATTTCCTTCCTCAACTTCCTTTTGATATACTTCGTCTGAAGTATTTCCTTCGTCAACTCCACTAAGTAGGTTTAGTTTCATCTAGAATGCTTCCTTCTTTCAAGATGTTGTTAGATATGTTCACTTTCATTTGAAGTGTTTCCTTTGGTTTGAATGTCTTTAGATTTGTTAGATTTCATTTGGATGTTTTCAGAAGTTCTGGGTTCAATTATATTCTGCGTAATTAGAATCTAAAGCCATGAAAGAACAGTAGTTCGAACAAGGATGAGGTCAAGACCAAGATTACCAGAACATTAAGCAAGGCGATTATCAAAACATTGAGCTAGGCGAGTCAACACTTTGATCATGTTGCACCTACTTTTGAAATGCATTTATATTGTCTTAAATTATGAAAATGCATTGCTATGATTTATACAACTATGTTGATCTAGCTCATAGATAATACCTTAATGATAATTGAGTATAACCTTCCCATCCTTGAACTTGGACACTATCCTTTGTCACCCTTGAACTATTGTTATACATAATACTTATTAAGTCTGTATCTAAGTGTCATGCTTAACCTTACTTAGATACATTAATATGTGGGCAATGATTTTCCCTGACATCATTTAAAACTTGAAACTAGATGGCATGTTGACTAGAAAAGTATTTCAAAATGGAAGAAAACCAAAAACAGATTTTGACTTGGGCTGCTAGAAAGCGTGACGAGTGCTGGTAAAGAGCACAACAGAGTGGGTATGGGTTAGTACCTCCCAAGTCAATTAAGGACTCGAATCTTGTGACGACCTATTGTGTAAAAAAAATGCAACCATAAGTCTATAATGGGTACGACCTGGCTAACTAATTTGTTCGTCTCATCGCAACTTTACCATCAGTGGGGTGTGTGGCGTGGATATGCGTAGGAGCCACAGGAAAACTACACGACACAAGTGGGAGACCTACCGAGGGCGCGGCCCAAGGAGGTGATACCTAGTGGGTGGGGTTGCATTGAGGTGGGGCATTGTAAAGACCTTGTGATAATCATCTTAGTCGCACACCTTTGGAAGTGTGTCAAGACGAACATTATAAGTTGATTGTCCCTTGTGGGTAAAGTGTACGAACTCTATAGAGTGAGAAAACGATCTAGATAGCCATGCCCACGGTCATGGGTGGTGCCAAGAACTTGCTTGAAGTAGCTTTCATTTTCATTAAACAATTTGTGGGTGGAATGAAAAGATGGGTTGGAGCCTGGAGATTTGAGATGGCCTGGTCAAGAACCAGTGAGAAGTACAGGATGTGATCCAACAAAGAACATGTGCATTGGATGATTGGAGCCACTCAATGGTATAGGAGGTTGGTGCCTCCACTAGTATTTTACAACAAACTCAGTTATGTTAAAACCTGTGTTAGTTAAAAATGCTAGGTCTCGGGATTTGCTACTACATAATCTATTTCAATAAGTGGCTTCATGCAAACAAAAGAACCACAAGCCATTTCTTTGATCAGCCTTGCATATTATATAACTACATTCTACGTGTTGACTCACGAGTACGGTTGTATACTCATGCTCACTCAATATTATTATTCAGGAAGTATAAGAGAAGAAGGCCACTTATGAGCATTCGTCAAGACTGGAGATCAAGAAGGCCAAGAACTAGGCCACTGGCCCCAGTCGATTGCCTGTGGGTCTACCATCAGGGTTCCATGTGGTATATTTTTATTCTGCTTCTGCTGTTGTTCTTTGAAAGGTATTTGGCCTATCCGACCATTCTGCAAGTCAAAAGTCGTAAAGTATATTTATGCTTTGTTTATTATCATGCAGTAGATTTACATATTCGTGATATTTGATTGATATTCAATGATGTAACTGTGGGCACTAGCTACTGATTCAAGGACTAGTGCTGTGAACACAAAAGATTCCAAAAAACGACACTTGCAATTGAATATAAATAATAGATTGAAAGTGTAATTTAAAATAAGTAAATATTAATAGCTTATCAATTATTTTCACAAACACCACAAAGCCTAATCAATTTCTTTCACACAACCACATGAGTTTAACCACACAACTTTCTCTTCCCAATTGTTTTTATGAAAATCTACCCCTCGTGTGAAATCCCCGAACATGTCCATGACCGCAAACGTGGCTATTCGAATAGATTGATTAACACTCTACAGAGGTTTGTACACTTTACCCACAAGATATAACCAGTGTAGCTAGCACCAATCATAAAAAATAAAACATTTCCGAAACTTCATCTCAACAATTGACCCTCCTGTTGTGCATACTACCGGCACCAAACCCCCACACGGGTTGTTGGCCCATCGCATACCGTTGTACCTGGACACGGCGAACCGCTCATAAATGTGACTCGCCACACAGACCGAATCACACCTCTACCCTGGCACACAGTCCAACCTATCTGCCTGAGCAATCAATGTCAAGAATCCGTCACTTACTAAGTTAGGCATGTTCCATACCAGACATATGGTTGTACAGTTATGGCCCAGTTCAATGGCACACAAAGTTATATTCTCAACTGACCAAGGCAAAACTGCCAATCTACTTTCAATTACCACATTCATATTGTTCCAAACGCACACAGCTCCGCCATATCACAATTTCATCCACTTGCCTCGGTCTAAATTTTTTACCACCTTGTTGGTTATGTGCAACATAGGTCTTCAACGAGTGACAACATACTGCACATAGCTTTCCACAAAGTATTCCATATTCACTTAGTCAAGTTTAGATTTGTAACTCAAAATGATATCAATAACTCGTTGCATGGATGTAACATCCCAAACATTGGTTTGTGTTTCAAATGTATGAAAATGAGGAGAAATTAAAACTTTTGATGCCTCATGATGTCATTTGAAATTTTTTGGAAATTTTTCCAAGGGTTTCCTAATTTCAAAGACCAATGTTTCAATCAATGGAAGCATAGTCCTTGAAAACTCCTTAAGAAAATCTTGTGATTCATCCTCTGGGAATATTTTTCCTAGCTTCTAGATCACCCTGGTGACTCCTCTGAAAAATTTCATAATGTTTAGAAATTATTTGCTATTTCTAAGAGGTCAGTCAAACCAGTTGGTCCCTTAGTCAAACCCCTAGGGCAGCACCTTGTGATTTTTCTAGAAAGAAATGCAGTGTATGAAAAATTATGGAAAAATTATAAAAGGTTTTTCTCTGATCTTGTAACTTCCAGTAAACATTTCAGAATTTTTGGAGCTATGAAACTCCCTCTAAAAATTCGCTAACCATCTTAGCCTTTTTATCAAAAACCTGTTTTCATTGTTGAACCGACCGAGCCACTTGGACTCGGTCTGACCCAACCAAGCCACCTTAGCCAGTCATCACCGCACCGTGCAACTTGAGCCATCCGATTGGAAATCAATGGTCTGGATTGAGTGGGCCGTTCGGACCGTCCGAACGACCAAATCACGTGGACCGTCCGATTGGAAATCAACGATCAGGATTGAGTGGGCCGTTCGGACCGTCTGAACGAACGCGCAATCTCGACCGTCCATTTCAGATCGGGCCATCAAAATTCTTCGACTCGATCTTTTGATTCAAACCGACCCAAGCCACGTTTGTTTTGGTTTCGCTGACCAGTGGGCCCCGCTGTGTAGTCCTTCTTCTCCATGCGGCATCCGCGTGCTTGCCAGCACCATGGGAAAGCATCGTGGATGATCTCCGACCGTGCATCATCTTCAACGGCTCCACCCTTGGTTTGCGATGCTTGTCAGTGGTTTGACCCATGGTTTCGCACCCGCCCATGCTCCTATTACCTCGCCATCGTGTCACTGTCACTCGTGGTGGAGACATGGACCAAGTTCACTGTAGGAGCTCCATTCTTGTGATGCTCTGCCCCAGAGCTTATAAAAGCTCCTCAATGGCTTCACTGCTTTCTTTTCGACACCACCGAACCATCCACACCTCCAATTTCCTCTTCCACCGAAAGAAATTGCTTTGAGCTCAAGCTCTCAATTCCGGCCGCCAAACCTCAACGTCGTTCCGGCGCCACAGGGGTTCATTTCTATTTCTGTTCGCGTCATTTTGCGCCCCTCATCTCCATCATCATTTCCCTTAATCCAATTTTGATTTGCATTCTTAGGAATCGTCAAATTTTGGATCTAAACTTCTTCGGCCGAAATTTGTCCCATTCGTCCCCAACTCCAGTAAGGTGCTCCATTCTTCAATTACTTGCTCTTGTGCCATCTCTGAGCCTTACTGAAGCTTCCTGTATCACTTGGGCCCTTCCTTTTTGCTCAGGCCACCATCTCCTCGTTGTCTTCCTTAGCGCCGGTATTGAATTTCGCCGCCGGCATGACTCCGACTAGCTTATCCTCCCTTAACCTCTCCGGTATGCTCCTAGCCCTTCTCTGATGCTAAGGCGCGCATTAGATGGCTTAAAGAATAGCCGAATCGACATTGCCATTTTTCCCGTAGCTTCACCTCTGCTCCACCTCGTTGCGCCGCCACTGGAGTACATCTTCGGCGATGCTCTGGCCACCGGTGGGTGCGCAATAGTGTAGGGTTTCCATTTTGACCCTTGGCTGGCACCGCCATGACCTCCTTCACCGGCGATTAGCCAGACAAGATCGTGGCTGGGAACGCCTCTATGTTGTCGGATTTGGATAGCTACTGTAGCTAAATGATTAGCTTTTAATCACTGTCCTAAGCACACTTATTGTGTAGATCCAATGAATTCTGAGCTAATGTCTCACTGTCGCGTGGGCCCTTGAACAGAAAACAAAAGGTTTAAACTCCGGTCAAAGCTTAAGTCTTTAACATGTAGGACCCATCTGTCAGTTCGATTGAAGTCAGGGTCCGAACGTCTCGTTTTCATTTGGACCGTCCGATCTAGATTCAACGATCTAGATCAGTTGGGCCGTTCGGACCATCCGAACATCTCTTCATTTTGGACCGTCCGATTTCAAATCAACCGCCTGGATCAATTGGGCTGTTCGGACCGTCCGAACGTCCCTCTAGTTTGGACCGTCCGATTAGTCTAATACCCTGGCTATTTGGAAGCCAAGATGTCTCCTAACTAATCTAACATACAACCATAATGCGGAAGAATTAGAACACCATCTCATCTAATGACAAAAAGAGATCAATATTCAATAGGACCATGTCATGAATATAGTCCGAATCTAAGCAATAACTATCGAAGAAATAATCAAAGATCACAAGTACTACTGAATTAACCATAACATAGCAATAGGTATCATTCATCATCTAAATTTATTTTACTACGCTCATCAATAACGAATGAAAGATAGAACTAAATCATAATCTTGGACTTGAATAGGGTGAAGTGAATGAGTAGTGCGGTCTACTCCCTCCCAATAAAGCCAACATCAATGATCACCTAAAATAAACAAACAACGCAAGAATGAGTCCGAGACTCAAGAAGTACAAATGAATAAATGGGACATACAACAAATATGATCAAGCCAACATCATTGAAGAATATGAATAAATCACGAATCTAATATTTGAATGAATGGATTGAATGAAATGAAGGGACTACACACATGCATATACCGGTATTGCTAGTGACACACCCGTCGGTGTTCACCTAAGCCCGCATTTAACAAAATACGGGGATCCAAGTCCCGTATGAAGAACGTTTCATACGGGTGTCCCAATCTGCCCACATTGGAATGGTGGGTCTTACGTGCCCATACTGGAATTGATGGGTCTTTTTAATCCACTCTCGTGGATGAAACATGAATAATGGATGGATGGAATGCAATATGTATATTGAAAAGACATGCTCTCAAATCATGAAGATAACACATATGGAAGGAACATGAACATTAAATATTATCATGGATCTTAGAAAAACACAATATCAACATCAAACATTCAACATTTTCTAATTATCAGAACATCAAAGTACTTGCCTTCCGCGATGCGACACGTTAGTAGGCAATGGCGGTGCTCCTAAACTTGAAGCCTCTCCGCCTACACAATATACACTCAAAATAAGAACAACATATAACAGGACACTTCCATTAACGTTATACAACGCCTTCCCGACAACCCACAATTAACTAATTAGATCTAATCTGAAAACAGACGACACAATCATGGAACAGATTCTGGACAGCAACACGGAATCACTCATATCTAACGATCTGGGACTCAGAACGAGATGAGACCAGATCCTATGGAAACTTAACGAACATATCTACGAAAACCTAGTTGGTGAGATAACCCAATTCGGCCAAAATCAATATACTACAGGCAGATGAACTTAAAAGACAGAATATGTCCCGACGAAACGGGCAGCAGTAAAGAAAATAACACAACTTTTGATCTACAACTCCGATTGAGGAATTCTTTATCATTATAGAAAGGTTATAAAAATTTCTACAATAACCTAGTTGGGTGAAAACCCTGAATCTGCAAATAACATAATCATAATTTAGGAGACAACTTGACAGTTCACTCTCGTCAGGATTTCAGGACAGCGGTAAAGATCAGACCATAACTTTTGATCCGTACGTCGGAATTACGTGTTCTTGGCGACTAAGGAAAGCTAAGAACATTATCTAAATATCTCTAGTATATGGACACCTCCAAATCGGCCTCTAATAACCCGAAATATGCCACGTAAGCTACTGGACAGAACTGAACTTACAACCGAACGATTTCGATCCAAACTAAATAATCTAATTTCGCATCTAATCAACATTAAACAGCGGGGAAACATCTCGTTACCCTTGAAGAACCCCGGAGAACGATGAACGATCCTTGGAGAAGATGATCCCTTCTCTTCTCCTCCTTTCTTTTCCTTTCTTCTTCCTTCCTCTCCTCCCTTTCTCCTCTTGGCATAGCAGTAGGGGGGATTACTACAGTGTGGTGCTACAGTACCAGGGCGGTGGTACTGTAGCAGCTAGGGTTTATCCCCCTCCTTTTATTAGTGGTCAGCCCCTCATGGGCCTCTTGGGCCAAGGCCCAAGGCCCAGGTTGCCGAAAAAATGCAGAAATCTCTTTTTTCTTATTCCTAATTTCCTTTTTGAACGTTTTCTTTTATAGAATAAATCGAAGTATTACAATTAGATCTCAATGGTCCAAAACGTTCTCAGCTCAGGGCTTATAAGGAAAATCCGTATATCAATTAGTTTTGTACTGTAAATTGTTTTAAACTTCAAAACTACATAAGTAATTCGTTTTAACTTCTTTTTGCATGAAACAAATTTTGTTGGTTTTCTTTTTAAATATACTTTATTCTAAAATTGATTTGAATCTTGTTTTTGTTCCAGAAATTTTCGTTAGAAGACTTATCTTCGGTTTTGTATTATTTTCTTGCGCTAAAAATTGTTTCAACTTCAAAAATGCATAAGTCTTTCTCTGTAACTCCAATTTGAGCAAACTCAAGCTTGTTGATTTTCTATGATACTGTACTTTATTGTAGAATAGGTTTTGAGCATAGCACTATCTCTGAAAGTCTTATTTTTCTTATGGTTTGTGCACTACTTTCTTGATTTTGAAAAATCATAAGAAATTCATCTTAGCTCCAAATGAGGTGAATCAAATTCCATTGTTCATCTCATGTGGTGCTCTGCCTACCATAACATTTTCATATTCACCATCTCTCTGGAATTTTTTGCCAAAAATTTAATTTCGGATGAACAGTACCCGAGAGGGATTTTTCAGCATTTATCAAAAAACTGATTTTGTTTTGGCTATAACTTTTGCATGCAACATCCAAATCAATTGATTTTTATTGATAAATTCATATAAAATCATGATCTACCTACTGTGTAAATTTCATGATTTTTGGATGATTTTGAATTTTTGAGTATTTTCGTTGTTATTCGCTCTCATTGGTTCTTTTCGCTCTTTCGGTAGGTTCCGACGAATTCGTTGATTACGAGAGTGATCCTCTGCAGCAAAAAATTTATCTCTAGCAAGGCAAGAAGTTTTCTTTTGATGCACGTTGATCCTATTATTTGCGCATGGTAATATTTCAAATGTTTCAACTATATGTATGCATGCTATGTTGTCAAGTTATTTCTCAGTCGTGATAGTTTACCTAATTAGTTAAATGAACTATAGGTAAACATCCATCCTTTACTACTGAGCCTAGGATTATCTCCGTTGTGACTTAGAGCTCGATGGATGGGCTCTAGTCACTTTATATTATAGTATATGAGTTGTGCCGCTTAGCAATGTTTAGAACGGTAGAATAGGAATCATCGCTTCGGCGATGGTTAGTATATCATCACTTTAAATTACTTGGGTTGGGATACCCATGTATGTGTAACACCCCAGTCCTACAGGGGCTGGAATGCTACTAAACTAACATGTTAACAAAGCTAAAACAGATTTACAATTCTAATTTCTACAGAACCTCTCTCAGATAGTTAGCTATATCGAGGTTCCAACAATCAATAATATCAAGACAATAGTGAAATCAACAAATATCAGAGTCATCGCAGAAGTATAATCTGATCTCAAGTAACTATATCAAAAGGATGAACTAAGTTCACGACGCTTAACCAATCTTAATGGAGAAGGGTTATCACCACACCAAGATTTATTATTACAGCTCATCAATAATGAATGATTAAATTGAACTAAAATGAAATCCTGGACTCGATTAAGGTGAAGTAAAAAGGTAATGTGTGTCTATTCCCTCCCCATGGAGCCAACCTCAAGGATCACCTAAAAAAACAACAAACAAAGCAAGAGTGAGTCCGAGACTCAGCAAGTACAGTAAATGAATAATACATAACAACCATAATCATGTGAACATCATTAAAGTGTATGAAATAAGCACAGAACGAACACTTGAATGAATGGAATGAATGATGTAGATGAAATGAAGGGACTACACACATGCATATACCGGTATTGCTGGTGACACACCGTCGGTGTTCACCTAAGCCCGCATTTAACAAAATACGGGATCCAAGCCCGCACGAAGAACGTTTTGCACGGGTGTCCCAAATCGCCCACATTGGAATGGTGGGTCTTACGTGCCCATACCGAATTGATGGGTCTTATTTATTGATCCACTCCGTGGATTGAAACATGTATTATGGATGCATGGTATGACATATGAACATTGAAAATACATGCTCTCTATTCATGGAGTTAGCACAAATGGATTGAATACGAACAATTAAATATTAACGTGGCTCTTAGAAATACAAAATCAACAACATGCATTCAACATTTCATGATTATAGGAACATTGAGGTACTTGCCCATGTTGGAAGGTTGGGACTTCACTACCCACTCTAGTGGGTGAAACATAACTGAACAAACGGAAGGATACATTGAACGAAACATATCATCGAAGAAACATGGTATATCAATCATGAAGGGAAACAAGTAATACCGGAATTACCCAATGCTTATTAATCAACCAAGTGGAATAAAAGGAAAGCAAGACAAATCAAATGTACTTGCACTTGCCCACTGTCATTATCATATTTTATCATTGTCACTATTAGCAAGTAGTCTCATGGCTCACCTTGTCTCATCATCATTACCATCAATATATAGCCCTTGTCATGAAAACATCACACCATATAAACGGTAACATGTACGCATCATCACATAACCCTTAGCATGCAGAGACATGTAAACACTCCCAAGTAAAAAGCATCGTCAGTAAACTATAGCATTTCGGCTCATCAACATTACCAAGCAACAATCAACATCAATCAACTATGGCATTCATCAAGTACATAATATAACAACTCATTAATAATACTTGCACTTGCCTCAATTGAGACGGAAGGCAAAAAGGCGAAACGTTCTAACGCCAGGGTCCACCACCACCTTCAGTGATGTTGGAGGTAAGCGCTCCACATCCATCTCAGGCAGCTGAATATCCAAAAAGCAAGAATCATATTTACGAGGAGGTTGGAGCATAGCAATTGCATCATTCCCACTGTCCACACAGGTAACTATAGATCTGAAGGACCGGAAAGGCGACTAGAGGGGGGGTGAATAGGAGCACCGAATCTTTTTCGCAAAGAATGGATTCAACTTATAAATTACTCCAATAGCTATGAGAGCTATGAAGATCAATGATTAAGCACGAGGAAGTCTTATGTTGAATCCACTCCTCACCCCCAAAGCTCAAAGAAACAAAAACGAGGAAGAGCCGAACAAATCAGACAATCGGTACAACCACAGTAATGGCGGTTGTACCGCTGATCCCAGACAACCATGAGTAAACGTCGGTGGTACCGCATCAGTACAACCGCAGATGTTAAGCCTTGTTCATCCGATTGTCCCGAACAGCAAAATCCGCCGGTTTCAAAACGAAAATCAACGTAACTTTTGATCTACGCGCCAAACTTGACCAAATTTGGAACACACCTTCCTAAGGATGTTAGGAACCTATTCCAAGAAACGATTGAGTAGATCCATCCACAAAATCTCAGGAATCAACCAAAACGGAAGAACGAAGAACAGAGACAACCCAAAAAGAAATCTTAGATTTAAACCATGTTTGCTCTTCTAGAAATCGATCAAAAGATCTTGTGGCACTAACCCATCATAGAACAACTCGTTTTGAGGCTTCCCAACAAGAAACAACAAGAGACTCACAAAATCAAGAAATCATCAAATGGGAGTCACGAAGAATGTAACAAGAGTTCGAGAGACAAACTTGATTTCATTCATTGAATCAAAAGCGAAAAACACATAGATACATCCCCATACGCATGGACATTAGAACCAGAGGGATGATTACATGTAAGCTCAATCCATCTCCTCACTCTCACAACTCAAGAACCAACACTCATCCATTCTAGAGGAGATGAACACAAAACCAAGAAGGGACAAGCAGGAGCACTCCTCCGCCTACACCTCCACTCTCAACAACTAAAGAGCAAAAGAGAAATAACCTCACAAAGCCTCTTTTGACTCTAAAACCCTAATTCCACCCAAGTGCTCCAGAGGGCATGCAGCCCTCCTCTCCTTTTATAGCGCTTGGCTAACGGGTCTCCGCCCACACGCCCGCTATGTCCAACGGAGCCCGCCCGCTTGTGCGACCTTGCAATTTCGCGACTTCCGATTCCATTTCTTCGCACCTTCCGAAGCTTCGCTCCTTGTCTCAAGACGCCGCAACCACCTCGAGTCCATGTCGCCTTCGACACATCCCGACTGCTTCGACCTCAACGCCACTGCGCTTAGTCCATCCATCGTGTCTCGCCACGACTCCACTCGACGCCCCGCACCACACGCATAAGAAACACGAAACCGGAACAAGTTCTTCACAACTTGACCTAACGTTAGCTCAAACATGCAATATGCAACACATATGCATGAACACACTTGGATATGACCTATCCCAAAACTCAAATCACCAAAATGGCCGAACCTCACAATACAATCAGATAACCGCCATGTTACCACGGATCAACCGCACTCCGGTCGATCGCTCAATACCGCGGTCGTCCGATTTCCAATGAAGACCGTAACTCAAAAAACAACTTCTCCGAATTCTTCAACCGCCATTTACCAATCGGTATAACCGCCTCATGGTCGTATCACCATAACACGCCGTTTGTTCCGATTATCCCGACACTCGATTGACTTCATGAAAACGCGTGAACTGCAAGAACGACATGGTCCGACCACACAAACCAAACTCGATCGACCTAAAACCTTTGTCAATTACTCATCACTTTCATGGAGACACGACCACATGGTCTCTCAATCTCCCCCTTGATGAGAATATTGACAAACTCAGAAAAAGCTTTTAAGAAGAGTTTGAGTTTGAAGAAACCAACATGGTCCAAGAAATGAAATGAAGCTAATGACCATGTCGATGTAGGAACGCTAGAGCAACAACCGAAAGAGCAAATTGATCTCCAAAGCTCTAAACTGTTCCCAACAGACTTTTTCTTCTCTATTCTCCCCCTTTTGGCAATAAACGCATCAAGATGCAATAGAGAGAACATGACATGTTAATGGATGAAAAAAAAAACTGAAGTTTGTGTATTTAAGCATTTTGAGCCATGAGAATTATCCATAATGACCAACATGTAATACACCAAGCCATAACTTAATAAAAAGGCTATCTAGATCATGACAAGATATGTATAAGCTAGCTAGAACACATAGATGACAATCTGAAAATGAGGTACATTATGTGAGCAAGTCAAGTCATCAATGAGCAAAGTCTCGCTAGAGATATCCAAGGATGATGCAGCCATGTCAATAAGCTAAGCGGAACTAAGAAGTTTAAATTGAGACCAAATAGAGTGCTATGCTCAAGATTGAAACATTGGTTAAAGTACATGATACTTTTGTGGCTTTAAGCACATTGAACACATGAAACATATTTTCTTTTGAAATTCATGGTGGTTTCCAACCAGATTTTTGTTTTATCATGTGCTAGGTCTCAAGCCTTATGCGACTACTCCAAGCGAGAAGCTTAAGAAGATAGTCTAGGTCACCCAAAACTCCCCTAAGTTCATGCCAAGTGCAATGGCAAGCCGCCTCATAGGAGAGAATTGGTGAGATCGGCTTTTTTTCGCACAAAAGAGATCTTTTGCCTTTTAACAAGTTGTACTAACTCATGCATCACCAAGAGACTAAAACAGCTCTTTCTAAGGCTCAATATAGATTCATCACTCTACCCAAATTTATTTGACATGGCATGAATCATAAAAGGATAGCTCAAGAAAGACTAATCTCGAAAGTGCTAACATGACAAGTTTTAGTTTAAGTTGAGCAATTTTAATTAACTTATCATGGCAAAAGCTAGGCTACACATATGAAGTCATGATAAATCTAGCAAATAAGCACAAGTCATGGCAAGGTGTAAAGCATTGTAAACATGTCATAGCAGGATAATAATCAAGGCTCAATGTAGTTATATTATAATGCGTAATGCTAGAAATGCGTAAGATCCAGCTCCCCTCAACATTAGATGCAACTTTTAGTTCAAGTTGAGTTAACTCAATATTAAGCCCGAAGCTCCCAAATGAACTCCCTTGAACCAAAAACAATAAATCGAGAAGTCGGCAAAGAAAACATAAAACAGCAAATTCCTTAAAGCATAGATAAGATATAGAGAATACTATAGCTCGATCGACTCTTATCTACCCCATATGACTCTAGGACTATCAACCGCCCACTTAACACACCTAGGAGCAAACACGCACTGCCTACCCGAGGGTGGCCCAACCTCGCTAGAACCTACAAGAAGTGAGTGAGCTCAACCTAGTGAGATAAGTGACACTAATAAGCAAGATCCTAGAATCACAAGATAAGAGCGTAAATCTAAACAACTAGACAAAAGAAGCACTCTAATCTATGCTAGGAGGACTAATCCCAAATGCACCCAAAAAGCAATGCAACAAAGAAGGAGCAAGAGCATAAATAATATAGTAGAGCAAGAAACCCAAAGCTCCCTCACTACAAATCCATAAGGACAAACCACCCCAAGCTCTCCGCAGAGTGAAAACCTCGAACTATCCAATGGCTTGGTGAAAATGTCACCAACCGGTGGTCACTTCCACAAACGAAGCACTATATCGCCCTTCTCTACATGGTCTCTAAGGAAGTGGAAACGAATATCGATGTGCTTGGTCCGAATGTTGACCGGTTCTTGGCAATGTTAATCGCAGAAGTGTTATCACAAAGAGAGTGGAACACTGTCGATAACTAACCCAAAGTCCCGCAGGGTCGAAGCCATCCAGAGCACTTGACTACAAAGAATCGGCCGCAAAGAACGCATTTCGGCCTCTGCGGTGGATCAGGTAACACTGCATCGCTTCCTTGAAGACCAGAAACAAGAGAAGTGCCAAGAAATTGGCAGTGCGAAGTGCTCTTCCTATCTATCCTCTGACCAATAAGTGCAGATCCGAAAAGGCTCTCAAGGAAAGACAGGATGAGGAAGAGTACCAGATACCATAGTCAATGGTAGCTCGAAGGTACCGGAAGATGCGCTTCACCGCCTGGCGGTGAGATACGCGAGGAGAAGCCTGAAATCGAGCACACAGACACACGGAGAAGTGTATGTCTGGTCTCGAGGCAGTGAGGTAAAGAAGGGAGCCGATCATACTTCTGAACTCCTTCGATCAATCGCTCGCCATCCTCATCTGGTCAAGATAGGTCAGAGAAGCCATGGAGTCGACACAGCTTCCCATCACTCATGTCGGCGCGCCAGAGGTCACGAGTGTACTTTCCTTGATGAAGAAATGTACCTCCCGAGTCCGCTTGATTTGGAAGCCAAGGAAGAAGGTCAACTCACCCATCATACTCATCTCAAACTCGGTGCTCATGACATCCGAGAACTGGGAAACCAGAGTATGGGAAGAGCCGCCAAAGATAATGTCATCGACATAGATCTGGACGAGCAGAAGGTCAGTGCCATGCCGGCGGATGAACAAGGTCTTGTCAACTTTACCCATCTCAAAACCATGACTTATCAAGTAGGACTTAAGCCTCTCATACCAAGCTCTGGGAGCCTGCTTAAGTCCATACAGCACGCTTTTGAAAGCTTGAAGACATGGTTAGGTAATTGGGGTTTTCAAACCAGAGGTCACGGACGAGACCTCTTCCTCAATAAGGCCATTTAGAAAGGCACTCTTGACGTCCATCTGGTAAAGCTTGAATCCCTTAGAAGCTGCAAAGGCAAGCAGGATTCTAATGGCTTCCAGTCTGGCTACAGGGGCAAAGGTCTCCTCGAAATCTAGACCCTCAACCTGGGAGAACCCCGAGCTACCAATCTAGCCTTGTTTGGGATGATTACCCCATCCTCACTGCTTGTTCTTGAACACCCACTTGGTTCCAATGATATTGTGGCCTCGTGGGGCTCAACAAGCGACAGACCTTGTTCCTCTCGAAATTTTCTAGCTCCTCATGCATGGCGTTGACCCATGACTCATCAGATAAAGCATGAGAAACATCTTTGGGCTCAAAGGAGGCAATGAAGGCAGAATGGAGACAGAATTGAGATAAGCGATTTTGAGCGGGTAACACGCTCGAAAAAGATCTCCAATGATCTCGCTCAAGGATGAACTTTCGGATGTGTCTAGGAGGTCCCGGGAGAGATGAAGAAGTGGCCTCTACCTCATGAGCTGACGAGGTAGGAATAGAGCCACTAGCTCCAGAGGAAGCAGAAGGCAAAGGCTGATCACCTCGAGGTGCGGTGGAAGACGGCACCTCAAGGAGTGGATGAGGACGGGATCGTAGACAACCGTCATCTCCATCGTCCTCATCATCCACAAAGATGGTCTCGGATCGCTCTAAAGAACTTGAGATATCTGGCCTAGTCCCCGTGGCCTCGTCGAAGGTCACCTCGCAGGACTCTACCATTTTGCTAGACTCGCAGTTCCAGACCCTATAAGCCCGCGAAGAAGTCGAGTAGCCTAGAAAGATACCGTCACAGGAACGTGACTCGAACTTGTCTAGGTTCCCAGACTTCAAGATAAAGCACTTGCAACCAAACACACGAAAATGAGAGACGCTGGGCTTTCGCCCGTATCTCAGCTCATAAGAAGTGCGATGCAAGAGTGCCCGAAGAAAAACTCGATTCGAAACATGGCACTTGATTGCAATGGCTTCAGCCCAAAACTTCCTCGGTGTAGAGTACTCATCAAGCATCGTCCCGCCATCTCGACCAAGGTACGGTTCTTCCTCTCCACAACGCCATTTTGCCGAGGGACGATGGAGAAGAGGCGGTGCTCTACACTGCCTCACCACAGAAACTCTCAAAGTAGGAATTCTTGAACTCCGTGCCATTGTCATCGCGAATCGCTCGAAGGCACCGTGAAGCTCAACAGAAAGCCTACTAAAAGACCTCGGAAAAGTGAAAACGTCTCATCCTTTGATGCTAAGAAAACACCCAAGAATACCTCGAGAAGTCATCGACCACAACAAGAACATACCACTTCCTCCGCCGATGACTCGAGATTTGGTCCAATCGGTCCATGTGGAGCAATTTGTCGGTGCATCGGTCATAGTAATGTGTGTGGGAGGATGAGAAGCGGCAACCATCTTGCCGCGTCTTGCGGCAAGGAGTGCAAACAAGATCTTTGACCATCTTGAGTTTCGCGGACCACTTAATGAGATCATGGTCGCTAACTCGGTCAAATGGTCAAATCCAATATGACCAAGTCTCCTATGCCGTAAAGAGAGATCGCGGGACTCGTAGCAACCAAACACCGGAGAGGATCACCGGAAGAATCGGAAAAATCAGCACGAAAGATCCTCCCATAACGAGAAATCCCATAAACCGGACTACCCAAGAATCAAGAATTTTGCAATTGTTTTTCTTAAAGCTCACCTCGAAACCGTCATCGTAAGTCGAGAAACGGAAAGCAAATTGTCCGCACTTACTAACCAAGGCAACATCCTTAAGAATAAAAGAAGCATTAATACGACAGTACCTTTTTGCGATGACGCCGCCTGACAAGCGTCTCAAGGTGATCGTCTCATCACCGGAGCGGGCTAGGAAGAGAACCAACGTGAGTCTCCGATCATATGAGCGAGAACAACCGAGTCTACAAGCCAAACCTTCTCCTTCCCTACCCGCGAACTCCGAGTCAAACAGAGTAAAGTCTCGAAGATGGGATAAATCAACAATGATTTTGGCACCCAATATCTTGAATAACACGCCGAAAGCGGATGAAGTAGTCAAGCACGATCGACCTCTATCTACCCTACGCTCTCAGAACTCAAAGCGAAGGTCTAAGAGTAGACCAGAAGTCGTTCTTCGGGTCCGATCGCTCTGAAGGAGAGAGTCGAGCACCGCAATATGTTGAACACGCCATGGTAGCTATCTCGATGGGGAAAACGAGATCTACCCTCGGGACGGCGGAAGTCACGATCGAAAAGCAAGATGAGGACGAAAACCGTAAAACTCGGAAAAACCAAGTCCTCGATCTTTGCACAAACCCATCGAAGAACCAAGCCTAGACCTCGTGTTGGTCTTAGGTGCACTCAAGGTCCGGGGCCGACCACGAATGCGCCTAAGAGACTCAACATGGTCTCTACGCGATCTTGGCGCTACCAAGCATCGATCGATTGTGTGTCCATCCTTCCGACGAAGGTGCGGTGATACTTCACCTTCGAGAGGTAGAAGCGACATGTGAAATTACCTTCTTGTCGAAATCCCACGGACATAGCCGCCGACTTGAAATGGACTTTCTCGGTCCTGGCTCGATCTCGATCACACACAGTGCTATGGGTGCGAGCACGGCGGTGGATGCTTCCTCATGTCCTCAAAGAGGTCATATCCTAGACCACGATTAAATCTGCAAATCTTAGATTGGTCTAGAATAAGATTGAGCTTCTTCTTGCCTCCTACAAATCTCTCGAGAGTGTTCATAAAATCGACACTCCCGAAAAGAGAGGTGCAAGAAGAGCAGGGGAAGAAGAGACAAGCAGAAGGTAAGGGAGCAAAAGAAGAACCAAAGAAGAGAGGGAAGAATGGCTTGTGCAAGCACAACCGACTCTGAAGGGATCCCCCATGCTAGCCGCTTGGTTCACGTTGCTAAGCGTCTCATCCTTACCACGAGGCTTCTCCCCTTCTCCACAATCATATTGCAAGCACAATGTGGCTTCTCTAGAAGGTCCTTAGTTAGCTTCACACATTTCTCATCCAAAGCAATCAAGTCGATTTTAGTTTGTTACACTTAATGCATGGTGAGCTAACAGGTCCTTAGAAGCAAACCGAGCCAACTTCCTTTCATGTTCAATCATATCTTGGCTGCTTTGGAGACGACTTCAAGTTCAAGCAGATTAACTTAGGACAGTTCGAGCATGAATCAATCGGCTCAAGTAAAGAAGCTTGTAGTTCAAGAATTTTATGATCTGCCTGCTTTAAGTTCATCTTCAAGTTATTGCAATTTTCACAAGACTCAGGCAGATCAAGAAGCATGGCATAAGATCCTCTAGCAAAGAATGTCCTTACCCTCACATGAGGTGGGAGAAATAGTCTCATCAAGAATAAGTAGGGTAATGACCATCCTACTCAACTCTAACTCAAAGAAGCGGACTAACATTCTCCACCTTAACACTATCAAGTTTGGAGGACACACTATCATGTGAGGTCCTTAACTTCTCCATATCAACTTGAGAAAGCGAGCATGTATCACAATCATCACTAGAAGGACAGATGTAAGAGCAATAATCTCTAGTGACGGTCTATCTATTTCCTTCTCTAACTCAAAGACACCTAGCCTTAGCTTTAGCATGAAAACCTCCTAGCTTAAGAAAAGCATGATTGAGCTGTTCAGAGGTGGGATCTACCTCGTCCGAGTCGGAGTCTGTTCATTGTCAGCCGGAGTTCGCCCTCGAGGTCATGAAGCACATCTTGGGAGAAGTCGTCGCCGCCATCCTTGGGCTCTTGGTCACCCGTCCGTCATCGTCGCTCCATCCCTCCACCTCGCCGAGGTCGAGGTCGTCAAGCGGGAGGACGCGATGGAAGAGCTTCTTGGCTTTGCCGGTTATGAACTTCTTCTTCTTTGGGCGTCTGGTGAAGGCTTCTTGTTGCAGTTCTTGTCGGTGTAGTCGTTCTTGCCCGAACGCCGTAGTCGTTCTTGCCCTTCTCGGTTTGGGGCAATTTGCTCGGATGTGGTTGGGGCCACCACACTCAAAGCAAATCACGGGTCCTCCTCTCTTCTGTCCCTCCTCCTTTGTAAGCGTGGGAGAATCTTGAGCAAGGAGGGCAAGTTGCTCATCCATAAGTCGCTCTAAGCGATCATCGGTTATGTCTGAGAGAGCGACAAGGGAGAAATTGCAAGAGGACTCGGTTGAAGCGGGATCGGTGACCAAGGCCATCGATTGTGACTTCGACCCTCGAGACAACGTCAATCTCGTGAGTCTTGAGGCGTGAGTACTGGCGCATCAAGAGTCAAGGTCGAGAGGTCTGTCGTGTCTTTGATGGTGGTCACTTTCATCTCCCACACGCGCAGATCGAGTCTTTGTAAGTATCGACGAGCGTTGTCCGAAGTCGGGTATGTGAGACCGACCGCTCGGAGGTTGCTCAAGATCTTGTGAAAGCGTCTGAAGCACTCATCTAAGGACTCACCAAACAAGCATCTCAAATTTGTTGTATTCTCGTTTGAACCGGTCTGTCGAACCGTCTTGATCTGGGTGGTGCCCTCATGGTATCGTCGAGGTCACCCAGATATCGTAAGCGGACGACAGGTGAGATATCTTGATCAAACTCGCTCGACTCAAACCACGGATGATGATGTTCCTTGCCTTAGCATTCGCCTCAACATCGGCCATGTTCCGGCATTGATGTTCTCATCGGCAGAAACAATGAATCGTACCTTGACCTTCCGCCGGATGGCATACCCACAGGCTGGATGTATGTCTCCATTCGGCTCTTCCGAAGGGGTGTCGATGCCATCGAAAAGCAGGCGGCTTGGTCGAGTACTTGTCCATCGCCACGGCTCTTGAGACGGTTAAGATCTATTGAAAAGAGCTAACGGCTCGATACCAATTGAAGGACCGGAAAGGCGACTAGAGGGGGTGAATAGGAGCACGAATCTTTTTCGCAAAGAATGGATTCAACTTATAAATTACTCCAATAGCTATGAGAGCTATGAAGATCAATGATTAAGCCACGAGGAAGTCTTATGTTGAATCCTCCTCACCCCCAAAGCTCAAAGCAAACAAAAAGCGAGGAAGAGCCGAACAAATCGGGACAATCGGTACAACCACGGGCAAATGGCGGTTGTACTGCATGATCGGCTACAATCTAGAACAAGCGGCGGTTGTGCATGATCAGACAACCGCAGATGTTAAGCCTTGTTCATCCGATTGTCTGGAACAGCAAAATCCGCTCGGGTTTCAAAAGCGAAAATCAACGTAACTTTTGATCTGGCGGCCAAACTTGACCAAATTTGGAACACACCTTCCTAAGGATGTTAGGAACCTATTCCAAGAAACGATTGAGTAGATCCATCCACAAAATCTCAGGAATCAACCAAAAACGGAAGAGCGAAGAACGAAACAACCCAAAAAGAAATCTTAGATTTAAACCATGTTTGCTCTTCGGGAAATCGATCAAAAGATCTTGTGGCACTAACCCATCATAGAACAACTCGTTTTGAGGCTTCCCAACAAGAAACAACAAGAGACTCACAAAATCAAGAAATCATCAAATGGGAGTCACGAAGAACAGAACAAGAGTTCGAGAGACAAACTTCAGATTTCATTCATTGAATCAAAAGCGAAAAACACATAGATACATCCCCATACGCATGGACATTAGAACCAGAGGGATGATTACATGTAAGCTCAATCCATCTCCTCACTCTCACAACTCAAGAACCAACACTCATCCATTCTAGAGGGGAGATGAACACAAAACCAAGAAGGGGACAAGCAGGAGCACTCCTCCGCCTACACCTCCACCCTCAACAACTAAAGAGCAAAAGAGAAATAACCTCACAAAGCCTCTTTTGACTCTAAAACCCTAATTCCACCCAAGTGCTCCAGAGGGCATGCAGCCCTCCTCTCCTTTTATAGCGCTGGCTAACGGGTCTCCGCCTACATTCGCCCGCTATGTCCAACTGAGTCCGCCCGCTTGTGCGGACCTTGCAAATTTCCGATTCGCTTCTCGCACCTTAAGGAAGCTTCAGCTCCTTGTCTCAAGACGCCGCAACCACCTCGAGTCCACGTCGTCTTGACACATCGACCGTTCGACCTCGGCGCCACTGCGCTTAGTCCGATCCACCGTGTCTCGCCACGACTCCACTCGGCGTCCCCGCACCACACGCATAAGAACACGAAACCGGAACAAGTTCTTCACAACTTGACCTAGCGTTAGCTCAAACATGCAATATGCAACACATATGCATGAACACACTTGGATATGACCTATCCCAAAACTCAAATCACCAAAATGGCGAACCTCACAATACAATCGGTATAAGCGCCATGTTACCCGGCGGATCAACCGCACTCCGGTCGTCTCGCTCCAATACTGCGGTCGTTCGATTTCCAATGAAGACCGAACTCGAAAAAAACAACTTCTCGGAATTCTTCAACGCCATTTACCAATCGGTACAACCGCCTCATGATCGTACCGCCCATAACACGCCGGTCGTTCGATTATCTGGCGATACGATTGACTTCATGAAACGCGCGTGAACGCGCATAGCGACATGGTCCGACCACACAAACCAAACTCGATCGACCTAAAACCTTTGTCAATTACTCATCACTTTCATGGAGACACGACCACATGGTCTCTCAAGATCCATACTTCTTCAAAGCACCAGCTGTAACTTTATGATTGACAGCAATATCATCCACAACTAGAATGTTTTTGCCTAATAGTACACTTCAAAGAACCAAAGAAACGTACGAACTATCTGGTTTAAACCTCTTTTGATTTAACAATCTACATCATAGCTAGAGTATTTAAGCATGGAATCTCTAGTCCAATTATATAGATTGTAGATCACAATGCTAACCCTGCAAACTCGACCATATTTATAGAACAACCTAAATTGCAGCGAGCAACAAGAAGCAATCCAACCACCGTTATTTGTTAGCACCAACAAACAACATAACGTGCAATCTCCATAACAGCGGTAGGGTGGGCAAGAAAGCGCCCTATCCAATAAACCTCTGATTTCAAATTCTCAATCCCTAACCGAGAAATCTCCCGTGCCAACAAGGGTCATTAAATCATCCAAATGTACCTCAAACCTCCACAAAGTACAATGGCATGTGTTCAACAACAAAGAAACTTACGAGCAAGACCTAAATCCTCAATCTTAACCTAATTTTTGATCGATTAACCGCCTAGACATCAAGAACGAAGGACAAATGGTCGATTCTCTAGAGGCAACGAGGACTAACAGAGGACAAATAAACCCAACTAAAATGTCCAATTCTCGCTATGAGCATCAATCGAAGATCCAAGAATGGTATCGAGCGCGCCACAGTTAGGGGCGGTCGCGGAAGCGAGGCGTCGGCGGCTTGGAGGAGGTGGCGAGGCGCTTCCATTGGCGGCATGCATGGATCGCCTTGGGGTACTTGTCCATGATGCACCTTCTTGAGCGCCAACGTCGGCGCTAGCAGCGTCTCCGTCCTCACTATCTCGACTCCATCCTCCTCTGCTTCAAGATCCCTCCAGGAGGGACCGGACTTCTTGGCGTCTCCGCCCTGGGCTCGATGGCGGCAGCGTGGATCCGGTAGGAGGCCGGTGGGCGCCTCGGGAGGCGGTGGTCGGAGCTGGGTACAGGAGGATCGGTGGTCGGCCGGAGACGGGAGGAGGCGCAGTCGACGCCGGGGGACGAGGAGGCGGCTCGGGCGCGGCAACCACACGAGGCTGACGAGGCAGGTGGTCGGCCTGCTCACCGTGGGGAAATTGGTTGGGAGGCGGCCAGAGATGGGGCAGGGGATTTGCTATGGGGTGGCAAGATACAGCAAGCGGGGCGGCGGCACGAGAGAACACGCATACTGGCGTGAAAGTGTGATGGCCAAAAAAACAAGAGGAAGCGGCTGGGAGAATTTAGGGTTTTGATTAACCCCTCTCTCTCTCCCTTAAATAGGTGTGAGGCTGATGCCCTCTTGGGCCATGGGCCAAAAGGCCCACCATTGACCCCCACTTTCCACCAGATTCTAATTATCATTATTATTATTAATTCAATAATTACTGACTCATAATACAGGATATTACAGTATGTATTGTATTTGAGAAACTAAAACTAAAAATAAAATATTTTTGACTTGGGCATATGGTTGATGGTGTGGTTATCGGGTGTGTGGTTGTATGCCTAAGTCAACAAGGGCCAAACATTTTGGACACTGACCCAAGCACTTTTGTGTGCTAACCACATGAGAGGGATATGGGACCTCTCTTGACTTAGTACTTTGGCGTGTGTTGGCTCCGAGTCGCAAGAGGTTGTGTGTGTTGTGTATAAAAAGAAATGTGTTGTGTGTGTTGGGTGTGATGGGGTGGTTTCCTTTCTAGGTTCCCCACCTCGAGGAGCATCGATAAGTTATCTCTCTGCCGATGACTCTGACACAACGTGTGGTTTCCATCATGCAGGCGACTCGTAGTTAATACACAATATTGGAAAACGTCTCGTAGAACTTAGCCTTGCCGGCATACCTAAGGAAGTGTGCTCTATTGCATGGCAAAAGGGCGGTCTAGCGTGTGGGTACATTGGTACACCCCTGCAGGGTATAATCTATTCGAATAGCCTCGTCCTAGGTTATGGACACGCTTGGTTAGGTCTGTACAAGAGTTAGACTCAACATTTTCGATAAAATTTGAAATTGGGTGATACAAATGGGTAATTCGTGCTATGTTGTGGTGGCTATTGGGAAGTCACCTCTAGGATGTTATTTATGCTTATAATTGTTGTCTCACTATTATTTAACCAAATAAAAACAGATTTGTCAAACTGCCTTCAATCTATTACATATTGCAAATGAAATATTGCTTGGTGCGTTAAATGAACCCTATGGCTTCTCCTTTGATTCGGCTTGCATGTAGCTGTGTATAGGTTTGTTATGCGTAAGTCTTGTGAGTACATTTTTGTACTCAACTGCATTGTTTAATTGTTGCAGAGGGTGTTGACCCCCAAGGGGTTAACTATTGTGAGACCGACTTCGTACAGGACGACTAGCTTGGCGGCCCGGTCGGTTGCCTTGTGGGTAAGGGCAAACCGGTTGGCTTTTATTTATCGCCATCTTATGGTTTTTGTTTCCACTGCTATTTTGTTATTTACCTTGTCTTTGGCTGGTCGGCCCCTTTTGTAACAACTCTATTATGTGTATGTCCCTTGTGATGTAATTTGAAGACTCGGTATTGTAATGTCTTGTGTATGGAGTTGATGCATAATTTTTGTACGGGGTATGTGTGCTGCAATTCTGGGAAGTACATGTACGCCAAGGCGCGGGATATTTGGTTTGTGATGCTAGGACCAATTGGATGGTCAAGTGTTACAAGCTATATACCCTGGGTCCTCACAATGGCTAAGTAGACTAATCGTATCTAACCAACCCACGTTGGTGCTATAAAGATACCAACTAATAATTAACCATGCTAAGGTGATAAAAGATCAAGTAATATGATAAGCAAGGTGGACATAAGCAAGTAGGTGTATAACTAATCCCAAAGTATTTAAAGAATTAAATACTTGAAATAACATACAATAATTTGAATAAAGTAGTTTTGAAAAATTGGGTTCAACATGGTCAAAGGTACAACTTTCCTTAAAATATGTCTTGGTACTGGTCTTGAGCTTGATCGACTCATCCATCCTCAAAAGCTCCCGAAGTAACAACGTCTACTTGCAAACGAAAGAGAAAATCCAACTAATTACAAAACAAAGCAACAAATAAACTCCAAAAATTAAATAAAAATCACAGGAAGGTGGGGCTTGGATTTAGATGAATTTATAAACTTGAATTGGCTCAATCGGAGTTTGTATGAGGAACTCGAAAGATTTAAATCTAAGAAAAAGAGAAAGAAAACACTATTTTGGATTTTCATAATTTTCTTTCTAAAGGAAATTCCGAAATATTGCATCAGCATGTCGTCAGCAATGCATTTCGAAATTAAAAGAAAATCCCATAAATAAGAAATAGAGACTGATAGGTGGGACCCTTGGTCTATGGACCGGGTCTATGGGTTTGGCTCACGATCTATGGCTTATGGGTTCATGGAACAGTGAACTTACATGTAGGGCTCACATGTTAGTGAGTAGGTCTACTGTGAACCAAGTCCACGTGGATTAGCTCTAATGTGGTTGTGGGTGAGGGCTGACGCAGCACTGACGTGGCGGACATGTGGACACAAGGGTGAGGTGGCGCGGACATGGCAGACACATGGCGACCACGTGGCTTCCACATCGACTCAACGGCAGCTGCAGCTCGAGAATCTAAGGTCGTCGGTGTTAGGGGCCACAACGGAGCAAGCAGAGGCGCACAATAGGTAGCTGAGGCAACGGGGATCCCACCATGTGGTCT
Organism: Phyllostachys edulis; assembly: GCA_036346405.1. Lineage (NCBI taxonomy): Eukaryota > Viridiplantae > Streptophyta > Magnoliopsida > Poales > Poaceae > Phyllostachys > Phyllostachys edulis. The sequence goes on from CM070545.1 coordinate 72,415,606, forward strand.
GCGGACGCAAGGGGATGACAGAGTTGACCAACGGCGAGACTTGAGCGGCGGCAGTGCACGGTCCTCAATGGAATCGGAGTTTCGACGATGCTCCAGCGAAATCAAAGGATGGGCGGTGTAGATTAGGTCCTTGCAATCTAAACGGAGGTGATGGCGAGAGACGAGGAACACCAAAAGCGGCGAAAAACAACAACAAGCGCTTCAGGGGCTACTTCGCATCCCGATGCGATTCTGGCGACGAAAAGACTCAAGCAAGGTGGCGGCTAGGGTTTTCGAGGGCGATGTGGCTCAAGGTGTAGAAAATGAAGGCCGCTGGGTCTAGGGGTGAAAACGGATTAGATAGTTTCCGTCCGATCCAGACGAAAATGGATTCGGATGGTCTCGGATCGGATTTTTTTTTATAATTTTCGGATCGAAAACGGATTCAGATTTTTTTTGGGAAACGGAAATGAATACGGTAGGCATGATATTCAGCGGATACAAATACGGATTCAGATTATCCGAATAAGAACACATCCAGATATCCAGGATTTTCTTACCAACCTGAGCCCAGCCCACTCACCAGCCGACCCACCACAGTCCAATCAAGGCCGAGCCGGCAGAGGCGACGCACGGGCCAAAGGCACGATGAGGCGCAAGAGAGGCACAGGTGGACCAGGCCATGGGGGGCGGCCCAAGTCGGGAACAGCGCCAACCGAGGGGCTCTGCAGGCGCAACGAACAGGGAGGCGCGAGTCAAGCAGCAGGTGGCATCAAGGGGTAGGCGTGGCCGAGTGGGAAGGAGGCGCTTGACAGCGCAGGCCTTGGTCTGAGACCGGTGCGAGGAGGAGCCATGGCGGGTAGAGCCATGAGCAAGCGTGTGAGGATCGAAGTGGGCCATAGAGCCGGGGTGAATGAGGACAAGCGTCGGTCGAGAGCAAGGGCGGGCAGGCGTGGCTAAGCTGGGAAGCAGGAGGAGTTAAGGCGCCATGGAGAAACACCAAGGGGAGCAATGGAGAACTAGAGAAGTGAGAGGAAGGAGCTTGGGGAAAAGGAGGCAAAGAAGAAGAAAGAAGAAGCGTGGGTGTGTTCGGCTGGGGAAGGAATAAGGAGAGAGAAGGAATAGGGAAGTAGGGGATTAGTTTAGGAAAAAGAGAAAAGATTAAGAAAGAAGTGAGAAATTAAGTAAATAGATAAATTTTAGTGATGTTTAATCATAGAAGATTTAGCAATAAAAATAAGCACCCATAAAATTAATTATCGACGCTGTAAAATTATTAGATCAAATAAATTTATAAGCCGCGTGCGGATAAATAGCGGTAGACAGACCAGTAGAAATTAAACATACGAACTCCGATTCCGTCGATTCTAGTTCCTAAATTATTATAAATTCATAATCTTTCTTTTGGTTCTCTTTTTATAAGTTTTGGATTTTATTTGATTTTCTGTTATTTGTTTATCACGTTTCGCGCGTGTAGAGTCTGACGCCGCCGATACCAGTTTGGACCAACCAGTAGAAGGCGAGTCTCCTTTGAAAATTCTGTACCCATTCTGACCAAATTACGTGCATTTTCAAGGATTTCCAGTGTGCGCGCGTGGAATTTTTGGTTGTTTTGGGGTTTTGGCGCGTGAATTCCATGTTAAAAACTGGATGGTAGAGTGAGAGCAACAACACGCACAGTGTTGCTGCTGTTGCTGCTGTTTGACAAAGGACACAGTTTATAAAACAGCCTCTCTCTCTTTTACAATTTCAAATGGATATCATCAAATATTAAGATGCACACATACTTGACGAAAACAGTTTACCTAGTGCACAAATATAGCTTCTTAAATGGATATTTTGGATTCTTGGCATTATTGAACTATGTATGTCATGAATGAACTAGGTGTGATGAGCTAAGTGTGAACTACGTTTTATGTATGTGATGAACTAAGTTTTATGTATGTGATGAACTAAGTTTTATGTATGTTGACTTGTGAGTTATAACTTATGAGCTAAATATGGTACACTAAGTGTTATGTTTGTGATGAACTAATTAATGCACCTTGCTAGTGTCAATGTTATGTGTGGTTGGCTGGTTGCTGAAAATATAAACAATTCGTGAATGTTTGCATCAAACAAACTAGTTATATGTTTTCGTTAATTTCTAACATGCAATTTAAGGGGTTTTCATGTTTCGAATAAATATCCGTGACTGTATTCGTTTCGATTCATATTCGCTCTGTATTCGTATTCGATATTATTCGCATCCTTATTCGTATCCGGGGTATCTATATTCGTATCCGCATCTGGGGAAAAATATGAAAACAAATATGGCAGAGCCATTATCCGCCCGTATCCGATCCGTTTTCACCCCTACGCGGGTCCTTTTAAAGGTGGCGATGAGGTGTCCCAAACAAACACGGCGGTGGAGTCATGTCAGACTCGGAAAAGGAAGTTAGGGGCAAGTAGGACACTCCTGACAGGTGGGACCCACCTGTCAGCTACAGCGAGGAGGGCGTGAAGATGGGCTACAGCGTGTGCGAGTTGGGCTAGGTGGATTGAGCCAAAGAGAGAAAGGAATGGGCTGGCAAAAAAATCAGCCCAAAGGTTTCCCTGAGATTTTAAATAGCTTTTCTATTTTAGAAATACCAGAAAATACAAATGGAAAATTAAAAATAGCAAATGAACTTGGAAAATTTTCAAAAAAATCTGGAAAATATTTCCAATCACAAAGAAGTCAAATAATATAGTTTTGGATTTAATTGATGTTTAAATTAGTCACATTAAATCATTTTGACTTTAAAAGTCCCATTTAAGCTTTATTAAATTCAAATAAAATTAGGATGTTACAAACCTCCCCCCCTAAAGGAATCTTGACCCTGAGATTTAGACTAACTAGAGAAAAGGCTAGCACAAGCTCTGAACATGTCCTCCCACGCTTGATTTACTCTTTCAGTCTGTTCATCCGTCTGAGGGTGATAAGCAGTACTAAAATTTAAATTGGTCTCCAAGCTTCATGCAAACTTTGCCAGAAACGTAAGGTGAACTGGGATCCTCGATCTGACACTATCTTCTTGGGCATACCATGCAAACTGAAAATCCTTGACATACACAATTATGCAAGACAATCTCCTGAGTAAGGGGTTTTGACTGGTAAGAAATGCGCTACCTTAGTCAAATGGTCCACTATTAGCCAAATGGAATCATAACCCGGTTGAGTTCTGGGTAAACCGGTGATAAAATCCATATCGATCTCTTCCTATTTCTATTTTGGAATTTTCAAGGGCTGCAACAAGCCTTCTGGTCTCTGATGTTCTGTCATTACTCTCAGACACACATCACACAGGGCAACAAACTCTACGACTTCTTGCTTTAGATTTGGCCACCAAAATTTATTCTGATACATCTTGGTGCTCGCAGGGTGAATGAAATACTTCGAATCATGAGCCTCCTTTAAAATCAGTTATCTCAAACCATCAATGTCAGGCACACAGTTATGTCAATTGATCCAAAGTGTATCCTGATAATTCTTAGTAAAATCTTTGAACTTTCCTTCTTCCATCTTGAGCTTAATATCCTTAATCACAGGATCATTTTGTTGGACATCACGAATCTACTTTTCCAACGTAGACTTTACTTCTAAACTGGCCACAAATCCTTCAGCTACAACTTCTAACTTTAATTTCTGAAATTCTTCGTGAAGTTCCGGGAGATTATCTTTTATTTTCAAAGCATTACAGTAGCTCTTATGGCTTAAAACATCTGTCACAACATTAGATTTATCGGGATGGTAGTGTATTCCGAGATTATAATCTGTTATTAACTCCAACCACCTTCTCTGCCTTATATTCAGGTCAGACTAGATGAAAATATACTTCAAACTCTTATAATCCGTATATATCTCACAACGATTATCAATAAGATAATGACGTCTAATTTTCAAAGCATGCACAATGGCAGTTAATTTCAATTCATTAGTATGATAGTTCTCTTCGTGAGGTCTCAGTTGTCTAATCTTTGACGCAATGCATCACAATAGATATCGAAATCTTTTCAGATATTTGGCAGTACTAGCATTGTGGCTGATGTCAAACGCTTCTTCAGCTTCTAAAAACTTTCTCCACAAACTAAGTCCAAGCAAACTTTTTCTCTTTCTTCGATAACTACGTAAAAAGCTTAGCAATCGTTGAAAATCCTTCAATAAAACGGCGATAATACTCTGTCATTCCCAAGAAACTGTGAATCCGAGTCACCGTCTTGGGTGGCTCCCAATGTAACACTGCTTTCGTATTTCTTCTTAGATCAAGTTGCCAAATATATATTTTAAGATTTCTTAACGAGGGTAAGATTGAAGAGTTCAAAAGGTTCCAAATGTATTGTGGGGGAGCAATAACCAATCTGTACAATTATAAGGCTACCTAAAGAAACTTGTGATCAGTTGTTGGAAGGAAACATGGTAAAAAAAATAGGACACTGCCAGAAGAAAAAGAGAAGAAAACACCAATAAAAGACAACGCAACAAAAGTAAAAGTGTGCCCCAGGCCTAGACCGTCCAGAGCGCGTGACCTCGAGCTGAAGACAACTCTACGGCTTAGCTACGGGGTCAAAAGTGCAGGGAACCATATTCACCATGATTGCCTCTGCACACTACTGTCGCTCACTGTGACAAGCACAAGTTACAGCACGGCGTACGTTGGTAGACAGATACACAGACTCTGATCTGATCATCTGGTGCGCATAGTGACGCAATGATGGACGATACACCACGATGTGACGGCTCGACGCCACGCTTCAGACACCTTTACGTTACGGCCACGGTGGGAATCATACGTAGCGTAGTTCTGATTTTACTGTTTCACACGTTACTACCGGGCGATTTTTACTGTAGTATCTATTGACTCTCAGTCGAACGATACGCAGGATCCATTTCCTCACCGTGGTAGTAGTAAAAACAAGCAGCAGCAGCAGCGGCCCCCAGGTATGAGTGAAGAAGCAGTAGATGCGGCGACTCCGACGCCACCATCTTTTCGCCGTCGGAGCAGGGAGGCCTGCGACTGCAGAGCCAGGCGCAACCGTTACAGTTTGGCACTGTTGGGTTTGGACGCCATGGCTTTTTTTCCGGAGGAGAGCAGCGCTTTTGCGCCCAGTGTTGTCATGTACCGTGCCGCTCGAACAGCGGCGTCGCTCAATTTAGCCGTCCATGAATTTGGCGAGCTGGCGGGCTTGCTTAGGACCATCCGGAGTAGTATCGGTTAAGGCCTCGTTTGGATCGAAGCATTTGCAAAAGGATTCCAGAGGATTTACGCTGGTGTTTGCGAGACTCTCGTACCACTTCTGTGAAAATTTTACACGCCAAACGGACCAAATAGATTTTGACATAAACCCAAATTTACTCTTTGGGGTACAGTAGTGCACGTAAGAAACAAAAAAAAAAGATCAGGATCCTCTTGATTGAGTGTACGCTTAAAAATGCAGGCCCATGCACCATGTCCATGATACTGGTTGGTCCACAAGGATTAGTACAAGAGACCTTCAATAGCCGTATTGTACCTGTACAGCAACTCCATCCACCATCAGCCACTAAGCTATATATCAATGTCCATGATTTCGTGTTACCATACGCACAAGCATAACAGCTCAGGGCTCTTCTCAGGTCAGTGTGAGAGGCAACCGTTCATGTGACATTATTGAATACCAACTGATTATCTGTATCACAAACCACACAACACCATGATTGATTGGAACAGCGTGGAGATACCCCAAGTTCAGTATTGTAACAGTGTAGAGATCACATCGAGATCCATATCCAAAATAATGGCTGGGGTCAACCATAATATAGTGTTGCTTGGAGGAAGATGGCCGATCTTGAATAATGGGGGCATCAGATTACGCCTCTCAGCTGAAGAAATTGAGCATATCTTTACACGACTATTGCCTTGTAGGTATAATCAGGACTATGTCGTTTGAGAACACATTTTCTGGCTTCATACACAAAAGAAGAGCTAACTCGGCGCTCAATATACTTGTAAACCTATTAGCATTTCAACTATACACCAGGGCAAGGTAGCAGCAAAAGCATTGAGCCTACAATTACTAGAGAGTAGGGGGAAGAAGGAAAAAAAAGGACTGGGCGAAAGGGTGACGGAATAATACATAATTGTATAGCTCAACTTCGCAGCATTTTGGCAGAGCATTAATATCTGTGAGAGATGCTCTGCTTGTCTCGGTCCCAGGCAGCCCTCAAAGTGTCATAAGAGTGCTTTCCTTTAACCACTCGCTGCGATTCTTGTCGAGCTGGGCTGCTGTAGTCCTGAAAATGTTGTTGATCATTTGGCATTCGCCAGCTCCTGCTCCCAGAATCGCTACTTGGGGCCGAAACAGAGCCAGAATCGACAACCATGTCACCCTCTAGTATGCGAAGAACCTAGTAAAAAGATAAGGGGTAAACATTCACATAATTCAGTTTACCAATGGATATTTAGGAAAAATACTTGCAGATTGAGCCCAGAAAGAACTAACATGAGACATGCGAGGCCTTGAATGAGGATCACGTCGTATGCACAGGTTTGCAGCATGCAACATGCAAGAGACCTCATTTTCGCAGTAGCGGTCCTCCAAGCGTGGGTCTATGAGCTCATCAATTGCATACTGCTCCAAGAAGGGGCGTGCCTGTTATAATTCACTCTTTGTGAGTTCAAACCAAGCAGGGCAAATGGAGTAAAGCACTCCTAACACTCCATGTACACAATTTTGACATAGCTGTAAAATTTATGTTGCTAATTCTGAAACCTTCAAACAGAAGTTTATCTGTCAAAAGAGAATGTCTCTAATTAATCGCAACCAAAACTATGACACAGACCGTCCTAGAAAATGGAGCTCCTCAGACCATATATAATTAACACTAGTCTTAAACATCCTAAGTCCTAACCATCTGAAATGACTTGTCACAAGAAATGATGACTGGAAAACTCACCCATTCAGTTAGAAACTGCTGGCCCTTAGGTCGGTTAATGTCAACAGCCTTACGACCAGTGACAAGCTCCACTAACACAACCCCAAAACTGTAGACATCAGCCTTCTCTGTTATTTGTCCACTCTGCGCGTATTCTGGTGCCAGATAACTGCAAGGAGTCGTAGAGAGTCTCTATCAGTGCTCAAAACTGACCCTGACAAGAAAATAAAATTGCAAATCTCAATATGTACCCAAATGTGCCGATGACTCTTGTTTCAACACCCATGTCTCCATCAGGTTGCCATCGAGCCAGACCGAAATCTCCAACCTGTCAGACCATTATTGAGAAACTTAAAACCCTATCATGAAATTATGAAGTCAACAGTCATGCATAATATAAGATTGGAAACTTGGCAGAAGACAACGAACAGAGAAACATAGATGCTAGTCAGATAATACGGGGAAGTACCACGAATAACTGTTGCAATTCAATCCAATTTGCACTAGATCCTATTATCATCCAGAAAAGTGTAGTGGCAAGATAGGCCAACTCAATTCAATATGAAGTATGGCTTCATCATTGCATATTTGCATCAGGAACAGAAACTTAAAATGATATCTGGAAAGATGTTTAATGCAACAAACAGAATGATGATACTTATTTTTACATTCCATTGATTCCAATAGGCAAATGCAGACCGTACCAGTGGTTCAAAATCATGTGTGACAAGGATGTTGTTTGGTCTCATGTCGCGATGGATTATGCAGCCAACTCTACATTCCTCATGTAGGTACCGCAACCCTCGAGCAGCACCAACTGCAATCTTTTGTCTAGCAGCCCATTCCAATGTTCCTCTATTATTGCGACCTGGAAGATATTTCAAGGATAGCTTAACAAAGATATATATATGGCTTATATCACTAACTTTTGCTCCATTGTTGGTACAAGACAGAACAGAAAGAGGCAAGTCAAGATTACAAAAGACTACTGGCATGTAGCTAAAAGCTACTAACTGCAATAGTGGGCTTGCAGACAAAAAAGTACCTTAACAGGACTAGCTATTTTCTATAGATAAATGCAAGAGAGAGAAAATGGTCTTACCATAAAGATGTGAATCCAAGGATCCATTGCAGATGTACTCATAAACCAGCAAACGCCTCCTTTCCTCGACACAAAAACCAATCAGCATAACAACATTCCGGTGTTGTGCGCAACTCAGAACTTCCACCTCTGAGCAAAATTCAACATCACCCTGGGAACTAGCAAGCTTATGTTGCTTGACAGCAATTGCCTGGCCATCAGGAAGGACACCTCGATGAACAGATCCAAATCCACCTTCAGCCAAGAAATTTGCTTGGGAGAAACCACCAGTTGCAAGTTCGAGTTCAGCATAACTAAACCACCGAGGAGGTTTTCCAAAAACAGGTGCCTTGTGCTGACATATTGAGCACAACGGAGGTGGTCCTGGAGGTGCACTCCTAGCCAACGAGACAGCATCCCTAACGTTTCCTCGGAAGTTTAAGTCTGATCTGCTTCTGATAGAACTAATTTCATTCAATAGATCCAGTTTGGAGATCTTCTCAAGCAAAGCATCTGCTGTTGGAGTGCGAGTTTTTCGTGGACCTTTTCCAAGTGATCTTGAGGATGCAGATCCCTGTAGAATGTCAACCATCCATGGCTGAAGTGAGAAAGTTGCTGGAGGGCTCAATGTTTCACTGTCGGAATCAGAAATATTGGCATCCGAATGCTGAATCTTATCCTTTGCCACTTGTGCCTCTTTCTTCAGAGAGCCATTTGTTTCAGAAGCACAAAAAGGGGAAGTCCCAGGATCTGAACTTGAGACAGAGGATGTTCCAGCTTCAGTACTTCCGAAAGGCGTCGCTAAGTCCGGGCTGCTATTTGGTGTTACAGATGGTCCTCGAATTGAACTCCGTGGCTCTTTTACATCAGATGTTGTTTTACCAACAGAACCATCCAACACAGTTGGAAGTGAACAAGATGCTTTGGCCTCTTTATCGGGAGATCCCACAAGATTCAGCCGGAGAACTTTAGGCTGAGAACGCTTCATAACAACAATGTTGCACTGTAGCTCTTCCACGCAAAGTTTCTCTTCATGCTTCAACTCCCTAAGCAGCAGCAACATGGACAGCTAAGCAAACAGAAAATAAAAGGGACTAGGTTGTACAGAAGAAAACTACTGTACTAGAAGTTGACCATTACTTATCTAGCACAACCCAGCTTGCTTGTGCTCGCTTAGACTCAGCAGCTACAACACCAGAAGGAGACCCGGATACAACCTTCATCTTCACATTAACCTACACAAATGAAAATAGCCATAGATAAAACATGCAAGTAAATGACAGGAGTCAAGCAAACATATACAGAAGCAGTAACTCTGACTCCAAACCTTGTTTGCATCATAAACATCATGAAGTTTAAGCATCATTTGCGAACACAGCTCTGAGATATCTGACTTCTGATCCAACATGTTCTTATGGCCACTTGCGCAATCCCCCGCAAAGAGCGGAAAGCCCCAGAACTTCCTGCCTGAAATAGAGGAAAAACATAGTGATATTTCAGGCCACTAACCCACAACTCAGGGAAGCACTCAACCGGGAAAAAACAAGGACGGTACTGAACAAAGTGCAGCAACTTCAGTGATCATGGTAAGAGAAGAGTTAGGAATCAATGATGACAGTCTATATATGGATTGAGCCGTGCAAGCTAAAGTGCACAAATGTATTTATTATAGCAAGCGCAAAAGCTAAGCCCCAAAAACAACACAACAGTACAACAGAACTGTATGTGCAAAGGATTCGTAGGAATGCAAGGAAAAGGAAACAAAACCAGAGCTATGCGTCGGGATGACGACGAGGAGTATGATGCTGCCACCGGGCTGCACGACGTGCGTCAAGGCCCACACGATGGCCGTCTTCGAGATCTCCCTCGTGGCTGCACGCACCGCCACCACCACCTTCTCCGCCACAGCAGCACCGCCCTTCTCCACCACGGCCTTCCCCTTCCTCTGCGGCAGCAGCTGCTGCTGCTGAGTAGAGCTCACCATCAATCCCCTCTCTTCCTCTCCAGCAGCAATGCCTACAAATCCAGAACCTCACTCTAAGCAGCAGCCCAAGAACTACTCACACCAACACAAGAAGCAACCAAAGCAAACTAGTAGTAGTAATGCACTAATGCCTAGTACAAACAACACAACTACCACTCCGAGTACTTTAATGCCAATGGGGTATAGGAGGAGCTAGTACCGAGCTACTGACAGTTGCCACCAGAGTTCGACACCGAACCTGTTCACAGAACCAAAAGGCGAAGCCGAAGACCAGTAAAGATTGCGGTAATGTAACTAAAAAGGAGGCGCCCTTTCCTCCTCCACTGGGTCCCGACGCCCGAGCGGGCTGCCGCTGCTGCGGATTTGAGAGAAAGATCGCTACTTTATGGCTGGCCGCAGAGGGGGCACACCATTGCGCCTGTGAATGTCCTCGCCGCCACTGTAGCCGGGGTAGGGACACGGGGAAGAGGAAAACCAAAGGCAGCAGAGGTGAGCGAGCGAGCTATCTCTGAGACGAGGCGACCCCGCCTCTCCCTTGCGTTAAACTGGTCAGATTGCACAGTGACGCCTCCTCCACCTAGCCTGCACGATTCCCGGCACGCCGTAGGAATCCCCCCAAATTATTCGAAATCGTTCGAATCATCGCAGATCTCACCGCGCTCTACGCCTCAAAATTGGCCTCCGCGAGTGGGATAAAACCGAGTCAAATTTTCTCCAGAGATCTCCCCATCCCCATATGTTAAGCGAGCGAGGAAGATCTCCGACGAGAGATTTGACTCGCATTTCCTTCCATAAATGAATATCCACTGAAAAAAAATGGAAAAATTTCTCCACCCGAAGCTTCCAATTTCAACCGCTCGCATCCGAACCGACGCAGATCGAAGCTTGCATAAACGAAAACGCAAACCGGAACGGACGGCGCGAAGGGGAAGAGACCCACCCACCGGAGAACGCGAGGAGCGCCCGCGGTCTCCGCCGCCGGTGAAGACGATGAGGAGCTCCGCGCCGCCGCCGCCGCCGCCGCAGTGCCTCCCGACGCGTACGAAGCGAAGTGCGCAAACCCTAGCTCCTTAGTGCGTACGCGTGGGAGCGGGGGCGGATGCGTAGGTAGAGGTGGCCATTAAAGAGCCAAGGAGCCGAACGAGCGAAAGCAATTAAACCTCCATGGCTTCGCTAACCTCCCCAGCTACTACCACCACCACCGATCGCCGTCGAGGGGTATATTACCCGTTCTACCCTCCAAACCTGGATATATTAACAACCATGCCACTCCAGCGTAAATCTGGAGTACTTAAAATTGGTGATGGTGAGTCTCCCACCACCACTACACCACCACCACTAACCTGACATGTGAGCCCATAAAGTCAGACATCCACCCAATTTCTCTCACTGGCGCTTTTTTCCCGTTGACTCCCAATTCGATTTGGTGATGGTGTATGGCACGGTAGTTACCCGCGGACATTGGGAATTTTTTAAAAAAATAATATTTTTTTTAAAAAAAAATGATAATTACAAAAATATGTAGTCTCCTCAAAAAATTACAAAAATATGTCGCGTAAATGGGTTCTTCATGGATTCAATAGCAGCAGGGGACCTCTCCCATACGTCGTCGGTCCAGCACAGCTGCCGCCCATTGAAGTGGCGAGAGGTTCGATCGCCGATTCATTTGGCGATAGGTTCTTATAAAACCCCCTAAAATTCAGCGCAGAACTCATTCTTATTCAGAAAAAATAGAAGGGGAGAGAGTAGAGGGGAGGAGAGAAGCTAGAGAAGCGCTGCCCGTCCGATTGCCTACCTCTTAAGTAATTTTTTCAACCGAATGGATTACATAGTTTTAGATATACGGTTAGCAATGCAGTATAGTTTTACATAATACTTTTCGGTGGGTAGTATAGTTTTAGATATGCAGTTAATCGTGGAAATGTTCTTTATGGTGCAGTGTGTCAAATATGTCCGACGTCGTAAATTTCAAAATTTACTATGATCAAGGGACTATTCTGAAGGATCTCGAGGATTGATTTGCGTTATTTCAATCGGCGTATCGTGCCTAGCAAGACCGAGAGCGGCGTACATGGAAGTATTTGTGATGCGATGGTTGTACCACACATTCGATGGACCGCGATGTGTATTATCTGAGCATGAGTTGTCTTTCCCCACGGAGAGAACAGCTCACATATTGGGAGTTAGTGCAGCTTAAGGGACCAAATTCATGGCAGTCATATGTACGCATCGCGAGGGAGGTAGGGTGACAATTGGTCCTTCTGGTCCAAGCATATGCCAAACCCACTCCTCCGCTCATGGTGAACAAGAAGAAGTCTTTGTGGTGAAGAGGAAGTCGGGGGCTATGACCCTGTGGCGCATACAATGGCTGAAGCTCCCGGAGTTGCTGATGTTGTCAATGAAGACCCTGCCGAAGTAGTTCCTACGGTCAGGCAAGCTAGTGGTCTTGCTGACGAGGGTGAGCAGGCGGAAGACGTAGTGCAAACCATGGATCTCGAAGACCGAGACTAAATGGCATTGTTTGAAGATGAAGGTTCCAACGACGAGAATGACGTGGACCAGCAGGCGGTTCCATCCGACTGGAACACATACTAATTCAACAACCTCGTCGTCAACAAAGGCTCTCGCGTGCCGTGGGAGTACGGCCAAAGTGAGGTCAGGCTAGGAGCTATGTACAAATGCAAGGAGGCCATGTAGGACGCGGTCAAATTCTGGACCTTGTCGGTGCAGCGCACATTCAAAGTCGTCAAGTCTACTCCAAGATTCTACGACGTGAAGTGCGGCATAGAGGGATGCCCTTGGCGAGTGCACGCATTTCAGCCAAAGTGGGACACCTACTGGAAGTGCTCTATAGTGGTCCCTCACATATGCGTCGTTTCTGAGTCAGTACAGTCCCACCGGAACCTATCATCAGGCTTCATCGCCAACCTTATGTACAGTGAGATCGTGGATAATTTATATTTTGAGCCACAATCCATCATTCGGACGATTGAGGCAATGTTCCAATACACAATCAGTTATGTCAAGGCTTGGAGGGCAAAACAGAAGGCATTGGAATCAAGGTGGGGCACGTTCGAGGATTCCTACCACAACCTCCCTGGGCAACTTCGAGTCACACAAGACAGAAATCCTGACACCCATATCGATATTCAAGACACCACGCACCCGAAGTGGGCCAATAAGAGGGCATTGCAGCGAGCATTCTTCGCGTTTGGTCCATGCATCAATGCATTCCGGCACTGCCATCCAATCTTGTGCGTAGATGACACATTCTTGACTGGGAGGTATAAGGCCAGATACTGACTGCAGTAGTGGCGAACGGGAACAATCAAGTTCTTCCCGTGGCATTCACTTTCGTTGAAAGCGAGAACACGGACAGCTGGTTGTGATTCCTGAAGAACGTGAGGATTTCTGTTGTGCAAGGCCATCCCAACATACGCCTCATACATGATTGGCATGCAGGTCTGCTGCGTGCAATAACCCAGCTGCAACAAGAAGAGAACGTACCACTTCTATGGTCGGATCTGCAGAGCAGATGGTGCACGAGGCACTTGGGTGCAAACTTCTACAAGCAGTTCCGCAACAAAGACTTGATGAACCTGTTCAAGTGGCTGTGCAGCCAGAATCAGCAGCGGAAGTTCAAAACACTCTGGAAGATTCTGGATGAGCGGACCAAGACACAGAAAGGAGGCAGCGAGAAGGGTCGCCCCAAGCGCTGACCAGGCCCCCGAAGCATTGCTAGAGATACCTACAGATGCTCCCGAATTGACAAGGAGGGCGGTAGCGGGTGAGATCTTCTCGGTTTGGATTGAGCCACGAGCCTAAGGAGAAGTGGTCATTGCTCCATGATAGGGGTGGCGCTTCGATATGGTGTCATGATAACTAATCTAGTCGAGGTGTACAAGCTGGGTCATCGCGGGGCAAGGTGCCTCCCTTTGGTGGGTATTGTGGAGGCAATTCTCATGATCTGACAATACTTTGTTGATGAAGTAACAACGCGTCGCTCGCCATGGCAAATGACAGAACACTCTTGTCGACGATCAAGTCGCCGATCTTACGAAAATGAACGAGGAAAATGATGTGGAATATCACGGAATGGAATGGAATTCGCTCTTTATTGATATGAGCTGGGTTTTACAAGATGTGGCTAAGTACTACCTGAATTACCTTGAATGGGGAATGTCTAGCAAGGTGTCGGACTTAGAATATGAGTCTAAGTCGATTATCTAACTTCTAATTTCACCGCTTAGGCTTCGTGTATTCTTGTTGAACTATCGTTGTTCTTGTCTTTGTTGGTCTTGGTCTTCTCTTCTGTTGTGTTACGTGTCTTCGTCTTCTGCGCTTCACCTTTAAATAACTTCGAAGAGGTGGCGATTACTCTGGAGAAGACGTCCTGGTGAAAGCGTTACGTTGGTCGGAGCGGTGGAAGCGATTAACAACGTGCTAACTTCCTTGCGGTTACTGTGAAGAGCTTAACCGTAGGGTGGTTAATAGTCGATGTCTCGAGGTTGTACCATCGCATGGAATAGAGCGTATAACATGTGTTCCATTCATCATACGATAAGAAATACCGGTTCGGCAATTTCGGCGGTTATCGGTGGGGATTAGGCACAAAGCCTCATCAGGCCGAGTACCCGATAAGTAACCTTTAGAATACTAACGACCGGGGAGGTCGTTAGTCTTAGGGTTACAACCATGAAGACGTATGGTCTTTTATTATGTATTAAAATAATACATAGAGGTTTTAATCCTCGTCGGCTAGCCCCGAACTTTAAATGAGCTGGTGGTGTATATACCTTTTTCCGATGAAATCGTATCGAGGAGAACCCATTTAATGTCGTGGTATCTGAAGTGGTCTGTGTTCACTTTAAAGTTGAGAACTTGCCTTGGGAAGCGAAGAGTTCCTCTGTTCGTTTGAGCAAAAAGAGGCTTTTGTCGGTTTGGATTTTGTGGAAATCCTTGAAAGTATCGGAAGTTTATAAAATCTCCTCTCATTGGGAACTTAGAATTTTTATGCTTCCAAAATCCCTTCGATTCCTTTAGCTTCTCGCCAAGAAATCCTCGAGTTTTTCTGTTCTTAGACCACGAAGTCTCAACTTTCACTACTCATCCTTGAGGATTTTCGCCATGTCGGAGCAGATTACAAAGTGGTTGCCTTGAATTGGGCAAGAAAAAGCTTGAGGCTTTGGCGAAGATGGGAATGCTCCCAGATAGGAATCGATTAATTGGAGACCGTGGAGAGCATTTTCGAGCCGTGAAGATGAGCAAATCCTGTTTTTCTTGCCTACATCGAATGTGAAATTTGAGATTCTTGGTACACAAATTCCTTCTCGCGTTCTTGAACATTACGGGTGGAATTAGTGAATTTAGCCCTAAATTCGATCGCAAATATCGATATTTTCGCATATTTATGCGAGGCATATCTGGGAATACAACCGAACTTGAAGCTCTTTAGTTATTTCTACCGCATGATGATGGGAAAATCTGCGGCAAAATCTGAAGCGACTCTGGGGAATGCACATTGCGTCTTCATGCGGGAAGGCCGATGAGTACATCCTCATGTCTACGAAATCTTCGTGGTCGTCATGGAAAAATCTTGGTTTTACATGCGATTCTGAAGACGATGGCCTCTACTTGGCGGAACTAGAGCAAGTGAAAACCCCAAGTAGAAGGAGGCAAGTAAAGAAGACGAGGGATAGTCAAAAGATGGGCGGATGCCATCTATGACTTCTTGAGTTAGGGGCCGACTTCGTGGCATGTGGTGAGGATTTTACCTCTCGCCAGATTAGTCCATTGAAGCTCCGGACTCATTCCCTGCTCTGGTGCCTTGATCGTGATGAAGTTGCTCCAGAAGGTGGTAAGTCTTTGAGATACATTCCGATCGGTATTTTGATTTGATCAATGTGTTACCTTGAAATTTGTCTATTCTTCCTTCTGTTAAAGTTCTTTCCTATGGGGAAATTAGAGAACGAGTCAAGCTAATCTGCATGGGAGCACGGAGAAAAGGTGAATGCCCCAAGATCTTAGCATAACTCCTATTGAAGGGAGGCTGCAAGGCTTAAGGTAACTTAATCAAAAAATTCCTTTTACCACGTATATATATATATATATCCCGACCAGATTTCCAATCGTGCTCTACATTTGCAGTCGGTCGGTTTGCGAATCATACAATCTGGTGAGGATCAACATCCCACCTTGGTTCCGACCGAGTCGTGCCTCGAGGCACTTGAAGGAGATGAATCCTCGAGGTAATAGAACATTTGGAATCATATATGTACGAATTTTTTAGATAAAGTATTTCTTCACCCAATCAAATTTGTTCTTTGATTTAGGTGGATAAGCTGAAGGCATGAGAATATAGCTGCGAAGGTGTGAGACTCAGAGTGGTCGTGCACGACCTTACGGTTATTCTTGAAACAAGCGATCCGGAGATTGATGAAACCACTCCTCAGGCCGGATAGTCGGGAATGTGGACCTTGATGAGCTGAGTCGAGGACATAGCTTCAACATCTTGTTGGAGGATGTGAGGTTCAACAAACCTGCTTTGGTCGAGAACCGACAAAATTGGAGGAGAAGAAAAGGAAGGCTAAGCGGCACAGATTTCTCTCTTTAGCGTTTTAGAGTCAAATCCGGAGATTAACAAGGTATGTACAAATGAAAGTGGTCGTATAAGTATGTACCTTTAATAATTCCTTTGATGATTTGATACTTTGAACTTCCCATCTTCGGTTTGCATAGGTCTTACGGTGTTCGGTCGTTTCAGGCTGGGTTCTTCTGATGACACCGCACTGTGGAAGTTCAGGCAGAGCACTTCTCGGGACAAAGTTCTGAGGAAGTAGTGGTCGAAGAAGCCCCGGCGGTGACAAGGACAGCGGTTGAGTTGGATCCTTTGGTGATTGAAACCCCTACGTGGAGGTAGATGCCTCGAGAGGTTTCAACGAGGTTTCGATCCTTTGTTGATAACCCTTCCCAACCTAACAAGTTCCTTTTAGTCCCCGATTTATCGAGGATAAGGAGCTTGATGAGGCGTGCGAGAAAATATCGGATACTCAACTCAAGATGCACCCCGATTCGATTTTTCTTTGGTTATAATGACCAAGCAATTCGGTAAGTATTCTCGACCAGTTCTTCTTTAAAAGTTTATAAGAAACTTAAGAAAGAGAATGCTATTTGTGTAGCATTTGGTCGAGAACTTTCTTTGTGATCGGAGGATGACCCAATGAGTTAAGGACTTGGAGCAAAAGCACTCCGAGTTGGAAAGTAAGAACTTTTCCTTTTAAACTTTTGTTTCTTCTTCAATACTTTGCTCCTCTACAATTATTCTCCTTATCGTATTCGATAGATCTGGAGAAAATAAAAAAAGGAGGTTGTGGTGAGAAAGCCAAGACGACTCTTCTTGAAGAAGAAATAAAAGCTAAAGACCGATCATTCGTTAAAGCAAGTTCGACCAAAAGACAGGTTGATCATTTGAAGCAACGACCAAATATGAAACACTTAGCAAAACAAATGAAGGTAATATGTCGCAAACTTGATTGTTCCTTCAATTATGCTTGTGTTCATTAAGCGATTTGCTTTTGCGAGCAAACGCAAATCTTTGAAACGAGTAAAAAAACTACGAAATTTGAGCGAGGATAAGGAGGCGGCTTTTGCTCAAAATATTGATGAAAATATTAGTGCTTTGAACAAGATGATCTTTGATATGGGATCGAGGATCAAGCACTGCCTTCCTTAGGAGATCCAATAGAAAATGAACTATTTGGGTCAACTTCTAGAGGACCTTAAAGTTACGCTCAAAACTACTCGGACGAATTATGCGGGCCCTAAAAGCAGGCGTTGCAAGTGGAGTTAGTTTTGCTTTGGCAAAGCTGAAAGCTTCCGACCCTCCATAGATCTCCAAGCTGTTAAAGAAGACTTCAATCGCCCACTGAGGAGGCGACCAAGTTCATGGAAGAACTCGGGCCACTCGGAGATATAGTTGTAGAGGAGATGGAAGTCGAATCTCCGACAAGCGATGAGTTAAGTGGGAATATCTCTTAGAGTAGGTTCTGCAAGTGTAAAAATATTTGAATATCTATGAAAACTTACCTTTTATGTCAATGACAAAGCTTTTGTTTATCTGTTTGACTTTTTAAAATTCTCGTATATTTCCTAGCCCCATTGCGCTTTATAGTAGAAGAACGTTCTTGTACAAGCGGTGAGCCAAGAAAGAGAATAAAAAGAGGTCATAACCATGTATGTGAGTTTTGAAGGTATGTTTGGACATGTAAGACAAAAGCGATCGTTCTTGATACTAGGAAATCAAATGTGGTCGAGGACGTGCGATTTCGACTAGTTATAGATCTTTGTTTGTCATAATGGAAATACCAATCAAAAACACTATATATGGTCGGAAAAAGACTTTGTCAAACTTGACATAAGAAGAAATGCAAATATGTATGCAGCAGTTATAAGTGAACTTTGTTTATATCTATTGTCCCATAGTGCAGTGGAACTAATGCTAAGACACGAAGGCATCGACATATATTTTTGAAAGCGTGTTCAAATTCTATATCCGATCGGTAGCGAGGATCGTAAGAAAAGAACCGTCGCTAGGAAGCTCCTTCGATTAGGCGGGGACCACGTGCGAAAAAGGAGAGACTTGACTAGGAGGCTTTCCGTGTCCCACCGAGCAGACAAGAATAGACCGAATCTTGAAATAATGAAGCATAATTTTGAATCGTAAGCATATCATTCATGAGATAGTTAGTTGTGTGGCGCTCGATTACTCATTTTTTTAAGAAAAGAGTATAGTCGGCGTGTGGGAATCATTTGAGAAAAATGCTCACGACGAGGACCATAGAGTATCAGAGATCCTTAAAAAGGATATCGGAGAGAAAAAATGTCTTCTCCGACCAGACTAACAATAATAAACGACCAGAATGTAGGTGTATATATATAAGCAAGGTTGCACTTCTTAATTAATCAATAAATTTAGTGAAATTGAAATTGAAAGAAATGAAAGAATGAAAATTAAACATAGAACTTACGCAATTGATCGATGTTCCAAGAATTTGACAAAATTTGCCCATCGAGACATAGCTAGTAAATCACGGAACACAGTCGGGTGACCGACCACGATGTAAGGACCTTCCCATTTAGGAGAAAGTTTATTGCGATTTGTTTGGCTCTGAATTTTTCTGAGAACCAGATCACCTACAGCAAGACTGCGAGGCTGCACCTTACGACTATGGTACCTTCGCATGGCTTGTTGGTAGACTACTGATCGTACAAGGGCTTGGTTTAAATCGTTCTTCAAGAAATCGGCGTCGTCGAGTCGTCGTTCAATTTGATCATTTTCGTCAAAACGATCAGTTCGAGCAGAGCCAATTTTGAGTTCTGGAGGAAGCATGGCTTCAGCACCATAAACCAAAAAGAATGGAGGTTCACCGGTCGCATGACTGGTCGTGGTTCTAACGGCCCATAACACAGAGGGAAGTTCTTTAACCCAAGCTCTCGACCGTTTGATTAAGCGGTGAATACTCGGCGTTTGATCCCTGCATAAGGATACCATTAGCTTTGCTCAATCGCTCCGTTGCTCGTGGATGAGCAACGAAGCAAAATGAACTTTGACACCAAGTTCATCGCGAAATTCTGGAATTATTCTTTGGAGAGCGGGAACCATTATGCGTGATGATCTGTTGGGTACACCAAATCGCGTGATCACATTTTTCAGAGAAATCTCTTAGCGGCCTCGGTTGTTATTTTAACGGTAGCTCGGCTTCAATCCATTTTGTAAGCGTGTCAATCATGGCGAAAAGGAATTGAAGCCCTCGGTGCTCTTAGGAAAGGTCGAGAATGTCCGATCCCAGGTTGCAAAAGGCCAAGAAAGAGAATTGTTTGTAAGGCTTGTCTTTGGTGGTGTACTTATCGGCTATGAAACTAAAATTGTACACACTTCATCATAAGCTCTTTTGCATCATGAAGGCGATTGGCGATAATAGCCTTCTTAGGAAGGCTTCTGAAACCGTGGTTACAGTAGGAATGGTGTGCTCCTGAGCGCCTTCATGGATTTGGTTAACAATCTAATGCCATCCGTTTGAGATATGCATCTCATCAACACTCCATGAGATCCTCGTTTATACAAGATACGTTCGATTAGAGTGTATGATTTGGCTTTTCGTGCTATCGATCGGCCTCTACATCATCTTCTGGAATTGTGTCATCTTTGAAGATAATTGTAGATCGATGTCATCCGATCTCTACCTTGATCGTGGCGCCAACCGTCAACGACACGTGGAGCATCTATGTTCCTTGATTAGTTTGTTCAACTTGCAAAGAATCATGTATGTTCTCGGAAGGCTCAACTCGAGGGTGAATTGAGTTGCTCGAGAAAAACTCGAGGCGGGACGGTCGACCTCGTGGAGGCCATCCGTGCCAAGCCGGTTTGCCGAAAGTTTTCCTTTCTAGGAATATGTTGGATCTGAAAACCGAAAAAGTGCTTTTTGAGTTTTCGTACTTCCGCCAGATAAGATGACATCTTGGTACTCGAGCATTGATACTCTTTCCCACTTGATTAAGCTATTAGTTGAGAATCGCCTTTCACTAATGTCTGCGAACCCCGAGCGAGCGAATTGCTCGAGTCTGCCGATAAACCTTCATATTACGCCACATTATTGGTGGCGGGAAAATGCTCTTGGATGGCGTGCTTGATGTGTTCGCCCGATGAGGGATACCAAGACCACTCCGGCCCCGATCCTTGTAACATCAAGGCAAGTGAAATACAATGTCCACTCGTCGTGGTGTTCGTACTCGGGTCCTTGGGTGGGTTCGAGGTTTGTTCATTCGCAATGAATTACGCTATTGCCTAGGACTTTATTGTTGTTAAGTGAAATAAAGTGGAGATCGAACGCCCTAGCTCGACCGCCCATTTGGCTATTAATCCCGATGATTCCTGTTTCCAAGGACTTGACCAAGAGGATATCCGGTGAAGTACGACCACTTTGTGGGCACGAAAGTAGTGCCTTAGCTTTCTTGAAGACAAAAGGAGGCCATAGAGCAACTTTTGTACTGTGGGTATCTTTCCTTTGGTCCATGTAAGACTTCGCTACGTAATAGGTGGTCGTTGGATATTATCCTTTCTACAACGATACACGCTAAGCATGCGTGGTGTTGTTTGCCACGTAAATTAGCAATGTTTCTCCGATCTCGGAGAAACTAAAACCGGTACTTGTAAGGTACTTTTAAGTTCCTCAAAGGCATCGTTTGCCTCTTTAGTCCCTCAAAACTCCCATGTTTAGAAGAAGTTTAAAGAAAGGTAATCCTTTTTCCCCTAACCTTGCTATGAAACGACTTAACGCCACTCTGTTAGGTTAGTTTTGGACTTCCTTCTTCGTGGTCGGGGGCGATCAGTCGATGGCGCAATTTTTCTTTGGATTTGCTTCAATACCTCTAGCAAAACTAGGAAACCAAAGCGGTTTTCAGTGAAACTCGAACACACACTTTTAGGATTTAACTTGGCGTTATGTCTTCTCAAGTTATTAAAAGTTTCTTGTAAGTCGGGAATGTGGTTGCGGCGTTGGTGGTCTTCGACGGATCGTCAGCGTAAGCTTCTAGATTTCGATCGATTTGTGGACTAAAGGTTTTTGCATCAACCTTTCAAAAGTTGTACCGGCGTTTTGAGACCAAATGGCATCTTAATATAACAAGAAGTGCCATATGGGGTGATGAAGGAAGTTTTCTCCTCATCTTCTTTACACATACTAATCTGGTGGTACCACGAATACGCATCTAAAAACTTAGTAACTTCGCACCCGTAAGTAGAGTCTACCGGTTGATCAATGCGAGGAAGGGAAAGTCATCCTTCGGACAAGCCTTATTAAGATCGTAAAGTCGATACACATTTGCCATTTCCCATTGTTTTTCTAACCATTACGGATTGGCAAGCCCTTGTGGGTGGTCGACTTCACGAATAAATCCGACTTTGAGAAGCTTGTCAATCTCCATTGGATTGCTTCCTTCCGTCAAAGTCGCGGCGTCGTAGTTTCGCTTGATCGGTTTTTGTCGGTGGAGAGCAAGCTGTGTTCGATCACCTCCGGGA
This sequence comes from Phyllostachys edulis, assembly GCA_036346405.1. NCBI lineage: Eukaryota > Viridiplantae > Streptophyta > Magnoliopsida > Poales > Poaceae > Phyllostachys > Phyllostachys edulis. The sequence goes on from CM070545.1 coordinate 72,437,660, forward strand.
CTCGGGCATATCGGACGCTTGCGTGCAAACCGTCTGATTCGCTCGGAGGAAGGAGGCGGCGACTCTTCCTATTTAGGGTCGAGTCTTGCCAGACCGAGAATCTTCGGCGGTTGGAGTGCGGATGTCTGACCCATGTGAAGACTTATTTGTCGGGAAGCGCTTTTGTCGAGTGGTACCTCCTTTGTGCAGTCGGATGGTTTGGGTGTCATCTTTGGCCTCGAGTGCTTGACACGCATGGGAGTCGGGTTAACCTCTCTGGTGGAAGTTCATCAACCGAGGCAAAGGATTTCGATCGCATACATAAGCCATTTTCGATCTCCTCGAATAGTGATGACTCCTTTGGCCCGGCATTTTCAAACTTTGATAACCGTAATGCGTGGCTATCAAGAATTTTGCTAATCTTTGGTCGATCGAGAATTCCATTGTATGCGGATTCAAGTTTACTACATCAAACGGAATCCTCTCTGTTGGAAGTTGTCGGGCTTTCGAGCGAATCGTAAAGAAACTTGTCCTATCGGTTTAGCGGTAGAACCGGAACTATGCCATGAAAAGCATATTTCACGAGGTTTCACCTTTGACATGGGGACTGCATTTCTTCTAAAGCTCCCACAAATAATATATTCAAAGAACTACCCCATCTACTAAGACCGATTAACCCAACAATTATTAATGGTTGGTTCAACAACGATAGGGAACCTACCGGTCAAGTCGATGGGATGGGGCGATCGTCTTTCTTTGAAGAAGCTGCGGTGTCAGACCACTTCAAGTGCTTGATTACTGATCGGAGATTCGACTAGGTTGACCTCTCGCTCCATGGCCTTGGATAGCGTCTGGACTCGTATGAAGAAGATCCTCCAAAAATCATGTTGGTGTGTGTTGGGGATCTGGTACTCCATCTCTTAAATCGCCATCCTTGTCCTTTTTGGGCTCGTTTCTCCATGTTCTGTATTGCGGAAATGGTCCTTACCGCATAATAATCCTCCGTTTCTTTTGCGAGACCACGGCAAGCGCAGATCATGCCCTCGCTCTTTGGTGAAGTGGACACCACTTCTTGTTAAATGCAGAATCCTTGGTCGGAGCTTTTGCCTTGCTTCGGCCAAGCATAGTCCTTCTTGCCATTCTGAACTTTTACGAGCAGCGAGGACTTCTTTGTCGTCGGTCTGCGGTTCTTTTTCTTCTTGAGAGACTTCTTGTTCTTTTTCTCCTGTTTGTCGGTAGAATTTGGGAATCTTGTCTTCCGATCAATGGCTTCACACCACTCGATTGCTTCGCTAGCGGTGGCATACTTATCGCCATATCAAAAAGCTCAGCGGTTGTTCTTGGAGGGTTCATTGCTATGTCCTCCGTAAACCGCCGTTCCTCGCACTGTTTTAAAAGCTTTGAATAACGAGAGGATTCTGCGACCGGGTATAGAGTTACGAACTGGTTGAACCTCTTGATATATTGGCGTAAAGTCTCATCGAGATCCCCGCCGGATTACGTGGAGATCGTCCTCCTTCGAGGCGGTCGTGCGTACCACTCGAAGTTGGCAATCGAAGATCCTGAGTTGTTCCCAAGTATATATTGATCCGGCCGGTAAGTTTAACAACCACGGCCAAGGCGGACCCTTCGAGCACGGTGGGTAAATAGTTGGCCATTACATTTCATCGCCACCAATGACCACGATGGCGGTGGTATATATTGGAGAAATTCCAATGGGTTTTGAGTTCCATTGAATTTGTCCAAGTTGGCCGATCGGGCAGGTTAGGCCAACGCCGCGACTTGGAGCCTGCAGAGAAGGCTCGACAACCTGTGATTGATTCATGGCGTCTTCTCCGGGAAGGTGCCGGATTATGTCGATCGGAGACCGATCCCTAGGATTGGGGCGCTAGAACTCCGGTGTACCGATCCGGTCGTGGTTTCTTGATATGATGCCTCCGGCCGCCCACTTGGTTCAAAGCGATGTCGGAGATCGTTAGATCCTAGTGGTGGTTCCTCTCGACTGATGGGGAGTAGCTTCTTGGAATAACCTTCTCCCTCGTGACTCCTTGGTCGGAATCGTCGAGGAGGTCTCGGTATCGGCGCTCTCGGTATGACCGTGTTGTCCCTATTTGAGGGAGGCGTTGGGATGAAGTCATAGTCGACTTCTGAAACCCTCTGTTCCCGACACGCTGCGATTCATTGCATAGTGCATTGGAGAATTTGGATACGACCTACGAGTTGTACAAAACTAGGCGTTCTGCTAGAGCGGGATCGGAATTATTAACATGTTTTGAATACATCGCATGTTTTGTGCGATTCTGAAGCGGTCTCGGGGTTCATCTTGGTCGTAGGTGTATGCTGTCTGAACCTTCCCCGACCTTGGATTTGTTCGGTCCCATCAGTCACTCTAGGTGGAAGCGATGCGAGCGAGTTAAGCGATTGGCGTCGATTAGTTCCGTTGCCTCCGGAAGTTGGTGCTTGCGGCGGATCATCTCTAACAACACGTGATGGCGTGGTAGAGAGTGTAGGACCGTGCAGGGCATCTTGATCTTCATCTCCGATCGCGTTGACTTTGTGCTTCCAGCATTGATCTTCCGATGAGCTTCCATCATAACTAATGGAGAGCTTGTCAATGCTTCTGCCAGAATCTTCCACGATGGAGATCGGTCGGAGATGAGCACTTTCTGAGGTCTTCTCAGCCTGATCCGACAAACCGCCGTCGTATCTTTGAGTGTGATCATCCCCACATGGCCTACGACCGGTGGAGGTTTCATCGACACCGTTACCAGGTGACGGTTGACTTCTGGAATTGCGAAGCGAAGGAGAGTATCTTTCGACCATGATTTCATCAATGGTATAGAGTTTTCGGGTGATGGGGCTGAAATTTCTTCTGTTTAGCGGTCGAGAAGACCGGGCTTGAAGAGATCCTCTGGCATTCGAAGCTGGTCGGAGCGGTAGGTTCTCTGGTTGTGCCACCGATGAGTGGCGGCGCATCTTCATCCATCCGGTCGACCTCGCTAACGTCGGCGGCGTGCGGCGCGAGGAGGAAGAGGAGGATGACTGCCATTTTCTTCCATAGCGGATACATCCTTCCATGTCGAGGTCGGCGTAGTCGCCGTCGAACCGATTTTCCTCATCCCAAACTCGGGCATAGTCGCATGGCGATTGCGAGATTTTGGGCGAGGATTTTCTTGAGCGAAGAATTTTCTTGAAACTTACGCCTTCTTCCCCACAGACGGCGCGCCGGTTGTCGGCGATCAAATCGCCGATCTTACGAAAATGAACAAGGAAAATGGCGTGGAATATCACGGAATGGAATGGGGGTCGCTCTTTATTGATATGAGCGGGTTTTACAAGATGTGGCTAAGTACTACCTGAATTACCTTGAATGAGGAATGTCTAGCAGGGTGTCGGACTTAGAATATGAGTCTAAGTCGATTATCTAACTTAATTCCACCGCTTAGGCTTCGTGTATTCTTGTTGAGCTATCGTTGTTCTTGTCTTTGTTGGTCTTGGTCTTCTCTTCTGTTGTGTTACGTGTCTTAGTCTTCTGCGCTTCACCTTTAAATAACCAGAAGAGGTGGCGATTACTCTGGAGAAGGCGTCCTGGTGAAAGCGTTACGATTGGTCGGAGCGGTGGAAGCGATTAACAACGTGCTAACTTCCTTGCGGTTTACTGTGAAGAGCTTAGTAGGGTGGTTAATAGTTAGTGTCTCGGGGTTGTACCATCGCATGGAATGGAGCATTATAACATGTGTTCCATTCATCATACGATAAGAAATACCGATTCGGTAATTTTACGGCGGTTATCGGTCGGGATTAGGCACAAAGCCTCATCAGGCCGAGTACCCATAAGTAACCTTTATAATACTAACGACCAGGGAGGTCGTTAGTCTTAGGGGTTACGACCATGAAGACGTATGGTCTTTTATTATGTATTAAAATAATACATAGAGGTTTTAATCCTCGTCAACTCTACTCCGCCATGATCACCAAGTACATAGAGGAGAAGAGCAAGAAGGGTGAGATGCACCGGGCATTCAAGATGGGCACAAGGGGGCTTCTGAAAACATCTAGGCCCTTAAAAATTATTTTGGTAATTAATAATAATATGTGAATATAGGATTAACGTGTTTATTAAGTATTTACAAGGTTAAGTCCCATTGGTAAACTTGATGACGTAAATATGCATGCTAAAGGATGACATGAAGATCTACATGGTTTAAAGTCAAGGTACAAGTAGTCTAGGATTATTTTTATGTTTTACCGGTCTTATGAGAATTGGTTGGAAGCCCGGATTATAGGATAAATGTCGTATTATTAAGAGGGATCATGACTAGTAGCTTGGTAGCATGTTCTTATGCCATATGGATCAATTTATGATCATGCATGCATTTGAATTTGAATTTGGAAGCTCTAAGTGCTTTTGTCAAAAATCGGTTGTACCGAAGTTAAATTGGCGGTTGTACCGATTAAAGCGATATGACCGCACCTTACTTGGCGGTACTACCGGGTTCTGACTGGTTCTGCCAACTAAGCGCTAATGCGGTACGACCAACTCTTCGAGCGGTACTACCGCATTGCGGTCGTTCTGTTTTTTAGTTGGCGGTTTGATAAAACCAGAACAGATGTAATTTTGGCTCGGAGCTTTCTTTGATAATCGGTTGTACCGCGTTTGTGAAACGGTTGAACCGCGCTACGGTTGTACCGATTTTTCTAAGGTGGTACATATTTTTCAGAGAACATGTTATTTTAGCGGTTTTGGAAACCTTACAATCGGTTGTACCACTCGTCAATGCGGCATGACCGGCGATGCGGTTGTACCGCACTTTAGTTGGCGGTCGTACCGCACGGGAAATTCCAACGGCTATGTCAGAATATTAAATACCTCTGTTCTAGCCATTACAGTGCTCTGACTCAAGTGCGGTTGTACCGCATCCTAGTTGGCGGTTAAACCACATTTCGCTGAAAGTTGGGGGTTTGGTCCCCAACGGTCATAATTGTTGGTGGGGATTATAAATACCCCCCAACTGCTCAAGGACAGTAAGCAAGTGTTCATTTAACATCCATAGAGCCTTGAGAGCCTTTAGCATACACTCAAACACCAAAATTCCTTTGTGCATTCATTGAGAGGTGGTTGAGTTCATTCAAGTGCATCCATTCATCCTAGTTGATCTTATTGCACTTGAGCCCCGTCAAGCGGAGGTCATCGATTTGTTACTCTTGGAGTTTTGCCAAACTTCTAGACGGCCTTGGCGGTGGAGCACGGTGATCTCTTCAAGAAGATTGTGAAGAGGCCCGGTGCAAACTTGTGAGTGGTTTGGTGTTCACCATCTCCGGAGCAGAGGAAGAACAATCATAGTGATCGAGGGAAGGCTTAATTCGTGGAGCCGGCTTGAGTTGTCAAGCTTCCTCAACGTGGACTAGTGAAGACCAGTAAGTCTTCGATACCACGGGAAAAACATCATTGTCTCATTGTGGTTATTTCTAGTCTTTATCATTCTCACATTTACATTTCTAGCTTATCTCTTGTGTTGAATTGCTTAGCTAGAAGTGTAACTTGTTTAGACTAAGTTATTAATTGGCTTAAATTGTTAAATTATTAAAAAGTTTAAAAACCTCCTATTCACCCCCCTCTAGTTGGTTATCCTTGATCCTCTGACTTTGCTTGAGGTAATGTCTGAGGACAAAGGACGCCATGATCTAACCATGAGAGGTTACCCACAAGTGCACGCTACGCCGCAGTAGTTGCACATGCACTTGCAATAAGCCCCTTCTTCTACATAGGCCCTGCTCCCATGTCATAGCCGCATGTTCGACGGTGGCGCAGCACCCCGGTCAGTACCTCTCTATCTATTTCACCAAGGAGGCGGTGATACAAACCTGGACCGCGGAGATGTATGGTTATGTTGTGGTTGGCCATTTCACTGGCCATCCGACCTGGGAGCAACTAATCTGGGCCGCGGACATTGATAGGCTCAAGGGAAAGGTTGGCTGGCAATAGGTACGGCGCATCAAGAACGATATAGACGAAGTAGAAACCGTACGTCGTACGAAGAAGTGTTCCATTTGCAGGGAGTCTGGGCACACCTTCAAGAAATGTCCCACGAGAAATCCTCAGGACGAAAGAGACATCGGCACTCCGGACGTCGCCGCGGGGACCTCATCCAGTCACCTAACTCGAGATAGTCCACATGGGGGACGTTGAGGCTGCGACCAATGTTATTGCCAATGTTTTGAATTATGTTATTGCACGGACAATAGTAATATGTTATTGCCAATGTTCTGAATTATCATTTTAATTAAGTGTTATGATGTTTTGCTGAATGTTATGTAATATCAGTGTGATTTTATCGTAGTTTTGATAGTAATGGCAAGTTCACATTTGTTTCCTTACATAATATGCAGTGCATGTACATGAGCAAGTGTATGAATTTCCGGGCACATCGCAATATCACTTACCTTCCTACTTACGAATCATTCATACCTCAATCTTTCTCGTAAAATTCTTCAGAAATTCACCGCACTAGAACAATATACGACGATCACAAAATGTTATTGCGAGTCTAACAGATTTTGTACCGTTCAAAACATATGAAAACCAGAAGGCGGCAAACTGGCGATAGGTTCCTGTCGCTAGTTCAACTGGCGACAGGTGGCTGGACTGGCGATAGGAGGGGAGAGGGTCCCTGTCGCTAGTTCAACTGGCGATAGGTTTCTGTCGCCAGTTGAACTGGCGACAGGAACACATTTTTGTAATTTTTTGGGGAGACCATATATTTTTGTAATTATATTTTTTAAAAATATTATTTTTTAAAAAAACTTCCGGACATTGGCGAGGTTTAGCTCGAACATCGCCAACGTGGGAGTAAATGAAATGAGCGGCGGAGGTGAAGAGGTAACGGGGGGCTCGAGGGAAACAAAAGCAGGGTTTTGGTCCGAGGATAACGCACACAGGAGACGTCGTGGGTGTACCCCAACCTACGTCGACGCATGTGTCGCATGTGCCACAGCCTCTTGCCCTCACAGGAGGCCAGGTGCCCTATTCCCCTCGCCGACTGCTAGATCTGGCCTCGCATGGCCTGATTTAGAATCTGTGCCACTGGTGGGGAGGAGGCATCGATCGACATATCCGGTCACGGAGGGAGGAAGATGGTGGATCCGTTGCCGCCCCGATCCGCAACACCATCAGTTGTTGGTCAGTGATCGCAGCACCACCCGACTGGGGAGACCGAAGCTTGGTGACAGCGGTGTTAGGTGGCTCGCGAGAGAGGGTAGAGGAGAAAGAGGTGGCGACGAGGTCGGCTACGTGTAGGAGAGAGGAACCAGTTGGGGAGTCGGTAGGAAAAGGTAACATAAGGGAGGGAGAGGAAAAAGAAAAGGGAGAGAAAAGGAAAGAAGGAGAAAAGGGGGGAACGAAAAATTCTATAAATTTTAGAATTTTTGTTAGCAGTAATTTTCCGAGGTCCGTCTGCCCTTCCCCGTCCCCCCACGCCAATATGTGGGATCAAGAGGTCAGTGGTCAGTAACATCCCACTCGCTCTTGAGTCACGTCTCGCTCACAGGTTGCAATACCCTCATATCATTTTTTAAGAGAAAATTAGTCCCTCATTGCTGGCCTCTTCCTCTCATCGCCGCCTCTCCTCTTCATCTTCCTCCCTAACACCAATATGTTATCGAACGCTGCTCCGGCGAATCAAAGTGGTCGGTGAAGAAATGGAATTAAGAGAGGCGCTGCAACTCTGCAACTGAGAAGATCTCAAAGAAGGTTGTTGCTATCTTCCAATCTCCCATGGCTGCTTCATCTAGGGAAGAAAGAGGGAAAGAGACCAAGAGCGAGAGGGGAGGGCCCCACATCACTGCAACCCAGTTCCTACTCCTACCGGTTGCCTTTGAGGAGCATATGCGACCAGTGTCATCAAGTGGCTGGCTTGACAAATGACTAGAAATTGATGGTGGAGACAGTTTCACAACCCGAAAGTGATGATGACTGTAGTGTGTTTTACTGGTTTAAGAACATGCAATTGATTCTATTTTTTAGTCCGTAGCAATACACGGGCATTCACCCCGAGTAAAGTATTTAAAAACCGGTCGCCGGGGCAGGAGCCATGGTCCCGTAGCTGTCCGCTCGTCGGATCCCGATCGGACTGCAATGGACGCCCAGAGTAAATGCTGCGTGGGGTGCTGCCTCGTGAGCAGGCGGTCCCATGTGGGGACCGCGTGGCAGTGTCAGGCACGGCCCGTGGTCCCGGTGCACAGGGGAGGGCATTGACATGGTCCTCGTGGACGTGGTCCACCAAGCTGCTCGAGTCGCTCGGCCCTCGCCGCTACCGCGTGATGCTTGCTTCTGCCACCACCGGCTCCCAGGGTCGATCTTGGTCTGCGTTGCTGCTGGCAAAAAACATTTCTCTGCTTTTTTACAGGCTTTCCCCCTTTGATGCAGTGGCGCATGGGGGCTACCTTTGCGTAGGCTCCTATCCGTTTTTGTGTTTACGTGTACTTTCTATGGCGATATGATGTGAAAGCAGGTGAGCCTAGGAGTGCATTAGAGCAGATCAGGCTGGTCCAGTGCCTGTGCTTATTTCAGTATAAGATTGCAAGGGGTTAAAAAGTGGTAAAAAGGTGACAGAATATCTGTTAAAGTATAATTCATTGTTGGCCTTTTTGCCACTCTTGTGGCATGCATGACTGCACAAGCTAGACCAGATCACTAGAGTAGTGTTCAAAATATAGCAAGGGTCATTTCTGGATAAGGCTGAGAATTATTGTGTGTGAACTTTGAGAGTTAAGAAAGGCCGTTTGATCGGCCTTTTTTTTTTTTGAGAAATATTCTCTGTCTAAGGTGTTTTTAGATTGAGAAAATTGCACATTAGGTCTTTGAACTTGTGAGGTTGTACCACTTAGCTTCATGAACTTGTATTTTACTATCTCAGTTTACTGAACTTACGAGGTTATGCCACTTAGCTCTTTGAACTTGTATTTTACCTTCTCAGCCGTTTGAACTTGCGAGGTTGTGTCACTTAGCTCCCTAAACTTGCGTTGAAGCGAAGTTCATCGGATGTGATGTCGGCAACTTTGTCCCCTCTGAGTACGGTGGATTCGTTGTCACCCTGTTTCGGTCGTGTTCATTGTCCCCGTCACCTCACGCCGATAAAAACAGATTCTTCGGGCCTAGAAACGCACCGTGCTCGCGTCTTCACCAGAGTTCCACCGTCGCAGCTTGCTGTCGCCCTCGTTCTTGCCTCCGCTGAGTCGACCGTGAGAGAGAGAAGTACATTTTCAGTGCCAGACCAGGGGCATAGTACTTCTCACTCACGGTGATTCTCCAATTCAGCCTTTTCTATTAGCAAACGACCAAATGGACTTTGTACGGGGGTGAGTAACTTCTGCTCTGGCACTAGAAATGTGTTTCTCTTTCTCACGGCCGACTCAGAGGAGGCGAGGGAGAGGGCGACAACAAGCTGCGATGGTGGAGCTCCGGCGAAGACGCGAGCACGGTGCGTTCTCGGGCCCGAAGAATCCGTTTTTTGTCGGCATGAGGTGATGGGGACGATGAACACAGCCGGAATAGAGTGGCGATGAGTGCACGGACTCGAATGGGACGAAGTCGCTAGCATCGCATCCGACGAACTTTGCTTCAACGTAAGTTCAGGGAGCTAAGTGTTATAACCTCGCAAGTTCAAAGAGCTGAGAAAGTAAAATGTAAGTTCAGAAAGCTAAGTAGCACAACCTCGTAAGTTCAAAGAGCTGAGAAAGTAAAATACAAGTTTAGTAAGCTAAGTGATACAATCTCATAAGTCCAAAGACCTACAATGTAATTTTTCTCAATTAGACAGTAGATCGCACTAAAGGATTTTACGGCAAAGAAAACTTCTCTATAAATTTTGGGCGAAATCAAATATAAACTCCAACCTCAGGGTAGATTTCCTATGTACGAAAGTTTTAATGCACAGACGCTCTATTTTTCTCTTCCTTCTCTCTCTAATCAAGACGCATTTCCTTTCTTTTTTTTTTCTTCTTCTGTATTTTTCATGTGGAGCGTCCACACATCTTTTCTTAGCGATTCATGTGTTATTTACTTATTTAGGGCGCCCCGGGGGAGGTATTCTGTGTTATTTTATCCCAACAGTGTCTCACTCAGCATGACAGTGATTTTTTTAAAAATGTTTTTCTGTTTCTTTTCTTTTCTCTCGGTAGGGCGGCGTAGGGGGTGCAGTGGTGCCTGAGCACCCCAAAAATATTGAATTTTTTTAGGTATGCGATAGTATGCTCAATTTTGCCCATCTCATTAATTCATTTCACACCGACACACGCACACGGCTCAACATCGGGCCATCGAGCATCGGCATTGACAATTTAGCATACCAGGTGGCGGGGCTTCTCGCTTCTCCTCCCGAGTCTGGCGCTTGCCGCCCCTGCTCCTTGCTCCTCCTCCTGGTGACTGGCTCCTCCAGCCTCAGACTACCCTGGCCATGCAGGGGCAGCCGGCGCCCGAGTCCAACTCCAACACTGACAAGTCGGCAACACCAAGGTAAACATTGGATTGGGAATGGGGATCCGACCTCTGGTCGGGATTGGATTTAGGGAGGGCGTGTGAGGCTGGCGTGGCGTGGTGGGCGAGGCCGGGCAGGCGTCTGAGTGAGGAGGCAGGCCGCCGCCATGGTGGAGGAGCAGAGGAGGCGAGATGGGCGGCAGTGAGGAGCGAGCCAGTGAGGCTAGGGGAGTGAGTTCAAGAATTGGTGGGTGAGGAGGCGGGGGCGGTGGGTGAGGCCGTGTCGCCGTGAGGGAAGCGAGGCGGGGGAAATGAGAAATGGGAAATGAAGATTGAAGAGAGTGAGAGAGACCGAGAAAGAGAGATTGGGAAGAATTAAAGAAGAGGAAAGATCGGTAGGAGCCGTGAGGGAGCGGTAGGTGATCACCCATACTATTTCTCAAGCCAGATTTAATGAGACTTTCTTTTCAACTTCATAACTTCATTGATGATATCTTGAAGCGATAATGATTTAAGGGCTGAAGAATCTCGGTGAGCTTTCTACTAAGCTTGTTGAAACAAGGAAGCATGACATTTATAAATTGATGTACTTGCTTCTCAAATTGGTATTGCTTCTCTAGGTATAGCGGCGTTGAAAGAGTATTTTCGGCGATGAATCTTGCGAAGAACAAGTTGAGAAATAGTATGGGTGATCAAGTATTGAATGATTGTTTAGTCACCTTTATAGAGCGAGATATCTTCTTGAAGGCTAGTGATGATGATATAATCAAATGTTTCTAAGGAATGAGATCGCGTCGTATGATATTGTAATTTCTATTAGCTATTTAGGACTATTTTATTCATTTAAGATTTTATTTCAATTAGTTGTATTGTACTATTAACTATTTTCGAACTTTTTTTGTGTAACTGTGTTGAATTTGTGAAATTACTTATATGTCGTATAATTTTTTTTAATCTTTGAAGTGTGCATCTTATCATAAAATTTTTGGCTCCGCCACAGTCTCTCAGCATTTCCAAACGGCCCTTAGTTTTGTCCAATCTACGATTTGAAATATCGTCCTTGGTATGCAGCCACACGGTCGTTTCACAAACGAACAATTGGTAATCATTCGCTAAACAATTTTGCTGAAGATTCTCATTTATTAGTACACCCATATGCTGATATGCACGACAATATGAGTACCCTATCCTAGAGACATAGGGTTAGTTTGGTTTGCTACCTGAAACTCTGCTGCCTGGGCGGGAGCGTCTCTGGCTGGCGTTGGACTGCTGCTTGCTCTGTTTCCTGACGCCAGGCGCATGAAAGTGGTGCCTGAAAAAACTGCCTGCCAGGCAAGCTTGGCAAGCTCATCCACCTCTGATTCTTTTGATCTAACGGTCTATTTTTCCTTCATCAATTCCAGGCACAGACTTCCAACCAAACAACTCATCTTCAGGTTACCTGACCAGGCAAAAATCATCTACTTTCCAAGTTACCTCCAAGCACCACTTTTTTTCGGGCATGAAATCCAGGGCATCAACCAAACAGGCCCATAGTCATCGCATAGTCATCCGTATCACAATGCCCGGGAAAACTAATACTAGCAGCAGTGCAGCTGGTATGAAAGAATTGATTTTGGCTATCTCAAATTCATATACGTACGTACATCACATCAATATACATGAATAGTACTGCTACATGGTACGAAAGGGCAAGGAAACACAAACTAACCCGCCGTGCATTAACGTCTCAAATTTATATACGTACGTACATCACATCAATATACATGAATAGCACTGCTACATGGTACGAAAGAGCAAGGAAACCCAAACTGACGCATGGTGCATTAACGTGACTAGGACGGAGACCTCAAGCCGCTAGGAAAATAACTCGATGCGTAGAATCAAAGATCCATAAAAATCAGTAAGAATCTATATAGATTTGGACCGTAACCGGCTATGGCTATGAATGTGACCAATCTAAGGATAAAGAGTCGAGTACCGTGCGTGCACATCCACCGTCGGATGATGGTAACGGGCATATGTACGTACTACCAGCAATCTAATTATCTACTTACGTCTGTACTATGTACAGGAAAATATGATGAGCTCCGGTTGTCCTGTACATACGATGTTCATGCCCACCAGGCAAGTGGTACGTACATTCCCAACAAACTAAATGGTGTACCGATCCATTGTTGGTACACGCAACCGTCAATTTGTGAATCATGATAAACTTCTTGTCTCTCACTTATACGCCACCACATGCATGGCTAAAACGATCTAGCTCACCAGAAGAAGAAATTTTTTTAAAGGCAATTCAGCCTGAAGGGCTTAGAACTCCGGCATTAACCGGTGAATATAGAAGTTTGATACATCTGTCACCATTTTATACGAAGAACCCTGAAGAAAAATAACTACACACATACTCCTTGGATTCTTCTTGTTGGAGGTGCCTCGCCGGAGAAGAGATAGAGAGGTGGCCTTGAGGCAACCTTGACGCCAAATGAGACTGGTGGGTGGCGCTGATGATTCTGCGGCCGCCGGGTAACCACCATAGATGCGTCGAGCGCCATGGCCTGTGCGTGGAGTACACCATGAACCGGCGGTAGGGGCGAATCCCCCGGGTGGTGACATATGGTGGAGAGAAGAAATAAAAGAACTAGATCCAGAGCCCCAAGAGAGGAATCAACTAACCTGGTCGGAGAATCTCTAGAATCCCACCTCAAAGCAGTCGACGGGAGGCAGGGCCGCCGCGCGAGGTGGAAGAAGACCAAGGGAGAAGCCCATCTCTTTGAAACAAAATTTAAAAACTTTCCCATTCTATATCTCCTTAATGAAACGACGCACAAAATCTTAGTGTTCTCGAAAAAAAAACACGTAGGGTCGGATTAGTTCTCAACAGGATGGCAATGAGCCATCGGATCCAATCCAATATAGAGCTGGGACATGGCCGTGCTTTTTCGGACCGGTCCAAAGTATGGTCGGCATGACACGGTCTAAGTACGGCACGTGGTGGGCCAAGCTGGTACGATATGAACGGCGGGCCGGGCTAGGCCTAAGAATGCGGTCCGTTGGGCGGCACGACACGACACGGTTAGTTGGGCCATGCTTGGGCCGACCCGGCACGAAATAGGCCCAACCTTCCCATTCTAGCTCAATCCCTTTCTCTCTCGGCCTGGCCCAATCACTCCTCCACCCCACCTGGCCCAACCAATAACCCCCTCTGCCACCCGGCCTGGCCCAACATCACTTTCGGCCTCCCCCAACCCCCATCCCCAACCCCTTATCCCAAGCCTAGCTCCTAAATTCCTAATCCCTAATCGCATTCCCTGATTCTCCTCCCTCTAGCTCTAGCCGCCTCCCTCCCCATGCACCGCCGATCGCCGTCCTCCCTCCTTCTCCCTCCCCACGTGCCACCGGTAGCCCCCTGCTCCACTCCTCCAGCCACCTCCTTCCTTCTCCCTCCCCACACGCCATCGCCATCGCCTCCCTCCTGCCGCCTCCTCGTCATTTGTCCTTCTCTCCCCATGGCCTTGCTGACCTGGTCGAGGTGGGCGGAGTTCTTCATTGACGTCCAGGAGGAGGAGGAGGCTATGGCGAGGGGAAGTGGGTGTGGACGGTGCACGAGTGTCTTTGTCTTCCTAGGCGGCAGCGTTTATCGTCTTTCCAGGCGTCTATAGTTACTTAGAAATTTGGGCTATCGGCATGCAGCACGACCACGCACGACGAGCTTTGGGCGTGCTTGGGCTCGGCCGGAGCGAGGTGGACCGACCGCAGTGCAAGACGGTGGGGTGACCGGACCGAGCTGGCATGACACGACGCGGCCGAAGCACGATGGCTCGGCGCGTCTTGCGTGCTGCAAGCGACCAATGCCCAGCGCTAGTCCAATAGACGGACCATCTCGCCTCCTCGTGCAACCATTGCTAGCTTCACATCGCATCCCTCTCTCTATCAGGCCCAAAACAAAATGGATTCACCTAAAATCCCAAATCCAGTCAACTTACGTAGCGGGTGGCGGCGGCGAAGGCATCAGAGGATGAGGAGGGGCCATAAAGTTGACGGCTAAGGAGAAAGGTGAAGGCGGCCGCACAGGCCGTGGCGCCCGAGCAAAGCCAGCGAGGCCATCACACATGCAAAACTTGATAAATATACCCAATTTTGACTTTTTTACCTGAAACTTGCAAATATGCTTGAAACTGCGTGCCTGAGACACTCTTCAATTTTGCCTTTAAAATTTGAAGGTGCCGCAAATTTGCTTGATTTTTGTGTTTGAAACTTGCACTTGTTGAAACCAAGATTTTGAAACTCAAAGGTCATCAAGACTTGTTGATCACCCACAGCTTGAAACTTGAAGCTTAAAAAAAACGTATGACTTTGCATATTGAAACTTATTGTCACGTTAAAATTGATTCCAACTGTATACGTACGTGCTTTAGCAGCACTAGAAGAATATTAGTCCGATTTACGCTTTTATAGAATGTATTAATTGTTTATCTTGTACGTACCACATGCACGGCTCACAGCCTAACACGATAGTAGTAGATCTCCAGCATGGATGGAAAACAACCATAGGAG
The DNA here is from genome assembly GCA_036346405.1 of Phyllostachys edulis. Taxonomy (NCBI): domain Eukaryota; kingdom Viridiplantae; phylum Streptophyta; class Magnoliopsida; order Poales; family Poaceae; genus Phyllostachys; species Phyllostachys edulis. The sequence goes on from CM070545.1 coordinate 72,452,670, forward strand.
ATACAGTTAAATAGTAGGGTAAATTTGTTCAGTGCCATCACAATTATTTGCGAGTTGTAAAATACCATCGTGAATACGGTTGACTGAAAAATACCATCGCAAACACGAAAAACTCTGAAAAATATCATTGCCCTCACGTTTTCCATCTAAAACAGTCGTTAGAGCCTTTCTTACAGAGAGAAAATTTTTAGAAATATTAACATTACCCATCGTAGAGAACAGTTCGAGAAAACACAGATTAAATCCACAAAAATACCAAACAAAGCTAAAAAATTCTAGGCAGTAATAGAAATTACCTCAGATATTTTTCAATTATAAAAATTATTTTCAACTTAATTTTGGTTTTCATTTTACACAGTAAATGATTTTTAAAGCTGGAAATAATTTTAAACTAGAAAAAAGCAAGATAGCTCTAAAAATTCTATAGAAATATCAGGATAGTTAAATAGGGTATTTTGATCTTAATTAAAAGATTATAAAATTAAAATTGGTTTTCATTTTACACCAAAAAAATAAAATTTAAAAGCTAAAAGTACTTTTTAAACTAGAAAACATAGTAATATAGCTCTAAAAATTCTATAAAAATTTCAGAGTAGTTAAATAGGGTATTTTGAACCTAACTAAAATATTCTCAAGATAATTTTAGTTTTATTTTTGAAATACGATTAAATTATTTATTTTTATTTATTTCCTATTTTTTTGGATGTCACAACATTCTAGTTTGTCTATCCCCCAAGCTAAGCCTCGCCACCACTGTTCTTAACCATGGGTGGCGGCTTGTGGAGGAGAAGCAAGTGTAGAATGACATGTGGGACCGGCCTTAGCAAAAAAAGAAATAGAAAAAGAGTGGGATAGAAGAGTCATTTCGTACCATTGGGATGGAAAACTTGACGGCAATAATATTTTTCAGAGTTTTTCATATTTGTGATGATATTTTTCAGTCGACCTCGATCGCGATGGCATTTTATAACTTGAGAACGATTGCGATGGCACCGAACAAATTTACCCTAAATAGTACGACAGTAACCACCATCTGAGCTCGCATTTTTTTTGGGTGATACTGAGCTCGCAATCTTGACTATCTTGGAAGTGAACGTTATATTCGTTCAGTTTACGAATTACCATTCCGTTCAGCAGGTTAGAAACAGGAGGAATCTCAACCAATTATATAGGAAAGGAATATAAGATCTGCGTGCGTACGATGACTTGATCAGAATCTCACCATTGCTGGCCCGTTCAAACGACGCATAACCTGCTTAAGCATCGCATGCTCGATTATCTCCTAGACTCGTACGCATGCATCACCAGGTACGGGCGTCCCACGGCGGTGCGGCACGAGTGAAAGCCGAGGAGGAACAGGAGACAAGAACGTCAATCAAATCCGTTCGAAAGCACCTGCCTGACCTTAGCGAGTAGTCAGCTCGATCGGCTCCTTTTATATTTGGCCTTTCCTTTTTGGCTGACAAGCAGGCAGACGCCATCATCGTCGTCGCTGCCCGCGCGAACGTGCGGCTCCGCTCGTGAGAAACATCAATCCAAAAGCCCATGACAACGATAGGTAGAGAGAGAGAGAGAGAGAGAGAGAGAGAGAGAAACGATAGGTAGTGAGCAACTGATCAGGCAGAAAGAGGAGCAGGATAGTCCGCCATAATTAGATTTTGGACGCTGCACGAGTATGGTTAGCACCTGTCCAATCTATATTCAAACGGTTGGTGTGAGCTGGGGTAGATAGATGGAGTAGCTAATCCTTCCATAGTCCTATTAGAAGTTATTAGCATTTCAAACTTCCAATCAACTTTATATTCAATTGTTCGTCAGTTTGGAAGCAAACGGTCTGAAATGCTTGCCTTCCCTGTTTGGAACCCATATATACTGGTCTCTTCGTCGTAGTTTTGCTGGAAGGTTGGTCTGTTTGGGACGTAGAAATTTCAATACAAAGATTCCTCGTAGATTCACACAATTCGAACGGGCGTAAGCATGAGTAATTTTCGTCCGTGCAGTTTTTTTTAAGAGGGATTTGTACGTCAGGGACGACGATATTATACCATTTTGCCCTGTGCCAATGTGCCATGCCGGTGCCGTCCGAGCAGTGCCTAGTTGGCGTACCTAAAAATTGGTCGGAGCCGATGCCTGGCGTGCGTAAACTGTGCGCGCACGAGGGCTCCCGTAATTAAACCCGCTCCACCCACTTCCCGCGCAGGCGCCATGCGAGCAGCGCAACGTAGAGTGGCACTCCCGTAAATATCCCCACCGCGCGTGGGCGCTTACCCGTGGCCTTTCCCGGTTTGAACGAGCAGCCGAGGCAGCAGGCAGGGCGAGGAGACATGGCGGGGGCCCACCAGCTGCCCCCGTCCGTCCTAACCACTTGATGCCGTCAGACGCGCCGAGTCGCCGTCACGTCCCGCTCCTCCATAACTGCCGTCGCCGTCCGACGCCGTCACGGCCGCGTGCGTCGAGCGTCGTGGTTGGCGCGCGGGTCGCGGATCGTGTTGCGGACGGAAACGAGATTGAGGCGTGCGGTGATGGGGGTTTTGTTTTCTTCTGGGAAGAGCCCACTGAATTCGAGGCGGTGCTTTCTTTCTTGGCGCGATAATTAAGGCATACCATTCTGAATTACGGGGACGCTTTGGACGTTAGTTATTGCGGGCTTTTGTCCTTAGAACGTAAAAAGATTATACTAATTTCGTACGAATTTCACATGGAATTTCCATGTGTTCCAAATAAGGCCTAAAATGCTTTATTACAGTTGGAAGTTTCCAACATTCTAGCGGAACATTTTACAAACCATATCAAGGATTGAGTTTTTTGTCTATCAAAGCTAGCCACGCAACACGACAGAACAAGTTGCATGTAAAACAAGTACACTGACACTAGTAATAGTGTACTACTAGTTCAGTCATCTAAATCGAGCAGAATCAAACACCCACTTGCGAAAACGCCATTGTTTTCTAATTAAACCCAAGATTAGGTACGTTTGCAAAACACGCTAATGCACTGCTACACGATCTTTTTGGTTTGCGCCACCGGACGAGAAGGACAAAGGCACAGAGATTAAATAATCAGACGGTGACTTGTCACCGCACTGGAGCCCGAGGGAAGCAGACAATAATTGAGCATTTCCAGAGCACTGCGCCAATCCAAAACGTTCCCACGCTAATTAAACAGGTGCTCTACGACGGATTAGTTAATCAGTTCGTGCCCTCGCAAATGCTAATCCGTTCATGCCCAAGGGCGCCGGCCACTGTCCGGTTGTTGGGGACTGACGGGCGTACGCGCCACCACCGTCCGCTGTTGCGAACGATGCGTCCAAAGCGCGGTTTTGTCCGGCCCCCGCGGCGCGTTGGTCGCGCTCGTAAAGGCGGCCATTTTTCACTCCGCTATCCCGTGCGCTGGCTTCGCGGCACGGCACCGGGATTTGGGTTGGGTTCGGTTTGTTTAACGGCGGGCGGGGCGGGGCGGGGCGCTTGTCTCGGCGGTGGCGCGCCTTTTTGAGTTTTTGTGTGCTTGCGTCGCGCGGACCACCGGGCATTGGGGGTTTTGGGATACGGACAGTGCGCGTGTGGATGTGGATGTGTGGGTAGATAGAGGTTGGTCGCGCTTATTTTAGCGTGATATGACTGACTGAATTTGTCTGGTTACAGCGTCGCGCCGTTTGCGTTCATGCCTGTCATTTGTCCGTTACGTAGAGTGGCCAAATGGACCAGTCCTTTCTACCAGGATTGCAACTGGGAGTAGTTTCTTTTTTGTTCCTGCATACATTTTTTAGGTGTTCTATTGCTATATATATATATATGTAGTGCACGATCCCTCTTTTTGAGTTATAGAGGACAAATCGTTGGTAGCCTGTTGACATTTTATAGAGGCTTCTAGTACTGTAACATAGGTTCAACACATTCATAATTGGCATACCAAGCAAAGGAACAGAATGGAGTACCGCTAGATCGATCATCCACTTCACGAAAACAGTACCGGTTGACTAATCATCACTTGCCGATCGAAACGCTCAGCCTACCACCAACCATCGATCCTTTCAGAAACGCAACGCGCTGGTAAATTTTTTTTGAGCAGATGAGCAGCTGGTAAAAATCCTCGCGCGTGCATGTGCTCTGCGCTGCACCCGGGAGAAGCGCTTGGAATCGCGTACACGAAACCACTCCAGAATCCCGTCGGGTCAGGTCGAGTCGAGTGCGAACTAATAATGAGCACGAACCAAACCATGGCCCTCGGGAATTACGGCGTACATGGTGGCAGCTCTGTGCCTCTCTCTGTTCCATCGGCCAAAACACGTAGTACTGGTACTGGTATTTCCTGGTCCAGCGAAACATGAGTAATAGGCATGATCCTGGACCATGCATGCACATCATGGGACCATGCATGGAATCTGCTCAGAGGCTAAACACATGCATGGCCGCGGTAGGCTGCGTGCGTTTCCTGCACGGTCTAACTACCCGAACTTGGCCGTTGGGATCCCATTTCCCTCTTTATGTTGGAGTAGTGGGGGTACGCTTGGCCTGGTCCATAACAACATTGTAGTATCATTCCAAGATAAATCGCATCTACGATCGATCGATACTTATGCACCTCGCAGCTGTCAAATGCATGGAAAACTAGAGCTAGAAATAGAACGCCAAGTAGCGAGCGAGCTAGCCGGTGCTTGGCATGGATGTATCGTCGTTGTCGCGGTACTGTGTGCACGACTGTAGTTGCATGAGGGTGGCACGTGCAAAGATGCCGCCGTTCATAACTCCAGGGGGGCACCACACTTGCCATGCAGCAGCTGCCCCGTGGACTTCGCACCTAATGGGTTACACTATCATTTAAAGTCGATCATACCGTATCTTTCTATTATCTTACTAAAACAAAAAAAAAAAGTCACAACGTTCGCTCTCAAATGATAGGAATTACCACATCAATCGATGAAAAAAAAGATCTACACCATCAATTGTGGTGGGTCTAGATTAAAAAAAAGTTCACGTCAAGTACACTTGAGAAATAACTGAAATTCGGAATTAAAATAAAATAAAATTAGCAATTTTATTTCCACACTAACTTTCATGGAAATAAATATAATTTGGAATAATTTTTTTTTAAAATAGCAATTGAATTTGTATACAAATTTCAAAAATAATAATAACAGAAAATCGAAATAAAAATAAAATAAAATTAGCCACTTGATTTCGATACAAATTCCTAAACAACTATAATTTAGAATAAAAATTAAACAAAAATAGCAATTGCGTTTGTATACAAATTTCAACAAAAATAATTTAAATTCGGAATAAAAAATAAAATAAGATAATCAATTTGATTTCCATACAAATTCCTAAGTAAAATCCTAAATAAATATAATTCGGAATAAAAAGTAAACAAAAATTAGCAATTGTTTTGTATATGAATTCTAACAAAAAATTAACTCGAAATTCAAGGAAAAAATAAAATAAAATCCATACGAATCCAAAGTGAAATCCCTTAATACTTTAAATTCAAAATAAATTAAACAAAATTTGCTGTTTGATTTGTATACGAACTCAAATAAAAAATAACCATTTTTTTTAAAAAAATAAAAGTTATAACAAGGATAGCACGAATGGTGTCAATGAAAACCACAAAAGGGTGCAATGGCATCGATCTATCCTGCGTGGTGTTAACGGAGACCACGAAAACATTGACCCATGGGGAAGCATGTCTATGTGTGTTTGATGTCACAATGGCTAATATTAAGCAATAATTGGAGAGAAATAGAAGATAACTACATGGTAGAGTAGTACTGTATTGGAAGTGCTAGCAGCTGAGAGGGATCAATAAAGAATGGGGCTTGCTGTTGGAGGTTGAAGTAGAAAAGCTGTGGCAGTGAGAAGGGATAGAAGACACACCGTTCAGTGGGCAGCTGGTGTGTGAGGGAAGATACATTAAAGATAGGTCGCCTATGGTGCATTGGTGTATGTGTGAGCAAGGTACTCTAATACTCCCTAGAGTCGCCAAAGAATATTGTTTTCGTATACGTGCAATCAAACTTTCTAAACTTTGGGTATCGATAACTTTTTAAATATTTTTTATTAGATACAAGAAAATCATATGTACAGATTGTGTCAAAAAGTACTATCATAATATTATAATTTTATTTGGCTTTATAACTACATGATAATAGAAATTAGTGGTCAAAATTATATTTTGGGGACCATGTCGATGTCCACAACGACATTCTTTTGTGACGGAAGGAGTACCATGTAAACCAATAAGATAATTTGTCACATACATTGTCAACGTATTGCTTGAGATTAAAGAGAGGTACATGTGAATGCATACATGGTCCACGCATGACGGAGAGTGGTTACGTTTCTAAGTACCCCCAATAACTTATTATGCACAGTGATTTTCTTTCATCAAAGATCATACTTCAATTACGTTACTCAAATTGTATTTTCCTTCAAGCTAGCTTCTACTGTTATTTCAATTGTTTTATGATGTCTTAAAAAATATATGTAGCCTACAAGATGCATAAATATATTCTTAAGTATCTAAGTTATATTATTTGAAACTATAAATTTTAAAACAAATATAGTCGTGCAAATACACGGACCACTCGTAACATGTATACGAAAGAGGGTACAGCGATATGCATGCCAGCACCGTGAACACATGCATGGTTGGAGTGGAGTTTAGCTTAGGATATATGCATCATGCATGCAATGCAAGTTAGTTAATGCAGATTTCCATTTGTCATGTTGGAGTGATTGCTCTTCGTTGTTGTTGGTTGTGTTGTGCATGGCATGCAGCCCGCGTGGATACGTACGACGTACGTGTCACGGTGAGTTTGTGACAGTACGTTGATGCTTCTCTTTGCTCTGTAATACGCTACGTTCTCCGCCTTGTTCTCTTCCCAAACTGGTCGCGATGGGCCTGACAATGGACTTAGAGAGGAAGCAAACGGCTGTTACTGATTAAGCAGGACGTACTGTCACAACTGGGCCAAAAATTGAACCGGCAAATAGGGCCTTATAGCAGAACACACGAACACGAAGCACGACGACTGTCTGTCACAATCAGCCCAGTCGACTATGGAATGACCTTTTCATGTGAATTCAGTGTGACAAAACATATTTTCCACTTATTGCTCAAGTAGCAATGAGATTACGAGACTGAAAGCAATTTCTGCGCCAACTCACAGGTCTCCGCCTAGTTTCTAAGGTGGGGTAGAGTGACTTAGGGCATGTACAATGGTACAAACAACTGTTATCTATAGATATTCTTTATATCATCCGTAGACAGCACTAAAGACAGTTTGGGTTGTGGTGATACAGTCGGCTACAGGTTTGTAGACTACATATAATCTTTTAATGATTTTCTTGGTTCTGTTGCTACAGTTGGCTACAGAATTGTAGACAGTATATTTCTCTCTCTTTATACTTTTTCATCCACATCAGTTTAAATCATACGTGCCAAAAACTATAGACAGCTAAGACCTTCTCCAATGTTATGTTTTAGCCGGTTCAAATGAGGAGAGAGAAGGTATTGAATCGATTCAATACATTAGAGGGGTCGATTTCAACAAAAAAAATGTATGGAACCGAATTCTACTTAGGAATCGATTCAAAGCATTAAACAACTCATATGAGCATTAAACAACTACATAGAAGATAGTGCGTTTAAGAGATGATATTATTATTTTGTGGTTCTTTAATGTAACGTTGGTCCCAGTTATTAGTAAGAATCGGTTCAATACATTAGAGAAAAACAAGCTCAGTTCCTAGAATGTTTACGTGGTATAACTTTAAATTATCGTCAGTTCAATACACTAAAGATACTCTAATGCTCTAATGTAAGTCCATTGTACGTAATCTTACGGCGTGATCTGAACTTGCCGATTCCCATCGCTTGGAATACCACGCGCTAAAATTAATTAGCTGATGGACTGTTTTCGTTACAGTAAACCACAACCTCACATCTCATTCAAGTCGGCCAGGGATAGTTGCAGGGGCTCGGACTTTGACAAGTGGAACGAACTGTTGCGTCAGCAACTCCTTAGATAAAGGCAAGGCCAAGGCCAATGCCGCTAGATCTGCACGCAGAGACGCAGAGTGAAACCTCCCTCCGGCAACTGGACACCGCGTAGACGTATCCAAAATGGCCGAGCCTTGGCGCCTGACCCAAGTTTCAATGCTGATCCTAACGACGTGTTGCCTCTTCTTCCTCCGGAGCTCATCCGCCCCGGCCGCGCCTGCGCTCCCGCCCAGCACCCTCTGCATCCCCCGCGAGCGGGACGCGCTTCTCGTCCTCAAAGCCGGCCTCACCGACCCCGGCAACTTCCTGTCGTCGTGGCAGGGCCAAGATTGCTGCCGGTGGACGGGCGTCGGGTGCAGCAACCGGACCGGCCACGTCGTGAAGCTCCAAATCAACAGTTTCAGCTCATATCAACAATCCATGGGAAGCATAGGAGGTGAGATAAGCTCATCCCTGCTCGCTTTACGTCATTTGAAGCACCTGGACCTCTCAATGAACAACTTCGGCGGCAGAACGATCCCGGAGTTCATCGGCGCCCTCGGGAGCCTGAGGGATCTCGACCTCTCCCACTCGAATTTTGGCGGGCGAATTCCTCCCCACCTCGGCAACCTCTCAAATCTGCTCAGCCTTTGGCTGTACAATATGAATTCTCTCTCGTCTGATCTCTCATGGGTATCGCGGCTTCGGAAGTTGCAGGACCTCCGCATGTCCGAGGTGGACCTCAGTGCTGCCATCGACTGGGCTCATGCTGTCAACATGCTCCCCAGTCTGGTAACCCTTGATCTTAGTCACTGCGGGCTTCAGAACACTATGCCTCCGCCGTTGCATTCTAACCTCACATCATTAGAGTCGCTCTCCCTCGATTTCAACTCCTTTAACTCATCTCTTGGAGCCAAGAACTTGTTCTGGGATCTGCCTAGTGTCCAATTTTTTTCTCTGTTTGGCTGCGGAATCCATGGTCCTATCCCCGACGCAGTGGGAAACTTGACCTCCCTTCAAAGTTTGCATCTTCACGAAAACCACTTCACCGGCGTGGTGCCGTCGACCTTCGAGAACCTGAAGAAACTACAAGCGCTTCAATTATCGGAGAACTTCATCAGCATGGACATAACAGAACTATTGCATAGATTGCCAGAGGATGAGTTACAAATCATGTACTTGGATAACAACAATTTGACAGGGAGCCTGCCAGCTCGGCTAGAGTATTTCAGCAGTTTGACTGAACTATGGCTCAATAACAACAAACTATCAGGAGGGATACCAGTTGGAATACGGGAACTCAAAAATTTGAAACAATTGCGGCTAAACTCAAACAACTTACATGGTACAATCACTGAAGACCATTTTGCAAATATGACTAGTCTAGTAGGTCTGTGGATATCTGATAACTCCTTAACTATGCTGGTAAACAATACATGGAATACTCCATTCAGATTAACTTCAGCTGGCTTCAGATCTTGCATGCTAGGGCCCAAATTTCCAGCATGGCTTTGCCAACCAATTGACACATTAGATATTTCAAACACAAGCATACATGATGCCATACCTAGTCAGTTTTGGATTGGAACTTACAGTGCTCGATATTTGGATTTGTCAAGAAATCAGCTTGTTGGGAAGCTTCCCACATATTTTCTCTTTGGCGGTTTGGAAGCAGTCACATTGGATATCAGTTCTAACCAACTAGTTGGCCCGATTCCAACACTTCCGAAAAATTTAGCGTACTTGGACCTATCTGGAAACAACCTATCCGGCGCACTGCCATCAGATATTGGAGCACCGGATCTAGTAGCACTTGTTCTCTTCAAAAATTCTATTTCTGGAACCATTCCCTGCAACTTGTTTCAGTTGCAACATTTGAAGTTTTTAGACCTATCAGAGAACCTACTAAACGGGACATTTCCCACTTGCTTTCATGGGTCCAAAACTTCAAATATTACCATGCTTAACTTAAATAACAACAATCTTTCAGGAATATTCCCATCGTTTCTTCAGAGGTGTAAAGAGTTAAAGTTTCTTGATCTCGCATATAATAAATTTTCTGGGAGCTTACCAACATGGATAGGGGAAAATTTAGAAGATTTGGCATTTCTACGGCTACGGTCAAACATGTTCTCTGGTGGCATCCCTGTCCAACTCACCAGGATGAAGGGGCTTCAATATTTGGACCTCGCATGCAACAACTTCTCAGGGAACATACCACAATCAGTTGGGAATCTGATAGCTATGGCTCTTACTCCCAATAAACACAATGCCCTTTTCCAAATTGTCGACTTTGGACTGGCCACTATGGACATGTACATTGCTGCTTACACTGATAGTTTATTAGTGGTCACCAAAGGTCAACAGCTTGAGTTTACAGCAGGAATCGCGTACATGGTAAACATTGATTTTTCTTGCAACAGTTTAACAGGGCAGATTCCTCAAGAAATTGGGATGCTCATTGCACTGAAGAACTTGAACTTGTCTTGGAACCATTTCAGCGGCACAATCCCCCAAAGTATTGGTGAACTACGGGAATTGGAGTCTTTTGACCTCTCGCATAATGAGCTCCATGGTGCAATCCCTACAAGTTTATCTGTTCTAACATCACTGAGCCACTTGAACTTGTCCTACAATCATTTGACCGGAAGGATACCATCTGGGAATCAACTACGAACTCTAGATGACCAGGCATCCATTTATATTGGCAACCCAGGTCTTTGTGGTCCGCCTCTACCGAAGAATTGTTCAGGAACTGAAATAACTCCACACGGTCCTGAAGAGCACGAAGATGTGAGTGATGCAATTTCATTCTACCTTGGCATGGGCATAGGATGTGTAGTCGGTCTTTGGATTGTCTTCTGTGCCTTCTTGTTCAAGAGGAAATGGAGAACTCTTTGTTTCTCATTTTATGACGACATGTATGATCGGGTTTACGTGCAAGTAGCTGTGAGTTGGGCTTCATTGGCAAGAAAAATCGGTGGAGGCTGAGATCAAGCGCTGTTGCTACTCTTGTTATGAATGATCTCGGATCGGTATTAATAATTCTTGTTAAGTGTACTGCTTTTCTTTGGTACGTAAGTTAGCATGATCAACTGTGATAGTTATTATCTTTGGAATGTATATGAATTTACACATGTGTAATGAATAAAGATGGCACTCCCTGTATGGCTATCCTTAACTCCGCGTGCTACAGTTTTGTAGATTCAGTTTGGCATTACCTTACAGTGTTGTGATGAGAAATCCAGTTAAGGGTACATTTACCGATTCCGAAAAGAGGTCATCGATTAGTTCTACTAGTCGGTGCACGGGCTAGCTTCTTAGATAAAAGTTTTTAGTCTCCACCGGCTTATCAAGAGGTGAGATGAGCCCTCCTCGGTCGCTTTACAGAATTTGAGGTACTTGTGTTGGAGTTTAAGGGCTTGACCCATATATAATTCTAAATAAATTCTAGAAAATTCCTAAAAGCCCAGTAATGCACAGTAAAAGATGAGAAGTTTAGTATCAATCTAGGTGGAAGGAAGCCAGTATAGAAAGTAGAGTTGGTCTTACCTAGTTGAAGCAAGCAAAAAAAGAACACATGCTCGCTCGCCACACCTGCTCGCTCACCACGCCTACTTATTTTGCACCTCAAAACCATACGTACGAATTAGAAACCGAAAGTTTGAATTACACTGTTTCAATAGGGCTTTTATGACACACATTAATTGCGTTTAAAATAGAGTAATGGTGACAGTTTCTTTTGCTAGCTACTGGTTCTATATGGAACTTTTTTTTATTAATTAACCTTTTTTAAAATTTTATTTTAAAGTTAACCTCCGACGCACTTTATTTCCAATTCTGACCTCTTTGGTCACACCACGGGTGGTGGCGTGACAAAACAACACTGTCACGGGCCAGGATAAGTCCCCAAAATAGCATTTTTTGCCACGCCACTGGTTGTGGCGTGACCAAATAACACTGTCACGCCACTTTCAATGGCGTGACAAGAGTTTGACTAGAAATGGACTGACGTGACAGTGTTATTTTGTCACGCCACGGGTGGTGGTGTGACCAAAGGAGTCAGAATTAGAAATAAAGTGCGTCGAGGGTTAACTTTAAAATAAAATTCAAAAAAAGGTTAATTAATAAAAAAATTCTTCTATATGAGGGAGATAAGTCTCCTCTTAGAAGAAGAACAGAGAGAGATCAGTACCAAATTGTTGCCCTATTTTTCTATGCTACGCAACCTCGGTTACTCCATCCCTTCTTCGGCATGCACTGACGTGGGGAGAGCAGTGTCTCCGAAACCGACGTCCCTCATGATCCTGCACAGATTGGGACGAATGAGGTTTTTGGGAAGCGTTCGCGCAACTGCTCACGGCTTCCTCCATCATTCGCTTTGCGTCATCTTATTTGCATCAGACTCTACCGCGACCTGCATCGGAGTGATTCTCTGTAAGTCGCAGTGATATCATTTGATATGGCTAGACCTTGCTTCCTAGAAATAAATCATGTGATGATGTTGAGAAAATTTTTTATTAATTAACATTTTTTTTAATTTTTATTTTAAAGTTAACCTTCAGCGTACTTTATTTCTAATTTTGACCCTTTTAGTCACGCCAACACTCGTGGCGTGATAAAATAACGCTGTCACACCGTAAGATAAGTCCGCTAAATAGCACATTTGGTCACGCCATTGATGGTGGCGTGACCAAACAACGCTGTCATGCCACCACCCATGGCGTGACAAGAGCTTGCCCTAGCGTGATAGCGTTATTTTGTCACGCCACGGGTGGTGGCGTGACCTAAGGGGTCAGAATTGGAAATAAAGTGCGCTGGAGGTTAACTTTAAAATAAAATTTTAAAAAAAAGATTAATTAATAAAAAAGTTCTGATGTTGATGCCTACTTCTGTTAGTAGTGTTCTTGTTCTAAGTTTTGCCTTGTTAGCGTATATATATGAGATATAAATATTTGAGTTGATGATCATGCTACTGTTCATAGTTCCAAATATGCTTAGTATATGTGCTGCTGTTAATTCAATTATTGTTTTAGAAATTATAATAATCATAAAAGTTCGAATATACTTAACACCTTGATCTCAGCTGGAATTACTTCAACGGCACAAGTATGCTTCCTTTCTTGGGTGCTCTCAAGAACCTGAGATATCTCATCCTCTCGGATGCTGGAAAATATCTCGTGCTTCCACCCCTACAGTGCTTCCTCCGTACTTCCTACATATAAAAGTTTTTAAAAAAATTCAAAAAAAAAAAAGATATGAAGGGGAGGGTGAGTTCTACGTCCAGGTAAAATTTTAGACCAAACTCGACTGCATTTAGAATATATGAAAATGACAAGCAGCGAAAATGAATAGTGAAATTCACTATTCATACATAATTTGTCATTTCGTATCTTCTAAATGAAATCGATTTTGATCTTAAAATTTTATATGGATATAAAATATGCCCTACCTTACATCTCTAAATATTTTGAAAACTCTTACAGGATACTCTTAAAGTTCTTCGTTTGTCTGAATGTGAGCTTAATACTACTGTCTCAAATTTATCCCATTCCAACCTCACACTGGTTGAGGTCCTTGACCTGTCACGGAATGGATTTAACACTTTACTGCAACATAACTGGTTTTGGGGTCTCACTAACCTCAAAGAGCTTTACCTCTCACAATCCCAATGGCATGGATCCATTCCTGATGCTTTGGGGAACATATCCTCTCTTCAGGTCATTGATTTAAATAGCAACAGTATATTGGGTAACATACCAAAAACCTTGAGAAACCGATGTGATTTGCAAGTACTTATTCTATATTACAACAATATCAACGGGGACATGACAGAGTTCATGGAGAGATTACCTAGCTGTTCATGGAGTAAGTTGAGACATGCAATTGCATGATATGAACTTGACTGGGGAATTCCCAATTTGGATGGGAGCTCTGACCAGTCTTAATGTTATTGACGTCTCTCAAAACATGCTAACACACGGCCAAGTAATTTGTAGAGTCTGTCTATATGTAATTCGAATGTTTTCTCAACAAAAAACAGGCAGATTCTGAACCGTTGGATGGAGATCCAACGCCCCAGACCAACCCCAAATCCTATACAAACTCACCTCCTAATCTGAACCCTAACTCCTCTCTCTCCCTCTCTACCTGCCGCCACCACCCCTACTCCCTCCCGCGTGCTCGACGTACTCTAGCGTGCCCCCCCCCGGTCGCTATCACCTCATCCTCCCCTCCCACTGTCGCCGCCGCTGCATGCGTTCATCTCCCACGCCTCCGTCCTTCTTCCGCCATCACCTCCTGTCGCCTCCTAATGCTAGTCAGTTCTCGTCGCCCCTGCGCCCTCCCCCAAGCCCACGGCCGGTGTAACAGCTCAATTTTGTGAACATTTGAAATTTCATTGAATTTTGTGGATTTTTGAAAACTTTTGATGCATTTGGTGATTTTACAAAAAAAAAACTTGGTTGCATTTCCAAAGTCAAATCAAAATCATTGCCTTAAATTGAATTAATAAAAATCTACAAGAAAGGTTAAGGGCTAAAACCTTTCTTTCCCTCTCTTTCCCCTCGGGCCGCAACCCACGTAGTTGGCCCAGTCTCCCCCCTTTTGCCCGGCCCGCTCACACCGCCCCGACCTAGCGCTCCAACTGCCTCCTTCCTTTCCCTTCTTTTCCCAGCATGGCCCAGCCTGCCCTCGCACCCACGCTACTAATAGTGGCCCCGACCCCACCTACCAGTCGGTCTTGTTCATCTTCTTCCCCGCCTCGCCAGTGCATGCTTGCTTACTCCCTCTCTCTCTCTTCTCCGCGCGCAATCAAAGCAAGGCACTCCTGTCGCCGCTCCAACTCGCCAGCCTTAATCCGCGCGCACTCGCGAGAAACCGCCCCGAGTGTATCACCAAGATCGCCTCACTCCTCTCTGCTTTTACCCTCCATTCACCCCCCTCTCTCTCTCGCTCGCTCAATCACCGGGAACACGTCGACGACCGAGCCCTAGATCTGCCTCTGTCCTCGCCATCACCGCTAGTTCCTCGACGTTCTGGTGAGCCTCGACCATGAAGGTCATGCCCCTTTGATTCGCCTTGTTCTCCTCTTGCTGATGCTCCTCCTCTTCTTCCAGTTGAAGCACCAAAGCAGCGAGAGCCCCTCATCCTTGCCATCGGTATAGTGCTGCCACCGAGCCCCCTTCTTCCTTGCTCCGCCTCCGGTAAGCTCCTTCCCCTCTTCTTCATGTTGTATCACGTCCCTAGCTTCCGCAAACCCTTTAGGCTAGATAATGTAGCTCCTTGGCCTTTGTATCCCCACTGCCGCGAGCTCCTTCTTCCTCACCGCCGGCCGTCGTAACCATAGCTTTCCCTGAGCGCCGTTAAGCACGCTGCCACCATGTATGGCACCCGAGTAGCTTGTAGATGCTCACCCGAGCCTTAGTTGCTAGCATTCGACCTCATTGTGTAGTTTCCCCTGCATCATAATAGCTCCACCGCCCACCTCACCATTGTACCTCCGCCTCAAGCCTCCTCCTGTCGCGCCACCATAGCCTTTAGCATCGCCTGGACATCCGCAACCCATTTTACCTATCTCGGGAGACCACCATGCCCTACCTTGCCAGTGACGAGCTCCACCCGAGCGGGCATGGCTCCCCTCGAATCACTCCTCTATTCTGATGGGGGTGATGACGTGGCATTCCCATGTGGACCATGATTAGGTTAATACAGTAGTTAGAGTTAGGTTAATTAAGTAATTAGTTAGTGTATGATGTGTGGGCCCAACGTCATTAGTAAAATAATTAAACTGTAAGGTTAGGTAATCAGTGTGCAGGCCTAGTCTATAGGCCCTAGCCGCTCACCAATGGACCCCACGCCCTGTGCGCAGCCGCGTGGACTAGGTCCATATACCGTGGACCCCACCTATCAGTCTCTCGAGACTTTACCGTGTAAAAATAAAGAGAAAAGAAAATAAAAACCCTGGTGGACCCTACTTGTCGGTCAGTCACAGTGGATGCATAATCAAATTAAATTAAAAAGAAAAGAAAATCCCAGTGGACCCACCTATCAGGATTTTTAATTTTTTGGAATTTCCTCCCTAGTCAAACTTTGGATAGTTCGTTCTCCCTCATTTTAAATTCATATGATTTGATATTTGTTTCTAAATTCAAAATCTTTCCTATAGTACCCAAATCATCATTTTTGGAGTTCATTGGAATTTAATTTGAATTTATTTGTGTTATGGGCATTTATTTGAAGTCGTCATTTTTACGTTAAATAGATTCAAATGTCGCCGAAGACCTCATCACTACTTGAAGCCAAGATCAAGACCCGTCCACATTTGAGCAAGGCAAGTCCTTCCGATTGATCATGTTGAACCTACATTTCAAATGCAAAGTATTTCATTTGAAAGTATTATTGCATGCTTATTATTATTTATGAAATGCTACGTTAAAGGTTGATATCTAGATATGCCAAAGGTATTTATTATTATTATTTCCCCTCCTTGAATGTTGATTGCCCTTATTCCTTGTCACCTTAAGGATAATTATTACATGTGTTAAACTCCCGTTGGATAAACAAAAATGACTATTGGTTGTGCTTAGACACTGCTTAGTAATTGAATCTGAATAGGACACAAATATTGCCATAACGAGAACTTGGATACATTTGAATCTATGGTGGTAACATGGGTTACCACTAAAAACAGAAAAATGTATTTATAAACGGTGGGGATGTGGGCAAGTTAATGGTATGAGATCGATGCAGTGTGTATGCGATGGGTTGGTGGATTTTCTTGCCCGAGTCAATTATGGACCGAATCACGTGTTCCATTCACAACTACTAAGTCGTACAATCGCAAGTTTAGTATAGGATAGACCTAGCCATTTACTTGCTTAGTGTTCGGAATGAAAACCCGTGCCCCTATTATATTAAGTTGAGAAGGGCCATGACTCCCTAACAACGGAGAATTCCTCATTAAAAATGTTCTTGGTACAAGGGCATTCTAGGGTGTACAGTAAACCATCATTGTCCCAGTATTGAGTGGTTCCCCGCCAGAGCGGGTCTAATGTCGAGACTAGGTATTGGAAAAGCCTTGTTATGATCATCTCTATTACACACCCTAGGAAGCGTGTCTTGGTCGACATTATGAGTTGATCCAATCTTGTGGGTAAAATTGTACAATATCTGTAAAGTGTTTAAATCTATTTGAATAGTTGTGCCCCCGGTTATGGGCATTGTGAAGAAAATCAGCACCGATTAGTTTTATTGAATTAAAACTGTGAACTAAAACATGTTGGGTAACACATGGTGGTTGTCATCTGAGACATGCTTGTTAAGCATGGTCGATGTGAACAGCAACATGCTGGTTAAGCATGGTTGCCAGGTTGGGACATGCTTGTTAAGCATTGGTCTCTGGGAATTGCGACATACTCGTAAAGCATGATTGCTGGAAAATTGGAACATGTTGTTTAAGCATGGTTTCGAGGAAATGTGGCATGCTGGTTAAGCTTGGCTGTTAGGTTTTCGGCATGCTGGTTAAGCATCGTCGCCGGGACGTGGTCATGCCGGTTAAGCATGGTCGAGATAATAATTGCTTACACAAATAAAAATTTGGTTTTGAAGTTAGCTATAGTATTTGAGCAAATTGGCTTTGTGCTAAAATAAACATACAATGACCCCTCCCTTGGAAGCCTTGCATCTATATAATTGCATTCACAGTGAGGGCTTGCTGAGTGTCTTCGTACTCTTGGTTGCTCAAATATGTGGATTCAGACCATGAAGCCGAAGACATGGTGTATGGATATTTCTATGCATTCGTCTGTGGGAATAATGAAGATAGTGATAACTAGGTCCTAGCCCTAGTCGGTTGCCTGTGGCAACGCATGGAGCGGGGCCTCGCTATTATGATGTTCTTTTCCGCTGCTACTCTGTTACTCTGAACTATTTGACAAGTCGGCCCGTTCTGTAAGCATTTGGCCCTAAGGCCTATTCACAATATTATGTGTCGGTGTTTTAGAACCGAACTTACGTAAAGATTGTTTGATTCGGGGGGTCTCCTAGAATAGAATCATGCAGAGAGATTGACACGGGAATTTTTATACTGAGTTGGGCCTTCTAGGAGAGAATAACAACCCTACTCTGTGTGTGTATGGTATTGAGTGTATCTTGAACAATCGGGGAAAAACTAAGACTATTACAGATAGTGCTTGTATTCTGATGGCTCGATCCTCCTCCCTTTCTCTAGTTGCCGCCTTTTATAGTGCGTGAAGGGCGGCGATTACTCGAGTAAAGCGGCGCCTCATCACCTCTGTAAGCAGGCGCATGTTGGTAGTAATTACCGTGTATTAATTCCTCCACGTCGCTCATGACTATATACCGAGATAATGGGGTATTACGTGCCATTATTCGTAGAATAACGATGTATGATGATTGTTTGAATCCCTTAATCAATAAGACCCACTTGTCTGCGGAGTTCATTTGATTATAAGGTGGTCGTGGTGACCTAGTCGTAGAGGAATCTCGACTATGAGGTAGTCGTAGCAAGACTTACGACTATGGGATAGTCGTAGCATAACTTACGACTATGGGGGTGGTCGAGAAGAACTTACGACCATCCATTTGGTTCTTCCTTCATAACATTAAGGGTACACTCGGGGTTCACATGACGTCATATTTACCTATAATAAAATTATAGATAAAAGGTAAAATGAGGATTATTATATCCTCGTCATCTAGCCCCTGACTTCAAGTGAAAGCAACTTACTTGGTAAAGGGTTCTAGATGGTCTTACGATCATGAGAGGATCGAGAAAATAATCGAAGGAAAAACTCTTCGATTGTATACTACTTTGACGAAATGTGCTTGGTCAAGAAAATTGCTTACGACTATCAAGTGGTCGTAAAAGCATTTCTACGATCACAAGGTGGTCGTAATATAGTGATCGGAAGAAGGAACTTTCCGATTATCATTTCCTTTGGTTGAAAAGATCTAACCAAGGAAGTAATTTCGCTTGAGATGTAGCATAAACCTGAATTTCTCGAGCGGACACTTTGGGAATCTCAAACAACGCTGCTTGCTTTGTGCTGTTGAAGCGGTTCGAGGCGGTGGCGACCCTTGGAATATCACGCCTCGGCTCAAGGTACGCTGTGATTATATATACTCACCGGAGGGTAAAACCTAAGATCTTACTTTTCCCCCAAATTGCTCCTGCTTTGTTCCTCAAGCTCTTGCCTTCTCCTTGCCGAAGTCGTTCTTGCCTTCTCATTGCCACTCCAATTGTGCCCTCTTTTTCGACCCAAAATTTCATGTTTCCAGAGAGATGGCCAGAAAGTTTCGATTGGGAAGAGTCGGAGATGGATCGGCGAAGATTCAAGCCCTAGTTGTCATGGGAAGATTCAGAGAAGACTCTTGTGAAATGGCTTAGGCATTTGGGCGAAGATTGGCCGTCGAGGAGAATGGGCAAATTCCGTCTTCGGGCTTATTGTGAGTGTGGCCTTCATTGCTGCTCACCCCTTTCTCACCGTTGTGCTCGAGCATTTTGGGGTGGAGTTAGTGAACCTTGGTCCTAACTCTATCACCATCTTGGCCAGATATTTGTGCGGCGTGCACAGGAATTCCGGCGGACCTTGAGATTTTCCAATATTTCTATGGAATGTCTCGGCAAGCGGGATTCTTTGAAGTTGTGGTCTAAAACTCCACAACGGAAGTCGAGGAGTATATTCAGAGTTTCACGGTCTTCGTGGCGGGATGGAGGAAGAGGTGGTTTTACCGAAAGTCACCTCGGAGAATGACCTCTCTTTCGTGGGAAAGGTCATTGAAAAGCAATCTTCATGGGATTCGACTCGAAGATATCGGTAGGATTGCCCTTATGTTCAAACTATCAAGGACTTGAAGAAAGAAGGGTTGCCGGATGGCATGTGGTGAAAGATTTCATCACGCCGAATTAGTCCTTTGAAGAAACGAGCATCCCTATGTGGAGATACTCGGGCTATGAGACCCAACCGGGGACTACAACGAGGGTAAGTGAATTTTCGACTTAGCTCTCGGTTTGGCCTTCTCGCAAAGTTGTTTAAAAGATGCCTTTATCTGTTTGAGCAGATCTTTCACCAAATGAGATTGACGTTAGAGTCAAACTTCGTTTGTGAGAAGTCTCGCCACTTAGTGTGGCGGTTCCTAAAATCCTTGCGGTCGTATCCGCAGAGGAAAGGATGGTTCGCCTAAAGGTAATCAGTAGTTGATTTTATCTTTAAGACTTTATAGTCGTAGAAAGAACTTACGACTAGAGAAATGTTGTAGAAAAAACTTACAACTTAGTCGTGGATTTGTAGGAAATCTTACGGCCGAGGAAAGGTCGAGAAAAACTTACGACTTGATATCGGGTCGAGAAAATCTTACGACCGTTAGTAATTCTTCTCTTCTGCTTTTGCTTTACGAAAGTAGGCATGGAAAATCGTCGGGATGATGAAGAAGGCATCTTGATAACCATCGGTGCGGGGTTGACAAAGGACAAAGGCTCGGCTCCTTCGCCCAAGAGGCGTCGACTTTTAAGGGGTGACGACAAAGGAGGGACGAGCTCGAGTTCTAGTCCTTCGACGGATCCTCTGCAAAGCTTGTGGCGGAACATAGTCAAGCAAGCCGAGGCTAAAATAGTGAAGTGGAGGAGGTCAAGTAGGTGAACCTCTAAAGCGCAAACCTCGCAAGGCCAAGGTACCCTTCTATTATGACAAAAATCTTTCGCAGTTTACGCCACTCTGGTTTTGTTAAGCACTTGGAAAAGGGAACTAGAAGGATTTTATGTCTTTTGTGAAGGATAATACCGCTCGATGAGAGCCTATGGTGATGACAATCTTTGCTCTTGGAGTGGTCGAGACCGATCTCGGCCATCGAGAAAGTCGAGACCAGAGAGATGGTCCTGTTCAAAATCCACGACAGACGTGGTCGTGGCCAAGCCCATTCTTCAACTCGAACCCGACCGAAGTGGTCGAGAGAAGAAGAAATCTTCCGTTGGGAAAGTGACTCCCAAATTCTGTTTAGGTCCAAGTGTGAGGTATGTGAAATATACTAAAGTGTAAAACAGAATTTACCTTTTTCCTTTTCACAACCTGAATTGCTTTCCTTTTCTTTGTTTTTAGCCCGACTCCTTGACCCGAGAATGCTTCCGTTGAGAAGCCTATTGCTACCTCTCCAGCTGCTGGAGGGACAACAAGGGAAGTGGTCGAGGGATCATCCTCGGCCCAGGTGGTAGAGGAAGTCGTGGCGCCTGAAGTGGTTATGACAACCAATGAGGTACCTGTTGTACCCAGTAATGTAGCGGCTACAACCTCTGAAGTAGCAGCGGTGACCACAGAGATGGTCGTGGAGACTCCAAGAAGAAATGCGACCACCGAGATGGTCGTGAAAGCTCCGACAACAAGTGCGACTCATTGAGGCGGTCGCCACGACCACCGAGATGGTCGTGGATAGAAACGAGGCGGTGCAGAAGCCTCTGGTCAAGATAGTGGCGATTCGCCCATCACCGTCTTGGGAAAGGAGATCGTTGCGAGCGTTCCTCCGGTACCCAAAGAGAAATTCTGAATCGGAAGGAGAAGAGTATTTCAACCTGCGGCGACTTCTTTGGGCTGCTTCCATCGTAGGGTCTTACGCTTTCAGATCTCGCGATCGAAGTCCCCATCCCAACGATATTCCCAATAAAGGGATACCTTTGATAATGAACGTCTTGAGAAGGTTTGGTGGGACCAAGTCACGAGGGTAGACAAGCTGAAGATCCCGGAGCTGGTTTACTCGATGTTTGCTCGATCAACCATGAATGTAAGTACTTAATCGTACTTATATATACAGGTATAATCTTCTCTTGTTTCTCACTATCTTTTCATCTTGCAGAAAGCCATAGAGCAAATCGCTGTTGTCGGTGAATATCATCGACAACTTCTAGAGCTGCGACAGGAAAAAGAGGAACTCTGCAAACAGGCAGAGAGGTGGTAAGTCACTGCTATTCATAGTCACCTTGGATTTGACTACTTATATAGATTTGTCATGGAAAAACTCACGACTAGGTAATGGTCGTAAAAGACTTATGACCAGTGGCTTTGTCGTAGAAGAACTTACGACTAGGTCAATGGTTGTAGAAGAACTTACAATCGATTGACCCATGCTCATGTCCACTGTTATCCTTTGCAGGTTAAACAGTGACGCCAAGACCTTAGCCGACTCGCTCGATTATGAAAAAGAGGAGTCGAAAAAGTTTAGGGAAGAGGTATTAGACCTCCGGAAAAAGCTTAAAGAAGCTAACTCTGCAACCATGAAGTCGCAGGAAAAATTAAGCGAAGAAGTCTTGAACTTAAGGCGCTTATATCTTTGATCTTTACCTAACTCTTGCTTCTTTTGAGAAAAAGAAGGCGAGGCGAAAAAGCTCGAGAATGAAGTTAGAGAAAACTTGAGTTATTCACGAGCTTACTCGTATGTCCAAAAATAAAGATCAAAACCTTGAGACGTTGGGAACTCGAATATCAAGTAAGTAATTCTTTACCTGCAGTCCTTTATGAGTTATTTCCCTTTTCTCACTTCCACTTCCTTTCTAGCAATGGACGTTAAATTGAGAGAACTTGAGACTGAAATCGCGGATAAAGCCGTGATTTATAACCAGACCGTCCTTATTGCAAAGAAGAATGTAGAGGATATTGTATCATGGGAGAAAAAGTATCTTTGAGACCGTTGCTTCCCATAATGAAGAGGTCAAGAAGTTGATTCTCAACTAGTGGGTAAGAAATTCTTTTACCCGTGATTATTTTTGTTTTCTTTTTCTCTAGGAGTTTATTTTTGTTTGACCAATCTTATTTCTTGAGCAAGTGGTCGAAAACAAAAAGCTCATGAGGCTTCGACTTGTACCCAACAGAGATGGAAGCAATGAAGATTAAACTTCAAGGAAACATCACGCTCCTGAACAATGTGCTTGGTGAGCTACATAGTGAGGGAAAGACTCCTCAAGATGATACAATAGCTGCTCACACAAGTACCATTGGGGATCAAGTCGGGATTTTACAAGATCTGGTGACCACTCTGAAGGCCAACCAAGCTGAATCGATAAAGGAGGCGGTCGAAACTGCAGTAAGTTATGCATTAGCAAAACTTAAAGCTCATGACCCGACCTTAATGTGCAACCACTCGGCCGACTTCAAGCGCTCTGAAGCGAAGGAAGGCGTCGATGGAGGAGATGCAATCAGTTAGTAGGAAAGTTTGAGAGGAGATGCAGTTGGGCTCTCCCTCTTCAGAGTAGTCTGTAATGAACTTGTGAAAAACAGTCTTTTGTTGATGTAATCCATCTTGTTCCCTGCAAATTATCTTGTCGAGTAGTTAGTAACTCAAAAGATAATTAACGAATTTAAAGACTAAGAAATGAAGTCAAATGTAATGACTTTATCCTAGCCCCCGACTATTTGCTTAGTTTATGAAAACTAAGTAAATAGTTTTGTCTCCTGCAAATCATCTTGTCGAGTAGTTAGTAACTCAAAAGATAATTAACGAAATAAAGACTAAGAATTGAAATCAAATTATCCTAGCCCCGACTATTTCTTTGAGTTTGTTTAGACAAACTAAGTAAATAGTCTGTAAAGGGTTTAAAGCAGAGAGGTTTGTTTAACTTGTAGTTTTGGGTCTCAATTGTCATGCCTTTGGTCGAAAGGGTGGTAACGAGTTGACACTAGGAAGTTCCTTCTAGTGGGGCGGGACCACGTCTTGAGAGAGGAGAGGCTTCGACTAGGTAATGTTAACATCTCCGACTAGTTTAATCAAATCGAGAACGACAACTTGAGTTAAGCAAGCGTCTAGAGGACTTTAAAATATTTACTCGTCCTTCTCCGGTGGACTCGATAAGTCATCTGGTAGCAAGAGTAGGAAGCGAACAAAGCTAGAAGCTCCTTCCGATTAGGCGGGACCACGTCAGAGAGGAGAGGCTTAGACTAGATGTGTCTCTTCCTCCCACCAGTTGAGATGAAACGAGTACACCCAAGGCGGTTAAGCAAATCGAGAAAGTGCGCTCTTCTTAGAGTATTTTTCAAATTAGCGAAGAAATAAACTAAGGTGAAAAGAGTTGGCCTTCAAAAATATTTCGACTAAATAAAACCCGAGTTCTTTGTGTTGGCCATAAAAGCGAGTAACGAGTCGACACTAGGAAACTCCTTCTAGTGGGCAGGACCACATGCAGAGAGGAGAGGCTTCGACTAGGTGATGTTATCGCCTTTCCGACCGGTGTAAAGAAAAGCGGGTGTTTAAAACATAGTCGAAAAATAATGAAAGCACTACTCAAAAGTAAGACAATAGAGATAGAAAAAAACGATTCTTTATTGTCCGAATGGGTGGTTACACATAGAACTTGCGTTAACTGGTCAATGTTCCAAGAATTCGAGAGAACACCGCCGTCTTCCATTGCCAATCGTATCGACCACAGACGAGTAACCCGACCATCGTAAGGACCTTCCCACTTGGGAGAAAGTTTGTTCGATTAGACTTGGATTGGCAAAACCTCAATACCAAGTCACCTCTGACAAAGGTCTGCGAGGTTGAACCTTCGATCGTAGTATCTTCGCAGGCTTGTTGGTAGATTGCCGAGCAATTAGGGCCTAGTTTCTCCTTTCTTCAAGTAGATTAATATCATCTGCTCGAATTTGTTCTGGTTGGAGTCCGTGAATGTTTAGACTCGTGTTGACCGTATCTTTAGTTAGGAGGAAGCATAGCTTCAAAGACCAAGACTAAAAAGAAAGGTGTTTCTCCTGTAGCCCGATTGGTAGTTGTACGAACTGCCCATAATACAGAGGGTAATTCTTGTACCCAAGCCCCCGAGCGTTTGATGAGCTGGTCGAAGACTCGAGTTTTAATTCCTCTCATTATTTGGCCGTTTGCACGTTCATTGCCCCATTACTCGGGATGGGCCATGAAGCATAACATAACTTGGTACCCAACTCGTCGCAAAATTCCTGAAATTTTGCGCTCGAAAATTGCTTACCATTATCTGTAATTATTCGACTTCTCCAAATCGAGTAATTACGCATCTCATCATAAACCGTTTTGCTACTTCCGTTGTTATCGATCCACGAGTTAGGCTTCAATCCATTTTGTGAGCGTATCAATAGCCACAAAAGGAACTCGAAACCTCACGGAGCTTTAGGAAGCGGTCCCGAGGATATCAAGACCCCAGTTGCAAAAGGCCAAGATAGAGGTATTGTTTGTAATGCCCGAGTGGTTGGTGTATTTGCTCGCTATGAAACCCTTTGGACACACTTTTAACCAACTCTTTAGCATCGTATAGGGTCATTGGCGATAAAAACCTTGTCGAAAAGCTTTGCCGACCAACGTTCTGTAGGAAGCATGATTTTCACAAATGCCACCATGTATGTCGTGAAGGAGTGTTAATCCTTCGCTCTGCGGAATACATCGCATGAGCACCCCTTGAGTACCTCGTTTATAGAGAACTCCTTCGACCAAAGTATACATTTTGGCTTTTCGGGATAAGCGATCTGCCTCAAGATCGTCTTCGGGTACAGAACCCTTCTGAAGATAATCATAGATGGGCGCCATCCATGTATCCTCGTATTCTAGAGAGGCTGTCTCAATAGGAGGTGTCTCTGGCTCTTCGACCAGAGAAGGCTTCTGGAGTTGTTCCAAGAAGACTCCTTTTGGTACTTCAGATCTGGAAGAAGCTATTCGAGCAAGTCGGTGCGAGGAAATTATCCTTCGAGGATGAATTGTGCCTCGAAACCTAAAAATGCTTTTCTAGCTTACGATTCGATAAGTACGAGACATTGTCGGGTTAGAGCACCGGTACTTTTACTGACTTGATTCACGACTAGTTGAGAGTCTCCTCTCACGAGTAGTCGGCGAATCGAGAGCGCATTGCTTTCGTATACCGACTAGCAAACCTTCAGATACGCCACATTATTAGTGGCCTAAAAGTTTAATTGTATGGCATACTTTAAGGTCTCTCCAGAGGAGATACCAGACCACCTGACCCAGAGCCACTTAAAGTGGCGACCGTCAAAGTACATAGATCCCATCGGTCGTGGGAATCGATCTTGGGGATCTGAGCAGTTCAGATTTGTCCATTCGGCGACAAAATGCCAAGATCTGAGGATTTAACGGCCGTTCGGGACACGAAATGGATGTCGAACTCCCCAAGTTCGTGACCATTTTGCCATCGCCCCATTGTTTCCCTAATACGGAGGATCGCTCCCTAAGGAAACTCGAGGCAGCCAAACTAGTTTGTGCGCTGAAAATAATGCCGCGATTTCCTCGAAGACATGAGGATGGCATCTGAAGCTTTTGGACTGAGGGTAACGCTCCTTAGGTCCGTGTAAACTTCACTTACGTAGTAAACCGGTCGTTGTACATTTTCACGTTCTACAACGATCTACTTGTTGTTGCTGTGGCGTGGCCTAGGTAAACCAAGAGCGTTTCTTCGGCCTCGGAGACCGAATAGGAGCACTCGTAAGGTACCTCTTGACATCCTCAAAGGCGGCGTTTGCCTCTTTCGACCACTCAAAACTTTCGTGTCTCCTTAGAAGTTTAAAGAAAGGTAGTCCCTTTTCTCCCGATCGTGCGATGAAACGACTTAGAGCCGCCATGCACCCAAAGTGAGTTTACGGACTTCTTTTCGTGTAGTTGGAGGGTGCATTTGTAAAATGGCTTTTATCTTTTAGGATTAAGCTTCAATTCCTCGTATAGATACTAGGAATCCAAGCAATTTCTGAAGAGATTCCAAACACACACTTCTCGGGATTAAGTTTTAGCGATGTTTTCTAAGATTGTCGAATGTTTCTTGTAGGTCGGTAATATGATTAAGTTTCTTGATGCTTTTGACAACTAAGTCATCAACATAGGCTTCTAGATTTGGCCTAATTGAGATGAAAAAGTTGCTGCATCAAGCGTTGAAAAGAAGCGCAGGCATTTTTAGACCAAATGGCATTTTGACATAGCAAAATATACCAAATGGTGTAATAAATGCGGTCTTTTCTTCATCGTCTAGACACATATTAATCTGGTGATATCGAATATGCATCTAAAAACTTAACATTTCACAACTGCGAGAGTCAACCAACCGATCGTCTGAGGTAAAGGAAAATCGTCTTTTGGACAAGCTTTATTAAGATCGATAAAGTTCACGCACATCGCCATTTGCCGTTTGACTTTCTAACCATTCTGAGGTTAGCCAACCATTACGGATGGTTGACCTCTCTTATAAAGCCCGCTTTAAGTAGCTTATCAATTCGATTTAAAAGCATCTCGTCGATCGGGGCAAATTTCCGCAATTTTTGTTTCTGGTACTTTGTCGGTAGTAAGGCTAGCTCATGCTCGATCACCTCCACTGGGGACTCGGGCATGTCGGATGCTTGCCACGCGAATACATCTGCATTAGCTCGAAGGAAGGTGATGAGGTGTCTTCCTATTTGGGATCGGAAGTATCCCGTCTGAAACGATCTTGAGGGCTCCCTGCGTCGGAGGAACCTCTTTGACTTTGTCGTTCGGCTTTGGTGCGACTTTTAAGCCCGACTTGCTAGTCGAAGGTGACTTTCTTCTCGAGTTGGTATTTGTCCTACCATCTCAAGGGATCGGCGATCGCGGTATCGCCATCTTCTTGTCACAATGGATTGTAATTACTCCTTTGGGACTGGCATCTTAATACATTGATATCCATAATGAGTAGCCATTAGGAATTTTGCCAAAGTTGGTCGTCCGAGTATGGCGTTATATGCGTGTCGAAATCGACCACATCAAAGGAGATTTTCTACGTCACGAAATTACTTGGTGAACCAAATGTTAAAGGAAGAGAAACTTGACCAATTGGTTTGGCCGAAGATCTCGGTACAATCCATGGAAAGAGTATCGCATCGGTCTCACTTTGGTCCGGTACTTGCATGTCATCGGGGCACTCGTAAATAAAATATTTAACGAGCTTCCACCATCAACCAAAACTTCGATTGACCCGACAATTGTTGATGGTGGGTTCGACCACGATTGGGTATCGACTGGTCAAGTCGAAGGATCGGGCGATCACTCTTCTCGAAAGAAATGGTGACTTCCACCACTTGATAATTTATTGACGAGAGGAGGATCTATGGAGTTTACCTCGCTCAGTGACCTTGAGTTGTCGCTTTGATTCATATGCCGATGATCCCGTAGATGTGTTCAATGGTGTATTGCGGATCCTGGGCAGCATCTCCTCTTCGTCATCTCAAGATTTATGACCACTTGTTTGACCTACCGCCGAGGGTGGGAAGTGGTCCTTCTCGCTGTAGTAGTCTTCAAGCTTTCGTTGGAAGACCGGCGATTCTGAAGGTCATGCCCTTCATTTTTATGGAAAGGACACCACCTAGGCTTATCATTTTTTCGATCGTATGCTTACCTTTGCCTCTGTCGGAGTGTGGCTTGATGTGCGTGGCTCTTTATCATTCACGGCCAATACCTCCTTGGAACCATTGGGTTTTGACCCTTCATCTTATTCTTGGACTTTTTGCTTTCTTATCCTTCTTCTTACCAACCGCCTAGCTCTCGAGATGGATTGTCTTCACGATCAATTGTGTTGTTCCACTCGATCGCCTCGGAGGCGAGAGCATATCGATCGGCCATTTCAAGAGTTGGCGATGTAGTAGGAGGATTTAAAGCAATATCCTCTGTTATCCTTCTACTACGGACTCCTCGCTTGAAAGCCACGATGACAGATGAATCGAAATTTCCGAATTGAGTTACTGAACCCGATCAAGCGCTTGATGAATGGCGCAATGTCTCGTTGTCGTTCTGTCTCATCGGTGCAAGTCGTCCTCCTTTCGTATGCGATTGTATGTGCCTTGGAAATTTGCCAAGAAAAGATCGCAGAGATGTTGCTAAGAATAGATCGACTCGAGTGGTTGGTTTAGTAACCACGATCGGCGGATCCTTCGAGCACGCAGTTGGAAGGTAATTTGCCATCACATGCTCTCCTCCTCCTGCCGCTCGAGCAATTTGTTGTGTAAATTTGAAGGAATTCGATGGGATTTTGGGAACCATCAAACTTCTCCATGTTCACCGGTCGAAAACGAGGTGGCGTGAGCGGCTCGGAGATCGGCGAGAATGCCCGACATCCAAGAATGACTTCTTGACGCCTCCTTTGCGTAAAAGAAGGGTTGATATCATCGGTGGTCGTACTCGGCGATACCCGATGTGAGTTGACCCGACTGTAATAGGTCTCGGTCCCACGAGGAATACTCCTCGTAGTTTATCTCTATTCTGCAGATTTCCATGTCGGAGTGGTGAGCGATCACCTTCCGAGGAGCTTTTGATCATCGGTCATTTGGAAGATATTTCTTCGAGTAGGAGATCGACACGACTTGCTGTTGCGCCGATTTCTACGCGGTGATATGTTGGATTGACTGGTAGCCGAAGAAATCGTATGGGTACGACTACTTGAATGATGTCGACGAGGAGCTTCCAGCTTTTTCATTGTACTCCGAAGCCTTTGTGCGATCTCTTCAACGAAGAGCTCGTAGCCTGGCGTTCGGGCTAGCTCTTGAGTTGGATTCTCGAGCAAATCATTGATGTGCTGGAGCTCTCGAGCTTCCTCTGATTGATATTGAATACGCCCAGGCAAATTCTTCTGAGCTTCAATCTTCTTCCTTCAATTGCCTCAAGATTTTCCATGTTAGACTCTTGAGATTGCCTCAATGAAGTGCGAGAATGTCGAGGATTTCCTGGCGTTCATGAAGGCGTTAGTCGTGTCGCTTGATGGTGGTGTCCCGCCATTGCCACGGGGGCGATGTGTGACCTTCGGAAGGGTCTCCATCTCGGTCTCTAGAAGAGTGATCTTGATCTCGAGGAAGGGACGAAGACCTCCGTTGATGATTCTCACTTGCGCCGAGGCCTCTCCGCTTGAGGAGTCGTCGAGAGACACCATCTGGCGACTTGGAGTAATCCTCCAAGTAGGGAAGTCTGGTTATAACTGTCTCCGTCGGCAGTGTGACTCTGGAGAGATGGTCGAATTTGCGGGAAAAGCATGCTTGATCCCGCTCTCTCTGGCGTTATCAGAGAGAGAGAATCACCAGATGGGTGAAGTCCTGCAATTGTGGCTTCTAGAGCTTGCCTCACCAAGTCGGACCGCCTTAGGGAACTTGGATACTTCGAGGAAAAACTCTCGTCGTGTCGTGAGTCCACTGGTGTGGTCTGGTCGATTGACCCTTGCCCTTGAGAGGGTAGATTCCTCTCTTGGGCGTCTTGTTGTGGGGATAAGGATCCTCCTCAACTCCACCGGCGACATTGTCTCCTGGATCTGTGGGAAGATCCCCGGAGGCAGCAATGCCATAGGATGAGTCATCACTCGGTTCGTGACCGAATCCGGCATCCATGTCGACGTCTGCGTAATCTGCCAAGTCGAACCAGTTCTCCTCGTTCCATTCTCCGGAAGATCCCCACGGTCGGCGCCAACTGTCGGTGTTTTAGAACCGAACTTACGTAAAGATTGTTTGATTCGGGGGGTCTCCTAGAATAGAATCATGCAGAGAGATTGACATGGGAATTTTTATACAGGTTCGGGCCTTCTCCGGAGAGAATAACAACCCTACTCCTGTGTGTGTATGGTTTTGAGTGTATACTGAACAATCAGGGGAAAAACTAAGACTATTACAGATAGTGCTTGTATTCCTGATGGCTCGATCCTCCTCCCTTTCTCTAGTTGCCGCCTTTTATAGTGCGTGAAGGAGGCGGCATTACTAGTAAAGCGGCGCCTCATCACTTCTTGTAAGCAGGCGCATGTTGGTAGTAATTACGGTGTATTAATTCCTCCACGTCGCTCAATGACTATATACGAGAGATAATGGGGTATTACGTGCCATTATTACGTAGAATAACAACAGATGATGATCGTTTGAATCCCTTAATCAATAAGACCCACTTGTCTGCAGGTTCATTTGATTATAAGGTGGTCGTGGTGACCTAGTCGTAGAGGAATCTACGATTATGAGGTAGTCGTAGCAAGACTTACGACTATGGGATAGTCGTAGCATAACTTACGACTATGGGGGTGGTCGTAGAAGAACTTACGACCATCCATTTGGTTCTTCCTTCATAACATTAATGGGTACACTCAGGGTTCACATGACGTCATATTTACCTATAATAAAAATTATAGATAAAAGGTAAAATGAGGATTATTATATCCTCGTCATTATGTAATAATTAATTACTCATTTATGTATGTGTTGTATGAATGTGATATTCGCCGATATCTATACTGTGTGGGCTAGCTACTGATTATGAGACTAGCTCAGAATACATAGAGAGTTCTTGATGCAAATCCAGGTCCCCACAGAGGTTGTACAAAAGCCATACTGAAGTAGGCTAAACCATAGTTAGAATGGCTGTTAATTAATGATCTTGAGTGAAAAAGACTATTTTCTTAACTAAAAAAAATCATTGCAACGAAAATATATATAGCTTTCTACTACTGTTTTTTTTATAAAAAAAATCTTATTCTTAGTATCTCACTCTTGTCTTACTTCCATTAAGTTCATTAAATCAATTTACTGATCTCTTTCTGCTCCTCCCCAAATTTCATTGTAGATACCGAAGCAATGCAAGATCACCCATGGCGAGAAGATGGGTCTATGGGTAGACCGCTTGACAGAGCTACTTGGTTACCTGCAGTACGGGAAGCACGCCTTCTTTGAGGGACACCGCATCTTCGTAGGGAACCGCATTGAGTGGCGCGTAGAGGCTGTCATTTACGGACGAGAGGGAGATGACACCAATGCGCACTGTTTTTCCACCACCTACAGGCGAGGAAGCTACGAGCTAGGAGTGCAGGACAACGCCCGCAAGTCCGTTCGCCGCCTCTGTGCGATCTACGAGGATGACCTGCAGGGGACACCTTTCCGTTACGACCCGTCCCATCAAGCACAACGAGATGCTCTGCTCTTTTTTCACTTCCAGTCACGAGGACTGCCCCAAGCTGACGCACCCGGTCGCCCTGACTAATAAGACCATGGACGCCACATAGTTATACAACTAGATGATCCATACATGATGGAGAGTGTTTATGTTTCTAAGAACCTAATAACTTATTATGCTCAATAATTTTTTTCCATCAAAGCTTATATTTCAATTACGTTATTATATTCAAGTTGTATTTCCTTCAAGCTTCTATTGTCATTTCTGATGTTTACGATGTTTTAAAAATCTAAATAGCCTATAATATAAGTAAATATGTTTTTAAGCATCTAAATTATGTCATTTGATACTATAAACTTTGAAACAAATCTAGCCGCATAAATGCCGGGCAACCCTGCTAGTTTCTGAATAAAAAAAGTAAGGTTAACATCATTTAGCTTATTCTCTCAATTTCAATCTAGCGCTGCTGGATTTAATATAACTAATTCATCGATATATAGATAGAACTTCTGAAAGATTCTCCAAAAGGAGAGGTAACTTTTTCACGCGGAAATAGTGTGATCCAGTCATCCCGATCATCCATACTACACAAATCCTCCACCCCAATTGCTTCCACGGAAGTCATATCTATGACTCCTACTGACATCACGTCAACCAAGACCTCACAGATCACCAAATTCCAATAGACTTTGAAGCAAACTTATCAGATCCGTTTCGGTACTAGCCGGTATATAGTATCCGTCATCTAAAATAGTACAGAGTAGTCATACGTTCTATATCAGTCTCGATACCGGACAAAGCCGGTCATACCGGTGAAATTGAAAATACCATCTATTGAACTGATTGAAGTATATGTTATATTTGATTCTACTACTATGTATTTAGAGTAATATTACAAGTAAAATTTTGGTTTTCAAGAGCCAAACCAATATAGCCTCCGAAATGGTATCAACAAGTATGCTTTGAAGATGTCCATACCTTCCTGTCCCGCCATTACTGAAAATTCCACCCGGTATTGTTTTCACATGGATAATACTACTACTAAAGCAATCTTGTGTGGCATGAATGCATCCATAAAAAGGTCATAGAGACAGCAAGACCTAGACTCGACTAGAGGTCGACATATCAAATTCAGCTGCGGTGTATTAGACGCTATAGTTAGTTGTCCTAATCGTTTGCAGCTCAAGCACGGCAACATTTGTTGACTGAATTTACACTGCTTCATCTGTTCTTCGATCACATTACTCCATCAACCTCCCAGTGTTGTTTTCACATGGATAATACGGTGAGACCTGGACTTCCAGATATGCGAATTGTTCGATACTTCTATCTAAACTAGACAATTGGTCCGCACTCAATTCGGTAAAGTATAGTATAACTTAACGCAATTCGAAATTTCAAAATTTATACTTTGCTATCTAAATTTGAATTTGGGATATTTGATTTTATATTTAATTACCAAATTTTATTTTGAGATTTCTCTCCTTATGTGTGAAAGAGAGGATTGAGAGGTGGGTCCATCCAAGAAATTTACATTGTCAACCTTTGAATTAAACTTAGTTCTACCTATTTCTTTTTTTAATTAATATATCTCTAAACCAACAATTTATATCTAAGCCCTTGAAATTAGGGCCCACCAAATTAAGGGTTAGATGTTTATAAATCTTTTTTAAATTAATATATCTCTAAAACAACTATCGAATATAAGCCTTTAAAAATAGGTTCTACTAATTTAAGAGTCACATGTTTTTTCTTTTATTTTGGGTGAGAATTTCTAACATATTTCCTCTTTTTCTTAGTAGATGTAAAAGGCTCGTCATCAACTTTTAATATACAATATATACCTTGTGACTTGGTGAATAAGTTTTTCTACTATTCTAAGTAGCATTCTAAGTGGCCATTCACTGTATTTGTAAAGTGTAGTGCTATTATAAGTGGCCATTTACTGTATCTCTACTGGAATAGATGTCTGTAATGTGCTTCATCTTGCGCAACTTAACATTCTGAAGTCTTTGTATCTTTGTAATCAAGCAAATCAAGTGAAAGTTTTGCATAAATTTTGTAAATTTGGTGAATTTAAATTGAAGTGAGGCAAGGTTCTTACTACAAGAAAAAAAGATGTATAACACCACAACTGCACTCTGCTTTTCCTTGGTGTTGGATTGGCTTTTCCATTTTTCTCAGAGAGGAATACAGTGTTTACTTTTCTGTCTAACAGTTCATCTGCATAACAAAATTTGTCTTTCTATCTAACAATTCGTCCACATAACATAATGCAACTTGTAGGATGTGTTAAAAGATTTTTTTTTTACGCCAATGTTACTACATATTTTTGCTCTTTGCAAGATATCTCGAAGAGGCACCCACAAAAAAAAAAAAAGCTTTCTTCACCATCCAACAGAATAGAATTCTTTTTATTATTTAATCCTTTTTTAAAGGTATTTTAAAGATAACATCTTCTTAACTTTATTTTCAATTCTGACCCATTTGGTCACGCTATGGTTCGTGGCGTGATCAAACTATGCTATCACGCCACTAACTGCGGCGTAACTAAACTGTGCTATCACGCCATTGCTCTTGACGTGACAGGACTTAGCCCAAAAACAGATGTGTCCAAAGGGGTCGGTGGCGTGACAGTACAGTTTGGTCACACTACGGTCGGTGGCGTGACAACATAGTTTGGTTATGCCACGAGTTATGGCGTGACCAAGAGGTCAGAATTAGAAATAAAGTTAAGAAGATGTTATCTTTAAAATATTTTTTAACAAAGGATTAAAAAATAATAAAGGCTCAACAGAATATGGTCCAGCAGATCGTTTGTTAGTAAATGTAGCTCCACAGAACAGAACATTCGGGACGGGATGAAAAAGGCAACGAACAATTGCTACAATTGATTATTTCTTTCGAGTACTTTTGTAAATTTCAACTGGGTTAAAAACAGTCCATCTATTCAGGCATCTGGAATTATAAAAAAGAAGGGCTGTTTTTCTTTCATTTTTCTGCGCAATCTTCATTTCTTAGAAAGTTAGTAATCCCCAAAGTGATCCTCTTTTCCATAGACAAATTGAGGCAACGTTTCCTCTGGGCTGGTCTTGAAAACTTTTCGGGGGCTAAGTGCAAAATCAACTGGGAAAGAGTGTGTCGTCCAACCCACCTGGGCGGTTTGGGCATCCTAAGTCTACCGCAATTCTCCTCGGCTATAAGACTGCGCTGGCTCTAGCAAGAATTGCAGAACTCAACCTAACCTTGGGTTGGTTTGGAAATCCCTTGTTTCGACTCGGATCGCAATCTCTTTGCGGCGGCAACTAGGATCTCTCTTGGAGATGGCAAAACGGCTAAATTCTGGTTTTCGGCTTGGTTATTCGGAGTGTCCCCCAAAGACATTGCCCCCACGATCTTCGCTTCCTCTACTCGCAAAAACCAAACCGTTTTCTCGGCCTTGCAAAACGGGCGGTGGGTGCAGGACATCAATCTCAGGACTGGTTTCTCAGCTCTACACATCGAACAATTTGTTTGCTTGTGGTCCAATATCAATCAAATTCACCTGACTCCGGGCACCCCTGACGCGATTTCTTGGAAACAAAGTCAGAACGGAACCTATTCTTCAAGATCAGCCTACGCCTTACATTTCTTGGGTTCCATAGCGGCCAACTTCAAACCTTTAATTTGGCAAACCCAAGCCCCTCCAAAAGGAAAACTTTTTGCCTGGTTAGCGATTCAAAATAAACTCTGGACCTCAGACAGGCTCGAAGCAAGGGGATGGCCAAACCATCGTTTCTATCCCCTCTGCAGATATACTCCAGAATCAGCTTTGCACCTCTTCACACAATGTCGTTTCTCAGGTCGCATTTGGAAGCTTATGGCGGATTGGACAGGCCTTGAAAGCCTACAACCCTCCACTTGGACCCCTTGCACGGTCATTCTCGACTGGTGGTCCAGCGTGGCAACGGCGAGAGGTTCCCTTAGGAAGACCAGGTCGACGATCATGATCTTAATTTCTTGGGAGCTTTGGAAGGAGCGGAATGCGAGAATCTTCAACAACAAAGCAACAATGCCCCTAGATCTCCTTGCGAAGATCAAGAAGGAGGGAAGAGCCTGGTTCTTTACGGGGGCTAAATCCTTGGAGTTTTTCAGTTCTCTGTAATTAAGGTCTTGTTTTTTCCTTAACTCTGATTTCGTGCGGTTTCATTCCGCTTCTTCTCTATTAATATAACAGCCAATCCTCTGCCGATTTATTCAAAAAAAAAAGTGAACTGTACTTAGAACTACTGCTGGATGTAGAGTGAGCTTCAAGTAAACGTCCAGCGAGTCATGATTTAAACATTACGGCGCAATGTTTTTTTTAAAAAATGTTACTGTGCAAACCTGTAACTTCTAGAACCGCTAGTCTGTAACCACTAATGTGCTTTTTTTTTAATCTACATATGTAAATTTGGAAGGACTCTAATGTAAAGAATTGTAGATTCGTTAGGACAGCGGAGAGAGTTAAAACAGGTCTCCTTCCCCAAGAGAAATATCAGTGGAAACAAATGAGGAATATTACACAAAAGAATATCTGTCCTGGGGGAGGTGGCGGTCAGGTTTCAGTAGGTGGTGCAATATTTTTCCAAAAGCCCTACGCCCCTCCTAATAAAGAGCCTCTAACGGACCCTTACGTTAGACACACATTAGGACTCTTAACCACATATAGATTATAATCCGATTTAAACCTGTAACGGATCCAATCTAAACTAGTTTGTTCCAACTCATTAAGCGTGCAACCCTGTAGGTTCATGTGTAATTGGCCGTGACAATCGCCGAAATTTCACCGGTTAACGGTGTTATTGGTGGGGTCCGATAAATTTATATACGGGCAAAAAAAAATGGATTTATTTAATTTTCATCCAAATTCAAATTTCAATTCAAAATTTACATAAATTTCATCTTTACATATGAAAATTTATTATCTTACTGGTAGTGTTTTCCCTCGCCGTGACCCGAAAACTCTTTTCCGATCCATAAGTTGGTAGCGGTTCCTAACAAGACATAGCGACTCCCGAATGTACATAAAGATCATATCTGTTGTAGCTACAAACTAAACAGTAAAGAGAAGGAGGACCCCGGGATCCCTGTTGATGCAAAGGGGGGAAGCTCCAAAGGTCCTCAAAGGTGGAAAACGGTATTTAAGTGTATTAAAGGTGTCTCTTTATTGCTAAAAAAGTCATCCCCTATTACATGGGGGAATGATCTATTTATAGTGCCATAACCAGGGTATATTATTACAATTCTACCCATAAAAAGGTCCTATGCCTATAGGGGCTTTAAGGTCTTTACACCCCCTAGCTGTAGGCTCCGATCCATAGTAGACCTTCATGGGCATGGTCACGGGTGGAGCCAGAATGAAAATGGCCGGGGTTCACCACTTCACCCTACATAGAACCACACGTATAATTTTTAAATGATATTGCACTAAATAGTAATATGTTCGGCTATTTTTAGCATAAAAAATTCAACATAATCGATGGTAACGTACAACGATAACAAAGTAGCGATGAAAGTGCTTACTAAAATCAAAAAACCTGCTAAGGAAGGACCAAACTATAGGCAAAAGCTGGTCGGCATTAGCAAAATACATCCAGCCTCAACAGCCTACAAAAAGTAGGTGAATTCTCATCATTAGTACCATTATCTGGCATTTTTTCCTTCTCAAAAACCGTTTCATAAATTTACTTGCCATTTGCCGACAATATGAAAACTCAGTTAGATATTGTCATGTGTTCAAGAACAATAGAGTAGAAACAAACATCTAGAAGCCTACTTGACATTGTATCTCAGCTAATAAGCTTGATCATAGATGGGCACATCAATCAAGGTGACTTCAATTTTGCCTCTGATCTACAACGAACTAGGCTGATATTAAAAAAAACTCAAATTAAAACCCTACGTCCTAACCCTACAATTTGACAAAAATCATCCAACAATCATCACATTGAAACCCTAACTCACAAATGTAATCACTTTGCTTGAAAAAAAATAGAAGAATTCGGAGAAATTAGCAATACCCTATGCCGATTCACGACTTGACCCTTGCTGCCCATGCCAAGTGCTCGGCGAGGCAATCTACAGTCGATGACAACTAGGAGACACTGCAGCCTGCGGAATTCGGCGACCGAGGACTTTGGCTCTGGTGACTAGCAACCACGAGTATGCGAGGAGTCAAGAGACACGAGCTAGGTCTAGGGCGATGCGAGTGTGCGATAGCTGGTTTCCTAGGCGTGGTCGTGTGCTCGTGGCTTGGCTGCCCAAGTAATTGGGCTGCGCTCACGTTCCTAGCATCCTGGGCCGTACTCAGTGTCGTCCTTAGCCAACAACGAGAGTGGGGCAGCGGGAGGCCGGAGCTAGGAAGCTTGGTTGCTTTGGGCTGGCCCGGTGTCCTTCGATTTGGACTAGGGGTTCACACCTACATATACATGAGCTTTAACATTGTAAAAATAAATTTGGACCCGGTGTCCTGTGCACCCCCATTTTCCTCTTTGCATCTGTCCCTGGGCATGGTTCACCCCGCCTATACTCCTGGTCCACAAGTGGCCTTGACTAACTTCGCTCCATGCGAGGTAGCCCTGGAGCGGAGTCTCCCGAGACCCCCTTCGCTCCATACGAGGTGGTCTGGGGAGGGTGTGATCCTCAGGACCAATCGCTCTGGGGTGTGTTGTACTCTTCTGTCGATGCTGCCTTCGAGCCCCCCTGTACCATTCACTATGTGCGAAGGGGTACATGGTACCCTCCGACTGTGTTGAGGTGTGCCCCTGGCTTAGTGCCTTCGGCAGGTCGTTGGGCCACCCCTACGACAATATCAGACGAAGCTTTATAAAGCTCGTGTGCTGATACTTTTGCCTCACAATACCAGATCGAACTCAAGGCGAGATGTGTGCCATCCTATGATAGCTCGATCCTTCACTTAATCTTGCAGTGGATTACATAGTGGTAGTTGACTCCTCAACCATATTCACCATGGTCATGCACTTCCTTAATCCAACCACATCGAGGGGTACATAGAGATCTCTCCTGTTAAATAGGAGGGGCAAATTCCATCTTGATCGGTCGCATTCCTCCGCATGTTTTATAGTAAACCGAAAGCTACAATTATTACTACCCATTTATGGAATAGCATTTGTAAAGCTATAAGTAAACTATTACACACGTAGAAAACCATGACGACCTCAGGTCTAATGATCCCACATACACTACGCATGAGACCAACTGATGACACTTAAGAATATAACAACTCTCGTATTATCTCAAAGCGAGTCAATCCAACGCTATGCTCTCCAACATAGGTCAACATTATTGATTTGATATATCATATCCATGATCTATGAAACGTGATCATCAATCAATACATGTGTTGATCTATAAATCATAAATGTCCCGCATAACGATATAAGATCAGAGAAGTTTAGAATGACATCATTAACATAAATAGAGAGTTTCATAAACAAGTCACATACCTGCTAACAAATATACATTATATTTCATTCAAGGGGTAAAATAACAGATTATTCAAAAGTTCATAAATATAGAAGCTATACAATAATCTCTATGATAGCCTCTAGAACATATCACTAACAATGTACCACTTGCACTAGAGTCAATCATGCAAGTATCTAATATTCATAGCTCTTGTGTGTGCCTCATGCTTGGTTGTAGGAGAGGCTTTAGCAACATATCAGTAATATTTAAATATGTGTGCACTTTACGTATCTTCACATCACCTCTTTCAACAATCTCACGAATAATATGATATCGTCAAAGTATGTGTTTTAAATTTTGATGCGATCTAGGCTTCTTGGATTGTGCAATGGCTCCACTATTACCACAATAGAGATCTATCAGACTAGAAGCACTAGAAACAACACCTAGTTCATAAATAAACTTACTTATCCAAACAACTTCTTTTGCAGCTTCGGAAGCTGCGATATACTCAGCATCTGTTATAGAATCAATAACTATTCCCTGCTTGGAACTTTTCCTCCTTACGGCTCCTGCATTTAGACAAAACCCAAACCCAAACTATGATAAAAAAAAATTTATCTTAGTCGGTTTGGAAGCCAACATCGGTGTAACCGTTTACAACCAGCTCTTCCTTTAACTCCATAAAAAAAGAACACATTCTTAGTCCTTTTCAAGTACTTCAGGATGTTCTTAACTACTATTCAGTGACCTTCACTTGAATCTGACTGATATTTGCTAGTAACACTTAGAGCATACGATATATTTGGGTGTGTAAAACCTGGGGTTCTTCCTGGTTAAAAAAAAACACGTTTTAAAGTCGAGAGACTGACATGTGGGCTCTAGTTATCAGTTAAATAAAATCAAAAATACGTTTAATCATTAGTTAATAAATA
This sequence comes from Phyllostachys edulis, assembly GCA_036346405.1. NCBI lineage: Eukaryota > Viridiplantae > Streptophyta > Magnoliopsida > Poales > Poaceae > Phyllostachys > Phyllostachys edulis. The sequence continues at coordinate 72,492,923 of CM070545.1, forward strand.
ATGAGTCTATGCCATGTGGGACCACCTTTGGATTTAAAATAAAATCGAAAAAAACAAAGGCATGAGTCACTGATACGTAGGCCCCGCATGTAAGTTAATAAAAATCCGAAAAAAATGAGAAAGCCGTCTTTAGTTTTGAGGAAAATATGTTTTCCCTACTGGAAAGCGTAAACCTCGGTAGAACTCAGATAAGAATACATTTTGTTTTGCTAAAAAGCGTAAACTTTGGAAAATACGCCTTCGACGTCACATTTTTGTAGTTTCTAGAATTTTCAAACCGAAGCAAATTGAAACCTCAATAACTTTTGCATACAAACTCCAAATGAGATGAATCTTTTTTCTAAATTAATCTAAAATCATGCTCTACCCGTGTATGCCAAAAGATTTGGATTTTGTTGATGTTGAACTTATTTTGCCATATTTAATTTGATTCCGGCTTTTTTTGAATAGACGTTGATTATTCGAAACGATTTTCACGACGATCCTTCACCCTCATATTCAGAGCAACCAAAGCAAGCCAAGCAACTCCTTTGGCCATGTTGATCCTACTATTTTAATTATTTTACTTCTTTTTGCAAAATCTATTATGCATACGTGTATGTTTGATATAAGATTGCTGTGTTTGGGATAACAGTAGTTGTAATCCTATTCAATGTATGAACGTCCTTGAAATATAGATATCCTTACTGTTGTAGCTATTAAGTTATAGTTTAGACAATAGATTATGTAAACTCGGGAGTTTCGAGTGTGAATATCGCATAATTGCTTAATCGGGCTATAGTCTTTAATAAAATTTGTAAAAAAGATGACATGATAAATATGAGTTTGGGAGTTTTGAAAAGAAAGTTCAGAGGGGTATACCTCTGTTATTTTGGATAAAATAAAAATAAAAAACCTAGTTTGTGACACGGGTGAGTTATATTATATTCTGAGAAGTGTGAGAGTGTATCTCACAAGTAGATAGGGGAGATTCTCGCCTGGGTCAATTAAGGACCGAACGCCAGCAACTCCTATCTAAGCCTAAGTGTATAACCACATGTGCCGGTATGTGACGACATTAGCTAATTAAGTCATTGAAAGCTAGCCTTGCACGTTGGTAGGTCGTAGTAGTGCGGACATGACCGGTGTAGGTATGTTCGAAGGGGCTCCCTTCACCACGTTGTTGGGCACAAAGCTTGATGACACAACAGCGAATGCCTCACTAAGACGAGGGGTGTACCCGGGTGAAGTGAGGATGTTCATTCGCTGGGCTAGTGCAAGATTAGGACTAGATGATGTAAAGATTTCGACACGTGCTCTAGACTGCACACAAAAGGTAGTGAGCGATGGTATCGATGGATGTCAAATAAATTAGAGAATTCGTGTACTATGGGTAAAGTTATACACCTCTGCAGAGTGTAAATCTATTTAAATAGCCGTGCTCGCGGTCAGGAGCGTGCTTAGCGTAGTCGTACTAGGTATAGTCTTAGTTTTCATAAAAAACAGTTTTGTTGGAAAAATATGGGCAATGGTTTGTTGATTTATATTTGAGTTGAGTGCCATGGCTATGAATGAAAATGAGATGTTGTTCGCAGCTGAGGAGGGTTGCGAGTTGCGATTTATTCAATTACTTACTTGTTATCCTTTATCTATTTATCTGCTCTTTAAATTCCGCTGCAAAGTACTACGTATCAATATTGCAAATAAAACATGCTTGATGCTGAAATTAACTTGTAGCATAGAGCCTCATCCTTTCATTAGCCGTGCATGTATATAAACTATGCGATACACTACAAGTCTTGCTGAGTACACAATGTACGATTATTCTTGCTTAATTTGTTGTTCAGACTTAGAGGATAAGCATACGTCGGATGACACCTTCTTTGCACCCAAAACCGATGGGTTCGGTGACGGATCTTTTTAGGATTTGTCTCTAGTCGGTTGCCTGAGGGTTTAGATGGGCATGCCGCTGGAATTTTAGATTTATTACATATTTTGCTTCTGTTGTTATATTCGCTACTTTTAATACTTAAGCTTTTATTTGACCGGTCGATCCTTGTATTGTAAATAATGTAATCACTTGAGTTATGTATCATAATTTGCTTAATTTGGTATGTATGAATGTATGGATGTAAATATCAATATTGTGAATATGTGTACTAGTCACTTACCATAGGACTAGTAAGGTACATACAAGAGGGCTTTAGGTATTTCACGCTGGGGATCTGACACAATGAACGTATCTTGGTTTAATTCAATTTGTCTCTTAGATCTATCCGTATAAATCCTTGTGCCCAAAGTATACATGCATCTTCTAAGTCTTTCATATAGAAACAATCCCTATGGCCCGCGGGAGATGCGCTGGATGGCCCGTGGGAGACCCCGCCGCTGCACCGGATGGCCCGCCGGACAATCCATTGTTGCCGACAATGGCATGGTTCCGCCGTCACCCCACTACCAAGAGGGTGGAGGAATGAATCACCCGGTGGGGCAGAGGCACCTGCGGCCGGCCGCGCATGGTTACTGAGGAGGCGGGCGGCGGAGCAGGGCGGCTGGCTTTTCAGGGCGGGAAACGCGTTTGCTCCTTGATGAACAGTATGTGTATCGGAGGGCTGCTATGTTAAGGAGCGCTCCATCCAACGGTTAGTGCCGATCCATGTGTGACAACACTGTGGTGTTACTGGGCTACTGAAATTGAAACCAATTAACGTCTCAAAAAAAACATATTTTAACTGCTAGGAGGCAGCCCTTCCTCCTCGCTTGTAAAGCAGTTTTGAAGCAATCAATTAGAGTTCAGTTGGGCTTCTTGCCCTCCGTTGATTCCTCTAAAAAAAGGTTATGACATGTGCAGGAACAAAACTCGGTACATGCAAATGACTATTCCTGTTCTCCAAACAAGAAGAAAAAGAAAGAAGAGTATCAAGTCTGTTCCTTATTACTGAGCGGATCTTTGATAGCGTTGATGACTGAATTATTTGTCTGCCGTGCGTTGCCTGGTTGATTGTCCTAATCATATGAAATTCAAGCCATAAAATACACCATGGCAAGACCAGGACTTGGATTAGCAAGTAGACCATAATTAAGGTCTTGGATTTACTACTACGGAAAAGGTATTTACAGACGGTTCAAAAACATCATCACAGATGGTTTCGTGAGCCGTCTGAGTTTATGGGTCGATGATAACATGAGGTCATCACAGACGGTTTTGAACCGCTCGTGATGCATATTACAGACGGTTTGTGACTCAAACCGCTCAGGATAGTAATATCACGACGGTTTCAAACCACAAACCGCTCATGATAAATACTTATCATAGACGGTTTCAGCCACAAATCGTCTGCGATAAGTACATCACAGACGGTTTGTGGCTGAAACCATCTGTGATGACTTTTCTCTATAAAACCCCAAGCAAAGGTTCTGCCAGACATTAAATCTGCATCATATATATTATATATATATATATATATATATATATATATATATATATATATATATTGTTCGTAGTCTCTCGGCCACTTTGGGGATCGTCCACCTTGATATGAGAAGGATGAGGCGGTAGCCACGGGCAACCTCATTGAGTCCCTACAAGTTTAAAAAGTATGGATGCAAGGAGAGCATCGGGACATCAATTACAGGATTGGGCGTCGCTATGTTGAAAAGTGTCGTTGATCTTGGTACTCATCGGGAAGTGGCATCATGTATTAGCAACTAACCATTCTTGAGCATGTAATCGTCTTTAAACCCAACAAGAACACCAAGCAACCATTCTCATATTTCAAAAGAATTCTCAACTTGTTGCTTGGTGTTCTTGTTGGCTTTAAAGACAATTACATGCTCAAGAATTGTTGATTGCTGATAGATGATGCCACTTCCCAACGGAGAAGTTAAGATCAACGCCACTTTCAACATAGCGACGCCCAATCCTGTAATTGGATGTCCTGACGCTCTCCTTGCATCCATACTTTTTAAACTTGCAGGGGCTCAATGAATGAGGTTGCCCGTGGATACTGTCTCATCCTTCCCATGCTGCGTGGACGACCCCCCGAAATTGGCATCACAGAGCAAGGGGACTATTAATATGAACTAATTATCAATTCAATTTCAGCATAAGACTATTGACATCATTACATCACAGAGCAAGGGGACTATTAATATGAACTAATCATCAGCAAGAGAACAAGACCAATGGTGTCCAAACCCACCACACCAGTAGTAGCCCTCGGCATCCATCGCAGAGAACTGGCCATTTTCATCACAGAGCAAGGGGGTAGAGACAGAGAGGGAGTAAGGTAGGGTGATACCTCAATACAATAAGAACCACGGTGGCGACCCACCACCAAAGACAACCCTCATCCATCTCCTTCACCTTGCATAAATCACACAAACATCAGACACAACTTAAGGCTCAAGCATAAAAATCAAACTCAATAAAAGACATTAAGCTAACAGATCTAGAGGAGAATAAAGGAGGATGGGGAAAGCAAAGCTCGCTGTGGCCCTAGCTGGGCGAACGGGTCGGGCGGCGACGGCGACGGGTCGAGCAGTGAGTCGAGGTGGGGGGAACGGAGTAAATGTGCCGGGAGTGATAAGTTAGGGTGGGCGCAAACCCTAAGCGAGCCGGGAGTGACGAGTTAGGGCGTCATCAGAGTTGTGGCATTAACGGTGACATTGCAAAAGACACTCTTATCGCATTTAGTGTCTTTTTGCAAGGTCACCATTAGCCAACCGCCGGCGACGGAAGAATGGCGACGCCAAGAGAGTGACGGGTCACTCGGGGGGGGGGGACGAACGAGAGTAAGGTCATTTGGGAGTGACGAGTTAGAGCACAAATCCTAGCGGTCGGTCAAGCGCTCCTACTTATAAAGAGACTTATCACGACGGTTCTATTATGGAGCCGTGGTGATAATATCATGACGGTTCCATTATGGAACCGTCTGTGATATAGTCAGATATCATGCATTTATTCCATAATGAAACCGCTCGTGAAATGGTTTTTCTCAAGTATATTTATCTTATATATACACTTACATGACATGGAGAAATTACATGTTTATATTAAAAATTAGAAACCTATAATTAAACAAAGTTTTTCTAGTGGCGGAGGTAGGTCGCCATCTCCATCTTCAATATTTCATAGGCGGCGGTGTCAGATTCGGACGGTTCTCGATCATCGAACGAAGCTCGAAATGCGCCCACTCACGACGCGCTGCTCAAGTGTCTCCAAGACCTCGATCGTTGAACTAAGAAGAATTGAGCCCATAGGCTCTCTTCCCTTGTTGAGGGTCTCTACCGTCGACGATGCCGCTCTCACGCCTCGATTATCTGAGCCCAAGTGACGGCAAGCCTCCTCAAGACGTGCAATGTCGTTTTGGAGAACCACGCCGATGACGCGTAAACTCGTTGAAAGTGGGAGATCACCCGAAGACACGGCGGAGGAGGATGTCAAGACGGCGGAAGGTGACCGCATCCGCTCCAGAAATTCTCGGCCGACGAGTGAAGACACCGTTGAAACAGTGTTCTTCCGCAAAGACGGTTCAACGACATGGAGAGAGAGGTGCTCAGATAAAGGCGGCCAGTAGGCCATCAATGCCGCGACAAGGAAGAGGCGACCATTTCTTTTTTATAAGTATGTAGTGGAGATGATCATCTTCGATGGCGATGATCCTTTTATAAAACAAGGTATAAATTCGAGCGTGACACGAAGAGACGACGGGAACCGGGCGGATCGATGTAACGAAGAGACGACGGGAGCCGGGCGATGGCGATTTAAAAAAAAAAAACGATTGGGTCAGAGCGATATTATCACAGACGGTTATAACAAAAAAAACCGTCTATGATATGTAGTAATATCGCAAACGGTTCATGTTTAAAACCGTCGTGAAGTATCACGACGGCTCGATAAAAACTATCTCGTGATATGTAGTAATATCACGCATTTATTTTTATCAAGACCGCCTATGATACTTCACAGACGGTTTTAAACATGAACCGTCTGTGATATAACCTCTTCACAGACGGTTTTTAGCGCAGAAGATAACATAGACGGCCGGTAAACAAAAACCGTCTGAGATTGTTTTTAACATAGACGGTTTCGATGAACCGTCTGTGATCGGGCGTCCAGTATTAGTATTTTTATAGCAGTGATTAGCAGTATTTGCCTAAACAAAAGTTGCGACGTACAGGAATAAAACTACTCAAATCAAACACTCGGTCAAATTTTTGCTTGTGGTGGACTGGAGGTCAGCTGCTCTCTCCAGTAGGGTTAACAATTTCGTTGAAATTTTGCCAAAATTTTGGTCCTTTCGTTGCCCTCCGAAAGAAAGTCAGCTCGTTCAAAAATTTTCGTTTTATTTGATTTTGGAGGGTTAAAGTGAGTAAACACCAGTAGAGATAAAACGAACCGAAGATAGCCCAGTGGCAAGGCCGTTTCCCTGGAGGCCAGGGATCGATTCACACTCCAAGCATTATTTTAAATTTTAAAATCAAATTTGATCCAAACCGTTTGAACGAAATTCTTTCGAAATTACCGAAATTTTGGTCATTTCGTTCCACACCGAAAGAAAATCTAAACAAAATATTTTTCCCTGCTCTCCACTCGCGTTCCCATTCGGCATTTCCTCTAGTCCGATCAATATGGATGTTTAGAATGACATCATAAACATAAATAGCGAGTCTCATAAACAAGCTACATACTTGTCAATCAATATAAATGATATTTCATTCAAGAGACAAAATAACACATTATTCAAAAGCTCATAAATATAGAAGCGATATAATCATATCTATGATTGTCTCTAGGGCATATCATATGAAATTCTAGCCATAAATACAAGGTTGTGGATTAGCTAGTAAACCATATATATATTCGCTTGCGGTGGACTGGAGGTGATCATCTGCTCTGTCCAGTCTTGTTCCGATCCGGCGTTTCCTCTCGTCCGATCAATATGGATGAGCTTGGGCTCCTCATCCGAGGAGCTGCAATAATCTTGTGGCTATTGATCTCACAAACACCACCCACTTGCTGTGTTCATGCGAGGGTACCACTTTCAGGCGGGAGCTGCATCGCGAGCGAGCGGGATGCGCTTCTCTCCTTCAAAGCAAGCCTGCTGGACCCTGCTGGCCGTCTCTCATCATGGAAAGGGGAAGACTGTTGTCAATGGATGGGAGTCCGCTGCAACAACAGAACAGGCCATGTCGTCAAGCTCAACCTCCGCAACACCGACTACCTGAGGTCTATGTTGAGCTTATCGAGAGGTGAGATGAGCTCCTCTTTGGTTGCTTTACAACACCTGAGGTATCTCGATCTGAGCTTCAATGAATTCAACGGCACAAACATACCTGTGTTCCTGGGTTCTCTGAAGAACCTAAGGTATCTTAACCTCTCAGAGGCAGGTTTCAGTGGGATAATACCTTCCCAACTCGGTAATCTCTCAAATTTGCAATATCTTGATGTTAGCTGGAACGATTTTTTCTTTGAAGACAAATTTTCAATAGATCTTTCTTGGTTGCCACATCTCTCTTTGTTGAGGCATCTTGATATGAGTGAGGTGAACCTTAGTTCTGTGAGAGATTGGTTTCACTGGGTCAACATGCTTCCCGCTCTTAAAGTACTTCGCTTGTCTGGTTGTAGCCTTAACAGTACCGTCTCTACTATGTCCCATTTCAACCTCACACATCTTGAGGTCCTTGATCTCTCAGGGAATTCCTTTCACACTGCACTAGAACACAGTTGGTTTTGGCATCTCACAAGCATTAAGGAGCTTTATTTTACAACGTGTGAATGGTCCGGTTTGATACCGATTTGGATTGGGAACATGACCAATCTCAATGTTCTCCAAGCGTCTACAAACATGCTGATGGGCCCTCTTCCAGTGGAAATTGGAGCACTAGGTAATTTGAAAACATTGGATCTCAGCTACAATAACTTCAGTGGTCCTGTACCTGCTCGAGTTGGAGCGCTCGGTAATTTGACCAAGATGGATCTTAGCCACAACAACTTCAACGGTGTGCTCTTGAAGGAGCATTTTGAAGCTCTAGCAAATTTAGATCATTTGGATCTCAGCTACAATAACTTGAGTGGCCCTGTACCTGCTCGAGTTGGAGCATTCGGTAATTTGAAAACATTGGATCTCAGCTACAATAACTTGAGTGGTCCTGTACTTGCTCGAGTTGGAGCGCTCGGTAATTTGACCAAGGTGGATCTTAGCCACAACAACTTCAATGGTGTGCTCTTGAAGGAGCATTTTGAATTTCTAGCAAATTTAGAGCATTTGGATATCAGCTACAATAACTTGAGTGGTCCTGTACCTGCTCGAGTTGGAGCGCTCGGTAATTTGAAAATATTGGATCTCAGCTACAATAACTTGAGTGGTCCTGTACCTACTCGAGTTGGAGCGCTCGGTAATTTGACCAAGATGGATCTTAGCCACAACAACTTCTACGGTGTGCTCTTGAAGGAGCATTTTGAAGCTCTAGCAAATTTAGAGTATTTGGATCTCAGCTACAATAAATTCAACAGTACACTTTTGAAGGAGCACTTTGAAGGTTCAGCAAATTTAGACTATCTAGACTTGTCATACAACTCTTTCAAATTAGCTATAGAAGCAAATTGGGTTCCGCCATTTAAGCTGATGGTCGCAGGTTTTCGGTCATGTCACTTGGGGCCCCATTTTCCACCGTGGCTTAGATGGCAAACGGACATTGATATTCTCGTTCTTGGAAATACAAATTTGGATGATGTTCTCCCAGATTGGTTCTGGGTGACATTTTCCCGAGCTTTATTCTTGCATGCATCAGGAAACAACTTGCGTGGATCATTACCGGCAAATCTTCATCACATGTCAGCAGACCGTATATATCTCGGGTCCAATAAGTTTACAGGTCAAGTTCCGCAACTGCCTATGAATATGTCACGCTTGGATCTGTCTTCAAACTCTTTGTCAGGGCCGTTGCCATCAGATCTCAAAGCTCCACTACTTGAGGAGCTGTTGATTGCCAATAATCAAATTACAGGCACCATCCCGTCGAGTATATGTCAATTGACTGGCCTGATGCGGTTGGACCTATCAGGGAACAATTTGACAGGAGAAGTCATGCCGTGCTGGAAGGAGTCAGACAATAGATCTTCAATGTCCAATGCAAACTCTGCAAATCAATTTGGTTCTAACATGCGCAATGTTGCCTTGAACAACAATGATCTCTCAGGTGAATTCCCTCGATTTCTTCTATTTGCCTCGAGATTATTGTTCCTCGATCTTTCATACAATAGGTTCTCCGGAAGTTTGCCATGGTGGATACCAATGACAATGCCAAAGTTGGAAATCTTGAGGGTAAGATCAAACATGTTTAGTGGCCATATTCCTGAGAGGATTACCGACCTTGGTAGACTTCATTATTTGGATATAGCACATAACAACATATCAGGAACCATACCATGGTCGCTATCAAACCTGAAGGCAATGACAGGGACAGCCATACATCAGAACACAGAGGACCATATTTTTGAAGTGAGCATACCAGTACTCAGAAAGACAGAGGACCATATTTTTGAAGAGAGCATACCAGTAATCACAAAAGACCAACAGCGTGACTACACCTTTGAAATCTACAATCAAGTGGTAAATCTTGATCTATCAAGCAACAGTTTCACAGGACATATTCCAGAAGCAATTCATTTACTTATTGGGCTTACCAATTTGAATTTATCAAGTAATCAGTTGAGTGGAACAATCCCAAATCAGATTGGAGATTTAAAGCAGTTGGAGTCCCTTGACCTATCCTACAATGAGTTTTCTGGTGAAATCCCCTCGAGTTTTTCAGCTCTAACTTCTCTAAGCCACTTGAACTTGTCATACAATAATTTGTCAGGTGCAATACCATCTGGGCCGCAGCTACAAGCACTCGATAACCAGGTATACATCTATATTGGCAACCCTGGTCTTTGTGGGCCTCCTCTCTCCACAAACTGTTCAAGTAATGAATCAAAGCAAAGTGTCCATGAAGAACATGAATATAGAGTACATACGTCATTTCTTTACCTTGGCATGAGCATGGGATTTGTGGTCGGTCTTTGGACGGTGTTTTGCACCATGCTGATGAAGAGAACCTGGAGGGTTGCTTACTTCCGTATCATTGACAAGCTATATGATAAGGTTTATGTACAAGTGGGTATAAGCTGGGCTCGCCTGATGAAAAAAAACCAAGACGATGCTGCATGACAAGTCCCTTTGCACTGCAAGTGAATTGTGCAATACTTCTATATAAATGCTTTCTCACTTGGAAAATAAGTTTGGGTGTTTGTACTATTCTAAGTAGTCACTTACAGTGTCTGTACTCTGTAGTACTTGTTTAAGTGGCCATTTACTGTATCTGTATACTGCATTAGCTGCTATCTGTAAGGTGCTTAATGTACCAAGACACAACATTTCATAGTCTTTGTATGTTTGTCTTGAGCAAATCAGGTGGAAATGTTGCATAAATTATGTAAGTTCGGTCCGCCTCGCTCTATTTTGTTCTTAAACTAGCATCCTGTATTTATGTTCCTTTATTTGGAGAGGAATGTAAGGTTATTGTTTTTCTGCCCAATGATTGATAAGCATGACAGAATGTTAGAGCATGTACAATGGGCTTATGTCAGCCGTCTGTAACTATTGCCACGTAGGATTTTTACTGACGTGGATGAAAGAGAATGAAGAGAGAGAAAGATGCTGTTTACAATCTTGTAGTCGACTATAGCACAAGAAACAAGAAAATCATTAAAAGATTGTGTGTTCTATAAAGACAAGAAATTGCCTATACCATTGTATGAAATTGTCTTTAGTCTTTGTCTACAAGTGACATGGATTATTGTTATAGACAGCAGCTGTTTACACCATTGTACATACCTTATCTGTAGGATGTCATAAAGCAGTTAAGTTGCTAAACATTTTTGCTGTTTGTCAGTTGTCTTCTTTTGTAAACAGTCCATCTAGTATGGCGGCTTGAATATGCAGGATGCTCTTCCCTATTAGCATTTTGTGCGCAATCCCCGTTTATAAGAAAGGTGGCAATATAGCCTCTGAAAGTTAACTGTAACTACTGGACGTAGAGGATGAGGTCCAAGTAATTAAGAGTCAGTTAATCACGATGTGCAAACCTGTAATCCCTGGGGGTAGCAAAATAGGAGCATCAAAGCAACAAAGCGGCATTGTGGTTATTGCACTGCGCAGAAGAGTTAAGAGTAAATTTCGCAAAACCACACTACCTTTGGTAAAATTGAAAGGACTGAATTCGGAGAACCATACTTACTTCTGCGTAACGTTTCACAAAACCACACTTTTAAGCAATGTCATTGTATCAAACCGCTTGACATCCCGAGCGCACTCGTCAGACTAACAAGGCCATCTCGTTTATATTTGCTAACGTGGACGTAAGATTGTCCGGGGACAACTTTATGAATGAATCCATTGGAATGTTCATATGTAAGATTTAGAATTGTATGTAAAATCTTTACCAGTGTTTTAAATATCCTCAACAACTTTGGATGCAAATGACTTTGAGCGGTTTTGAAAACTTTTGCATACACAAGTATGGGTAACCTTCAGTTCGTGTCCATTTTGAGTACTCAGGTAGTGGCTGAACGCCCAAAAACGTTCAGTAGAATTTAGATTTTGGGGTGAGATTTGCTCTCGTTTGAATTTAATGGAGGGGCTTGGGCGGCAATCGAAAAGTGTCCCCAAAATCGGCGCGGTCATTGGGCCCACAGGAAAGATATACATCTGCTAAACCTTGAATCTGCAGCTAGACTATCCCGGGATTGATGGATTGTTGCCTGATGGGCCGGTGGCCTGCTGGGTTGTATTTTGGATATCTGGTCTTTGCATTATCGGGATAATCCATATTTGTATTTGACGGATAACAGAGTTACCGTATTCGTATTTATTTCTGACAAAAAAAGAAATGTATTCGTTTCCGATCCAAAAATTATCAGAGAAAAATCTGATCTGAGACAATCCAAATCCGTTTCCATCCTGTTTCTATCCTGATCAGACGTAAACTATCTAATCTTGTACCACCATAACCATTCACCTCCGTAGTCTTCGGTGGTTTTCCACCGAGATTGCCAAGGGCGCTCCTCTCCAGAAAAGCAAGCTGAAGCGAAGACCTGGACTTCAGTTTTTAGTGGTGTCGAAGATCAGTTGTCCCAATCAATTGGAACTTCAGGCCTACTAATGTTGAACGCGGCCTTTCTTAGTGGAGTTGAAGATCAGTTTTTTAGTGGAGCACCCGTACCAAAGTTTGTGGGTTCTCTTCGGAGTCTCAGATACGTCGACCTTTCTAACGCGGCCTTCGGTGGAAGAATACCTCCACAGCTTTGGTAATATCTCCAACCTTCTCCGCCTCGATCTCAATTGTGATTATTGGGAATTCTTTCTGCACTCGCGTGACCTTGCATGGTTATCACATCTCTCCTCACTCAAGCACCTCGATTTGACCTGGGTGAACCTACCACTGTAACAGACTGAGTTCATGCGGTTGACATGCTTCCCTCCTTAAAAGTACTTCATCTAAAAGGGAGTGCACTTCCGAACATTGCCCCATCTCTCCGTTATTCTAATCACACGGCATTCGAGGTATTTGACATCTCCATGAACTTCTTTTACACCAAGATTTCTCCCAACTAGTTCTGGGAGGTAACTAGCCTCAAGCATCTCGATATTTCGGATTGTGGCTTCCATGGCCCACTATTTCCTGATGACATGCGGAACATGACTGACCTTGAAGAAGTTCATCTTGCTGGAAACAATCTTGGAGGTGAAACACCGTCGAATTTTCAGAATCTGTGCAACTTGAAGATGTTAGATCTAGCAGGCATTAACATCGCAGAGGACATTGCAGTATTGAGGGAGTGGTTGCCGAGATCGATGTTCACGGAGTAAGATGCAACTGTTGGATTTATCAGGGAATGATTTGTCTGCCGTGCGTTGCCTGGTTAATTGTCCTAATCATATGAAATTCAAGCCATAAAATACATCACGGCAAAACCAAGACTTGAATTAGCAAGTAGACCATAATTAAAGACTTGGATTAGCCGTATTAGCGTAAACAAATTTCTTGGTAACCTTATACCTGAAAAACAAAAAGTTCCGACATGTGCAGGAATAAAACTACGAAAAACAAACACTCGGTATGTGCAAATGACTCTGTTCCTGATTACTGAGTGAATCTTTGATAGGGTTGACGGTGGTCCACTCCCACGATCACTTGAAATTTCCATTACATGGTGGTTCATTAATTTGTCTGCCGTGCGTTGCATGGCTGATTGTCCTAATCATATGAAATTCCAGCCATAAATGCAGCATGGCAGGATCACTTGAAACCACTGTTCCTCTCTGTGCGCGTACCTACTAGTCTCCTTTGGCAGGCAGGCAAGCGGCGTCGTCATGAACCACGTTCCTTGAATTGTCGCTGCCAACCTCCAATAAGCCATAAAATACAGCATGGCAAGACCAAGACCAGTAAACCATATATTTTCTGCTTGTGGTGGACTGGAGGTCGGCTGTTCTCTCCACTCGCGTTTCATGCGAGGATATCGTCTGATGAATATGGATGAGTTTGGGATCCTCTTCCGAATTGATTATTTTATTTTACTTTTTATTCCGGATTGATTATTTTATTTTACTTTATTTTTTATTCTGAATTGATCCGGTGTTTGAAATATCAGTTTTATTGTACTTAATATGGGCTCTTTTACTTAGGAACTCGTATGAAAAATCAAATTGATTATTTTATTTTATTTTTTATTCTGAATTTCAGTTTTATTGTTCTTGATATGGACTCCTTTTCTTAAATTTAGGTCGTTATAATCTGAACCAACCACGATAGATGGGGTAAATCTTTATCTTTTTTCACCAATTAATATGAGAATTTCTAGCCCTTCAGAACGAACGTGGTGGTTCCTTTTGACTTTACTTTAATAAGATAATATATTGTAGCCATAAATACAGCATGGCAAGAGCAAGACTTGAACTTTTTTTATTAATTAACCTATTTTTAATTTATTTTTAATACAACCCCTCATCAACTTTATTTTAAAATATAATCCTTTTGGCCACGCCACCACCCGTGGTGTGGCAACACAACATTGCCACGCTATAGGATAATTCTAAATAAATATCACTTCTTGTCATGTCATTGGTGGTGGTATGACTAAACAACACTGTTACATCATTGGTGGTGGAGTGATATAATTTGATCACGCCATGGTGCTAGCATGATAATGTTGTTTTGCCACACTACGAATAGTGGTGTGGCCAAAAGAGTCGGAATTAGAAATAAAGTTGGCGAAGGGTTAATAATAAAAATAAATTAAAAATAGGTTAATTAATAAAAAAAAAGTTCGCAAGTTGGACTAGCCAGTGAACCATATATGATTTATATATTCTGCTTGTGGTAGACTGGAGGTGATCAGCTGCTCTCTCCACTCGATCAATATGGATGAGCTTGGGCTCCTCATCCGAGGAGCTGCACTAATCTTGTGGCTATTGATCTCACAAACACCATCCACTTGCTGTGTTCATGCGAGGGTATCACTATCAGGCGGGAGCTGCATCGCGAGCGAGCGGGATGCGCTTCTCTCCTTCAAAGCAAGCCTGCTGGACCCTGCTGGCCGTCTGTCATCATGGAAAGGAGAAGACTGTTGTCAATGGATGGGAGTCCGCTGCAACAACACAACAGGCCATGTCGTCAAGCTCAACCTCCGCAACACCCACTACTTGATCGACTACTACGACACCGCCTTGGGTGCCTACGGGTACGAGTTCGACTACAACTACGGGTCTATGTTGAGCTTATCGAGAGGTGAGATGAGCTCCTCTTTGATTGCTTTACAACACCTGAGGTATCTCGATCTGAGCTGTAATGAATTCAACGGCACAAACATACCTGTGTTCCTGGGTTCTCTGAAGAACCTAAGGTATCTTAACCTCTCAGAGGCAGGTTTCAGTGGGATAATACCTTCCCAACTCGGTAATCTCTCAAATTTGCAATATCTTGATGTTAGATACAATTATCTCTCTTCAATAGATCTTTCTTGGCTGCCACGTCTCTCTTTGTTGAGGCAGCTTGACATGAGTGAGGCGAACCTTAATTCTGTGAGGGATTGGGTTCACTGGGTCAACATGCTTCCCGCTCTTAAAATCCTTCGCTTGTCTGAATGCGGCCTTAACAGTACCGTCTCTACTATGTCCCATTCCAACCTCACACATCTTGAGGTCCTTGATCTCTCATGGAATATCTTTAATGCTCCACTCCAACTCGGTAACCTCTCAAGTTTGCAAAATCTTGATGTTAGTGGGGTTATTTCTGTTCCATTGCCCGAAGTTGATCTTGCATGGTTGCCACATCTCTCTTTGTTGAGGCATCTTGACATGAGTGAGGCGAACCTTGGTTCTGTGAGGGATTGGGTTCACTGGGTCAACATACTTCCTGCTCTTAAAGTCCTTCGCTTGTCTACTTGTGGCCTTAACAGTACCGTCTCTACTATGTCCCATTCCAACCTCACGCATCTTGAGGTCCTTGATCTCTCAGGGAATTCCTTTCACACTGCACTAGAACACAGTAGGTTTTGGGATCTCACAAGCATTAAGGAGCTTTATTTTTCATACTGTGAATGGTCCGGATCCATACCTGCTGCATTGGGGAACATGACCAATCTCAATGTTCTCCAAGCGTCTGAAAACATGCTGATTGGCCCTCTTCCTGAGGAAATTGGAGCACTAGGTAATTTGAAAACATTGGATCTCAGCTACAATAACTTGAGTGGTCCTGTACCTGCTCGAGTTGGAGCGCTCAGTAGTTTGACCATGTTGGATCTCAGCTACAATAACTTGAGTGGTCCTGTACCTGCTCAAGTTGGAGCGCTCGGTAGTTTGACCAGGTTGGATCTTAGCCACAACAAATTCAATGGTGTGCTCTTGAAGGAGCATTTTGCAGGTTTAGCAAATTTAGAGCATTTGGACCTCAGTTACAACAACTTCAACGATGTGCTCTTGAAGGAGCATTTTGAAGCTCTAGCAAATTTAGACTATCTAGACTTGTCGTACAACTCCTTCAAATTAGCTATAGAAGCAAATTGGGTTCCGCCATTTAAGCTGAAGGTCGCAGGTTTTCGGTCATGTCACTTGGGGCCTCATTTTCCACCGTGGCTTAGATGGCAAACGGACATTGATGTTCTTGTTCTTGGAAATACAAATTTGGATGATATTATGCCTGATTGGTTCTGGGTGACATTTTCCCAAGCTTCATTCTTGCATGCATCAGGAAACAAGTTGCGTGGAACATTGCCGGCAAATCTACGTCACATGTCAGCAGACCATATATATCTCGGGTCCAATAAGTTTACAGGTCAAGTTCCGCAACTGCCTATAAATATATCACACTTGAATCTGTCTTCAAACTCTTTGTCAGGGCAGTTGCCATCAGATCTCAAAGCTCCACTACTTGAGGAGCTATTGATTGCCAATAATCACATTACAGGCACCATCCCATCATCTATATGTCAATTGACTGGCCTGAAACGGTTGGACCTATCAGGAAACAATTTAACAGGAGATGTCATGCAGTGCTGGAAGGAGTCAGACAACAGATCTTCAATGTCCAATGCAAACTCTGCAAATCAATTTGGTTCTATCATGCTCAGTCTTGCCTTGAACAACAATGATCTCTCAGGCGAATTCCCTCGATTTCTTCAATTTGGCTCGCAGCTATTGTTCCTCGATCTTTCATACAATAGGTTCTCCAGAAGTTTGCCATGGTGGATACCAATGACAATGCCAAAGTTGGAAATCTTGAGGGTAAGATCAAACATGTTTAGTGGCCATATTCCTGAGAGGATTACTGACCTTGGTAGACTTCATTATTTGGATATAGCACATAACAACATATCAGGAACCATACCATGGTCGCTATCAAACCTGAAGGCAATGACAGCCATACATCAGAACACAGAGGACTATATTTTTGAAGAGAGCATACCAGTAATCACAAAAGACCAACAGCGTGACTACACCTTTGAAATCTACAATCAAGTGGTAAATCTTGATCTGTCAAGCAACAGTTTCACAGGACATATTCCAGAAGCAATTCATTTACTTATTGGGCTTACCAATTTGAATTTATCAAGTAATCAGTTGAGTGGAACAATCCCAAATCAGATTGGAGATTTAAAGCAGTTGGAGTCCCTTGACCTATCCTACAATGAGTTTTCTGGTGAAATCCCTCGAGTTTTTCAGCTCTAACTTCTCTAAGCCACTTGAACTTGTCATACAATAATTTGTCAGGTGCAATACCATCTGGGCCGCAGCTACAAGCACTCGATAACCAGGTATACATCTATATTGGCAACCCTGGTCTTTGTGGGCCTCCTCTCTCCACAAACTGTTCAAGTGATGAATCAAAGCAAAGTGTCCATGAAGAACATGAATATAGAGTACATACGTCATTTCTTTACCTTGGCATGAGCATGGGATTTGTGGTCGGTCTTTGGACGGTGTTTTGCACCATGCTGATGAAGAGAACCTGGAGGGTTGCTTACTTCCGTATCATTGACAAGCTATATGATAAGGTTTATGTACAAGTGGCTATAAGCTGGGCTCGCCTGATGAAAAAAAACCAAGACGATGCTGCATGACAAGTCCCTTTCCACTGCAAGTGAATTGTGCAATACTTCTATATAAATGCTTTCTCACTTGGAAAATAAGTTTGGGTGTTTGTACTATTCTAAGTAGTCACTTACAGTGTCTGTACTCTGTAGTACTTGTTTAAGTGGCCATTTACTGTATCTGTATACTGCATTAGCTGCTATCTGTAAGGTGCTTAATGTACCAAGACACAACATTTCATAGTCTTTGTATGTTTGTCTTGGGCAAATCAGGTGGAAATGTTGCATAAATTATGTAAGTTCAGTCCGCCTCGCTCTATTTTGTTCTTAAACTAGCATCCTGTATTTATGTTCCTTTATTTGGAGAGGAATGTAAGGTTATTGTTTTTCTGCCCAATGATTGATAAGCATGACAGAATGTTATCCGTAGGATGTCATAGAGCAGTTAAGTTGCTAAACATTTTTGCTGTTTGTCAGATGTCTTCTTTTGTAAACAGTCCATCTAGTATGGCGGCTTGAATATGCAGGATGCTCTTCCCTATTAGCATTTTGTGCGCAATCCCCGTTTATAAGAAAGGTGGCAATATAGCCTCTGAAAGTTAACTGTAACTACTGGACGTAGAGGATGAGGTCCAAGTAATTAAGAGTCAGTTAATCACGATGTGCAAACCTGTAATCCCTAGGGGTAGCAAAATAGGAGCATCAAAGCAACAAAGCGGCATTGTGGTTATTGCACTGCGCAGAAGAGTTAAGAGTAAATTTCGCAAAACCACACTACCTTTGGTAAAATTAAAAGGACTGAATTCGGAAAACCACACTTACTTCTGCGTAACGTTTCACAAAACCACACTTTTAAGCAATGTCATCGTATCCAACCGCTTGACATCCCGATCGCACTCGTCAGACTAACAAGCCATCTCATTTATATTTGCTTACGTGGACGTAATTGCCACAGTGGATAACAGCTAACACGTCAGTATACCTACGAGTCGTGGTGGGGCAGACCAAAAGGCTTGAGCTCCTTCTCCCAGAAGCCATCGATCAACTCTAGGAGGCGCGCAAGAAGAGATGTGGGAGGCCTCCCAGACTAAGACTCGGTCAATGGCTTCTAGGGGAAAGAGCGCAGGCCCTTTGGTTAGCCTCATCAGCCACGCAGAAAATCTGACGTGTCAAAGTCTGATGCAGCCCAGTTAGCCCCTACTAATTCAATTTCTTACTCTGATATTTTACGTGTGCAATCTGATTTACCAGAGAACGTGCGCGTGTACCAGGAGGAGCCCGGCATTGAGCAGCGCATGCATGCGTTACAGAAGAATGAAAAGGTGTCGTTGGCTGATGCAGCCCATAAAATAATTAGTACATGCGTTTTTTATACATGTTCAGGAGATGAACCAACAGATAAAGGACTCCAATTCAAATATGGAAAGAATATATGTTGTTCGGATTTTTTGGAGATAAAACAACAACTTAGAGATCACATGTATTTGGAGTCCTACACGTCATGTAAACTTCATGCCGAGAAGCTGGGGCCAGCGTTGATGTGTTCATTTCTTTCTCTATGTGCATTGATGGTGCACCAGGAGAACAAGCACTACATGATTCCTTTCACGCACCAAAGAATACTAGATGGGAACGCACACGTTGCTGCGCCCGTCTGATAGTTATAGGATGTTCTGTTCAGTAGTATAGAAAACGCTCCGATAGTTATAGGATGTTCTGTTCAGTAGTATAGGAAAAGTAAATTCAGTCGTATAGAAAGCGGTCCGATAGTTATAGGATGTTCTGTTCAGCAGTATAGGAAAAGTAAATTCAAGCGAAGTGCAATATTACCAACATCTATCAGACTGCACAATAGCAGATTAGTTGTAATCGGCAAAACAAACATTATTGCTTTGTCAGCCAACAGGAGCAAGAGTATCTATTGCAGGGATATTAATATGCGGTGGCAACATGATATGTTATTATTTGTTGTAAGGCTGGAGGCATATAGTGTCAAGAAAACATGTTAGTATTCGTTGTAGGATAGCAGTTAAGTAGATTGTGTGAGGAACAAAAATGTGCCTGTTCCAATAGACCAACATTTCATGCAACAATGACATAAATCACAACAAGTTCTTGTATAGTACAATTTTCATCAGCGAACTAATATCTGCAACAGAGCGTGCAAAATGTAATATGATGAATTTCTTGTGCTAATCAACATGTCATCTTACAATGTTTGTTGCTGGCATATTATTAATGAGACGACTGCAAATCACCTCATAGTACCAAACTCAAATCTCATCTTTGAATGTTTAAAGTAGTTAGGCATAAATCACAGAGAGCTAAGCAATTTATCCTTTGAAATCCTATCACCTCAAGGTCTACATGCAAATTTCATTAGGTCACCACAGTTTTCTATTCTCCATCCTGTCTACATTTATCATGAACGAAATGCCCCTGAAGGTAGGTCTGTTTGCACTGGTTCACGCGTAAAATATGTGGGTAGACAACCAGTCGAGGTGAAGATATAACCTATGCATGAAGGAGATAGAGAATAGTCTAAGTAAGACAGCTGACTGATTTAGTTCAAGTAGACCTTGCACATGTAATAATCAATTCAAATCTGAAGATTACATGAGTCATCTAGGTATTTTAAATTCCCCAATGTGAGTTTCCAATGATGACGTCCCCTACATCAAAGGCGGAAACATATTAAACATGGAAATAAAAATTGAAAATAGCAGACCACATATAAAGATTAAATGCGTAAAGTATAGTGCAAACAAAATCACATTTTTTTGTTTGCTGAGATCAAATTTGCATACAATTAGGTAATTTTGTTTAGCAGGATTATAATTTTTTGCATGACTATAATGTTGGCACCTGAGAATGGTAATGCCAGCTTGGAAGCTTCATGTACCATCTTGCCAAAATTGTAGTGCGCAGCAGGGGAGTACGTGTCTACAAACCGAGCTGAAGTTCTAAAGAAAATTTGTATCTAAAGATACTCTTCCTCACCATGTCCGACGCCACAGCATCAGAGGATATGAAATCCTACAAATTCAAAAGAACGGAGCAAGATGTGAAGGGGTTTTAATTGACATCCTTTATCGACAAATAAGATACCGGTAAGAAAGTTGAAAAATCACTAAAACAAAATGCAACTCCTAGAGCGTTCAGTCTGGTTCAGTCTTTGCATAGCAAACTCATGAGCTTCTACAACTGAACTATACATCGTTCGTACGCAGCCAAAGGATATCATTGCCTTCGTTGTATGTACAACTCATTATCTTCAATGGATGAGAACACCACCTAAAGAGTGAACATCATGGATTCTTTGAAGACCATGATGCCTAGAAAAAGTCAAGAATGTACTAACCAAGCACATACAAATAATTTATGTTCTACCTGATTTATATGAACACTGACATGTTTATGAATTTGTGCTATTCCAACATAATAATTAAAGAAGTTCCTATATAGAAAAAGAAACAATTGCAGAAAAGAAAGGGGGGGGGGGGACCTTTGTGAATAGTGCTACAGAAAACGAACATAACCGTGAAAAACGAATTGTGGCTGAGTCGGTTAGAAACAAGCCAAATGAAATATCATTTATTGGAAAGGAAATCACAACATATAGTTGTGTATGCTTCATACATGGGCAAGCAGATAGCTGAATCTGTAAGTTGAAACTTCTTGGGAATGGGGTATGGCTAAATTGTTAGGTACTAACTAAAGAGAAAGATATGGAGTATTATTATAACACAGTTGACCAAAACATTCTAAAATTATTGAGCTCTAGTAACCACCAAACATATGAGCTGAAAGGAGATAATACTATGAAAACTCTAAGCAACTCAGCAAGTAACAAGAGATGCAAACCTCAACAGATAATAGACTGGTCTGTAGTCTATACCTGCGGAAAAGCATTAATTGAGTGTAAGCGAAGAAAAAGTGTAGTGTTGATCGGAAAAAAAAACTGATCAGCGAGTTGCATAAGAGAATGAGCGAAACATCTTAGTTGCAAGGCTGCATAAGTGAATTATGACCACTTCAAATGAGATTAGTGGGTTGTTGGATTAAACATTGTACCTGTGTTTTTAGACTGAACCTTTGCCATGAATTATGCATATTTGTTCTCTTTGTAATCCAATTTCACCAACTATTACAATTATGTAAGGTTGTTTGGAGATGGCTGTTTGAGCTTTTAGGACAAAATAGTGGACATCAAAATCAATCAGCGTTGGAGCTTACTGATAGCTGTCATAGGAAGCCAAGCACGATGCAATTTCAGAAAGAAAAAAAATAGAAACTTCGATTGCTCACACACATAGATAATCACACAGAGAGATAATCAAAGAGAGGCTAACTCGCTAGAGTATAAATGGGGGACTTCACTTGTTCACGAGGTCTATATTGGAGCTTCCTGATAGCACTCCTAGGAAGCCAAACACGATGCAATTTCAGAAAGAAAAAAAATAGAAACTTTGATTGCTCACACACATAGGCAATTACACACAGGGATAATCAAAAAGAGGTTAACTCACCCGAGTATATATATGAGGGACTTCACTTGTTCAGAAGGTCTACATTTCAGGCCAAAAAGGGGCTTTAGACCATTCCAGTAAAAAGTCTGAACCAAAAAGAGGGGAAATCCCTCACAAGTCATAGATTAGTCCTAAATTACCCACAAATCGCTCAATCTCTTGCTCAACAATACCCACCTCCTGTGCTCTACTGCTGACATAGCAACCACTTAGCAATGGGAGAGGCGAGTAAGCACGTGTCCACGTCTCTTCCGGCCATCAGGCGCCGCCGGTCACCCCAACCATAGAACCACGAAGACCAGGGGAAGGCCGAGCGTTGCGGATCTGCGGCGGCTAGGCTAAGAAAGTGAATGGGAGGGAGAGAGGGCCGGCGAGGGCAAAGGGGAGGAGAGCGAAGTGGGGCAGGCGGATGGAGGGGGCAGCACAGGCGAAGGCGGGGGGAGCCACCAATGGGGGCGGCGCAAGCAGACGGCGTTGGGGAGGATTCGAGGAGTGGTAGCCAGTGTCGGAGGGGGAGACGGAGGCGGCGGTGCGGAGAGGGGCGCAGACGGCAGAGGGTCATGGCAAGAGGAAGCGGCGTAGGGGAGGAAAGGGCGCCGCGGACGCCGGGGAGGAGGGAGCGACGCAGGCGAAGGCGGGGGGGAGCCACCATGGGGGCGGCACAACCGCACAGGCAGGCGGCGTTGGGGAGGATTTGGGGGAGGGGTAAGCAGTGTCGGAGGGGGAGACGGACGCGGCGGTGCGGAGAGGGGCGCAGACGGCGGAGGGGCATGGCAAGAGGAATCGGCGACGGGGAGGAAAGGGTGTCGCGGGCAGCGGGGAGGAGGGAGTGGCACGGGTCCAGGGGAGGAGGGGGCGTCGTGGGAACCAGGGAGGAGCGGCTGCGCTGGGATGAGCAGCAGCGACGGGGAAGGGGGGAGGAGAAGGGGAGGGAACGGACGAGAGGAGTCGAGACGACAAAACCGAGAAGACGATGGTCAAGCGAGTAAAATCGAGACAGATCGTTAGAACGATCTCGACGAAAGGATTGGAAACGCGCTAGCACCGAAAGCTGAAACTGCCAGACGGTGAAACGCGGACGGATGCGATGCGCAACGTATCGGCCGAGATGTCAAACGCCCAATGACAGGTGGGACCACAGCGAGAGAGGAGCCAGGATTTCTCTCGCGTATAGAGATAAGAAAGATTTCTACCAAATTTGGTTGATTTCCTTTCTCTTTGTGCATGCGGGTGGGGTCCACCAAATCAGCATGTATTACAAGGACTTAATCCTGCAGCAGCAGCTGACCCGTGGGTCCCTCCGTGAAGCCACGCATCAACCGATCAAGTTATTTGTTTTTGCATTAGGATTTCTAGTCATCATGTGTGCGTGTGTGCTGGCTATATAAAGCCATAGGCCTTCGGCAATAGGTTAAGTTTTGAGTTGTGAATTAAAACATGCGTACGTGTTGGCTTTCGGTTGTTAGAGTTCACCCTGCTCTATGAGTGTAATTGTGAATTCTATTCTCGGATTTTATCTTGGCGTGAGGGGTTTCTAGCTGTAGTGTTAGGATTTACTTGTTGGATCTTTGATCCCTGTTTCTCGTTCGTGTACTGAGGTGTACACGGGTGTGAGATTTATTTATCCAAGTACGAATTGCATCCTGTAATTCGTGCTCTACATATTTGTTTGGGAATTTTCATCGTGAAAGATCGGGCAACCCACGGATTTAATCTCGCCTCGAGGTTGATCCGCATCAGTCTATCCACTGTGGTAGGTTTGTCCACGTCAGCAAATGAAACAATGTAACCTTGTTAGTCTACGAGTGGGCCCAAGATGTTAGGCCCATTGCATATGACGCTATTGCTTAAAAGCGCGGTTTTGTGAAACATTATGCAAAGTGTGGTTCTCCGAAATTTGTCCTTAAAAGTGTGGTTTTATGATAGTTTTGACATAAGTAGTGTGCTTTTGCAAAATTTATTCATGAGTTAATTGTGTTGGGAGTATGGATTATGGGAATTCTTTGCTCTCCCTAAAAAAAATGAGAATTCTTTGCTCTCCTTCAAAAAAAACAATGAGAATTCTTTGCTCTTCATGCTAGAATGCACCCAGTGTGCTAAATCTATTTGACACATCCAGTCCTGACGTTAGCTTGAGTCTGAAGCTAGCACGGCGGTTCCTATGCACACACGGAAGATTTTAAAGATTGGAACAAACGCGCATGCTGTTGCAGATTTATTCGACATCAGGCTACAAGAAGTAAACATATTGTCTACCAAAAGTAGAGCTATTACAACAAAAAAAAAAATCAATAGATCTCTTATGTCCTTATTAGTTGTGTTTATTACAATGGGCGTAATGTCCTACAACAAAGAGCCATGTTTTTACGGTGCATTTTAACAAAGACACGAATTTTCAATGTCGTACAGCAAATGCCGCTAAATTATGGTGCCTTACGACCACTTCTGCTCTAAAAAATAGTGGGATGCATGAATTATTTTTTTGCTATGTTTATTTTTTTTCCCCGGGCAAGGGAGAGGGAAACCCTCGGTTTCAATCTTGTTTATCAATGGTCTTGTCAGCATCTAGAGCATTTGAGTAGGGGTTACGATACAGAATAACAATAATTGTTGTTGTTGTTTTGTTATTATTATTATTATTTTGAGAATCAATTATGATAGATAATTACATATTGCTCGGTATCAGTATTAGTGAGCCAAGTTTTTTTTTCCATGAAGATGTATTTCAAAATTATGTTTCTAAGGCCCATAAAATATATTAAGTTCAATTTGGGTTTTGTTTTTTTGAAGGGAAAATTGGTTTTTCTTTCAATCAAATATTATTAGTAAATTATGGTTCCTTGATATGTGTTTAGGCTTCAAAGTTTTAATATTACTTCAAATGTTGTGTGTGTATTGAAGAGGCCCAACAGATAATATATATATATATATATATATATATATATATATATATATATATATATATATATATATATATATATATATATGGAGTACAAGGGTATGCCATATACAAATAAAGATACCATATATAGATAAGGAAATACAAAAGGATTCCTATTCTAACCATCCTCGCCTAAAAAAAAAACTCATGATGGATCACACACATTGAGTTTGGAGAGAAAATACAAATGTTGTATCCTAGTCTATAGCTTCGTGAAAAAGTCAGCAACCTGCAACTCTGAGGGCACAAACTACAAAGCAAATACTCCCTCCTACACCTATGAGCGAGTGTATGAAGCATCCACACCAATGTACTTGGTGAGCTCATGCTTCACTGGGTCCCGAACAATACTGATAGCACCTATACTGTCAAACAAAAGAGTCGTAGGTCCCATCACATGCACTCCAAAATCTGCAAGTAACCACCTCAGCCAAGTAACCTCTGCTGTCACTGCTGACATAGTTCTCAACTCAGCCTCTGCACTTGAATGGAAAACTGCAGTCTGCTTCTTTGTCTTCCAAGCAATCAGGGAGGAGTCAAGAAAAACACAGTAAGCAGAAAGAGAACAACGATCAGAATGATCACTAGCCCAGGTCGCATCGGAGTACACCTGAAGCTATAGTGAGGTGGAGCTAGGGAAAAACAAACGACGAGAGATAGTCCTACACAAGTAGCGAAGAACACGAAGAAGGTGATTGCAGTGAAGATGAGTAGGACGAGCCATGAACTGACTCAAGATATGGACAACATAAGCAATATCAGGACGAGTGC
The DNA here is from genome assembly GCA_036346405.1 of Phyllostachys edulis. NCBI lineage: Eukaryota > Viridiplantae > Streptophyta > Magnoliopsida > Poales > Poaceae > Phyllostachys > Phyllostachys edulis. Next base: position 72,518,781 of record CM070545.1, read on the forward strand.
TCACAAGGTACACCAAACTCCCAACAAGATGATATCGAGTAGGATCCTTAAGAAGATCACCATCAGTGGCACGAAGCTGGAGAGAGAGCTCCATGGGAGTCTCAACAGTGCGAATGTCAATCAGACCAGATCGGTCAAGAAGATCCTGGACATACTTCTGCTGGGAGATGTAGTAGCCATGAGGTATGGAAGAGACCTCAATCCCAAGGAACTACGTAAGAGAACCAAGATCAGTTATCAAAAACTGCTCACTGAGATGCTTTTTTCACAGACGTGATGAATGAGAAATCATCACTAGTGATGAGCATATCATCAACATACAGAAGAAGCAGTGTCCTACCCCGAGATGAGACATGGACAAAGAGAGCAAGAACATGGGAACTGACAGTAAAACCGACAGCAGTAATCACTGTGGTAAAGCGCGCAAATCAGACACGAGGAGCATGTTTGAGGCCATAAAGAGCACGACGAAGACGACAGACGTGCCTATCAGTAACAGAATACCCAGGTGGTGGCTGCATGTAGACCTCCTCATGTAAAACACCATTAAGAAAAGCATTCTTAACATCTAGCTGAGAGATAGACCACCGACGAACAGAAGCAACCGCAACAAAAGTGCGAACAGTGGTCATATAGGCAACAGGGGAAAAATTCTCATCATAGTTACGACCATACTCTTGCTGAAAACCACGAGCCAAAAGGCGAACCTTGTAGCTTTCGATAGTACCATCAATCGGGTCTTAATCTTGTAAACCCACTTACACGTGATCGGACGAGCATGAATAGGTATCGGTACAATATCACAAGTCTCCGTACGTCAAAGAGCATCAAGCTCCTCTACCATAGCGAATTGCCACTCAAAATAAGGAGCAGCCTCACGATAAGAACTAGGCTCAGTGACAGAGAGCATGAGCTATCGGAACAAATCCAAGACGATCAGGAGGTCGAAGGGGTGTCCGGTTACGAAGGACGTAATGAGGAGCATCATCAGTAGGATCAGATGTGGGTGTTGGCAAGATACCAGGAGAGGAGACTGGTGAAGGACGAGGACGTCTGGAGTAATGAATACCAGAGAAACGAGACGGTGGTTCTGCAGGAGGCAGAGGCGGTGCTGCAGGAGGCAGCACCGGAGGTGTAGGTACAGAAGGAACCACTGAAGACAGACCAGAGGAAGACTATGATAGTTGAGAAATGGGTGAAGAGTCAGAAAGAGACAACCATGAAATCGACTCAACAGTGGAAACAGGAGGAGCTGAATCTCAATAGAAGAAAGGTCGAGATTTGTCAAAGACAACGTCTCGTGAAATCCTGATCTGTCGAGCAGAAGGATCATAGCAGCGATAACCCTTATGCTCAGAATTATAACCAAGAAACACACACTCAACTGACTGAGCTGATAGTTTAGGGCGCTTACGAGGCTGCAGCAGAACAAAACAAGTACAACAAAAAACATGAAGGTGGGTGTACTAGGGGGCTCAAGAGTAAAAGCGCTCTATAGGACTAACACCCTTAAGAGCAGTGGAAGACTGCATATTGATGAGATATGCAGCAACAACCTCAGCCCAAAACTGGGGTGGAATGTGAGAGACAAGGAGAAGAGTGTGAGTAGTCTCAATCAGATGACGATGTTTGTGCTCAGCAACCCCATTCTGAGCATGGGCACCAGGACAAGAAGACTGGTAAAGAGTGCCCTGCTCAGAAAGAAACTGTCTAAAAGTGCTAGAACAGTACTCGCCAGCATAATCACAGCGAAAAGTACAGATGGAAGAATCAAATTGAGTACGAACCATTGTTGCAAAGCTATGATAGACCGCAAGAAACTGATCATGATTAGGCATAGGGAAAATCCATGTAAAACGGGAATAATCATCAATAAAGATCACATAAAATTTATGCCCGCCTTTACAGATAATAGGCGCAGGTCCACATACATCTGAATGAACTAAGTCAAAAGGACGAGAAGACAAGGACTCACTAGAATGATAAGGAAGTTGTAACTGCTTTCCTAGCTTATAACCTTGACAAAACATGGCTGTGTCAACAGTAACACGTCCAAGAACAACCCGACGAACTAATGAAGAAAGACGAGACCTACACAAGTGACCTAAACGGTGATGCCACTGTGCAAAAAATCCAGAGGTGGTGGCAGCAGTGGCGATGGAAGTAGACGTAGAGGTGACAGGAGCAACTGAAGTAGACGGAAGGTGAAGGCGATCAAGGATGTAGAGACCCTAACGATCCCTACAGCATCGGCCAGTCCCAAGTATTGTCCCTATCTATCGATCCTGGATGAAACAGGTGTGAGAGTCAAAACCAACCCTACAGCCAAGATCGGTGAGCTGACCCACCGAGAGAAGCTGCATGGTAAGCTGAGGAACATGGGAAACAGCTGGAACAAAAAAGCCAGTGGACAAAAGAGTGCCCTGACAGTTGACAGACAGAGGAGTACCGTCAGCTGTCTAAACAGAGATAGGAAAAATAGGAGGTCCGACTGAAGTGAGAGATGTGGAGTTCGGTGTCATGTGGAAAGCGACACCAGAATCTAGAACCCAAGAAGTACCTGGAGGAGACGTCTGAGCTAGACTGGCAGAACCTACTGAGCTGTGAGAGAGCTGCTAAAGTAGAGCTGGCGAATCGCGAACAGAGCCACCTCGCTGAGAAGGTCCTGATGTGCTGGTCTATCCTCCTGTCGAGGAGTTAGGGCCTCCCTGCCCCCCTTTGGATCGTCCACCTCCACGCGCCTTGTTCTGCTTTTTTCGCACCGCACAACGTTGGTAGTCGTGCCCGAAGTTCTTGCAATAATTGCACTGAACCCTAATTGATGCAAAAATAGGAGCGAAAACAGACACATGAGGAGGGACTATAGTCAAAGCAGGAACCGTTGGTGTAGTCAAAGAAGAAGGGGGTAGCAAGCACAGCCGGAACAAACTGTGTTGCTAACCCGCGGCGATGCTCCTCAGCACGAAGCGTCGAAAGAGCCTCGGTGACTGTCGGTCGTGATGGGCGGCTCAGCAGTTGAGCCCTGACAGGCTCGAACTCTGGGCGAAGACGACAAAAGAAGTCATAAAGGCGAAGGTGATCACGGTCCGCCTTCTGCACTTTATGACATTCCTAGCAGAGCGGAGAAGCCAACTCATCTAGTTGGTGCCAGAGACTGGCCAGGGCTCGAAAGAAGTCATCGACGGAGGAGTCCTCCTAGCGAAGCATATCCAACTCACGCTGAAGTTTAAAAGAATCGAAAGCATCGCCGCTCACGGGTATCGCTCGCGCAAGTACTCCCAGATCTGACGAGTGGCATGCAGACCAACAATGTATGGCTGGATGGAGTCATCGACGCTGACCACCAAGATGGCTCGAACACGAGCCTCATCAGCACACTAGCGCTCAAAAGCATCTATGGCATACTGAAAGGCCTCATCAGCAGCAGCAATAGCGGCCTCTTCCTCCTTGGTGGCCTCATCTTCTGCAGGAGGTGCAGAAGTAGGCCGTCTGAGAGAAGACTGAACCGGCGACGACGGACAAGGTCGGGCACCAGTAACATGTCCCTAGAGGCTGAGACCATCGAGCGTGATCTCCATGAGTGAAGACTACAACATGTAGTTTGTCCTATTAAGCTTTGTTCCTGAGAATGGGATCACAGCTGATGGAACAGAAACCATTGGTAGGTGGCGCTGGACAGCGCGACGACCAAGACAACAAAGTCTAACAGGCGACGCTGGACGGCGTGGTGGTTAGATCAACGTACTATTTTTTTCTTCGTGGGCTGGGCTGGCTCACGTAATAAAAATGGCCTATTAAGGCCACTGAAGACACGCGAAGGGCACGCGCGAGGGGGGACTAGGGTTCCCCCTTGCTGGCGGCGGCGACGGCGATGGCAGCGGTGCTCCAACGACTGGCAGCTGGCGGTGCTTCGTCCTCGGGTTGGGCACAGTGGATGAGACCAGCACGAAGACGTGGAGGCGCCGGCGGCAGCTCGACGTCCGGACCGGCGATGGCTCGGGCTCGACGTCCACTGGATAGCGGCGGATCGGGCTCGTGGTGCGACGACGGGCGACACTCGGCGTCAGACGGCCAGGAACTCTGGCGGTGGCCTAACTCGGGCTCGGGCGATCGGGCGGCAGAGGCGCAGCGACGGGGCTCGGGCTCAGGCGATGAGCGACAGATGCACAGCAAGTCAGCATTCGGGCTCGGGGGTTGCTCAGCGTCGGACCGCCAGGAACGCGGGCGAGCGGCATCGGATGGCGTGCGCCTCGGGATGGCAGCGGAAGGAGAGTTAGGTTAGTGCCCTAGCTCTGATACCATGTTATGAATATATTGTGTGTATATTCAAGAAGCCCAATAGGCAAATATATAAATATAGGGAATACAAGGGGGTATGACATATACAGATAAGGATACCATATACATATAAGAAAATACAAAAGGATTCCTATTCTAATAGCCCTGTCCTCAACTTTTAGCCTCTTTTACCTGAAGTTGGCAAGAAATGCATATCCAACGATACAAAACAATGGCATGCATGCTGCTGAGTTGAATCTATATTGATGACTACTGCATCTGCTTATGCTGTTGTGCAGGTGATATGGCGTGGGATCGGAGAGGATGAAGATGCAAGAGGATGATAAATTGGCGAAGACGAGGATCGCCCCGGCCGAGGCTCTGATCTTTCTGAAACTTGGTGAGGCTAAAGACTTTTCTTATTTCTTGATTAAGTCTCCCTCTTTTACATATGCTGCTTTTATAGACTTAAGCATGTAGAATTTTCGAAAGTGGCATAAGGAAAGCACAAACCGAATCGAATACGAAACTAACATATTCTCTAACTCAATCTCTTAAGGAGAAACTAACTCTATCCTATCTCTTAAGAAGATTAATCTCTAGCTCTAATCATCCATGCCGACAAAGACACTTATGTCTTTGCCAAATCGGGAGCAAGAACCAATTCGATTATGTGGTTTAATCGCCGCCAAATAGGGAGCAGCAATCGATTCGGTACTATAGCAAAACCCGGCATGTGAACAGTGCCCTTGGCCGAAGTCGTTGCCGCTGCAGTCCATCGCCGTCTTTGATACGTCTCCCCACAAAGGCATCCACAACATTACCTCCCTCTCCGTGAAACAACTCGTCCTCGAGCTAGAACAAGGGATACCGTTGTTGAGAATCATCCAAACGTTCCCACATCGCATCAGCAGAAGAACACCCCAACCATTGAACAAGTAGTTCCCAAGTACCACGGTTCAGACGAGCCCGAACAATAGATAACGGCAAAGGAACCACATGACCATGCACAATGTCTGGAAGTTGGCAGGAACTAGTGGAATCGACCTGAGATACTTTTTGAGTAAAGGGACATGGAAAAATATTATGTATACGAGCCTTGGGAGGGAGCTAAAGATGATAAGCAACTGTGCCAATTTGTTCTTCAACCAAGAAGGGACCGTAAAAACGGGGAGCCAATTTAGAACGCTATTGGTATGTGATGGAAGCTACTATGCGATGATGAAGGCGAAGCCAGACCCATTCACCCACCTCAAAGTTGATCTCACGGTGATGTTTATCATAATGTTACTTCATGTAATCCTAAGCTTAAAGTAGGTGTTCGCGAATTTCAGTGAGAAATTCATCACAGTCACGCCATGGCCGATCAACAGCCGCCACTCGTGCTGCACCTGGCTAGTACATCAACAAAGTAGGAGGGTCGCGCCCATAGACTACCCGAAAAGGTGTGGTACGCAAGGCGGAATGATAGGAAGTATTGTAGCAACACTCTGCCCAAGGAAGCCATTGCTTAGGACGATCACCAGACAGACGCCACAAGTACATCGCGATTGTGCGATTGACCACTTCAAACTGACCATTCGATTGTGGGTGAAAAGTGGAACTCATGTGAAGCTTAACTCCCGTAAGATGAAAAAGTTTTGTCTAAAAATTACTGGAGCAGACGAGATCACGATAGAACATGGAGACGAACAATATCATCAAAGAAGGCGCGAGCGACAGAGTTTGCCGTGTAGGGATGACCAAGCGGAATAAAGTGGCTGCATTTCAAAAAACGATCAACAACCGTTAAGATAACCATTTCGCCGCCCACCTTAGGAAAACCTTCAATAAAGACCATGGAAATATCCTCCCAAACTGCTGAGGGTACATTCAAAGGTTGGAGAAGTCATGCTGGATGTAAATGTTCAATTTTATTTTGTTGACAGACCATACAACCTTTCATATATTTGCGAACCTTTTTGTTAGCACTAGAGTTGAAGAAGGTCGCTCGAAAACGACATAAACTATGTGCATCAGCAAGCAATTCGGCCCAAAGAAGTGATGAGTCAGCCACAAAAACATGTTTGTTGTATAAAAGCAATCCGTCCACGAAGGTCCAACCTAATTCAGCTTTATCGGCCAATATTTTATCACGCAATACCATGAGCTTGGGAATAGATGAAACCTCCTGCTGAAGGGTGGTGAAAATAGCGAAGCTTGGCCCGGATAATGCTCGAATCGCCATGTCCTCATCGCGCATAGACAGTGCATCTACCGCGGCGTTCTGTTGGCCAGGACAAAATCCACAGAAAAATCATAACAAAAAATTTTGCTCACCCAAGTATGTTGAGGAATAGTAGAGCCGTTGATCGAGCAAAAATTTCAAGCTATAATGATCCGTCCGAACAAGAAAAGTGCGTCCCCAAAGATACGGCCGCCAATGTCGTACGGCCTTGACCAATCCAATCAATTCACGTTCATAAGTTGCCAATTTAGCATGGTGAAGAGCTACCGCCCGACTAAAAAAAGCAATTGGGCCTCCACCTTGGTGCAATATGGCCCAAAACCCTGCACCGGACACGTCACAATTCACCATGAAATGCTTGGTGTGAAGTCAGGAAGATGGAGTACTGATGTCGTCACAAGGGTTGTCTTCAAAGCTGCAAAGGCCAGATCGGCGTCTGATGTCCATGAAAAAGATTCCTTCTTGAGTAGTTTGGTGAGGGGAGCTGCCACCGAACCATATTCCTTGATAACTTTTGGTAATAACCGGTGAGGCTGAGGAACCCACGAAGCGCCTTGATGGTACGTGGTTTCGGCCATGCCTGAATTGCGTCTATCTTGTCATAATCCATAGCCACATCCTGACTGGAGATGATGTGGCCTAGATAAGCCACGGACTCAGCGCCAAATAGACACTTGGATTTCTTCAAAAATAGCTGATGATGACGCATGAGTTGAAGCACGGTACACACTTATTGAAGATGTTCAGCCCACGATGAGCTGTAGACCAAAATATCGTCAAAGAAAACAAGGACAAAACGGCGAATAAACGGCTTGAGGATGTCATTCATGAGCTCCTGAAATGTCGCCAGAGCGTTCGTTAGGCCAAAGGGCATGACCAAGAACTCAAAGTGGCCACGATGTGTACAAAACGTTGTCTTCTCGATATCGAAATTGTGCATCAAAACTTGATGATAGCCACTGCGCAAATCAAGCTTGGTGAAGAAATGGGCACCATTGAGTTCATCCAAAAGCTCATCAACGACAGGAATAGGAAATTTGTCCTTGACTGTCTTGTCATTGAGGGCTCAGTAATCCACACAAAAACGCCATGATGCATCCTGCTTTTTGACCAACAATACCGGTGAGGAAAACGCAAGTACTTTTGCAAATAATACCCTGGGCCAACATGTCATCACATTGCTCCTCAATCTCATCCTTCAATAATTGGGGATAACGGTATGGCCGAATGGCCACTGGAACCATGCCTGGCAGGAGGTGAATGTGGTGATCATGACGTCGGGGTGGCGGCAAACCGTGCGATTCTTCAAAAAGAACAGAGAATTCATCCAGAAGATCCCCCATCAAGTCGTGTCCAGCAATGGTACAAACTTGACCTTCGGTGGAGACAGTGTCAAGTCCCGCCCATGTCACCCGATGATCATCCCGCCAGAATGACATAGTCAACTTCATGAAATCCCACAAAATAGGGCCTAAAGTACGGAGCCATTGTACACCAAGGACTACGTCAAAACCGTCAAGAGGAATTACATAGCAATCTGCAAAAAATTCTTCGTGATCAATAGCGAAGTGTGTGTTCGTGTAAACGCCGGAGCTCATCACACAGTCACCGTTCACCACGGTAACGCCCATGCTCGATCGTGGCCGTGGAGACAAACCCAGTCGATGCGCCACTACTTCGGCTAAAAAAGTGTGGGTGGAGCGGGAGTCCACGAGAGCAAGTAGTTCATGCCCGTTGATTGCCACCTTCAATCACATCGTACGACCCGTGCGAATACCGGTGAGGGCATGGAGAGATATCTCAACATGGTCACTATCGTCGGTCGGCTCGTCGTCGCCATCAAGCTTGAGGAGAAAAATTCCCTTCGTGGAACAACGATGGTTCCTAGAGAATTTCTTGGGGCAATTGTAACCTACGGTGCACGGGCATGCTTGGAAGCCAGCGAGTCTGTGTTGAACACCGTGTCAGACACGGACACGGCTCCGACACGTATTCTAGGCGTGTTCGGAATTAGTCCCGCAAAAAAAAATTAAAATCGGACATGTATCGGACTATTGGGCCTAGTACATTCGGCCTAGCTAGGCTGGTAGCCCAGCCCAAGCTAGCTAGCTTCCCCTTTTCCCCATTTTTCCCCATCACCGACGCCCCTGCTGCTCCCCGAGGGCGACTCTCCTTCGACGCCGCCCCAGCTTCCAGCCCTGAGTCCCCAACAATGCCCGGCCACCCATTGCTACGTCGCTAGCCCCGACTCCCCTTCTCCCCATCGCCGACGCCCCTGCTGCTCCCCGTCCCCAACCCCGACGTCGCCCTGCTTCTCCGGGTTCTCCCCTTTGACGGCGCTCGTCCTTGGCTCCCTGCTGCTCCCCGACGCCGCCCTGCTGCTTCTGTGCGAAGGACTTGCTTCGGTGAGTTGTTTACTTGTTTGTTCTCCATTCTCCAGAAACTCATTCTGCTATTGTTCAAGTTTGTTATTTGGCTACTTGCCCTGCTGCTACTTGTTTGTTCTCCAATTTTAGTTTTGTAGACTTGTAGTTGAGCCACTCCTATGTTGGCTAGTGGCTACTTCATGTTGGATTGTTGGTTGTACTCTGTCATTAAGTTTCTATGTTTGAACTTGGCTACTTTTGTTGATTGTCGTCATTTGTCAATTATTTGATGGTTACTTGTTATAATGTTAGGTACTTAGGAGTTTGATGTTGCTTAATTACTTTCATTGTAAGAATTAAGTCTACATGTCACATTGTTACTTACATTTATTAATCAAGTTTTTTCTATTCACATGTTAAAGGAATTCTGAATTTCTGGTATTAATATGAAGTTATGATTTATGAAGAACTGAAGAGGCTAGGAGCCGAGGATCATCTTTGAGGTGCATATTCCTATTTTACACTTTACATTTTATACTTTATATTTGACAAACACATAGAAAAACATTAAATAATACATATGCATATATGCATATATTATTATTATTTTATATATATACAGCCGTGTCCCCGTGTCGCCATTTTTTAGAAAATGGTGAATCCCGTATCCGATACGTGTCATGTCCGATACGTGTGCCCGTGTCTGTGCATCCTAGATTGTAACACAGTCCCTTGGCGTGTCGATCGGAAATCTCCTCCACGGAAAGATGTTGGAATTGGGAGGCGGGGTTTGCCATGGTGCCGGTGGTCGCCAACAGTACGGACGGTGCTAGTATGCCCACCGCAACAACTGTCGACGTTGGCATGCTGGTCCTTGTTGGCAATGCCCTGGACGTGAAGCGCGGCCCGACGGGGGGTTTTAGTGGAGGCTTCAGATCCTCGGATGTCTCCCTGAGATGCAGCTCGTATGCTCTAGCCAAACTCGTGGCCTTTTGAAGATGCGTTGGATGCTGAAGCTCGACGTCGGTTTGCAACGGCTTGACGGTGAAAAGTTGTACTTGTTGTAGTGGCGAGAGCGGTTCGACATGGCATAAGAGCGCCAAAAACTTCGTCTTGTATGCGTCAACCGTCGTTGTTCGTCGCAGTTGAGCCAATTTGCCGAGAGGGTTGTTGCGGATTTTGGGGGGGGGGGGCAACCACATGTCGACGAACTCCGAGAAGCGAACCCAAGAAATCATGCCTTCACCGCGTTCGAGTTGGTAGTACCACTGTTGGGCGGCGCCAATCAAGTGGTCAGATGCCAACCAAACTCGTTCTTCCTCCATGGTACGTTGCCCCCGAAAAAATTGCTCACATCGGTTGAGCCACGGAAGAGGATCTTCCTCGCCATCATTTGTCGAGAAGGAGAGCTTGTGGAAGTGAGGAACCGTGCGCCGATCTTCGTTGTCGCGAAACCCGGGTTCAGGAGACTGGCCTCGGGCGTGGAGCCACCGCTGGAAACCGTAGCCAATGCTATCCCACTGCCTATCTTCCACCCGGTGATCACTTAATCATGTGCGGCCTACTGAAACTAACTCTATCCTATCTCTTAAGGAGATTAATCTCTAGCTCTAATCATCCATGCCGGCAGCACCTTATGATGCCAAATCGGGAGCAGTAACCGCACGTGAATGGTACCCCCGGCCGAAGTCATTGCCGTTGCAGTCCGTCGTCGTCTTTGATGCGCCTTCCCCGCAAAGGCGTCCACAATAGCAAGCCAATTGAATAAGGCGTCCACAACAGCAAGCCAATTGAATCTATCTTCATGTGGTTGTGTCCAAAAAAAAAATCATTATTTATCTGTATACTGCAATCTCAAAGTATTTCTAATGTAGACTATATGACAAGCCATAACTTGTTTAAAAAACTAGGATGTGTACATAAATTGGGCATAGGTGGTAATCACGAGTCCACGACTCCCCACGTGAATATGTAATCTTAGAATTCTGAATTTGACAAATTGAGTAAATATTATGTTGTAGTTTCAGTGATAGCACATGTTTTGGAATGCAGATTTGCAGTTACGTGTAGATTGAGTTGTTGGTTCACTTGTAGATTGGGTAGTTGACTTTGGATCACGGGAAGTTGTCTTCATTTTTACTCGTTTGACCTGCTGTAACTGACTGTTGGTATACTCCCTTTAGGACCCCATGTTCTGTTGGCAATAGATGGGCTAGGTTAATTGATATCCTGCTTTAATTCTTCTAAACTAGCGGCCCACGCGCGCATACGCGCGCGCCGAAAAAGAAGTGAGCCCAGTGGGCCAGGGAGGCCATAGCTTGTGCGAGGCGAGCGACACACGTATCGGTGTGGAGAAAGAAACGGCGAGCGAGGCCGCGCATGCGAACGCGAAGACAGTCCAGCGATGGATCGAACGGCTCAAAAAAGAACGTTGACGTGGCCAGTGTCTCTGCGTGTCAAAAACGCCTCTATTTAAGACCGAAGGACTAGAAACCCGCGCGCACCATTGGCGCGCGGAGTTGAAAACGGGCGACTATGATCAAGACAAAGAAATTGTCGAAGATAGACAATATGCAACATATCAGAAACTGCAATAGATAAACAAGAACCTTATAAAAGGATATAGAGCCAATGCTCTATATCCAGCTGCCTACAGGCGTAGTTGCTTATCGTTTGCCGAAGGTCTCAAAAGGGCAGCATGTCTATATTATTCTAGAGTCGGCAGCACATAAAATATACATATAAAGACGACATAAGACTGGTACAAACGAAACTATAAGTTCTGTAGGCTACAAACGTCACTACAGTCACAACGTAGACTATAACATAAGCGTGTAGGTGAGAAACAAAACACACGCTGTGTCATACGATCATACTTGGTAGACGCTGCTGTAAGAAAAATAGAACACAAGTCAGGTGGAAAATTGTATGAAAAAATGGGACGAAGAATTTTTTTTCCTGTAAAATGAGAAACATATGTGAATGGTCCAACATATCAGTGAACATAATATACCTGGTTCTATTTTTTGCCTTTACTGTCCAAACATTCTTTTGTTACATCTACTGAGGGTGCTGCGTCATTAGGCACTGGGTGGTGTGGCCTGTAAAGTAAATATAACATGTAAGGAAGTGGTATCTGTAGGGCCAAACAAAGTGCAGAGTTCTAGTGCATCGGTAGGCAAATAGTATAAACTCAAAACAGAACTAAGTAGTATGTTGGAGACATATATGTTTGCTTTTGAATTAGCTAACAACATGGTTATCAGACAGTTTGTGAAGAACATAAGCGTAGAGGGCGATAATAGTCTATAAAGATAATGGGTATATATAGTACATGACAACAGCACAACCGTATAAATAAATGACATGGTGACAAGGTGGTTCGTAAACAGTGTGATTATAGGGCATCAACAGTCTCTAAAAACAATGGGGATATATAGCACATCACAATAGCAGAACCGCATAGATAAATATGTATGAAGTTATGTGTAGATGGCTGCTATTTCGTAGTGTGTATTTGGTGCTCTGTCATTGTATTACAAGAAGTATTCGAGGATCTACGAGCACTGCAAGTGTTCACAGTACAGATCATCTAGCAGTGTGTAGAGCCAAATATCATAATCATAGACAGTAAAAGGTTTCAAAAGGGTAGTGTGTTTACATGCCTAATTTCATAGAGATTAGTATATGACAGATCTTAAAGAAAACAAAATCTAGTTGGCAGCCTCCTGTGGTTGTTACTAAAATGTAACTTATATTGGGATAATAGAAAGCAGCGAAATGTGTTGAGCCAAACAATATAATCATAGATATCAAAAGGTCGCAAAAGGGTAGCGCGTTTATATGGTTAATTTGATAGGGATGAGTGTACTACAGATCTAATTTGTAGTCTTCTTTGGTTCTAACTAAACTACAACTTACTAAACCGCAACTTACAATAGAGTAACATAAAGTGTTTATATGGTCATGCAGCTAAATAGTTGAGCACTTAGGAGAACACTGAAGGAATTGTTTGGTGGATGTGCATTATGTACCTATAGGACCAAGTTTGTTCTTCTGGCCAAACTCAATTAAGCCCTTCATGTAATTCACAATCTCTGATATCTGACAATGGCACGAGGGAAGACAGAGCGTGTGTCGTTGACAATGAAGGACTGGATAGTAGGAGAGATGGAAAAGGAAAACCGTGGAGAATAAGCAAATCACATAGAGGCTGAAGGCACTATTCGTACACATAGCAGTTGGTCTATGCTGGTCACTTTGCACGTGTCATTATGGTTCGACTACTGACCTATATAATAGGCTCATCACTGGGGACATATTAAGCGAATTCCGAAGATAAGCCCATAACAGTTTTATAGAGGGAACATCCTTTAGTCCAACACAAACTGCGAATATCTGTTCAAAGTAAAGCATTTTCACAATGCGAGTAAAAAAAACAAGAATGTGATATGAAGACTATCTGAACTGTACATAATTAAATGTTCGTGTTTAGCCAATACTGTCTTGTCATTTCAACCTCTTTACTATGCCGTACGCACCAATAACATTCGGTGCCTATACGGGGTGAACAATTAGAGGTAGTTCTCTTAGAATATATAGCTCATTCTATTTCATTTTGTACAATTCTGTAGCCCACAATTTGATGCACTATATACATGTACTGACAATATATCAACATAGTTTGTGCTAAAAGACATGCTCCAAAAGAACTTACGTGATACTCCAAGTCCAGGAATAAGTTTTTCATTTCCTAGTGTCAAATGAGCTCTGTATCTACGGGCATTGTTGGACCGATAAGACAACTAGAGGGGGGGTGAATAGGAGCACGCACATTTTTTCACAAAGTATGAATTTAACACTAATTTTACTCCAGTAGCTATGAAAGCTATGAAGATCAATCTACAAGTACAGCGGAAGACTTGTATTGAATTCACACTAAGAACCCCAAAGCAATAGATCAAAGGATTATCAAATCAGAGGCTGAGCGGTCAGACCGGTTTTTGTACGGCGGTCTGACCGGTCATCCGGGCGGTTTGATCGGCGTTATGTGAACGGTCTAACCGGCGTTCTAAAATCGGTCTGACCAATTTTGTCCAGAACAGTATGAACAGCCCGAAAACCGAAACTCAAATCAATCTAACTTTTGATCTATGCGGTCAAACTCTACGAAACTTGATACACACCTTCTCAAAGATATTGTGAACCTATTCCAATCAAGGATCGCAGAAATCCAAGCCAAAGTTCCTATCTTTTGTAGTTTGAGCAAAGTTAGGTCAAAAACCGAGTAAGAAGCAAAATATGATCTAGAGACTTGCTCGTGGGAGATTGATGATCAAGATGATCCTAGATGGATTCCCACACGTCACAGCAAGTTAAATCAAGCCAAGAAACCAAGCAAATACTCGAGAATCAAAGAAAGGCACCAAATCACCAAATAGAGAGAAAAAGAGAGAATATATTCATCTTGAGAGAATTCTCTTTGGATTGATTTGATGAGTATTGGTTTACAGCCACTCCACCAATGGAGGACAAAGACTCAATACATGAGCATACAATCCAATCCAACTCTCTAGAACCCTAACCTCCACTAATCCTCTCCCTAAGCAAATTAGGGTTTCAAAAACAATGAAAGGGTTGAAGGGGGTGCAGCCACCTCTTTCCTCTATTTATAGTGGAGGTTTAGACCTTCTAGAAGATTGAACCCTAATGGGCTCCCATTAAGGCCCACACACAAACGGGTCACATACGCACACGTTTTAAAGCGCCGTCTTCATCTCTTGACCTAATTCACTTCACCTTGCGCCATCTTGCGCCATGATTTGGCAAAAGGTCACCCAGGCGGTATTTGGTAAAATTACCAAAATACCCCTCCTCGATCTTTTTGCAAAGACCGAGTCCCAACTGTGTGAAACACATCCATGCTTCACCACGTGTAGGTTGATCCTGCGGCTCTCTCCATGTCGGCAAGTCTCTCCCATCCGGCTCCCACCGAAACCACCATGGCACTTGCACCGACCCCCGCGCCGCTTGATCCAACCATCAGATCAATCGCCGATTCGGTCATCATATCTATTCTGCGCCATACTTGAACCGTTGACCTCGCGGCATCCCGATCGTTCCGGACCTCAGCTCTCCAAGCCTAGTCCCGATCATCCTCGCCGTTGACCGTCGTTGACCTTCAAGCAACCTGCGCAAACATAGACAAGCAAACGAATCCGGGAACAAGTTCTTCACAACTTAACCCACGTTAGTCAAAACATGCATCATGCAACACATATGCACTGAAACTCATGACTTTGACCTAACAAGCAAACATCGCCGCCACGAAGGACGACGAAACACATCGAAACCGGTCGACCGCCACCTTGGCGGTCGGCCATCTCTTCGGTCCGCCTTGACCAAAGACCGGTCAGACCGCCAGTGCATGACTTAACCAAATTTCCAACCTGGAAATCTGAAACCTACTGAAATTTTCAAACCAATAGAACTTTTGCCTGGAAACTCCAAAAAATATGAGACCAAGTACAGAAGCACCTTCTCACTTACCTACACCCTTTATTTTTAGCCCAGCTCCAGAATCCAAGAAATTGCAATGGCCGGTCTGACCGCTATGGCAAAGCCGATCAGACCGCTCCACTGGCCGGTCTGACCGCCAGCTTAGCCGGTCTGACCGCCAGCGACCAAAACAGCAAATCAAGTCAAGGCATGGCCGGTCTGACCGCCACCATGACTGGTCAGACCGCCAGAGACCTGACAGAACTGAAACTTTACCGAAAACACGTGATTCGACAAACCGTCAACGACATTGCCAATTGTAACATCATCCTAAGATCTCAGGCATATCCCTATAATATCCACAGGCATCAACTCCAACAGCATCAGAGGTTATCCATGGGCAGAACGGCACCGGTAGTTTTGGAAATGGTCCTCGATTTTCTGCAGCTTAGACAACAAACACAGCAGCTTTCACAGCAGAAAGAAGTGCGGCATCGAAAGGATTAAAAAATGTAGTCCGTGTAGCTGTCGGTGGGCTATTTGGTCCAACAGAAAGATTGAGAATGTGAACACCATCCTGAACAGCTTGAAGATAGACATGCATGCATTAGCTAGCTCCTAGATATTGGAGGCTTACAATAGTGGCACATATTAAAGTTATATCGTAGTTGTTCTTTTATTCACTGTATAATACAGTCTCAAGAGAACCATAGAAAAAACAGGAGTTCCACAAATAAGTATTCAAGTAACCAAAAACAGGAGTTCCAGAAATAAGTATTCAAATAACCATTATCAGGTATTTCTTTGTATATATGGCATGAAAGTGAACTCTAGAAATGTAATTCGTAGTTTCACACTAACCAGAACACACCATTATATATTCGAGGATTTATCAAGAATCAAAGATATTGATAACATCATTATTTAGAAGAAATCTTGGGGCTCTATCTGGGACTGATTTATTTTGCTTAAACAAACATGTCTTTATGTATCCATCAAACTCGAATAAATGTTGTTAAACTTTTAGACGATATTACACCATAAATCATATCTTCCAACATAGCGCAGAACAATAACCAACCTCCCTACTTGATGTCATGTAGAGTGAAAACTGCCAGTTGGTGAAAGGAATTGGTGAAAGGAATTGTACTTTTAAAAATTATAATACCTGATCAATGGCTGCCACAACATGGGACACATAACAAAAAATAAAGGCTGTAAAGAACCCTGTGCATAGCTATCCTGACAAGCATAAACTCAAGAAAGTATGGCATTGGGAAGTAATTCAAAAAAAAAAAAAATCCCGGTTGACTACAAGGACTGGAACACACAAAAGAACAATGATGATGGACGTTGGTGAAAGAGACGATTGGTACGGTGCGTGAATAGATGGGATTGCTAATCTGGTCACACACATATATACGGTATATGTTAGATGGAGTAAACAAAGAGAGTACTAAACTGCTTTCATATGATCATATTAAGGCAAGTTTATATTCAACAAATAAACTAAGAGAATATCTGGGCAGTCTACTCACTTTATTGTCGAAAGTGAAAGCTCAAATCACCATACGGAAACCCAGTACAATCTTTATGAAAGGAGCAGAGAGAATCCAGATAGTGTAAGAATACGCAAGGTGTCTATAATATTACATGACGAATACAGAACACAATGTATGTTTTTAGGACTCGATTACATGAAAGAAAACATATATTGATGTAGTAGGGAGTACAAAAATACAGATTTGTAGGGTAGAACAAAAATGCAAGGTCTGCTGTGGTGGCAGATAGAGTATGTGTATTTATCCTTGAGAAGGTTCTCCTTTGATAGATTGAATATTCAGAATATTATAATAAGAATGTTCACGAGAAGTTATAATGATGATGGCTTTTGGTGGTATCATCATATAAACAATGAAATAAAATTACGGCATACGACCTACTTATTTCTCAATATGAAAACTCTGAGCAAGTGCAATGCTGGAAAGAGATTAGTACCATTCCATCTACTGCATTATATTGTTTCCTTCTGAAGGTACTCTCCAACAGCCACTACGAAATATTGACAAATTTAAGAATGTAGGTAAGCTAAGCAAAGCAGCGATATAAAAAATAAAGATGTTGTTCAAAGCACCTCAGCACAAAAAGCATGAACCCATTGCCTCTTTGTAGTCTTTCTAAAAGCACCAGATTGGCCATGGCACAAACTGTACCGCACCAAGTGTGATTTTGCACCATTGCAACCTGATTGACTATCAGAGATAACAGCCTCTGTTGGCATCTCTTGGCAAAGTTCGCACTTCCGGTGCTGCGCAGGATTCGTCGGACTCTGGTAGCAATCTAAGTGGGCGAAGCAGTTGCTAAACAAGTAGGGCTAATAGTTTCTTGAAGTGCAACATGGGAAAAACAGTGAAATAAAAAACAATGAAATACAAAGCACCTTGGTTTGGAAGCGGCACAAAAATTGTTCCAATCTGGTCTCACATCGCATGCATACATCACACGGAGAGCATTTTGCTTGGAAAATTTTGCGGATAAAAAACACCAAAATTAGCATCTACTGAGACTTCACCCATTAGAAAATGATGAACCCTTTGTTTACGCAGCGAGTCAATTGGCTAACTCTTGAAGACCCAGTATTGACTTTGGGAATACTCTGCAAACAAAGACAATAAAAATGAACATGCATAACACACAATCAATTGAACAAGCACAAGCACAGTATGAACCTCTTGTTTGGCAGATATTACACCATTTTCCGTCACTTTCCACACTATTGCATTCCGCGAGGTGGATGCAATGAAGGTCTTGTTGCAGACTAGGATAACTGACCTTCCCTGTGTCTCTTCTCTGTGTTCCCACATTTCTTGGCTTCCCTTATATGACGAAGGTATTGATTCACAAGTATATGGTCCTATTTTCTTTTGTTGAAATAATCCAATTCATGAGAAAGACTCACAATCTTCGGTATCAAATCTTCTGCAAGATATAAGAAGGACCGGAGCATCGATTTAGAAAGCAGAAGAAATAATTCAACTACGGAGTTCATTTTGCACTCTCTAGACCAATTGGTAAGACAATGATGCACCAGGAGTATTATAATGAAATAGGACAGCAACCAACAAGGTTTGGAATTTCTGTAAACAAATAGCATAAGACATGGCAAATGCACTTAGCAAACAAAAAGAATGTGCCCTTACCATATCTCTGTTTCATAGCAACAACATCATTGAGTTGCCTGGATTGTAAATAAACTATTCCTTCTTCTATTAGTCATGAGGTGAATGCTCGAGAATACGATGATTTAAGCCGAAACTTGTTCTGCTGCAGCTATGCCTGATAATTGCTCTAGTTTTATTGATGTAGCAATGTTGCATGCTTCCTAATGATATCCTTATCAATCCCCATCTTTTCTAGCTTGTCAAAGCATTTATGATTTGCTGATGTGCTTCCAAAATCACATAGTTTCCATGCACCATCTAATCCAAGAAGAACATTTTTAGCCTTCACAGCCCTACATAATACAGAAAAGAGGCAGGACACTGTATATCATGTAGTATAGCAAAACCTTTTGCCAAGCCATACCACACATCATTTAGGATTTTAGAAATGAGCAGCAACACACAATACATAACACAAATTGTAAAGAACCTCATCAAGAATCCACTTTTTTAAAATTTACCATGCAATCAAAAACTAATGAGGTAAGAATAATATATCCTTACCTTCATAATGTATCCATAGAAGGGAGGATGATGGGTATCCATGTCATATTTAGACCTCAACTGATCCAATAACAGTGAGGTGGCAATGGCTGTATATGCACAATTGCACAAATTTGTAAGACATACAGCACTCAAAAACGCAATAAAAGCTTACATGAACAAGTAATGCAGATCACCATGAAACAAAAAACATTCCATGGCTTCATTCCATATATCAACAACAATACAAAGGGCTTGTCAAAGAATTTATGATTTGTTGATGTGCTTCCAAAATCGCATAGTTTCCATGCACCATCTAATCCAAGAAAAACATTTTCAGCCTTCGGAGCCGTACCTAATACAGAAAAAAGGCAGAATGTAAAGTATTTGTGAGTACCAAAGATAAAACTATTTTTCAGGAACCTGAAAGTTCAAACCAAGACGCTTGCTCACACTAAATCTGAAACACTCATGCAGTGAAAAACTGGTTGCATGTAATATTTGTCGCATACAAATAACCATCCAAGCTACCGACCACAAGATACAGGAATACCTTTTTTTGGATCTCAAAGATGGCAATGCCACAGTATATCATATATGTGGTATAGCAAGACCTTTTGTCAAGCCATGGCACACATCATTTAGGATATAAAAAATGAGCAGCAGAACACAATACATAACTCAAATAGTAAAGAACCTCATAAAAAATCTATCTTCTTAAATTTACCATGCAAGCAAAAACTAATGAGGTAAGAATAATATATCCTTACCTTCATAATGTATCCATAGAAGGGAGGAGGATAGGTATCCAACTCATATTAGACCTCAATTCGTCCAATAATAGTGAGACAGCAATAGGTGTACATGCACAACTGTATAAATCTGTAACACATACATCACCTAAAAAGGCAATTAAAGCTTCCATGAACCAGTAATGCAGATCAGCACTAAACAAAAACATTCCACAGCTTCATTCCATATACTGCGTAAACAGCCGTAGTTTCAATGAACATGGCATCTCATAGAGCATTTTGACGAATCGACAACTGTAATTACCTTGGCTGCTCTTGTCCTCGCCCTTGCCCATGTGTGACGCAGTTAGCTTGTGTTTTTCGCGCGAAGAACGATATCGGTCAGGCTTCGGTGATGCAAAGTCAAGTGCCTTCCACGAACCGGGAATCACAAATTAACGATATTTTTCAACACCGAGATCGACTGTCCAATGCTCAAGAAATGAAGAAAGCGATACACACCATAGCTCCTCGATGACGATCGCTTGATCGTGAGGTTTCGCCCGACACAGTAACTCTTGTACACCTTCTGAAGCTTGACTGCTGCAGCATCAAGCTCACATTTCGGGCTAGAGGAAACTTTCGGGCTCGATGCCAAGAAAAGATCATAATTCCTCTGGTCGTCGGCAACACTTATCCGACTCAGCCTGCTCTTATGATCCATCGAACCTATGGCCTCCTCTCCTCCTTCCCATTGTTTGAAGCTTAGTGAAGGTATCAGTGTGCTCTTGGAGGAGATTTTTTCTTGGGCTGGTGTTTTAAAGGTCATCTTCTCTTGTTCATCCCGTGGAGCAGAGATTTTGTTCACCATGCTGATGTCTTTTGTCCTCGGACTGGAGATCTCGATGCCAAGAACTTCAGCCCATGCACGTCGATACAATCCAATAAACTGAAACTTCTACTGCAAAATTTAGAGATTCAAATTAGCTTAAGGTGGAACGGTGATAGTACGAAACAGGCATGCCGGCCTTGAGGCAGAAGGAGATGGTGTTGATGGAACACGATTTGGGGGCCAGCGTCCCCACGATCTTGGTCATCGCCGGGAAGAAACTGTTTTTTTATGCATCACCAATTAGGCCCAATCAATTAGGGCTCTTAGGGATCCCAAAATCCACGAACAAATCCAACTAAAAAAGAGAGGGATAACAAATAGTAGTAATAATACGTACAGCTTTGGATGGCTCGAGGATGGATGCCATCCGGACGGGCTCCTCCAGAAGCAGATTCGTGGAGTTCATCTTGCCTTGCTCTTGCTCGCTCCTCGGGTCAGATCGGGAGGGAGGCGGCAGCTCTGACCTCTTCTTCTTCTCCAAGGGAAAAAAGCACAGGTTGATCCGAATCGAATCCGGGCTATGCGGTTGTGCCTAGTGGTGCCTTGCAGTGGCGGAACTACCGCCGGGGCAAGCCGGGCATGTCTTGCCGGGTCTCTAAGCGAAGAAACCCCACACGGCCTTGCCACGGCTACCGAGACCCCAACCAAGGCACCAAGCTGAAGCCGGCATCGCCATGACTGGCGCCCCCAGCTGATGACCGACCTTCGCCTGCGCGTCGTGTGGGATGTGGCTGTGGGCCGAATACGCCGAGGCAGGCAGCCCAAGGCGAGGCCTCAAGGCCCACTGGCCCAAGCCAATTAGCCAAATGGCCGCCTCCACTGCTCCAGGCGGCTCCAAAACAACCCTAATCCCCATTCCTCTTGGACATGGTCATTGCTGCTGTGTGAAAGCTGTGATCGGCGACTTCAGCGGAGGCGGAGTTGGGCTTGTATGTCTTAGGCTGTGATCGGCGACTTCGGCGGAGTCTTCTTGTGTGTGAGGCTCAGCGGTCGGCGACTTCGATGGGGTAGTCTTCTTGTGATCGGCGACTTCGGCTTCTCGGGCTGCTGGCATAGCCTTGTGTGAAATTCTTCTTATTTGCAAAGCGTCGGACCCAGAGGCCTTGGTAATTGGGCCACTGGGGTCACGGCCGTGAGGTGAGGCGTCGCCCTCCGCCGTCACTGGCACCGCCGTGAGTGGTGAGGTGAGCCACGCCCATGATGTGTGAAAGCTGTGAAGTGTGATGTGTCTCATACTCTGAGCCTTGAGGCCTTGAGCAATGAGCATTGTTTTGATTTTTGATTTCCTAGAGTATAGATGTACAATATTACTATATGAGTTAATTTATATTTCTTGTAGGAATTCTATAAGATTATGCGACGCTTTCAAGCCATGAAGGAGCGTAGAAACCACTTACCTCGTATAGCTCGTATAACTTAGTGGTATAATTCTTTTCCTGTCTTGAGTTTCAAATTATTATTGCATTGGTGTTGAATTTAAGTTCTTATAAGTTCTGTTGTGTTAACATGTTGAAGGTAACTATTGGAGTACCGGTGTTCTGGATATCTTGTGCCAGCCATTGATGTGCACGCGTATCAGGAGTCCTTGTTAGTACTTTATATGAGCTCTTAATATTGTATTCTATGCTTGTTTGGTTGTTTCAGTTAGATCTATGTTTGTCTGGTTGTATCGGTTAGATCTTGACAATTTTAATGCACTTGACATCATTAGTTATATTGACTATTGAATCACATTGTGTCTCGGTATTTTTTACACCACCGATTCGCCCCGGGTCTTTCTAATTTCTGGTTCCGCCACTGGTGCCTTGGATGCGATCCGATGGGGTGGATGGGATGAGGAAGAAGGGCGCGGGGGAGGGAGTGGGAGAAGGATGCGGAGGCGGGAAGGAATCACCCGGAGCGGAGAACAGGTGTGGAAGCACGGGGGAAGATGGAGGGGCGGGGGAGGAGCGTCGACGCAGTGGGCGTGGAAGACCGTTGAAACTGAAGCATCCAGAGAGGAGCTCGTGATGCAACGCGTGCCGAGCGGAGCAACGCAGCCAGCTCGCGCGGACGAAGCTCGGATCCGATCGGACGGTGCGGCCGTGCGGAGCGGAGATCGAACGGCCAAGAAAAGCGCGTCAACGTGGCGACCCTCTCCTCGCTTCCTTTGTGCGCCCTTTTATATAGGGAGATTCTCCGCAGTTTTGTGATCACTCTCAAACTTTGTGTATATGCTATATTGTCTCTCATCGTCAACCTCTGAATCTGCATTTATTTTATCATCCTACCAAAAATGTGATTGACTGGATAAGTATTGCCATAAAATGAAGTTAATGGAATTTCATATTTTCATGTAAGAGTCAGTACATGAACCTCATCTGCTAATTTGCTACTTTCTGATTTTTGCATTAGTATTCATGCCACGTTTCATGTCTTGCAAGCAAAAAGGTGATACGTGCTCCAGAAATATACAATTACTCTGTATTTAAAGGCAGATATTAAAATAAGTTAAGCGATGTACCTCAATCTCTTGCCGCAGCTTCATGATGCCCCCTCTCTAATCGCTCCACGTGCTCCACAATGTTTTCAACAGTGCGACAAAGCTGAAACATTTGACATTATACGGTGAAGGGAAAAAAGTTATAATATATACTTTACTTCTGTTAAGAAAATGAGATACCTCCCAATAAAAAAGAAAGAAAGAAAATGACATACCTTCATAATAGCGCCATCATAAATGTTTGCTCTCATTGCCCTAGCGCACATCTGCTTCACCTATTGATCATCTGATGGATCCAAATCGCAAAATTCAGGTTTTGAGCTTCCGTCCTAGTAATATGGAGGTGTGAGCTCTGTGTAAGCGCCTTGGTAGTTGAGCGCTTCTCTTCTCTAGCATTGGAAAACAAAGTTACAAACTGCACAGAAAATATATGAATGTGAGCGATCACAGAGAAAGTTTCTGGCACTGCAACTCCAACAAAACATATAGAGTACGCAGTGGAAGCTATCAACTGGGTATCCTCATTATCAATCTACCAGCGAGAAAATTACACGTGTTTGTCAAGCTCTGAACCAAGTTCATCTCCTTCAATTAACCATACAAGTCGACCGTAGGAATGCTCGGCCGTCCGAAACTAATCTTGTGGATGCCCCACAAGTCTACTGTACCTACTACTAGTATATACAGATCGCAAAAAACAAGTATATGCAGAGACAGTATTTAATCTTGCTGATGTCCCCGATGAATCTTTTCTATCACAGGCCATTCCAAACTCACTCGAGCTTGCTTCAGACATCGCAGGTGTCCCCGCCACCCACGTGCCCCTTCCGGCTCCTCCTCCGATCCTTCAATGAGATTGCAAACTTCAGACTATTGCATTGACAACAACACATAGCAAAATGCAGAGCAAAGGAAAGACAGTACATACAACCTCCCGTGATGGCACATCTTCTTCTACTTCGAGCATGCGAACGACTTGACCCATTGTAGGTCTTCTGTCAGCAATGGGATCGACGCACTTCAGCGCGACTACAAGGGCACGCTTGAGAGCCCGTTTGGTTGGCTTAGCTTCCATTTCAGGATCTACTACTTCCTCGGCTCTTCTGCTGCCAACCATCAGTTTAAGCCACTCCACTAGATGCACCTGCAGGATATCCATAGCAGCATATCTTACTGAAAGAAATGAAGCTCAAAGTAAATTCGACAACCACAAATAGTACAGCCTTGACAAAAAAAAAACACTAGATGTAGAATCGAACTAATTTCACTGTTTATAAATTGAAAGGCCAGATAAAATGAAAAAAATGGATGACAACTAACTATGTTCAAGGCATGCATGGTAGATACCCTGTGCATGCTCACCTCATTAGCAGGCTGGCCATAGTTAACTGGATCCCTTCCAGTCAGTGCTTCCAAGAGCAGTATGCCGAAGCTGTAGACATCGCTTTTCTCGTTTAGCAGCCCAGTATTTGCATATTCGGGGGCTACATACCTGAAAACAATGGGAGCTAAGCTCTGATGAACCGATACTCCTAACCAATAGCGTACCAGTATCCCGATACGTATCGAATACGGGTATGGCGCTGATACGTATCGAGAAGTATTGGAAACATTTATGTTTAAAAAAGAAGAAAACAAAAACCCGATACTTCTCGATACCTCGATACGGCCCATAATTCAAGCCCAACCCACTTGATATGTCAGGTTGCCTAGTTTTGAACAACATTCGGTGCTTTGAGGTACATAATTTTATTGCCTGAATATATATTCAGTGTTAAGAGAACCAATGCTGTAAATGTTATTATTAGAATTAATAGTATTTTTAGTACCTTTCCTTCTATTGTTTTACTAGCCTAGAATAGCTCCTCTATTTGAGGATTGTAATCTCCTGTAATTGTGCCTATTGGCCTACTAATAGAATGCCACCCCTGCCACAGACACCGCCGCAGCCGCCTCTGGCGGCAGCGTCTCCGGGGTGCACGCCGCGCCGCCGATCGTCCTCAACCCCTACTGCATGGTCGTCGTCAAGGCTCACGTGCCGACCACCCTCAACATGAAGACGGCGAACTACTCCCGCTGGTCCAAGTTCTTTCGGACCATGTGCGCCAAGTTCGGCCTTCTCTCCCACATCGACGGCTCCGACCTGGCGCACCCGGACGATCCCGCCTGGGCCCTCGCCGACTCTGCCATCCTCAGCTGGCTTTACGGCTGCGTCGCCGAAGACATCCTCGATTCCGCGATGGCTGACGACGAGACCACGCGCGATCTATGGGTCGCGATCGAGGGACTCTTCCGCAACAACAAGGAGTCTCGCGCCGTCTTCCTCAGCAGCCAATTCCATTCGCTGATGCAAGGCGATCAGTCCATCGCCAACTACAGCTAGCGCGTCAAGACCCTCGCCGATGCCCTCCGCGATGTTGGCTACCCCGTCTCTGACTCACAGATCGTCCTCAACCTGCTGTGTGGCCTCAATCCGCGTAACTCCAACACCGCCGACGACATCGCTAGCTCGACGCCGTTCCCCTCCTTCGCCAGGGCACGTTCTATGCTTGCCCTCAAGGAGACTCGCCTGGCCAATGAGGCGAAGATTGCCACCAAGACGGCCCTACTTGCCACCGGTGGTCCCTCGGCTGCGGTCGGTCCATTGCCCACCACGACGCCCACGCCTTGGCAGAGCTTCCAACACCGGCAAGCGCGATGGTTGCGGCGAGCGCAACCGCCGCGGCAAGCAGAACAACGGCGGCGTCCACGGTGGCTTCGCATGGCGCGCGCCCGTCTGCGCAGGCCACGGTTACGCTTCACCGTGGTCTCTCCGGTCTTGGTCGATGGGCTTCCATGGTGGCGATGGCGCCATCGCTGCCCGGCCTCCTCGGTGCTCGCCACAGCCCACATTGCCAGACGGCTCGGCCTTTCACCGACATGGGACTAGCAGGCCTCATCACATGCCGAACGGATGGTCGTCCAAGGGCATGGCGGCTGGATCATGGACAGTGGCGCCACATCTCACATGGCGTCCAATGATGGTATACTCATGTCCTCCAACCCTCCCCCTAACACGGCTGTCACTGTTGGCAATGGTTCTCGCCTTTCTATCACCTCTAGCGGCCACACCTCTCTTCATACACCCACCACTAAATTTTCCCTTAATGATGTCCTTGTTGTTCCTCATATAGTTCGTAACCTTCTTTCCGTTAGAAAGTTCACTCGTGACAATCACTGTTTCATCGAGTTTGATGCTCTCGGTTTTTCCGTTAAGGATCCTCTGACGCAACAAGTGATGCTTCACTGCAATAGTGAGGGCGACCTCTACACCGTATGTGATGCCAACCCTCCTGCCACCGCCAGTGTCCACCTCGCCGTCTCCTCCCAGTTATGGCACCAGCGTCTTGGACATCCCGGCGTCGCCTCCCTAGATGCTTTGAATAAACATTCGCTTATTTCTTGTAATAACGTAGCTCGCTCGCTATGCCAGTCTTGTCAACTTGGCAAACATGCGCGCCTTCCTTTTGCTACATCTAGTTCGCGCACTTCTGCACCTTTTGAGCTTATTCATTGTGATGTGTGGACTTCCCCTGTTGCTAGCATTTCTGGTTCGCTATATTATTTGGTTATCGTCAATGATTTCACTCATTTTTGCTGGACCTTTCCACTTAAAAAGAAGTCTGATGTCCACCAACACATAGTAGACCTCGCCGCCTATGCTAGCACACAGTACGGCCTTTTTCTCAAATTTGTTCAGGCTGACAATGGCTACGAGTTTGTGAACCACGCCAACACATCCTTCTTTGCTTCTCGGGGCATCACTTTACGCCTATCTTGCCCCTACACTTCTCCGCAGAACAGCAAGGCCGAGCGGATGATTCGCACAATAAACAATGTGGTTCGCACGCTCCTTCTCCATGCTCATATGCCCCCCAGATTTTGGGCTGAGGCTCTAGCTACTGCCACCTATCTCCTCAACCGATGCCCCTCCTCTGCTATCGGCAGCGCCATTCCCCACACTCTTCTCCACCACAAGCCACCACAGTACAGTCACCTACGGGTTTTCGGTTGTCTTTGCTTTCCTAACCTATCCGCCACTGCTGCCCACAAACTTGCTCCTCGCTCCGCGGCGTGTGTGTTTCTTGGTTATCCTCCTCAGCACAAAGGGTACCGCTGCCTTAACCTTGTCACCAACTGAGTCATCATCTCTCGTCATGTCGTTTTTGATGAGAGCTCTTTTAAATATGCCAAGCAGTGATATTTTGCCCGGGTCCTCTCTGTCAATGAGACCGACTTGGAGTTCCTAGTCAATGATCTCGCCGTCGGGGTGCTCGATCTTCTTTGCCATGGCACCCTGCGAGTTCCTCCAATGATAGCTCCACCCTCCGGTGTCGGCGATCGTTTCCCTCCTCGCCGTCGGTGCCCCGGCGCCGGCTGAGCTCTCTTTGCAGACCGATCCGCCCTTTGTGCATCTGGTCTACACCAGACGGCCACATCGCGGCGCCATCATCACCAGATCTCACCACGGCCGTGCCACTGCCGTCTCCGACTTCAAGACCGACGACCATGTCTGTCTCGGCTCCCTCGGCATCCCATCGGATGGTGACGCGGTCTCGGGCCGCTACTGACCCCTCCATGGAGTTCTTCTCCCTGACGGCTCAACATACCACGGCGTCTCCTGTCCCAGCTACCTCTCGCAGTGCCCTTGCAAATCCCAATTGGCGCACTGCGATGGATGACGAGTACAAAGCTCTCATGGACAACAACACCTGGCGCCTCGTCCCTCGCCTGCCAGGCGCCAATATTGTCTCCGGCAAATGGATCTTCAAGCACAAGTTCCACTCCGACGGCAGACTGGCTCGCTATAAAGCGCGCTAGGTAGTTCGCGGCTTCTCCCAGCAGCACGGCGTCGACTATGACGAGACCTTCAGTCCAGTGGTCAAGCCGGCGACCATCCGTACTATTCTCTCCATCGACACTTCCCGCTCCTGGCCGATTCATCAACAGCGTCAAGAATGCTTTCTCCACGGCTCCCTCGAGAGACGGTTTATCGCCAGCCAGCCACGGCTTTGTGGATCCAGCTCATCCTGACCATGTGTGTCTTCTTCAGAAATCACTCTATGGCTTGAAGCAGGCTCCCCGGGCGTGGTACCAGCGGTTTGCTACTTACATTCATCGGCTCGGCTTCGTCCCATCCTCCTCCGACACGTCCCTGTTCATCCTTCGTCAAGGGACTGACATGGCTTATCTGGCTTTGTTATGCGTCGGCGACATCGCCCTCACCGCCTTCTCTGGCGCTTCTCCAACAGATCACCGGTTAACCGCTCGGAGTTCGCCATGACGGATCTCGGTGCACTGCACTTCTTCCTCGGTATCTCTGTCACGCGCTCTTCCGACGGCCTATTCCTGTCCCAGCGACAGTACGGCGTGGATCTTCTACGACGCACTGGCATGGCTGAGTGTCATCCAACTGCTACGCCGGTTGACACCCATGCCAAGCTCTCCGGCCTTGACGGAGCTCATTCTCGATCCGTGAGAGTACTGGAGTCTTGCGGGGCTCTCAAGATGTCGACGCCACCCGCCCCGACTGGCGTATGCTATCCAACAGGTGTGCTTATTTATGCATGATCCGCGGGAACCCCATCTCGCGTTGATCAAACGCATCTCACGGTACATCAAGGGCACTCTCGATGCTGGTCTTCACATCGGTCTCTCACCGGTGACATCTCTCACCGCCTACTCCGACGCCGACTGGGCTGGCTGTCCGGACTCTCGGCGCTCCATGTCCGGCTACTGCGTTTATCTCGGTGACAACTTAGTGTCTTGGTCCTCCAAACGCCAGACTACGATGTCCCGCTCGAGTGCAGAGGCCGAGTACCGTGTCGTTGCTCACGCCGTCGCTGAGTACTGTTGGCTGCGGCATCTTCTTCAGGAGCTTCATGTTTCCCCTGTTTTGGCCACGCGGTGTACTGCGACAACGTCAGCGCCATATACATGTCCACCAATCCAGTGCAACACCAGCGGACGAAGCACATTGAGATCGACATTCACTTTGTTCGCGAAAAGGTCTCTCTTGGTGAGGTCCGTGTCCTGCATGTGCCATCCTCCCACCAGTTCGCGGACATCATGACTAAGGGTCTTCCGACTCAGCTTTTCTAGGAGTTTCGGTCCAGTCTTTGCGTCCGGACTCCTCCCGCTGCGACTGTGGGTGGGTATTAGAATTAATAGTATTTTTAGTACCTTTCCTTCTATTGTTGCACTAGCCTAGAATAGCTCCTCTAATTGAGGATTGTAATCTCCTGTAATTGTGCCTATTGGCCTACTAATAGAATGCCACCCCTGCCTTTGGCTGTGTGGTGATTGCTCCCATCTTCTCTACAGTTATTTAGGCTTATACATATGTTTGGTATTCCCCCTTGTTAAGCTTTCGTAATGCATATCTTACACTTCAATTGGAGAAAACAATTTGGTAGTGCACATGGGTAAAAAAACATTCTTGTTGTTTTGAATGTTCCATGATCCATAGTATATTATGTGAGCAGCCACTAAATTATTCTCCATTTTAAGAAACTAAATTGTAACTGATCTTGCAGCATGATTTGAGATGGTTTTTTACTCATGGTTCTATTCTATTGTATCAACTGACCTTGACTAAAACTTATCAAGTATCGTATTTTATGTTTTTACTATTTGTAATATATATATACATCCGTATCACCGTATCGGGTTTTTTTGGAGAAATGGGGTATCACCATATCCGCACCGCCGTACCGGTATTGCGTATCGGTGCATCATAGGAGCTAAGTGATAATTGCTTGTTACCATTATACCATGTCAACTCCTAAAGGGGAATTAACTCAGGAGAAAACAAGTCTCATGGAGATCAATATTTATGCAGTTACTGCAACTCTGCACAGAAAAGTACAGCATGACAATTAGAGCTTACCCAAAAGTTCCCATAACTCGAGTAGTAATATGGCTCTTCCCTGCATCCAAGAGCTTAGATAATCCGAAATCAGAAAGTTTGCCATTGAATTCTTCGTCAATAAGGATATTGCTTGATTTGATATCACGGTGAATAACTTTTGGCTCGATCCCTTCGTGCAAATAAGCCAGTCTGCACAGCAAAATTTGTTGGAAGTGGATATTTCTACTTGGTCTAACATAGAAAGGGAGAAAGCAAATTCATGAATAGGTAATTTCTTACGCTTTCGCAATCCCAAGGGTAACTTTTATGCGGGCTTCCCAAGTAAGAACACCTTGTTGACGCAACGTACCATGCAACCACTGTTCTAAGTTCCCATTGCTGATGTATTCATAGACAAGCATCCTGCAATATGAGTGGCTTAATGGTGTGTGCTGTAAATTGTAATTGTTTCACAAAAATGCACATTCTGATTCAAGCAAATGGACTTTTATGTGTTTATTTGTATTGAACCTTTTACAGTTTATATTTGTATTAGCTTAAGAAAACAAACTTAATATATCAATATAGCCAGTCCATGCACAAATATTACCCAGCTAAGGTTGACAACAGACCAAGCAGGCCCTATGGAGGTCTCTTATTACCTAGCCTCAACTTAAGAATTTAGGTTTGCAACAAGTGATTCAGAACATTCAAATCAAGCATATATACAAACTTCAAATCGTTCATTCGTATGGCCAACTAAAGATGCTAATATCCTATCGATGTTTCTTGAAACTGAACTGAGATCTCGACTGTATATAAAGTGGATATATTGCTTTATGCAAAACCATGAATATTTACCAGACATCTCTTATTAATGCTTAAAATGATTCTGAATGATGCCTTAAGTGCTCGTATTTAACATTTAGCAATTGCAGCAGCTGAACAACATGATAAGCGTATAGCACAGTAGGATCACTACTGAAGGCGTTTATAGACTTTGAAGTAGACACCACTGTTTGCATATTTCAAGGGCAAATAAATTTCATATTCAATTCAAGAGATGTATTGGAAACAAAAGGATACACATGAAAAATTTATTATGAAGTGACCATTCTGTGCAAGACAAAATATACGGGCAGCAGCTCCGTGAACCTTGGTCAAGGGAATAGAAAAAAACTAGCTAACAGTGTAAAAAACAAAGATTCACCTGTGGCTTCCCTCGACACAGTAACCTAAAAGCCGGACCAGATTCTTATGCCTAACATGACCAATAGCCTCAACTTCGACCCTAAACTCTTTTTCTGCCTGGCCCCTGCAAAACCATATTCAGAATATAGTAAATTACCATAGCATATCATTCTGCGGTCTGGAAAGCAGCTGTCCTTTTCGGTAATAATCAACTCCAAATGTCTCTTACATGTTATTAAACAGTTTTTTTATTGCAACATCAATTCCATTTATAACATGACCGTGGTAAACAACCCCATATCCACCCTCTCCAATGATATTCTCGTTAGAGAATCCATTTGTTGCATGCTCTAAATCCCTGAGAGTAAACCAATGGCCCCAACCCAGATGAGAGAATTCTGGGATAGCAACCCAGGGAGACATGGACACGGTGGCATACTGAGAGAACTCCCTCTTATCGTGCACTGAGCTGCCTTCATCACCGGAGTATGCACCCTGGGCCTTATCATATTTGTACACTGAGCTGTATTCAATCAAATTATGATCATCACTTGATTTGTTCGTGATCAAGTGAGCCAACATTTTCCCTGAATCTTTCTCACTCTGTGTCTCCTTCACCGGAAGGATGTGACTTTCTTGGGCATGGGTGTTTTCTGCAGAAGCTCGGTTGCCCACTTCATCTACTTCAATCTCTTTGGTTGCATCCGGGATTTCAGGTTCAGCAATCTCATCAAAGTGATTCCATCGTTTCCTCCAGTATATCAACAAGAAGCATATGCAACCTAGGACAAACAGAATTACAGACCAAATGGTTATGCCAAGCACAATCCATAGTCTCAAACCAAAAGGTGGTGTCCTGGACAATAACTCCGTGCGTAAGTTTTCACTGGTTGACATTTTCCCTGCAACCAAGACACTTTAGCATTAGCTCATCCTAAGCAATACTAGAATTACAGTGGAGTAGCCAAACTAGGGGTAAAGAAATCCAGAGAAAAAAGAACAAATTGGTAAAAGCACCCAAAATACTCATCAAGATTATCAAAAAAGAGGAGAAAACGGGTAGATGCAATAAACCTTGCACAGAAAATAATAATAATTCCAGTAAAGCACAGAAAAACACACTCGGCATTGCTAGAAAATCAAAAAAATGCTGATGGCACTCTTTCACAAAAGTTAAAGCAATTAGTAAAGCAAACCCTTTATCAACATGTCAAGAAAATGGCACACAAAAACATGTACAAATTCCTACCTTGATATACAGAACTGTATGAGAATTAAACACTGAGATACAGACTTGTTTACCTGACTGACAACCAAAAAGTCATTTGCAGCTAATAGACTAGACCGGCATCAGGCAGAACCTATTTGAAATTTGTAAGAACAAAACAAAATTATCGACAGAATTAAGAAGTCCAAGTGATCAATTTATTCATACTGTTATTAGAAAAACAACCATTAGAAAGCAATTGCTTGATCTTTGGGTACAGTTTACATTAACTCCGAGCCTCCAGCATAGCAGACTCATGTGAGGGATAACCTCCAGTACATGATATTCTCCGCAAAATGTGGATGATAGATTGATAGGTTATGATAAAACAGGAGAAAGACCAAGAATAATGCATACAAATTCTATAGACCATGATGAAGATGTAAAAGGCTACTCGTGAATTAGTGTCGACTTCACTAATTAGAGCGCAGACTGGAAGCAGACATGCGGACAAAGCTTGCTTCCAGTTTATACAGGAAGATGAAGACCAGCAGTTTGCCTTCAACTATGAGCTACAGCATGATTCGTCCAAGAGAACCAAGAGATCCTAACTTGGTCCATCTACCTCAAGCAAACACTTTGACCACATTAACACTGGTTCCCTCTGGGGCATTAACGCAAAAACCTTCCGTGCCTTCCATGGGAGTACCCCATGCCACGCACGCATGGTGCACCTGCTCAATCCGAGCTTTTGCTGGCAAACACAAACAACTAGTGTGCACTCTCATGACCACCAGTATGAAGATATATCGCACAACCTCAAATTATAGACCTCTACCTTATCTATCACGCTCACCTGGCCATCATCAAGCCGGCCATGAATGGGCAGGCGACCCTTACCGCCAGCCGGAGACGTCAACGCCAACCCCTCCGCTTCCTTGCCGCAGCTGCTGTCTGCGCCCACGGAATCCACCACTCGTCTACTAGTACTCGAAAGATCGCTGTGGTTGCGACCAGCCAACAACTGGAGCCGAGGACGGCGAGGAGGTGTCTCCTGGTAGGTGAAGTGCTCTTCCTGTACACTCACTCGTTGGATCTTTTGGGTGTCTGTACCTTGAGTAGTACTAGTTTGTTGGCATTTCGGTGAGCTATCTAGAGTAATACTATCTTGGCTGCAAAAGAAAATAGATGCATGAAATGGGACCGATGAAAATGAATCACGGTATTGAAGGTGCCAATATAGAGGATTAGAAAGTGATCTACACCATCTGATCAAAAAGGAATAATCCATATCAATAGCTACATAAATTGCTAAAGTGCACTACCGAGTACTGTTTGCATACACACAAATCACTCTGATCACACAGTATCCTCTGCGTTGCAGCAGAGGAACCGGATCCAAGGCTGATCTGCTGGTAGGGCCCTTAATTTCTCTGATCATCTGATGGTATGGTTGTGAATTGTGGCCAACTTGTCTGGTTAGCTGCTCCAAGAAATCTTCTTAGGTTGGACTCCCTTCCTTGTTTACCCATTATCCTCTTTGCTTTACACCTCCGATCCATTATGGGTGAAGAAAGTGAGCCTTTGCGAGTAAAGTAAAGATACATGCACCCCTATAAAAGATTGTAGTAACTTTGGGGTCAGTATCGCCTAATTCCTTGAGGTCGAAGAAACCAAAAGATGGTATCGTCGAAAGTTAAGAACAGGCCGGGTGTAGTTATCGGTGAAGCTAGAAACAGTACGCTTACATGTTTCAGCACTTGCATATCGTATCCTCCGTACTTCCATTTTTTCTAACAGTCTACCCTCGAAACGTGGGATAAAGTAAGTATCGAATTAACTAAGAAGAAATAGTTATCTAAATCCGAGCCAAAGAAGACTCAAAGCCCAAAGAAGACTCGAAGCTAGTTGGTGAGAGACTGGGAGTGTACACTCACACCTCCCATCAACTTGACTCGGTTCCTCGTTCTAATCTCAAAGTTTTCGTGTACGAAAATGGGCTTGATTTCTTCTCTAATTAAGCACAAATTCGTATGCCACGCCTAATAATCAATTAGCAATCATCAACAACTAATGCCGAGCGTGCATGCATACGACATCGTGATCAAGAGCTGACGGATCGAACGCGTGTACTCAAATAAACCTTATAGAAATCTTACCAGGTAAAAGGGCTTAGAGTTTCTTCGCGACCAAAAGTGCCACGTCGTCCGCAAATCGATGACCGCCCGATCGTGCCCGCCCTCGCGCGCGTCCGCACGATCCGACCGTCTGCGCTTCGTGCGCGTGGTGCGAAGCCTCGCGTCGCTCGCTCGCTCGCTGCCCGCTCGTGGCTTCGCTCGCCTGCCTCGTGGGCCTTCACGCACGTCAGCTGGGCCAATTAGCCGCGCGGGACTGGCCACGGAATCAGCAAGGCCTGTCCATAGTAGATAATCGGAGAATTGTTCCCTCCCAAAAATTACTTTTGCGAATTCATTGAGTGTATTGTAAGAAGCAGTGTGTAGATGCAAATAGCTAGGTGGTACTACGTGAGATGTCAACTGTTCGTTCCTCGAAAAAAAGATTACAAGGTCACGATGTCAATTTGTCAAGATGTTGCACTTTTGAACAAAGAAAAACAGAAATGAAACGAAAATTCAAGGTTTGCGAAAGAAAAACACAGAAGGACATGGTATGTACTTTTTATCCTACTAAACGAGTGCCTGTGCGTTGCAACAGTTTTTAAATAAATATAATATAAGTTATTAACTTAGAAAACCAATATTTATAAGGTAATTATCCTACAAATAAAAATTTCATACATATCTTATCAAAAGTCAAGCACATATAATTTAATTATCCATAGAAGATCCTACAAGTAACTTACGCATGTATACATATTTATCCACAAAAAATTCTACCAACTCAAAAAGTGTGGAGGAGAGGTGATAGATGACAGACTCACCACCATCACCACCAATTTCTTTTTTTTAATAGTAAAGATATAGAACATGGTGTACTATACTAGATGTTCAGTAAAGGCTGAGAACGGATCACATGATGAACTGGTAAACAGTACCAATCCGCAGGTACAAGTAGCTCTCGAGGGAGACTAAGTAACTACCGAAAGGCCTCTTCCATTTGCATGCGATCTCCATGAAAGGCCTATTTATGCATGACTACGTACCATCAATCATCATCCTTAGTCGGGCCTCCAAGTGATGCTTGGCCTAATACGTGATTTTTATTATTTTTCTGGAATCTGGCCGAATACGTGAATTTATTGTGATTCTTATCTCAAAGTTAATTTGGCAATTAGATCTCTTTTGTAACTTGTCCCTTCTTTCGTCTTTCTAAATATTCATAGTCACCCTTGCAAAATGATATTAGATCCTCGGGATAGAGGTAGATAACGAGCTGGAGCTGGCACAGCTTGACTCAACTCGGCCATACTAAACTCGTTAAGAAGTGTGGCTTGTCTCGTTAAGCAAACGAGCAAAAAATGGTGCTTAGCTCATTAAGCAAACGAGCCAAGTACTTTATGCTGTCAATAGATTCATGGACTCCAAGCTCCGCTACCGCTCCATCGCCCTACAAAGTGATGTTGAGACGCACGAGGCTGGAGGCGTCGCTAGCTCACCGCATCAAAAGCAAGGCACACTGCGCGTGGGAGGTCGAGGGCCTGAGGCGGACGACGGTAGAGGTTGTGTATGCGCGGCGCCGGCGGCGGCTCTCGCACTGGTGGCAGCGTTGTGCCTATGCGCAAGCGCAAGCGAACAAGTGGCTGCCTGGCTAGGGGCTATACGATAGACTATGCTTAGTGGGGTCCTTGTTGGGCTTTGTGGCCAGTGGCCAGTGGCCTTCAATACTTGTTGAGTTAGCCTTAGTACTACTAGTTGTTGGGTTGGGTTTTAATGCAAACAAGTCAAACGAGTTTACTGAGCTGCTCGCCAATTAGGTCAAACTCAGCTCGTTAACTTAACAAAAAAAAATAGGTAATAGGCTCGGCTCACTAATTCCTCGAGTTTGAGTTGAGCCAAGCCCAAAATGACGTGAGTTTCGAGTTTTTTTCCCACACCTAATGACTAACACACAACAAAGTTTTTCTCTAATAAATATTACTAAAATAGAAGTTGTATTATTAACTTTCATAAAAAAATTCCTTTAATAAATATTACTAAAATAGAATAAGTTGTATTATTAACTTTCATAACATTTTTTACTAGCATTCCTGCAGTTTAGGCAAACACTCGTATCAAATGAGTTTCAAAATTGGACACTTGGCGTTTCAACAAGTTTTGAGTTTGGAATCTGGAACGTGGAGTTTCAAACTTGAGTTTCAGTCAAGTTTCACTAGAGTTTAAAAAATGAGAGTGAGTTTCATGGGAGTTTTTAAAAATTTAGGGGGTTTAAACAAGTTTCAGGCAAGTTTTATGAGATTTTCAATAATCTGAGCGAGTTTCAAACAAGTTCCAAGTAAGTTTTACGGAAGTTCCAAAAAAAAAGCAAGTTTCATAAAGTTTGAGCCACCCGGGCTAAGCGGTGGCGCCACCACTACTACTCGCTTCGCATAGCTAGCTATAGCCACGCCAAGACTTGCTCGCTCAGACTGTGAGGTCGTCGCCTGACTTGCCACGCCTGCAATCACAGACGGCCTCCGCCGTTGCCATTCCCCGCCTCCATGCAAACCCGCTCGGCCGTGGTGGTTCGCCGCCGCTCGCCCAGCTCGATTCGCCACTGTGCCCCCTATCTCCACGTGTGCCACTACACCATGGCATAGTATTAAGGGCAATTATCTGCCGGTGAAAAACTAGATTAGTGGTAATCTATCTGCCAGCAATATTCAAGATTTTAGGGGTCCCATTATCTGCCAAAAATAATTATTTTCTAGAACAATCTATCTGCTGGTAATGTTTTAACATTAGCAACAATAAATCTGCCGTAGAAAAAGTCAACCAGGTCAACCTATCTGTCGGGAATAAATATTGTTTAGAACAATGTATCTGCCGGCAATGTTTTTAAATTAGGTACAATGCTTCTGCCCTAAAAAAAGTCAACCGGGTCAACCTAACTGCTGGGTTGACTCAAGCGCGAAAATTTTGACTTAAATGCACTGTCACAATTGCGCAGATGACAATACAAATACATCTATGCAAATGGTTCCTATGATTGAACTTACATGCTATCTCTACACCATGACATAGAATTAAGGGCAATTAACTGCCGAAAAAAATAGGATGAGTGGCAAAACATGTGCCGGCAATGTCCAAGAGATTACGGGTCCCGTTATCTGTCGAAAATAATTATTGTCTAGAATAACTTATCTGCTGGCAATGTTTTTATGTTCTGCCCTTGAAAAGAGTCAACCAGGTCATCAACGAATCGACGGGGATAATAGCCAAGTCAACAGTCAACGTAACTCAGGGGATAATAGCGATTCTCGTTCACTTTGCTTATAATTATTTGGTCAAAATTTGTAGAGCAGTAGTGCAAACAAGGATTACATAGGAAAATAGGGAATATTATTATAAGACCAAAATGTAACACCCCCAAATTAATTAATGATAATTAGTATGCATCTTATCAGCATGTAACATCCCAAAACTTGGTTTGTATTTCAAATGTGTAAAAATGAGGAGAATTTAAAACTTTTGAACATGCATTGTTTTTCTGGAGCTTTTGCATATTTTTGTGCATTTGAAAATATTGAAATCGGATAAAACATACAACTCTAATTGATGTTCCAAAAGAAAACAGAAACAAAAACTTGTGATCATCATTTATAAATAATTTATTTAAATCTTATAATATTTATCATGAATAAATATAATTTTTCCCAAATTTTTGGAGCTAAACTCAATCTACAGAAAATTCAAACTCAATTCAATAACCTATTGTACATTTGAATTTAAAATGAGCAAATAATTCATGAACAGTGGTGTTTAAAATTTTAGATGAGCACTAGGTCATCCCAGGAACCCCTCTGAATTATTTCATATTTTTAGGAATTTTATTGCTATTTTTAAGACCCTGGTCAAACTAGAATCAGCTTAAATCAAATCCCAATCAAACCCTAGTACTGTTCCTCGAGCCCGAACCCAACCCTCGCTCGAGTCCGACTCGGCGAAGCGACTCGGTCTAACCCCCTAGCTTGAACTCAGGGTCCGGAAGTAATCTTCGTCTGGACCGTCCGATTTCAATTCAACGGTCCAGATCATTTTAAATGTTCGGACCGTCCGAACCTCTCTTTCGTTTGGACCATCCGATTTCAATTCAACGGCCCAGATCTTGTTGAACGTTCGGACCGTCTGAACGTCCCTCTCTTTTGAACCATCCGATCTTGATGTAACGGTCAGGATTTGTTCCGCGTGTTAAAACAATCCAACGCTTCTCTCCTCGCTCGCTGACGCGTGGGCCCGAGGCCATTGGTGCTCTGACTCCACCGCGTGGACCGTGACTGTGTTGTGGACCCCCTGTCATTCGCTTGGGTTAGGTCAGCCCGGGTATCAAAAGGCTTAAATGCTTTTATATTTTCCGAAGTACTTTATTTGTGAACTATAAATTGTTTAAACTTCGAAATTGCATAACTAATTCATTTTAACTCCTTTTTGGATGGTTCAAATTTTGTTAGTTTCCTTTTTATATGTACTTGAATATAAAAATGGTTTTAACCATGTTTTTGTTCCAGAAATTAGTGTTAGTAAAATTGCTTAAGGTTTAGTATTATTGTTGCACTAAAAATTGCTTTAACTTCAAAACTGCATAAGTATTTCTCTGTAACTCCAAATTGGGTAAACTCAAGCTTGGTAGTTTCCTCTGTTACTATAATTTAATGTAGAATAGTTTTGAGTATGTTACTACCACTGAAAATCTTATTTCACCTATGGTTTGTGCACTACGTTTCTAACTTTGAAAAATCATAAGAAATTCATTTTAGCTCCAAATGGGGTGAATCAAATTGCATTGTTCATCTCATGTAGTGCTCTGTCTACCATAAAATTTTCATGTTCACCACCTCTCTAGAAATGTTCACCAAAATATTTAATTTGGATGAACAGTAACAGATAGCAATTTAATTGGATTTTCTTAAAATCTGATTTTCAAACTGCCATAACTTTTGCATAGAACATCCAAATTGATTGATTCTTGTTTCTAAATTCATTTAAAATCATGATATACTTTCTGTTTAAATTTCATAATTTTTGGATGAATTTGAGTTTTTGAGTATATTCGGTGTTATTCGTTCTTCTTGGTTCTTCTCGATTCTTTCGATAGGTTCCAACGATTCCATTGAATACAAGAGTGATCCTATTTCAGTTGTAGATTTATTTTTTTACAAAATATTTTGGGAACAGTAAGGTTTAATAATTTTTCGAGACACTAGGCCGTCCCAGGAACACCTCTGAATTATTTCGGAATTTTAGGAATTTTATTCCTATTTTTAAATCCCCGGTCAAACCTTGTGAGCTTTGGTCAAACTGAATTCAAAACCTGGGCTAGCACTGTTGGCTCGACCACACCCTGGCTCGAGCCCGACGCACCACCTCACTTGACCCCACCTGGCAGCCTTCGTTTCTCTCCCCCTCTCTCTCTTCACAACCGTCGGGTTTTCTTGAAGCTTCTAGGCATCTGTAGCGTCCTCTCCTTGCTATAGATAGTTGTTAGGCTGCTGAGGATCACTCTCGATAATACCCGACTCGTCAAAATCTATTAATCGAGTAAAGCAGCGAATAAGAACAAATAACACCAAATGTAATCAAATTCAATTTTATCAACAAAGCATACACAGCAGGCATAAACATAGTTTTTAAAGAATTACGGGTGAAAGTTTTAGTCCAAGAGGTTGAACACAAGATTCTCAACAAGGATGAAAAAGGGATCATGACTTTAGTCAATTGGAGGTTGGAGTTTTTGAATTCCACAATTCCTTTACAAGAATTACAGAAAAGTTCAAAAACAACAAGATGCAAGAAAAGTTTTAATTTCTTCTCATTTTCTTACATTCGAAACACAAACCTAGATTTGGGATGTTACACTGACGGTCAAGATCAAAACCAAAGGAGGTCTTGACGGTCAAGATCGACTCAAGGGGAGGTCCTGACGGTCAAGATCAACAAGGGGAGGTCCTGACGGGAGGCCCTGACGGTCAAGATCAAAACCAAAGGAGGTCTTCACGGTCAAGATCAACTTAAGGGGAGGTCGGTCTGTTTGGTTGGTTGTATGAGATGATACAGGATTTTGTTTGGTTGGTTGTATGAGATGATTCTGGATGGTTGAAGATGTTGTTTGGTTTGGTGGATGAAATTAGATATGATAACCCTCCCACTAGAGGTGGTGAGTTCACCTCCTACAGTTGTGAGAATTGAGTTTAGAAATTGATTTGAATTTAAATTTGAGTTTGAAAATAGTTTTGCAAACAATTAATTATTATATTTTTTTTGCCAAGCCTCTAGATATCAAGTACACCTTACCAACCTCAATTAGGTCATAAAACTGATCAAGCATCAAATTGAATCCATGCATGACTTTTTGGAAAATTTTGCATATTTTTTTGCAATTAGAAAATCTAAAATAAAGTTTAAACCTACAACTCAATTATAAGTTTCAAAAGAAAGCAAGAACAAAAACTCTTGTTCATCTTCTGGAAATAATTTATTGAAATACTATAATAATTATCATGTATTAATATAATTTTATTCCAATTTTTAAAGTCTTTGTCAAACCCTTTTGTTTTAAACTCAAATGAAAGACCTATTCTAAGTTTGAATTTAAATTATTCAAATTAAATCTTGAAAAGTGAAGTTGAAGATTTTAATTGAGTCCTAGGATGTCCCAGGAACCCCTCTGATTTATTTCAGAATTTTAAGAATTTTATTCCTATTTTTAAAGCCTTAGTCAAATCCTTTTGTTTCTTGGTCAACTATCTTCAAAACTTGGGCTAGCACTGTTGGCTCGAGCCCTACGATCAAAGAACGGCACCAGCGACGCGAACTGTACAATCTAAAATGAATGGCCTAGATGCGTTGGGCCGTTCGGACCATCCAAACGGCACAATGGATGTGAGCCGTTCGATCCGCATCGGACGGCCCAAAATCGATGGCTAAGAAATGAATTAGGATTTTGATTTTCTGTTTTGACCGAAACTAGGCAAGTTTGACTCAGCCGTTAAAAATATAAATAAATTTCCAAAAATTGTGAAATTTTTTTGTGGGTGCTCCTGGGTTCACCTAGAACTTAGGAAAAATAATTTTGACTACTGTTCATATTTTAATTGCCAGATTTAAATTCCTTTTTAAATCTATTTTAGAGACCTAGCTAGAATTTTAATGCGATCAAACTAACTTCTAAAAATTTGGGAAAAATTATGTAAATTCATGATAATTTATCTAGTATTTTACAAAATTATTTCCAGAGACTTTAATACACACATTTTTCTAAAATTAAATAGAATCTTGATTTCAAGTCAAAAGTTAGAATTTTAGAAACAAAAATTTGAAACCAAGTACAAACTTATGAATTTTCAACAAAAGGTTTTTAAATTCACATAATTTTATATATTTGAAACACAAACCATTTTTCAGGATGTTACAGGGCCCGAGATGGCAGTGACACACACGCTTGATCTGTAGCCTGAACTGGCTCGGTCGGTGTAGCTACATGGTTGTAACATCCCAAACTTGGGTTTGTATTTCAAATGTATGAAAATGAGGAGAAATTAAAACTTTTGAACATGCATTGGTTTTTCTGGAGCATTTGCATAATTTGTGGCATTTGAAAATTTTGAAAACAAAGAAAACTTACAACTCAAATCGAAGTTCCAAATAAAAGTGGAAATAAATTTTTGGGATCATCTTCTGGAAATAACTTATTCAAATACTACAATATTTATCATGAATTAAAATAATTTTTCCAAATTTTTAGAACTAAACTCAGCCCACTTAAAATTTAAACTCAAATCAATAACCTATTGTAGGTTTGAAATTAAGATTAAGCAAATAAGTCTTGAATAGTGGAGTTTAATATTTTATTTGGGTACTAGGTCATCCCAGTAACCCCTCTGATTAATTTCAGAATTTTTAGAATTTTATTTCTATTTTTATAGCCTCGGTCAAATCTTCTACTTGGTTCGTCAAACTGGATTTGAACTCAAACTCAGCACTGTTGAGTTGACCGAGCCAACCTCTGTTGACTTGATCTAGCCCAAGCCACTCAATCCCGGTCGGTCCGAAAAGCAACCACACGTGGACCATCCGATTCAAATCCAACCGTCTTCGCGCTCGGGCCAGCCCAAATGAAAGCGAAGTCATTTCAGCCGTCCGATTTGAAATGCACCGTCGAGATTGACGGGAACGTTCGGACCACTTGATCGTCCTCATCATTGTGAATCGTTCAATTGGGAATCAACGCACCGGATTGAAAGGAACGTTCGGACCGTCCGAACGTCCCCTTCACTTGAGCCGTCTGATTTTGATCTAACGGTCAAAACTCAAACCTCTAACTGCTCAGACCTGAGCCACTTTAACTTGTTCGAGTCCAACCGCCTAACTGCACCAGCTGAGCCACACAGCGACGCACCTACGTTTGGGTCTCACGCTTGAGTCGTTGATGCCGTGGGCCCCACACGTCAGCTTTGTCTTCCCCTCGCAGACGAGCGCGCGGGCGTGAGCAGAGTTCAAACGCCACGCGGGAAGGGTTTGGTGGTGTGAGCGCGGGAAGGTGAAAAAATGAGAGGGAGGGAGGGCTGCCCATCTTATCCCCAAATATATCCTCACAAGCCATTCCCCATTACTCTCATTCTCCCCATTCTCTCTCCCTAGCAAAAGCTTTGGCCGGAGCTTCCTCTTGGCGCCATGGGGTCCCTCCGGCCGGCTCTTTCCCCTGCGTCGCTCGGTGCTACCCTCGGCCGGCTCCCTCAAGCCCACGCCCATGGGTCGGCCTGCGCCGCCTAGGCCTAGCTTGCCCGTGCGTTGGCTCGGCCCCATTCTCGCTGGCCTCCCGGCCTTCGCGCCTTGCTTGATCGGCCTGGCTCAGCTACTTTGTGCCCTCGACTTCGGCTAGGCCCGCCTCCATGGTAGCTCGCCCAGCCTTTGGCCGCTCGCCTCTCCTGCTTCTTCCTCCCAAGGATTCAACCCCCCTCCCTTTTCTCCTTTCTCTGTTGATTTTGGTTTTTAATGTTTGCACTGATTTCATTTTATAATTTTACTTCGTTGATGCATGGTGACAGTGAGGTATATGGGCTGCTACCGTGGCTACTGAGGTACTCTACTCCACTCCACCCCTTTCTTTGTGCTCTACTCCGCTCTACCCCTTGCTCTGTGATGGAATGGTTAGTATCTTCTATTGATTAGAGGAATGTTGTATTCAAATTTATGACAATTTGGTGTGTTGTTACTTTTGGTCCATGCCCGCAATGCAACCTGAACAAATATATACCTTTTTCGCAGCTCAATTCTCTCTCTCAACCATTAATTGTTGCTTCTAGATGACCGAAAGCAGCCACACAGAAAAAATTGCAAGGCTTAACATATGAGAGTTACTTAATCAGAGAGAAACTAAATACTGATAGTTAGTCACATTTGACTCAACCGACCATGACCTTTTCCTTATATTTGGATTTTTTTTTACTCAGCTGAATCTATCAGCTGCTCTCTTTCTCTGGTTTGCTCAAAAAAAGTAACCATAAGTTCTTTGAAAAGGCAATAAAAATGCATAAGAAATGCCAAATTTGCTGGTTTGAAAGAAACAAATATATATGATATGATCGCTGATGTGATTCTTGGGTTTGAAAGCTAGATATAACTTGAGCTGTTGTCCTTCTGATCCTATATTGTCAGGATTAAGAGCTATGTATCCTATGAAGAGTACATATTGGTTTGCCATATACAAGGTTTGTCTTTTCATGTGCTTCCAGAATATTGATAAAATCCCTCAGGTTAGTTAATTTACTTGCCGTGTCTTTTTGTTTGGAGCACTGGTTGTTTTAAACTTTTGGGATACTAATTGAAAGATTGTTGTATTTCTTTAGCAGACGAGTTTACGATAGAAATATTTTTGTGCCTCTCATTGTGCTTAACCAAGTCAAAGGTATTCCTTGTGGAACAAAAGGTGGTGTAATGATCAGCTTTGACAAGATAGAGGTATAGTGCTGTCTGTTTTTCATTTGCTTTCCTGTCAAAGAAAAAAATTCATTTACTTGTTTCTGAGCTGCTTGATCCACTTCTGGGCTTGTAGGTTGTCAATCGCCTCCATAAAGAGTTTGTTTATGAAACCCTACTCAATTATGCTGTGCATTATGACAGGACATGGATATATGACAAAATTCATCATGAGATAAACCAATTCTGCAGTGCTCACAGTTTGCAGCAAGTTTACATTGACATATTTGATCAGGTTGGTGAATCCTTTTAGTTAATCAACTTTTTGTTCTTTCTATTATGCA
Source organism: Phyllostachys edulis (assembly GCA_036346405.1). Taxonomy (NCBI): domain Eukaryota; kingdom Viridiplantae; phylum Streptophyta; class Magnoliopsida; order Poales; family Poaceae; genus Phyllostachys; species Phyllostachys edulis. The sequence continues at coordinate 72,563,661 of CM070545.1, forward strand.
GTTGTGCAATATAGGAGACCTTATACCTGCATTACTAGCTCACCAAAAATACGTATACAAAGGTATACACTCCATGTGGCCAGATCATATGTTACAATTGTGTCCCCTGTGAACATCCATGGACAGTTTATACTATACTGAGTACTTGAGATGGTTTTGTTGTTGTAATATACATATCCTCTGATACTAGAGCTTGACAGCTTGTTCGGTATTAGAAAAATGCTCTTATTGATTGGTCATGTTATACTGAGATCTAAAAAATACATTTATTAAATTTATTAAGTTTATACTTTCCCCTGCTATATTACTCCACAGTTGTGCCAAGAGAATGGAGTCTATGTATACAATCTGGACATTATCAAAGATGATGCTTGTGTTCTGCTGCCTTCTACACCCGAGGTAAATCCCTGCCATGGAAGTACCTTGATAATATGTTGTTCTATTATCTATGAAGCTCTTCCTAAGTTTGCCCCATGCTTTTTTTTTTGTTAGGACCCTGTAGCAAGGAGGGAATGTTTGGAGAGAATAATTTTGAGCATTCTGATTACCATGTGCGTTCCTGCTATTTATGTCCATAGAAGTAGCATGATAGTGTTTTGTTCTATTCTCTATGAAGCTCTTTCCAGGTGTGCCTATGATACAATTATACTATACTGATGTTTTAGAATTAGATTAGCTAAACAGAACCCTTACATTTGTACCATCACCCATCTCTCCTCCTGCACCATCTCCCTCCTCTTTACTATATACACACTATTTATATCATGTGTTTGTATGGTACATCATTAAGGTAACTTTTACCATATGGCTTTCCTATTCATTAAGAGTTCTTGAAACTATCGTCATCTTAATTCCATATCATTTTAATTTTACCCTACATTGTAGCAACTAGCTATTTAGAACCATTGTAGAAGAGTAAAATATAATGAAATTTTGTTTCTTGAAGGAACTCCTATAGGAAGGAAATCTATTTTAGAAGCTAGAAGTGCTTGTCAAGCAACTTTGTGTGCCTTTCATTAAGTCGTTTAAAAGTAATTTGGTAGGATAATTTACTTCTATTCTTGGTTTGTATGCTCTTGTACTTCGAGGGCTAAGAGGTATCCTATAAAAATTGGAAAGCAAGGAATCTGAGGTTTATAATGGAACCAAGATGTGTGCTCTTTATGCTGACACTTCCTGAGAGAAGGAATCATGCTGTAAAGCACTTCGTCTTGCAGCTACGGTTGACAAGGAGAAACTGATACCCCATCTGGTCTGCTTTATGCATTATTGGGATCTTTTCCTGTTATTGATTCCTTTAAGTAGAACTTCGTGGATATTTGGTAAAAATGAATAGACTGTCGTCATACATTCTCTGTTTTTATTCAGCTTTTCCATCTGACCATTGTACCTGTAGTTCGAAAACATATGTGGAGTTAATAATAATAGTTATTTGGTGTTACCTTTCAAGCAATTGTTTGAACTTTCACTCCTGTTTGATTCCTAGTTATTAAAAGTGCATCTATTTTAAGGAGGCGTATGTGCTATTAGTTCTAGCTAGTCTAATAATCTAGAGTCTAATGTCCTGATTAGTGATGCTTTTAAGTATTTGGGAAAAGAGACAATCGAGGGCAATTAACTGCCAGCAAAACTCTTAACTGCCGGGAAAACAACTAACTGCCGGGGAAAACCAATTTATCTAGGGCACTTAACTGCTGGGGAAACTCTAACTGCCGGAAAAAAGCTAACTGCCGGGGAAACTATAACTGCCAGGGAAAATCAACTTTTCTAGGGCAGTTAACTGCTGGAAATACACATATCTGCCGGGAAATGTTTTTCGTGAAGACTTTTACGGCGAGCCATAAGTCTTGGAAAACTAATTGCTTGGCAGATAAATTGCCTTTGAACGCAGCTTTTTTCCGGCGATTGCATTGCCCTCGATGGCGGAGCGTAATTTTTAAAGCCTGGGCAAGCCAGAATTACACATCATGCAAATCCAAAATAGTTTTAAAGCCTAGGCAAGCCAGAATTACACATCATGCAAATCCAAAATAGTTTTAAAGCAAAAAAACAGATACGATACATAACACATATAAAAGTTCATAGATGAACATAAAAACGGGATATGGTAACAAACAACTCAGTAGACACTACTAAAGTTGCGACGAGTCGACAATAAAAGTCCAAATATCCAATCGCACAACCAAAAGATAGTAAGAGACTCTACAAGATAAAAAAAAATGAATTAGTAAGTCATATAACTTTAACTTGAAAATATATTCACATCGGAGATAATGAAACATACCGATAATGTGCTAATTAGGCATAGGCCTACGAGGCAAATGTCCTTTCCTTTTCTTCATGGCTTGAAACCGTCGGGCAATAACATCATCATCAAGTTGTTTAAATATGTCCCACTCGGTGTAGCATATCATCAAGTCATTGAACCAATCATTATTGATCTTGTTGCGCAATTTAGACTTGATAATCTTCATTGCCGAAAAAGCCCTTTCAACCGATGCCGTTGACACCGCAATAACAAAGCCAACTCAATGAGTTTGTAGACCAATGGAAAACCAAATATTTCTCGGTTTCAACCATCTTTGTAGCCAAGCTTTCAATATCTTTACAAGTAGAAAAGGAAACATGCCTTCTCACATGATGGATGTAAGTCTCAAGTTGGTGACTTATGATTGCACGATCACCACTAGAGAAATCCGCATGATAAATTGTAGTGAGGCGAGCAAGCTTGTCAACATCAAACTTGGAAAAAGAATTCTTTGGATCAAGACATGAGAAGCACACTAATATCTCTGTAGATGCTTCACTAAAGCGATGATTCATCTCAGTACATATCTTGTCAAGGGCAACATAGAAAACCTCAACTCGATAATAATGAAGATTAGTGTAAGTCCTCCCATCACGCCTCGAACGACCCCTAACTGGTATTTGTTCATCCATATTTGGCACCGGAATACCTTGGACAACACAAAATTGTTGGACCTCATCAAATAAGTCCTCCCAACCACTTTCTCTCATGGAGGTCAACCTAGCTTTGACATCATGAACTAATTCCATAGCATGAACAATATTTATATCCTTCCTTTGCAAGACTTGTGAGAGCTCATTTGTGATGGCAAACAACTTTAACATAAGCTTCAAAATGAAAGCAAATTTGAAACTCTCCATTTTTCTATCAAACCCGCCGCTTGAGGCGGTCCACGCCCAACCTCATCTACCGCACTAAGCACATGTAACACCGACATCCACATTTGATCCAAACGAAGCAAAGTTGTATGATGTGAACCCCATCTAGTATCCTGTGTCTAGCGAGACTTGTTTGTTGATTCAAGCCTCTTCCACTAAATATCTCACCCCTCTCAAGCATATCCAAAATATTTTGATGATGTTCTTTCGTCAATGCATCCCTCCTCTTGCAAGATACACTTGTTGTAGTCACAATCAAGGTGACATACTCAAAGAAATCATGAATGGATGAGCAACAACTAGCAACGGAGACAACAACCAATTGCAAACGGTGGGCAAAGCAATGAACATAGAAAGCATAAGGGTTTTTATCTAGAATTTTTCTTTGCAAGCCATTAAATTCACCTCTCATATTTGAAGCCCCATCGTATCCTTGCCCCCGTAGCCTATGAATGGATAACTTGTAACGATCTAGAATATCAACAAGAGCTACCTTTAGTGCCTCCGATGTAGTCTCATAGACATGATGTAGAGCAAAAATCGTTCCACAACCTTCCCTTCATTGTTCACATACCTATAACAAAACAATTGCAATAAGGTTAAAGTGAAGTATGGAATAATAGGTAAATAGAATAATGAACCACTACTAACCTCAACATTACCGCCATTTGCTCTTTGACGGATATGTCGCGCGACTCATCGATAAGTACGGAGAATTGTCTATCACCAATCTCTCTCATAATCACATTGGTGACTTCTTGTGCATAACATTTTGAAAGATCCTTTTGAATTTCGTGAGCAAGCATCTTGCAATTTTTTGGGCCACGGTCAAAAGCATGCCTCACTTTTTCATTCTTATCTTTGTACCAATCTATCATTTCACAAAAGTTACCCTTGTTCAATAAAGTAGAAGATTCATCATGGCCACGAAAAGCCATGCCTTGACCAATGAGAAATCTTGTACACTCTAAAGAAGAAGTCAAACGGATTTTATATTGTTCTTCGGATTCCTTGGTTGCACAAGAGAGCTTACTTGATACACTTTGTCTTTGGTTATGAAAATCATCACAATGCAATCTTGCCTTATTGTGGTCACTTCTTACACTACCAATATGGTCGGGCAATGCTTTGTGGGCATGCTTCCAATCACTAAACCCGGTTTTGGTGAAGACTTCCGAACCAAAACGTTGATTATTTTCCGGATTCTTAAAAAGAAAGCAATAGAAACAATATGCCGCATCTTGAGACTCGCTATATTCTATCCAATCATACTTCTTATACCAATCTTTTGAAAATGCCCTCTACAAACATCCGAATTGTTTGCGAGGAAAATTTACAATTGGTTGGGTTGGACCCTTCAAAATATATGCTCTTCTCACTTGGTCTTGAACATCCGGATGATAATCATTTATTTGTTTCCTAACAGCGGGATCACACACAATTTCATCCGGATTAAACACATCCACCTCATCATTAGCCATATTTGGTTCATCATCTTCATCATTTGGTTGTGGATCTTGTGGTTGCGGTTGCGGTAAGCTTCTTGAGTCAACCAAAAATCTCCTTATTTCTAAAATTTTAACAATTCTCATTATCTCATTGCTTACGGATTGTGCATTTTCTACTAGGGATTGTACATTTTCTACTAGAACAACAAAGTCCTATAGATCTGCTGAAAATAAGCAAACGCATGATGAATCAAAATATCAAATAATATCAACTTAACAGATCATTACCTTAGAGCCTCTATTCCTCAAATATATCAACTTAACGAGGTTGAAGCGGCTTGAGCTTCATATTTGTTGCTCCGCCACGCCGCCGCCACGCGCTTCCTTCATTTTGCTTTCGCTTTGCTCCGCTCCGTCGGCCTTTCATATTCTGCTTGCTGCCGCCGCCCGGCCGCCCTTCGCGCTGTCTTTCTTGGCTGCTCCCTGGTTGCTTTCCTCCTCATGGCTGCTCCGCTGGCTTGCTTCGCACCCGCTTCTCCGCCATTGCTCACGCTTTCATGACCTCATGTTTGCTCGAGTCCCTCATGCCTCCCGCCTTGCCATGCATGCTGCCGCTTCGCCGCCCTCTCCCGCCATTTGCTCGCGCCACATTGGCCTGCTGGCTCCGTTAGTTAGTGCCATTGCTCAGACCTCGATTGGGGTTGGATTTGGCGGTTGGGGAAGGAACGGGGAGGATTGGGATCGGGAAGGGATGAGCGAGGGAGGCACTTAGGCACGGGCTGGCAAAGCTCGGGCACGAGGCATCTGGCGCTGACCCGACGAAACAGAGTCCGCCGCCCCGTTAGCGTGGAGAAAGCGAGGCATTGCTCGATTGGAGAAGATCTTTGCGATCATACGATTGCCCTTAATACTATGCCATGGTATAGTGTGCCCGCTTCAGCAACCAGCAGGCCTTGTTAGCATTGGATATGCCATGGCAAATCTCAGTTAGGGCCTAATAGCAGGGACCGTGGCTGCCCCGGACACTCACCACCGGCGATGTGGATGGCCATTGGTGCTATCAATTTGGGGGTTTTAGTTGAGAGAGAGGAGAGCAGGGGGAGGAGCCTTTGATGTGGAAGGAGATGGGAGCATCGAACAGAACTGCATCGGACGGCTCTGGTCCATCGTGTTCCAACTTCCAAGGCATCGTAGCTTGCTATCCCGTTCATTTAGCTTCGTATGGTACAGGGTGCGTTAGTTTTTCTCTATTTCTACGACGCTGAGCCAGGCTGAACCAACGCGGGTAGTCAATTAGACGACCACTGCTGAAAAATCTATCGCCGAACTTTCGCCGATTACCGGTGTTATCGGTGGGTACGATAAATTTTTATACCAGACAAAAAAATAGATTTATTTAATTTTCATCTAAATTCAAATTTTAGATAAATTTTGTTTTTACATCTCAATAATTCAAAATTTTCGCACAAAATTTTACCGAAATTTCCGATAACCAACAAAACCGGTTGTATAGCCACCCCATAAAATTACCGACAGTGTTTTCCTGCCTTATACTCATCAGTCGTCACCGTCGCATCTCACGGTCACCGTCATAACCACCGAACAAGCTGGAGCAGCACCCTAGCGCGCCATGTGTCTCGTGGGCACCGCACACGCCGCCTCCACACCCCTCTGACACGTACACCCCAGACGCCCAAAAGCACCCAAATGTGGCGCCCACTCCCCCACCTGGTGGCTGACGCGATGGGCCCATCTAACCGCCAAGCCGCGCGACCTCGCCCCCGCGGTCGCATACTCGCATCCGCAGGCGGCTGCTGCTCGAGCGAGATGATGGACGGTGAGGCTCGGTGGTACGGCAGCTGTCCGGGCAACGACCAGCAGCAGGAGGTCAGGCACAGCTTCGGCGCCAAGGAAGCCTCGCCGTGGTCCGACCTGTGGACCGGCGGCCTCGTCTGCGCCTTCGAGTTCGTCCGCGGCCACGGCTTCCCCAGCCCGGCCAACCTCTCCCGGAACAACTCCTCGCAATCCAAGGATCTCCCAGTCATGGATACCAAGAAACCACCGGCCGTCGCCAAGATTGGAGATGTTTCGTCTCAAGGCAAGCTAAGTTTCTTGATTGATCTCCTTCTCTGATCGAAAATCTGTGTGAGACCGGTGGTGGATCTACCACGGGGGACATGTCGGGGTTGGAGCACCGGCTTCACTCGTCGCACTTTTGGCATTTTCTTAGTATTTCTATCATTATTTGTATCACAAATTTAGTTAACGATGCTCTTAAGATTGTTTTTTAGGGGAAACGACAAGATTACCGCTATTGCATTAAAGAGAGGAGAACGAACGTACAAAACACTGAAAGAAAAAGACGAAAACAAAAAACAAAAAAGAAGCCCTTACGCCGGCTAGAGCTGAGCTTAAGCTTCTTCTATAGCCTAGATTACATTGCTCTCCGGTAAACAGGCTCGGAGCTTGGTCGCCCTACTGACCGCCCATGCCCAGGCTTCCTCCTTAATGATGGCGAACAATCCGGTTGGTTCCTCTCTATGATGCTGAAAGATTCGTCTATTTCTTTCTTTCCAAATGTGCCACAGGGTGAGAAGAATCAAGGAGGCTTGGCCTTTTCTGCAACTACCTATGCCCGAGTGGAAGGTGTCAATCCACCAATCCACCATCCGTAGTCGCGTAGTCCACTGCGATGGTGAAAGATTTTGCCGCCCGACCTAGGCAGCCACAAGTGTCCAGACTTGTCTAGCGTACAGACATTCTACAAAAAGATGCATCGCTGTCTCCGGATTGTTTGTGCATAGAGGACACCAATGTTCATTATGCATATGACGAGCTGTCAGGACATCAGCTATCGGGAGGCGATGTTGAACGAGAATCCATGCAAAGATTTTACATTTGTGCGGCGCCCAAATGCGCCAAAAAAGTTTTTGAAATGGGACCTCCGTCGCTCCGATGAATTGCATCTCATATGCAGATTTGGTTGAGTAGTTCCCTGATGTTGTCCACCTCCAAGAGATGTCATCTGGGACATTGTGATTTAGTGAGGCTTGATGAACCATGGTATAGACCTGTACGAAATCTGGAATTAGGAAAATGTTGATTTTTTTTTCGCAGATCCATTATCCATTTTCCTTCGTGTGTTGCATCTTGCACCGTGCGATTTTTGCGTGCTGCAATATGGTAGAGTTCCGGCGCCATCTCCTGTAAGGGTCTCGGCCCAAGCCACTTATCCTTCCAGAAGTTCGCCTTATCGCCCTTTCCAATGTTTATCGTTGTGGAGGCACGGGAAAAAAGATGATCTTTCAAAGTTATCGGGAGCGGCATTCCATTCCATTGCTTATCCGGTGTTTTCCATTGGTGCCAAAGCCAATGAAGACGAAGAGCACGACTAAACCGCTCAAAACATAAAACCCCAAGACCACCAAACTTTTTCGGACGACATACTGTGCGCCAATTAACCCAGCATTTTCCACCAGTGCAGATGTCGTCACCGGTCCAGAACCAAGCTCTTCGTCTTTTGTCTATTTGCTTTATTATCCAGGCGGGTATCTCAGTGGCTGTAAGATGATATGTTGGTATAGCTGTGATGACCGCATTTAACACCATGAGCCTTCCAGCCCGGGATAGCATGTTCCTCTTATACCCGCTCAGTCTGTTGTGTATTTTGTCCAGTAGAGGTTGAAACAGCACCTTCCCTGCCTTGCGGCAGGTTAGCGGCAGCCCAAGGTAGGTGCAAGGCAATTGCAGCCGTGTAGCAGGAAAATTTTGGAGAACTTCGTCCAGTTGCAATGATTGACAATGGATAGGTATGACAGCACTTTTTGAAATGTTTATGACGAGCCCTGTTACCTCTCCGAAGATCCGCAGAATCTCCTTAAGATTATCAACGCCGTCCTTGTTTGGCGATAAGAAAATCATTGCATCATCAGCATAGACAGATATTCTTGCCTTCATGAATCTTCCACTCAGAGGCGTTAGCCACCCATGTTGGTCTGCCAGGTCAAGGATACAGTGTAAGGCGTCAATTTTCCAGGATGAATAGGAAAGGTGAAAGGCAGTCTCCTTGCCGTACCCCACATTGATGCCTTATATGTGGCCCCTGTACGCCATTTAGTATAATTCGAGAAGTTGATGTACTAAGCAACATAGCAACCCAAGCTCCCCATCGTCCTCCAAACCCCCTGTGATGCAGCATGTCTAATATATAGGGCCAGGCGATGGAGTCAAAAGCCTTGGCAATATCTAGTTTCAGCAGTAACATAGGGACCTTGGATCGGTGGTATCTGGTGGCAATGTTTTGCACATACAGGAAGTTGTCCTGTATAGTCCGCTTTTTGATGAACGCACTCTGGCTCTCAAAAATCAAGGCATCCATATATTTTGAAAGCCTAAGGGAGAGAAGCTTGGACAAGATCTTGACAATGCTATGGATCAAACTGATTGGTCTAAATTCTGAAATTTGGGATGCCTGATCTTTTTTGGGTAGTAGTATTATATTTGCTGTATTGATTTTGTGGAAATGTAGGCTGTTTAAAGCATATACCTTCTGGAAGACTGCTATGATAGTCTCTTTAATTGTTTGCCAACTTGCTTTGAAAAAACTTGCATTGAATCCATCCGGCCCCAGAGCCTTATCCGCTGAAAGCTCATCAACGGCCGACTTAATTTCCTGTTCGGTGAACGGCTGTTCAAGGTCGGCTGCGGCATTGTCTGGCAAACGCTTTAGTCCAAGTGAGTCCCAGTGAAAGGTTTGGGTTGCCGGCTTTGCTGTCCCTAAAAGCTCTGTGTAATACTTAGCTAGCGCATCCTCTTTGTTAGTATGAAGTGTGAAGGTACTTCCTTGATGCGTCAAAGTGTGTATGAGCTTTCTTCTTTTTCTTGAAATAGCTTTTGAGTGGAAGAATTTTGTATTTGCATCTCCTAAACGCAGCCAGGTCAGTCGAGAGCGCTGCTTCCATTTTACTCGTTGGATGGCCACTAGTCCTAGAATTCTTAACTTTAGCGCTGCACGAAGTTCATGTTCGTCGCGGGAAAGAGCGCGATGTTCTTGTGCCTTATCAAGTCAGAGGACCACCTCCAGTGCCAAATGAAGTTGTAATTTGAGATCTCCAATTTGCCATCTGCTCCATGCCTTTAGCGCCCTTGCTGTTTTTTGCAATTTGGCAATTAACCTGTTAATTGGGTCAATCTCATGAACCGGCTGGGACCATGCCTCTTGAACCACCTCATTATAACCAGTCATCGTTGGCCAATAATTTTCAAAAGTAAAACGTCTAGGCGGTCGTACCTGTCCCTCTCCGGAGATTAGCAAAGGACAGTGATCTGAGATCGAGGAAGAGAGCGATCGTAAATAATGATCAGAGTACGCTAGGTCCCATTGTATGTTACAAAAAGCCTTATCAATCCCTTCCAGAGTTGGGTTACGTTGGCCATTGGACCAGGTGAATCGTCGATCTTGAAGGCGAATCTCCTTCAACTCACAATGATTAAGCGCTGAACGAAATCGTCCCATCAAATTTCGGTTCAAGTTCAAGTTGTTTTTATCTGACGCTCTGTATATGAGATTAAAATCCCCCAGAATGAGCCACGGTCCATTGATTCCTACGTGAATTTGCTTGATCTCTTCCATGAAAGCTTGTTTGTACTGATTTTCATGCGGGCCATAAACAACTGTTAGCGACCAAGGGGGAGCACCATCAAGTGGTTTAACTTTCATTGTTATGGATTTGTTTAAAAAGAAAGAGCTATCCATTTGAAACAACACTTGGTCCCAACAGACCAATATACCCCCTCTGGTTTCGTCAGCCGGTTTATAAAACATGCCTTGAAGCTTTCCTCCTGCAATTTCAGTTGCAAGGCTAGGTGAGATCATGTCAAGCTTTGTTTCCTGCAGGCAAAGTATAGAGCATCCTGTGTCCGCCACCAATTGACGAACTACTTGCCTCCTCGCTGGAGCATTTAAGCCTCTCACATTCCAATTTAAGATTTTAAAGGAGGACATTATAATTAAGCTGAATGCAAAAACATCTGAGGCAATAGCATCTATTACTCTTCATGTGTTTTCCATACAAGGCACCTAGCACCCCTGCAAAAGTATGCCACTTCACTTCCATACACACACTGCAGACACATACATTGCGGTCGCACAAGTACTAGCTGCACCCTACAAACAGTTAAGAGGTGCATAGGGCTGACTACAACAGGCATGCATGTACCCCTAAGTGGAAAGGAGCCCCCAGGTGCATACAACATGAAGCACTTAAACATGCTAAAGCCTCTACTATAAACTGGAACTTCATGTTGACCTTCAGACCACAGCATCCTGGACAAGAGCCAAGAGGTCTTCGGCAGTGAGTCCCAAGGCCGGAAGATCCACTTGTGCCTTGCCGTCAACGCCTGCTAACACTCTGAGTGCTTGGATGGTCTGCGCGTCCAGGGGTGTGTTGAAGAGGGCGTCGAGTTTCTCCTTCGCTGCTGTAGTTGTTTGACGCTTCCCTGCATCGCTAGCGAACTTTTGCTGCAGCAAGAGGGACGCCCGCTGCGCCCCGCCCACCTCTGTTGGATTAGCCTTCTTTTTTTTTCCGCTAGACGATCACTGCGCCGAATCGAAACCTGCACAGGAGTGATAGCAGTGGAGGGGGTCACCGGATGGCCTAACATGGATGGAGATCGTGGCCTGGATATATCTTGCAGCAGGAGCGTAGGCTCCATTTCAGTTGCCTCCTCTGTAATAACATTGTTTACCTGCTGCAGCTCTTCCTGTTGGAGAACTTCTTTGGGAGTGTTGCTTGTTGCAGGGGTTCTTGAAGGGTTTCTTTGGAGAGCCTGTTGGTGTTTCATCCCGCTGCTTTGCTCAGTGAGACTCAACATTAGCAAGGCTTCAGTAAGCATCGGGTCTACACGGCACAGGATGATCCGAACAGAGGCGGTCGAGCTTCAAAGCACCATTCGGCAGTCATGAGAGATTGCTGTGGACCCATCGTGGTCTTCTAGATCTTGCGGCTGCCTCCAGGACGCCAAGAGAAACCTGCAAGACGAAGATGTAGAATTTTGCATGAGGCGTTGCTGAAGTCTGCGAGGCGGCGACTGGTTAAACTCTGACGCGGCGACTGTGTCGCTTCGTCCGTGCGTCTTGGCCGCGCCCCGAGTGCGGATGGGCGACCTGGTGAGGCGGCGACGCAGAAGCTTGGTGCCGAGGTTGTGGCCACGTCCATAACGGCCGAAAGGGGAGCGGGACCTGGGATACCCCCTGTGACCCTGGCGGGATGAGCCTCCTCCCTGAGCCGCAGGCCTGCCGAGCATCCGGTCGCGCCCCGCGAAGTAGGATCGGGCACGCTCCGCTCTGTCATCATCGTAGTCATCATCTCCATCATCACACCGTGGCCCCAAACGCAAGTGAGCATCAGCTGGAAGTCTCCTTGGGCGCCTCTCCACACCATCATGAATGCCCGCTGTCCAGAAGAAATGCTCACGCCTGGGGTATTCCTCTTCAGGATCAGCAGGGGATCCGCTTCGACCACCGTTGGGAGTGTGGTACACCTGCGGTGAAAAATCCTCGAGAATGCTGAGATGAACAAGTACTCAGTAGCGCCTGCCTTCCTTGGGAGCACCTATAGAAGAAGACCCCCTTTGAGAGGATTGGCCTGTCTCCAACACAGGTGCCGCCGGAGGATCGAGAAGCGTCAGATGAGAGGTCTTCGGTATTGCATCTGGGTCGCGAGCCCATACCCAGACTGCCCAGATGGATGCATTACGCTCCCTCTCCCTGGATAACTCATCCACCTGGTCAAATTGACAATTGCCTCCTGCTACGCGTTCTGCAATGGAAGGTCGCCGTGCAAAGAGTGGAATTCCTTCCAAACAAAGCAATGCACGATACCTCCATAGGTTGCGGTGGGAGTCAGCCGCGTAGTCCCAAGCTTGAAACTCAAACTAGTAACCATCTATCGAGCATCCTCCTGCCTCCAGTGCAGCATCATGTTGTCGTCTAGACTCGAACTCAATGAGAAAGTCTTCTTGAAGGCAGCACGAGACATGAATATCTCTCGGTGGGATGCGAAGTCGCACTTGAATGGATCTTGCCACGGGCTTGGGGGTTGCGCCGATGTCCAACCACCTTGACAAGGATTGCCGTGTCACGGAGACGTAGTAGTTCCGCCTCCATCTCCCGGGTGATGGTGTGAGTGCAAAAACCTTCAGTTGGCCTGTTGATGGCTTGTCCTGCTGAAAAGTCTCCCATAGTGTGGTGCTGTGACCCACCGTGGTGCTTGGGTGTTGGTTGTTTTGGAGGAAAAGGACAGCAAGGTGAAGCTGAGGTCTGGAAGCTTTTTGTCTTGAGGCGATTCTGAGCAAGATGGCCACTTGCAGCGGTGGAAACAATGGACGGAAACATACATTGTGCAATCTTGTGATTTTTTGCCAGGCACCTGAAGCAGTGGCGAGAAGAAGGGAGGTGAAGACCAGGTTGCTACCCCCTGCGATAAGTGCCATTAAGGCTGGCAGGTGGACGTCGGGACTTAGCAAGAGAATTTGTTCTCCACCAATACCGTGGCCTCACCAGATTCCAGCCCTCTGCATTGAAGTCGACTTTAGTGGTAGCATCTTGATTACCAGCAGTTCGCTTCCAACTACCCAAATTAGTGCGGACATCCCGGTTGTGGGCAGCTAGTCTTGCCTTCTGCACCCACACAGAAGGTTGTTTTGCCTCTTTGGAGATCAGCATTGAAGAAAGGCGCTCTGGTTGCCCAGTGGTCCGAGTATCTTTACTGCAATCACCTATCTCCAAGGTCGACGTTTTGTCAGAACGAGACAACAAGCGGATTTTTGTCGGATCCCTTAGCATGTCAATCCTGGAGAAAAGTGATACACCTTTCTCGTTTCTGTCGCTGTTCAGAGCCAAATCAGGAACAGCAGAGCCAACCAGAGTACCTGAAGACGAGGATTTCCCGGTATCTGTCGAAGTGGATTTGGCGATGCTAGCAAGCTCCAGTTGCAGCCCAATCTGACCAGCCATTTCCGAACAATCCTCACCAGAGGACCCGTAGTCGAGTAGGTCGATGCCACGGTTGGGGGAAGCCAACTGAGGATCTGAGGCCAAAACCATCGGGGGATCTGGAGCCCAATAACCAAGGGGATGGGATGCGTGCTCCAGATCTTGCCGGGGGGAGTTAATCGCCCGGATGGGGAAGTGGTTGGGGGAGGAGGTGGATGGGGAGGGTGGCGTGGCCGGCGGAGGGATCTTGTGATGGGCGGACGCGGCGGAAGGGGTTGATGTGGGTGGCATGGGGTGCCACTCACGGCGGTCTTTTGAGTGGCCGTGGGCTTCAAGGCCAGGAGGTAGGTTATTTATGCATATTTTTGGCTTTCAAAACACACTATTCATTATTAATATACGATATTTGGTGCATTTTTCATTTTAATTTTGTTTCTCATCATTTATGTATCAATTTGAATTCATATTAAATGTATGTTTGCTAGCTCTCTCGATTTTCGTCCTCGGGTACGCCACTGTGTGTGACAAATTGCTAGTCGTCAGGTTCGGACGATGGTGACGAGCCGAAGCCGCCGTGGAAGCACGGGAAGGGGTCACCGGAGAGTTACTGGGTGCCGATCGGGTGGAAGAGGATAACGGAGCTGGTGGAGATGGTCGATGGGGACACCGCGTGGGACGGGCAGGAAGGGATGAGCCTCATGGACGACGACCAGTGCTGCGACATCACCGTCGCCGACGTCGCCACGCCATACTGGCAGCGGCCGGCCGGGCCGACCTGGTGGTGCCATGTGACTGCGGGGCACCCGGCGGTGGACGCGTGGCTGTCGAGCGCGCGGTGGCTGCACCCGGCGATCTGCGTGGCGCTCAGGGACGAGAGCATGCTCATCAGCGAGAAGATGAAGCATCTGCTCTATGAGGTGGATCTCCATATGCTATTTCAGTTTTATCAAAATCTAGAATTATCTAAAATGGTGTTACTGCTAAGTGCTAGCACGTATGAACCCTGCAGTAGTAATGTTTTCTGATGCATGCCTGAATGTTCTGTCACTTTCTAGTTTCATGCCTGAAACTCTGAATTGCATACATGCACAATTATTATGGCATATCTTGCTGATTTGATTGTCAGGAAAATGTCTTGAACATAGTATCTGTAGTGACACTAACTGCATTTCCCTAACTACAACTGCGAATTGTGGTTTCGGTTTTCAGGTACCGGTTAGAGTTGCAGGAGGCTTGCTTTTTGAGCTGTTGGGGCAGTCGGTTGGCGATCCGGCTCGTGACGAGGACGACAATCCTATTGTTCTCCGTGCTTGGCAAGCACAAAATTTTCTGATAACTGCGCTTCATGTGAAAGGCTCTGCACCAAACGTTAATGTCATAGGGGTTACTGAGGTTCAGGTAGTAATTTTCAGCAACAGTTTCACTCAGTCACCGTCATTTTTCAATCCATTCTCTCTTCACTTGCATGCTTCTGTTTTTGTTCAGGAGCTTCTTTCTGCTTGTGGAAGTACAGCTCCTAAAAGTATTCATGAAGTTATAGCACATTTGGCTTCCCGCCTTGCCCGATGGGACGACCGACGACAGGTGAACTCAACGGTTTCTTACACAAAAGTATTCAGTGTTCTAGTTACCAGTACAGGAATTTTATGTTTGAGGCATCATATTTACATATGACAGACTCTGGCGCAAATACGTGTTTGGGGCAGCTGATGAAATCGAACTTAAATTTGTAAACAGGTAAGTTTTATAGTATGGTATGTTCAGCTTCTATGAATTCCTTTCGTCTGTAGCTAGAGCTGTATGAGCATTTGCAGGCGAAACCAGGAAGACCTAAACCTGCTGTGTATAATCTTTAACCAAGACATCAGAAGATTGGCCACTCAGGTACAAGCCAAAATAATTCAGAAAAATTATGATGCGGTGCATATCTTGCATCAACTTGAATTATGCAACGCGCTTAAATTACTAGGTTATCAGAGTGAAATGGTCACTGCATGCTAGAGAAGAGATAATATTTGAGCTCCTGAGGTATCTCGGGGGCAGCACCACAAAATCCTTGCTTGAAGCTATCAAGAAAGACACTAGGCAAATGATCGAAGAGCAAGAGGCTGTTCGTGGCCGATTGTTCACCATCCAAGATGTGATGCAGAGTACTGTGCGTGCTTGGTTGCAGGTAAACACTGTGGTACTCCCATTCTACTGAGTTCTGAAAAGAATTTCTGAATCCTTAAGCGTTTGGCATGAACAGCAATGTGCTTACATCCTACTGAATAACTGAAGTGCGACTGAGAGATGTAATTATTCTATGACAACTGAAGTATCAAGTATGTAAACTGAACTCTGTTGTTGTGGTACTCAGGACAAGAGCCTTCGCATTACGCATAACCTGACCATTTTCGGTGGGTGTGGCCTAGTTCTGTCTATCATCACCGGGTTGTTTGGAATCAATGTCGACGGGATACCGGGAGCTGAGAACACTCCATATGCTTTTGCATTATTCTCTGGGCTTCTGTTCTTAGTAGGGTTTCTTTTGATCATCGTCGGAATCGTCCATTTTGGACTGCAGAAACCGATCAGTGATGAGCAGGTCCAGGTGAGGAAGTTGGAGCTCCAGCAACTGGTATCAATGTTCCAGCACGAGGCCGAGACACAGGCCAAGGTGAGAGAAGGGGTCTTGAGGAGTGATTTGCCTCCGAGGGCCGCTGATCTCATATATGATAAAGGTGATTCCTGTCTCATTATTCCTAGATGCATGGTAATGAGTATAACTGAACTGGAGAAATCGTAAGATATAGGCACTGTAACAGTTATGCATATCAAACATCTTCGCATTCTACCATATTTTCATTCCTTTCCATATTGTCTTTGTTTAGGTAGCCTGTCCTCTAGGCCCAGAACTACTCATATCAAACCATACATCTAAAACTGCGAATTTATGCCATATATTCTTCGCATTTGATTTGTCAGTGCGCAAACTGGGAATGTATTTCTCGTCTGAAGCTAAAAACGAGCCAAGTTACCACTTGGTTTCCCTTTTCACCCTGTAGTAGCAAAATGTAAGGTTAGCACATCCATCCATCAGACTAATCTCTCACCATGCAAAGTGACATCGCTGATTTGCCTTGATCCATGCAGCCGAAGAGAGGAGCGAATGCGGCAGGCTCGTCGCGGCGTGCCCAGCTCTGAAGAAACTCCACGGCGTAATACAGATCAGAGCCCTTTTCAGGCGCCTGTAACCTGAAGATATCTTTCCCAATTCCCATCCTCGCATCGCTGTAACGTTTTCATCAGACTTTCTGTATGTGGTATCACTAGCTCTGGATGTACTTCCTTGAGCAATCGCCCTCATGATCAGGTGACGTTCACATGGCCAGAGTTTGATGTAATTGTAATTTTCTTTGCCATTCACATGGGCAGTGGGGTCGATGTAACTGTAACCTTCCGAGTGCTACAAGCTGTATCGAACCAGACAGTACGTGTTAGGTTTCTCAGTAGTCAATGGCCATATTTGTGGAGATAGATTTATTCTCTTCAGGCAATGTGAATTTCAGGCCTATTGAAACAACCCAAAAGGTTGAGTTTTCAAAAATTTTGAATCTTTTCGACTTGATTTCAAATTCTTTTCCAATTTGGACTTTTTTCCCTATTTCCGCTTTCCTTTTTTGGCCAATCCGCCTTCCCCACCCAGAGACGTCTTCCTCCCCATGCGCCTTCTCCCTTTCTTCCTCCTCCCGGTTGTCACCACCCTACACCATCTCTAGCTCCCTCACTCCCATCAGCGGCCAGCACATCGAGCCACCTTGCCCCCACCAGCACTTTCCACCGCCTTCGCCGCGCCACCTCACCCTGCCACCTTATCCTCTCCCGGCGCCGCCCAACCACGCCTGGCCAACCACGTCGCCGCCACTGCCGCACCACCTCCCTACTCCCACCGCCTCTCCGAGCCTATAAAAGCTGCCCTAAGACACCCTTTCTCCTCCACGCCCCACGCCCCACCATCACACCTCCCCACCACCCATCCCCTCCGGAGTGGGCTGAATTTCAAGAATCACTGCCGCCACTGTGTTTCTTCCCCGGTGAGCCCGACATCGATTTGCCACCTCCGCCCACCCAACCTCCAAATCGACCCCACGGTAAGCTTCTCCTTACTCTCTCGCTTCTTTCCCCCACCTCCCCCACCCAAGACCTGGCCTGAATCTCGCCAACACCGCCCCTCCCCGCCACGCCATTCACGGTCGTCGTCGCCAAGTCGCCTCCAACCTCCCCGATCACCATCTCCACCACCCCTGAACTCCCCTAGCCCCTCTAAAGCTCATGCGCCACTCACCTTGGTCGGAGCTTGGCGGGCTGCCGCTGCTCACTGCCTCGACCATGCGCCCATTGCAAGACGCACTCGCCGAAGTTACCTCTGGCCGAGCAAAACCCCAAAATGGGTTGCCCACGCCACCACGAATCTCCCTCCACCACCTAGTGCCATTGTCGACGACCACCGCTGCCGCAAACGCCGCTGCCACCGACTCAGGAAAAGCCGAGCACGCTCTAGCCTTCGACCGAGCACAGCTCAAGGCTACCCCGGGCTGGGCCTTTAAGGCCTGGTCTTTTGGCCATGGGCTGCCATAGTAATTAGGCCGGCCAATTACTATTCATTCAATTCAGTCCAAACTGTTCACTCCTTTTTAGCCTTTTATTGTTCATCAACCGAAAACCTGTTACTGTTCCTAAATATGAAAATCCACAGTAAAACAGTGTTATTGTTCACTAACTGAAAATAGTGAACCCTGTTACCGTTCGTTAACCATTTTTCGTATATGAATAGTAAATAATGTTCTTTATCCGACACTTTTCACCCCGAAATCCTAAATCGACATTATATACTTATTTCGATCTTTTCGAGCCCATGAATCCATTTCCCAACTCCGTTCATCCAAATTAAACACCAAATAAATCATATCCACCACACCACCTTTCTCTGCGTTTCTTTTTAAATCTATTTACTTGCATGTTATTCCCAGCTCATTCCTTGTCGAGCCGAAATTTATTTGGTTTATTTTATTTTGTTTCGTGTTAGGTCACGACTTCGACGACCAGACTCCTGAAGACACCGGACAAGACCAGTATCTAGAAGAATTTGTGCAAGGGGGCAAGTCGCATTCCTTGATCATTTTGAGCCTATAATTCATATATTTATTATTACTTTCATTATTGTATTTGTGCTAATTACTTTAAATATTCAAATAATACTTTTGAATGCCATGATGAATAGATAAATCATGTTACTCCACATACAAACCCACCCAGCTCTTGTAGGCCATATTCACCTTAACAAGTTTATAATCCTTTGTAAGCCATATTCACCGTGACAAGTTCACATAAAATGTTAGCTATATAAGTAACTTTGTTACAATGTGTCTATAAAATCATCAAAAAAGTATTGGCTATTCACCAATGGTTTTTTATGAGAGTTAAGGGTTGTGTCCAGGAAGTTGGACAACCCAATAGACTTGTGTTAAAAGTGAGTCGAAGGTGTTGGACAACCCAATAGACTTGTGTTAAAAGTGAGTTGAAGATGAGGCCTGGAGGGTGGACAACCACGTGTTGGTGTTGGTTCATCGCCTCACTGTAAGACAAGTAAGGACAACAACCTTGTGCCAAGTAACCGACACAGAAATCGCTCAACCACAGGTGTGGTCATTCCTACCTGGCTTAGTACATTGCTCCTCCGATTGAATATCTACAGGATATAGAATGGGATAGGAGTGGGCCGGTAAGGGACACTCGCTGGTCTACACAACGGTAGGTGTCGTCAGCATCGGGATGCAAGTTCCACTATTGGCCGGTGGTCTCCCGAGGGCTGTATGGTCCATAGACCTACCAGGTAGAGACTAAAAAGGTTGAGCAGTGAAAAGGTTTTGTTATCTCAGCTCAGTCGCACGCTAACGGGTTGCGTGTCTATGTTCTAACAGTACGAGTCTGAGATATCTTGTGAGTAAAGTTGGGCAACTCTGTAGAGGGTATAATCAAATGTATTTGAATACGCCGTGCTTCTGGTTAATGAAGCTGTGTTCATGGGTGATTCCAGTACATGAGGCATAAGTAGAGATTTTTGAGATGTTACGTTGGTATGTGCAATTGTTGAGAAACCCTTGATGTTATTATTTATTATTGTTTTACTGTTTTAAAAATAAACTGCTTTAAATACAAAAATGCATCCACATATGTCTGTTATGGTAAAACTGTACCATTCCTTTGATAATCCTAGCATGTAATTAATTAGAATTTCCATGTGGCTTGTTGAGTACGGTAGTAGTACTCATTCTTGCAATATCTGTAAAACATCTACAGATAAAACCTGGGAAAATGCAGAGGATCATATTGAGCAGGATTTTGGTGGACCCACGGATGGCAACGGCTACTGTTATTAGGTCTCGACAGCGCTCAAGCGTGCCTGCAGTTTGAAGTTCTTTTGTCTTGTACATTAACTTTGGGCTTGGATGCCCGTGTCAAGTTAAAACTGTCTGTTAAGTCTTAATCTTATGTAATAAAAGACTGGTTTTTGTTGTAATCGGAAGCTTGCTCGAAATGTTACTTACTTCGCAATTGCACATCCTGAACGGTTGTAAAGGGTTTAACGGTACGTCCCAGATTTTGGGGGGCGTTACACCTATACAGTAGCACCAACTGTCAGATTTACCCTCTGAACTTTAATTTTTGATGTGTTTCCACTTTCGAGTGTTTTGTAGAACTTGTCACAACTCGATTGTCTATAGCTCCATCTGTTGCTGTCACCAATACTTTTAGAAAATTCTAGATGATATATTTACTTGAGAATTGAAACTTAATGTCCTTGTTATTGGATTTTCTCTAGAGCTATATGTTGCTGTCACCGGTACTTTTAGAAAGTTCTAGATGATACATTTAGTTGAGAATTGAAAATTAATTCCCTTATTATTGGATTGTAGATGTGAACTATATATCGCTGCACGCTTGCTAAAATTGCTGCAGCGAATTGCTACAAGTCAGGTACAAATTTTGCTACTCTGCACCTGGAGTAAAGTAGCCTTTAACATATAATCTACGTTATCAGAATTCTGAAGAGATGTATTGTTCAATTGAACTAAAAACTTAGGGTGTTTGGATGAATGGGTTTCTTTGGGGATTTTGGGATTTGATTCAGATTTGAACTAGGATTTGAATTCAAATCCCCCCTTCCAATTTCCAAACAGGCCCTTAGGTGGTGATCACTAAAAAAAGCTTATATTGGGCACGACCACTCTCCAGTCCATGTTGAGTACTCCACTTGCTAACTTTTATTAGGTGCATTTGTAAGCTGTAATTAACTTAAAAAATGTACCCTTTGTTCATGTTCTTAATTAAATTTCAACATTTTGTATATAAACTTCATTACTACTTCTAATCGGCAGAATCATCATAATGCATAAAGACATATTACAACACAAATATTTCATTGATCAGGTCCAGAACATGCATAGAAATACATACTACTGGTACAATCTCACCATTCTCCCTTCACGTACTCGTACATCCATCCCCCCACAGTCCACACAAATACGTACATCTACGGCACAAGTACGTACGTAGCAGCCACTCGCTTAAACTTGTACCGTACACGTACACCCAGGCATGCTCACTTGCCGGGGACGAAGTTGGTGGCGTACGCCCAGGCGTTGTTGTTGACGGGGTCGGCGAGGTGGTCGGCGAGGTTCTCGAGGGGGCCCTTGCCGGTGACGATGGCCTGCACGAAGAAGCCGAACATGGAGAACATGGCGAGGCGGCCGTTCTTGAGCTCCTTCACCTTGAGTTCCGCGAACGCCTCCGGGTCGTCGGCGAGCCCCAGCGGGTCGAAGCTGCCGCCGGGGTACAGCGGGTCCACGACCTCGCCGAGAGGCCCGCCGGCGATGCGGTACCCCTCGACGGCTCCCATCAGCACAACCTACACATGCATCTCGTGGATGAGTGCGTAGTTGATTTCGATTGAGATGAACTGAAATAATGGGGTTGAAAGTTGAATAATTGAGCTTATACCTGGCATGCCCAGATGGCGAGGATGCTCTGGGCGTGGATGAGGCTGGGGTTGCCGAGGTAGTCGAGGCCGCCCTCGCTGAAGATCTGGGAGCCGGCCTTGAACCAGACGGCCTCGCCGAACTGGACGCCGTTGCGGGCGAGGAGCTCGGGGAAGACGCAGCCGAGGGCGCCGAGCATGGCCCAGCGGCTGTGGATCACCTCCAGCTCGCGGTTCTTGGCGAACGTCTCGGGGTCGGCGGACAGCCCCGCGGTGTCCCACCCGTAGTCGCCGGCGAACTCGCCCTTCAGGTAGCTCGGGGGCTCGCCGGACAGCGGGCCCAGGTACAGCACGCGGTCCGGGCCGTACCACGGGCTGCCGCCGGACGCCGCCGCGGGCCTGGCGCGGCCGCCGGTCTTGCGCATCGTGATGCGGCCCTCGCCGAACACGTCCCTGCTGCCGATCTTGCCAGCCAGCGCCGGGGAGGAGAGGGCCATCGTGGCGGCTGCCATGTCGATCGGATCCTAGCTAGCTTCCCGCTTCGCTTCGCTTCTAGCGTCGTGTGTGCGATGGTGCGGTGTCTCGCAACGTCCCTGCTTATATACGCGACGCGAAGCATTGGATAGAGGAGCTTATCTGGTCACTACTTGAGGCGATCTTTTGCTGGGGTTGGGATTGGCTGGATGGTCCGGGAGGGAGGTGACCTGGCAGCTGACGTGGCGGCTGGTGTGCCCCAGTGGCCTATCACAAGAATCTTGGGGGCGCCAGGTGGGATCGGGGGCATCCAACCAGGAGCTGCCACTTTGCGGTCGCGGAAGGGAACGGATGAGATTGGCGTAGCTTCAGTTTAGCCATGGAGTGAGTCACGTGCTTCCTGCGAATCGTGATGTACCAATTAACGAAGCCCAACGAGTGGCTACGCATACCTCTCTGGTCTCACACGTGTTCCTCTCAAAACTACACCTAACCGACCCTTGAAAACCACGTAGAGCAACTCTACCTTTGCAACGTGATCGTTGTTGTAGCAGTGTCCTACCCTTAAAGCCGCCGAGAATAGCTAGCAAGCCCTAAGAAATATACTCCCTCCAAGTCTGAAAGCTTGACGTTCAGATTGTAAAGATGGTAAAGCTTGACGTCAAGTATATAAGATCGGAGGGAGTACCAAAATACTCTCTTATCCATCATTATGAGGTAGGGACAAGAAGGAAAATGTCATTCCTCCTTTCATCATGTATATATAGCTCCAAAGGCATGTAGATACACTCACCTCTCATACCTTCAACTCTTTCATTGTTTGGTTTCCTCATGACAAAAGGTACTCACTATCCACTGTTTAGTTTTGTAGCTAGGTCAATGGTTATATGGTTATAGACACGTCTAAATCTAACAGTCGCGATTTGTACCTACAATTTCAGAACACAAATACATGAACGAACTAGGTCGAATTGAAACTGTAGCTTATGGGCTGCCCTGGACCAGTTACGGTAAGAGGCCGAGGGACTAATTTTTGTGCAAATTGTATGGCCCAGCCCATCTGAGACGTCTAAACAAGGCTGTATGGGCTTGTGGCTGATGGGCCGCCAAATTACTTCGGTGTACGGGGAATACTCGAATGATAATGGGTATTTTTATTGAGAGAGAGGAAGGGAGGTTTCCATTAGCTTGTAGCAGGAATGCAGTGACGATGCAAAGTTTCTTGCAGGAAGGATGGTGCCTCCAGCGACGGACCAGGATTTTCATAATGAGGTTCGAAGTTACATGTCAATGTCAAACATAAATGTGCACCGTAATAAAAATCAAAGTACGAATTATTTGTACTAACAACAGCATCTCTAATAATTTAGTAAAATTACAATTTAACTCATTTGATTCATGCCTTTCAAATTGACACACTTCTTCTTCATTTTTTTTTTGAAGCTCTTAGATCTATATTTCATACAAAAAGACAAGATTTACCAATCACAATTCAAATTCACACTTCTCATTCATGTCTTTCAAATCGACACACCTCTTCAATTTTTTTTTGAAGCTCTGATATCTATATTTCATTAAAAAAGACAAGGTTTACCTGTCACAATTCAAACTAACACAAACAAAAATAGTGATTTGGGCATTTGGGTTTGCTCTTTGTTGGTTTGGGAATTAAGGATCTGGTAATTCGGATTGAACTCACATGCGCGTTGTTGGGAATTTGGGTATCGCAGTTGCGCGTTGGTGCGCTGCCTTCTTGCTGGGAACCGCGCGAGGTGCCGGATCACCGCCACCGGCCGTAGGCCCACAGGGCTACTCAGTCGCCCTCCCTGCTCGGCAATCGCCCTGTCCGCTCCATCACCTAGCGCCCCAACGGCAATGGCTCGTCTGGCAACGTCGGGAGAGAAGGAGAGATGTGAGAATTGACCGTTGTCTGTTGAATGTTAGGGCTAGAGAGGGAGAGATGAGGGGTAATAGCCTTATTGTGGCTGGACCGAATTGTCCAATGCCTAAAGGGAAAATGGTGAAGGGTGTGTGGCCATGGGTCAACCATCACATGGGCTAATTTGAGGTTGTGGAGCGTCGGAGGGAGTCGTGGTTTGATGGGTCAAGTGAGAGTTGTGATCTGATTGAGCTATTTAAGAGTATATTTTATTATATATGCAATACATATGCTGTACCGTGTATTTTTTTTTTAAAAGTTTATATGTGTTCAGCTGAACACCTATAAACCTGCTAGGAGGGTCCACCACTAGGTGCCTCAAACAGCCACTAGGTGTTCAGCTGAGCACTGCAGCAGCATTGCTCTGCCTTTTCACAAGTAAAACTGAAAAGACGCGAAGAAACTGCTAAGCTCACTAATCTCAGCCAAGATCGGCGAGATACCTGCTCTATGGCCTTGAGATTTATCAGACGTTGCACTCCAGTCGTGTCGCTAGTTTCATTCCATCTCGGCTTTCATTGTCCGTGCGTAAGCGTTGAAACCAGGACGAAAATAGAGAGTACAAAAAGGTTAAAGCTAACACGAGACATACTTATGAAACATGCATCGAACGGTTTTGTGCAATGTAAATTCATAAATAACTCTTTTTTTGCAAAATACGGTAAAAACAGTATAATATTACCGGATAGTATTGTCCAAATAACCATAATTATACACTAGCAGTAATGAGGGTACAATGGGTACGGCAGACGAAGCCGGCGTTCCAGTACCCCAAACGGGGTGAAAGCTTCGCCCCTGGTTGCATTCATGGCATTAGGATACCAGATCGCATCCGCTGCTCTGCACGATGGAATTCACCCCATTCGTCACGAACAACGGTCCGGTAGCACCTTGATTTTCAGAGGAGCAAAACGCACCATCGACATTGCATATATTTGAACCAACCTGCTGGAGGCTTTGACCTCTCAGACGTTTTCATCGGCTGCACTGTCACTTCTTTCGCTTGCTTTGTCTGACAGAGATCAAAAGCAGCGTCTCTTGCCCAATGGACCGCCTGCCTAGGGTTTGGAACAAATTCCCCTCGCCGACGTTTATTTCGGGCTTTGCCACAACGTCCACACACCACAAAGAACGATAATGGGTTTCTGACCGTGCTTGGCAACTCCAGTTTTCAGTGTGCCTACATGAAATGAAATCACCACGGATGAAATCACCACGGATGCAAAACAGATTAGCTTCGAAAGCTTAGAGAGTTACAGTGAAAAGTTAGACTTTTGTGACAGCTGACGGCGATAAGATGGACTCTCTTTTTTCTAAATTTAACTCGGTCATATGTAGTATGGCAGTAAATGGAGCTAGGAGTGGCAAAATCATTTAAAAAAAGTGTCTTGGAAATATTGATCAGTAGAGGCTCCTGATATTGGCGATGTGGAGCTACAAACCAAATTGACCTGGAACCACCTCTTGGCGGGACGGTATACGACTTCATCCATCAAAGTTTAAATTCTAGTACCTAGCTTTATGCACATGTAAGTGTTCTTTTAATAGGAATTTTGTAAGATCGCGGATTTATTCTGGCCTTGGCTTCAAGAGCATGACAACCATGGTGGAACCTAAATTATTAAGTTGACATGGCATGCGTGTGGACAAGGAAAATGTCATGCATTTCTTATATATTGGAATGCGATAACTTTATTTTTTTTTTTTAAAGTTCAATTCCAGCAAAACTTGCGGGCGAAGTTGTCGTCACCTTTTTGCAAGTGCGCATGCAACTAAGTAGATACCACAAGACCAATGAAAAGGCTCAACAATTAATGGACATGAGCTAGCCATGCAACATGATCATTGATCCTGGTCGGCACAGACAATGCATGAAAGATTAGGGAACCATAACAGGTCTTCATCTGTAGGAATATATATAGAATAGCATGCATACATTTTGTTCTTCCTAGCCTGACCTACACCAACATTCCAAACAAGTTTTTACACCTTTATTCCTCCAAAGATAAGCTTGGATCAGGAGCTTTTCTATCCACTTGATTTCTTGTCAAGTAACACGAGGCCGGCCACAATATTAACAAAAAACAAGAAGGGTCAGGATAGTGCTATGCTCTCTATGCTATAAGCCATGAGAAAGAATATATCCAGCACAGGTAGCAAAGAGAACATATCGAGATCATAGAAAGAATATATCCAGCACAAGTAGCAAAGAGAACATATCGAGATCTATTATCTATGGTTGGAAATCGACAGGCAAATAAAAAAGTAGATCAAGAATAAAGAGATACCAATTTTTACATGGAAAACCCTTTCGGGGGAAAGCAAACCACAGGCGCACGACGGCGATCTTCACTGTATCAGAAAAATGTTTATAAAACGCAGGGAGTCTTCCCGTGCGGTTTACAAGGGGTATATATGGTGGCATAAAACTGACTCGAGTCGAAGACGGAAACAAATCCGAAAAAGTAGAAGAATCCGTACCTTGGTCTCTTTAGAATTCGGATCATATATCATCATCTATCCCCATCATTCTTGTGAGCCAAAACTTCAAGAGACTGCTTCACAACCAGACATGTCACTTTGCGCAATTAACTTGCACTTGTCCAGAATACCAGGATCTTGGATGGTTGGCTCAACTTGTCTGAAGATGCAGAGCTGCGAAGCAAAATTAAGATTGGTTACCGACTTGCGGTGACGCGTGAATGCGTGATGCACTAGCGAGCTTGTACTGTAATCTGTATGATGAAGATTCCACTCCAGGCAAACGCCAAACAGGGCCTTCCGCAAACTGGTGTAACCTCTTGTTCTTGTGAGAGAGTAGCACACTGAATCTTGTTGTGATATCACGCGT
This sequence comes from Phyllostachys edulis, assembly GCA_036346405.1. Taxonomy (NCBI): domain Eukaryota; kingdom Viridiplantae; phylum Streptophyta; class Magnoliopsida; order Poales; family Poaceae; genus Phyllostachys; species Phyllostachys edulis. Next base: position 72,590,574 of record CM070545.1, read on the forward strand.
CAGATATTCACTGAAGACAGTGAGCGAGGTTTTTGGGTCTCACAAATTGACGTGAAATTATCCTTTATCCACTGGGGTCTGACAAATTGACTACTTGGGCTGGTAGGCGTAACGAAAACCCTTTGACCTGTTTGCAACGGAGGAATTTCGTAACAATCCTACGGAAGATATCCTTTGAAATCCCTGCATTCCAAACCGCACCATTGCATTCCATCCATGAAAATTTGCAACTTTCCATGCTCGCCGTGTCCCGGAAAGGATGGTAATTTTGGTTCTTGTCAAACATGCACAGTGTGCACTGTAGAAGTGGTTGTGGTTGGCAATCGATAAGAATCGTGCTAGCATTGGCAAAACCCATTGAATCGATTGCAGCTTGGAGGGTTCTGAGTAGCTGTCACGCGTGGGAGCATTGGACGCTGCGTGAGAGTAATATTTAGAGGGCACAGCCGCACAGAAGAGATCTCGCTGTGGAACAGAGAAATGGATAGATTAGGAGATTGCTTCCAATTTGGTCAAGAAACCAGCAATACCCAGTAGTACCTTGTTACACCTGGTAGGCTTGCAAAGCATTCAAAGTTGCCAAGAAAAATGATCGCTACAAACATGTAAATTCTATTTCTATCAGCCAGCTCTGCTAATGGTAAAAACAGATACTAATGAATTACGTTTCACCTTTATTTATGGTTAAAAAAAAGCTACATGCGAGGCAAGGCAGCCAGGGGACGGCTATTATGCTACGGCGAGCAAAAGCGAATGGAAAAACAAACACAGAAAGGTCAGGTACACATGTGGTGATACGACCTCACGAGTCGCCAGATCGCCAGTCGCCACACGGCTGGCTATTATATAAGCAGACACGGACGCCACCAGAAAGGAACAAAGCAACCGCCCCGCACCGGAGACTGGGAGTCAGACGCCACCGTCGTCTCTTCCTCAGCCAGCCAGGCCCAGGCAGCCACCGTCCGCCGATGGCCGCCGCCCAGGCCTCTGCCGCCGTGGTGGTGGTGTTCGACTTCGACAAGACCATCATCGAGTGGGACAGCGACGACTGGGTCATCACCAAGCTCGGCGCCGCCGAGGCCTTCAACCGCCTGCGCCCGACCATGCGCTGGAATCCCCTCATGGTATGCCATATACTCGCGCGTCTTGCCCTGCACTGCACACACGTGCACAGATGCATCCAGGTGACTAGGCCAACCTTGCCGTGATGGCTTCCTCCAGGACAGGATGATGGGGGAGCTGCACGCGCAGGGTAGGTCGGCCGACGACATCCGCGAGTGCCTCAGGAGCGCTCCCCTCGACGCGCACGTCCTCTCTGCCATCAGGACGGCGTCGGCGCTAGGGTACGCATCCATCAGTGCATCACGACGATGGGTTCTCTTGGCATCCTGCATAGTAGTTGGAGCTCTGATGGCTTGGACCTTTGGTGATGGTATACAACTATACATTGCAGGTGTGATTTGAGGGTGGTGAGTGACGCCAATGCCTTCTTCATCGAGACCGTCCTGGAGCACCACGGGGTCCTCGGCTGCTTCTCCGAGATCAACACGAACCCTGCGCGTGTCGACGCGGATGGCAGGCTGAGGATCTCGCCGTTCCATGATTCCACGAGCTCGCCCCATGGATGCAGCCTCTGCCCTGAGAACATGTGCAAGGTATGGACAATAAGATGCCAGATCGGCTAACTTTTTTAATGTCAGCTTCAGTGCTTCACTCACTGCACGAGGCTGATGGAGACAAAAGAAACAGTAAGATCAGTCCAAAAGAAACACTACAGATTACTGGAAGGAAGATAATGAGGTGTTCTGCAATCTAAATCTTAGACATAATAATGTATTGTTCGATAATTAAAGTTTCTTTGTGGAAAAATTGTGAACAATGAAAGCGCATCATGGTCCACCATGAACTAAAAATTTGCTTACCATGTGCAGGGCAAGATAATCGAGAGGATTCAGGTGACAGCCGGTGCCAAGAACAAGCACTTCATCTACATTGGTGATGGGAAGGGAGACTACTGTCCCTCCCTTAAGCTAGGGGAAGGGGACTATGTCCTGCCAAAGGAGAACTACCCACTGTGGAATCTCATCAACACCACCACGCAGCCTCTCAAGGCTGAGGTCCATCCATGGAATAGTGGCGAGGAACTCGAAAGGACCCTACTTAAGTTGGTCAACAAGTTGATCACCCCACCTGCACAAGCGTCCCAATTTGACTACAAATGTGAGATGAGCAATCCAGTATCCACTGAAGTAGGTCACCATCATGCTCTCCACGTGCCACATTGATCAGTAACCAATTCTTAGCTCACAATTATAGGCAAGATTGCCTTACCATTTCCGCATGCCTCGACTGAGGAACTGTCCTCAGTCTGCATTCATCCTGATATGTGATGCAATAAAAAATGCAATGATTTAGCATATGGATTTTCAGTACGCTATATCACTTGAGAAACTGTACGATAGGATGGCTCTGAAAATACGAATCAAGACTTGCCACTTAAGTGGGCATTTATAGAACTTTTCAGGCAAATTCAAGTTTCCAACAGCATAGTTCAGTCAGTATATTAACCAGCTTAAATCAGATAAAACAGTCAACAATGTAACAGAGTGATGTAGATCTGATACTGTAGTGATCGTATTTATAACTAGAATTTACCTTACCACTTCGCATCAGCACACAGAGCTAGCCATATACCTGGAACCAGCTTCTGGAATGATCTTTCCTGTATGGAGAATTGGAGACAGCCCACGGTGGCATTTCAGATTGCAGGAACAGAAGGCATAAATATAGCAAGCAAATCCTAATAATTTCAACATCCATCTTGCGACAGGAATACGTGAATCTGGCCATTGATTTCAATCCAGCTACACCCTGGTTCCTTCTTTATTCCATGATCTAGTAGCATACTCCTAAGTCTAGTAACATCATTCCACCTTCTTAAATCTGCATAAATGTTGGACAACAATATGCAAGAAGATATATCATGTGGCTCTAACTCAAACAATTTCTCTGCTGCTCTCTCAGCAATCTCAATGTTTCCATGTGTCCTGCAAGCTCCTAGAATTGTCTTCCACATGGATACATCCGGGGTCAATGGCGTCTGATTGATAAAAGATTCAGCCTCAGCTAGTTTTCCAGCCTTCGCCAGAAGGTCAACCATGCAAGCATAGTGCTCCATTATAGGAGTAATTCCATACACACTACTCAACAATTTAAAGTACTTCCTTCCCTCATCAAGTAATCCTGCATGGCTACACGCTGAGAGAACACCTACAAATGTGATCTCATCAGGTCTCTTCCCCTCATCTATCATCTCTTGGAAGGCCTCCAGTGCCTTGTATCCATGACCATGGTGAGAATAACCACATATGATCGTATTCCATGCAATTTGATCACGTGTTTCTGACTCATAGAATAGCATCTCAGCATCTGTTATGTTCCCGCACTTCACATACATGTCAACTAGAGCACTGGAAACAACTGAACTATTCCAGCCTGATTTGATGGTCCATGAATGCAGCTGGAGCCCACTACCTAAGGATGCCAAATCAGAGCAAACACTCAACAAGATTCCTAGTGTGGCATCATTAGGCCTTTTGTTTTCTTGCAACATTGAACGGAAGCATTCTATCACCTTCTCACCTTCATCAATTTTAGCATACCCTGACATAATCACTGTCCATGAGAAAACATCTCTTTCTTTCAGTTGATCAAATACCAAACGCGCACTTGTAAAGCACCCGGATTGTGCATACATGTCAACAAGCATTCTTGAAACATCAGTATCTCTTTGCAACCCACTTTTCAGAACACATGCATGAACCTGAGAACCATACCTCAAGTCCATCAAGCTAGTGCAACATCTCAAAACTCCTACATAAGTATATTTGTTGGATAAAAATCCTTCACAAATCATCTGCTTGAAAATTTTCAAACCTTGCTCACTGTTGCTTCCACTATAAAATCCAGAGAGAAGTGTGTTCCAAGAAAATGTGTCAGGACCATGCATAAGATCAAAAGCGGTCATTGCATCTTGAACAGCACCAACTTTCACATACATATTTAGAACAGCATCACCCACTCCTTTTAGCATAGCAAATCCACTTTTCACGATATGTGCATGAACGCTGCGACAAAGGTCCACATCACCAGTTTTTGATGCAACAACAGCAATGCCAACAAATGTATATTGGTTTGGTTTGACTCCCATGTCTGCCATCTGTATGAAAAGATCAAATGCTTCCCAAGTCATATCATGTCGATCAAAACATGAGATCATCGCACTGCAATGCACCACATCAGGTTCATCTATCCTGGCAAAGACTTCATACGCATCTTCAGCAGATAGACACCTTGAGTACATTTCAATAAGGCAACTGTTCAATACACTATCACTTTCCAGCCCTCTCTTGATCACCAAAGCATGAACAGCTTGACCGGATTTTGCAAGACTGAGTTCCATGCAACACTTAAGAACGGTAGGTAAAGTAAACTTGCTTATCTCATCACCGGATTCCACCAGTTTCTTGAAAACCAGCATGACCCTTCTGTAGTCACCATCCCGAGCATACCCATTGAGCAGAGCATTCCATGAAACATCACTTCGTGCCGGCAAGCCCAACAACGCTCTCTCAGCAATGTCCACCTCCCCACAGCTTGTGTAAGCCTCAACCAGAGAGGAACCAACATACGGATCATGCAAACCTCGCAATTTTAGCACCTGAGCATGCACCTGACGCGTAAACTCCAAGTGCGAACCCACCGAGCAGGCCTTGAGCACTGCAGCGAGCGCAAACCCGTTAGGTGCAACTCCTCCTTGACTCATCTGATCAAACAGATCCAAGGCCTCCTTTGCATCACCCGCCGCAGTTTGAGCGGACATCATGGTGGTCCAGGCGACGACGTCCCTGTGCGGCATTCCATCAAACACCTTCCGGGCGTCCGCCAGGCGGCCGCACTTGCAGTACATGTTAAGCAGGGAGTCGTATAGGAACGTGTCCGGCTGCAGCGCGGAGCGGAGTAGGCGAGCGTGGAGCGCCTGGCCGCGCCGGAGCGCGCGTCGGGTGGCGCAGTCCTGCAGCGCTGCGGCGTAGGACCGGAGCTCCTCTGCGTGGGCGTCGGCGCGGAGGCGCGCATTGGCGTGGGGAGGAGAAGAGTGCGCAGCGAGGCGCGTCGGTGGTGCAGGTGGGGCGGCCGGTGATAAGGGAGGAGGGCGGTGGTGGATCGTGGAGGAGAGGAGGGACAGGGAGGGAAGCCATGGATTTGGTCTCACCCGCTGAAACCTTCAAGCGTGCAAGGATGAACCTGCAACAGTGCAAAGGAGTACCTAGAGAACTGTAATACGCCTACCAGCGAAGAAGGCGTATTACCGCAACGCCATATTGACTTCAGAAACGTACCTTGGAAAACTAGAAACACCCACTAAAAAGCGGAAATCGGAAAACCGCCTCCATCTGATAAAAGCTTGGCGATGCCTAACCTACCGATGCATATCAGATCCATCCAAACGATACAAGCAAATTAGGTCATGTACAATGAGCTTACATCAGCTATCTATAGTCTTTATTACGTAGGATTTAAATCTAAATGGATGAAAAAAAATAAAAAGATAAATATGTTGTCTACGATCCTATAGCCGACTGTATCATCGAAACCAAAGAGGAAATATCTGAAGTCCATAAAAGCATTTAAAGATTATGTCATTTATAAAAACAAGTAAAACGACAACCCATTATACGACCAAGGTTAAGATTTCATTAGTTCAAGGCTTCAAGCTGGTTCCGTGGAACAACAGAAGAGGTACTCTTCTAGTACAGAAGTCTTTAAAGCAGATCTACATTTTTGAAGTCTCTATTGCATATAACGAAGGACATGATATAGCTTGTAGCATCATGCGCCTGAGTCAAGTTAGCTAGCAGTTACTACTATAACCGTAAGCCTGGCTGGAGTTGGGCCGCGTGTCGCAGATTATTACCCTAGAACCCCGCTTCCATTCATCATCACCAAGCAGGAACTGAACAAGGTACTGCATATGACATCATTAGGAAGCAGGAGCCCGAAACAACAACAGTCGTCCCGACTCCAGAAAGGCAGTTGTCACGTTAACTCACCGAAACGACTCTCCCAAGTAAGCATTAGTGAGTAATTTCTTTTCTATCCATCAATCAGTTTCTTCCATCTCATCGTCAGACTGCGGATTCTCTACCTCACTACCACTGCTCATGCCATTAGTTGCCGACAAGAAGTAATCCTTAACTGAGCTGTCTTCGACCTTGTACTTCACAAACTTCACGACTGATGTCTCCTCATTTCCACAGTCCTTCCTTTTCCGTATGCCATTAGACATCACCTTCATAGACTGAGCAGCGGCCACAAAAGCATTATCTGCTGTTTCCATCTCCACAGCTTCATCCTCACCAGCTTTTGTGTCCATACCCTCCCCACCGCTCTGCTTATCAATGAAGAAAAGGTCAGCATCTGAATAAGTCATTCTGCTCTGATAACCATTCGTGACCTCATCATACATCAGCCTCTCCCTAATCCTAGAACTGCTCTGTCCAAACACTCTGAGCCCCTTATCTTCAAGGTCTACAAGCCACTCTGCGAAAAGCAAACATGTAGAACTTTAGTAATCACTATAAAACACGATAATGAGAGCCCACTTTGTAATGAAAATTGATGGTATCATGTCATATCTGTACATACTGAGAAGAGCTTGAGGTGTGATAGCAGTTGGTTTGCTGAGTTGGTTAAGGCCAGCTTGACGAGCAGCCCACTTAGTGAGATAACTAGGAATGTTTGAAGTCGAGAAGGCATTGATAAACGACATTGCTCTCCCTTGATCTCCTTTGCTCCTATCAGAAAGAAATGAAATGAGAAGAAAATTTCCATGATCAGCTAATTAGTTACACTAACTATTTTATCACCTGGCATCATTGATGGCGTCATGAGTGATAATCAATCTTGACACAAAAATTGGCAAAAGGGAACTATCAGCTTGATCAACTTCAACTCCTTTGTTAATGAAAGAATAATCCACCAAAATCAGAGCATCATAAAGGATATCTCTCACCAAGAATTCATCAGCAGCACTCTGAGTTATGCACCAGAAACCAAAATGCAACATCAATACAAAAGAAACCCAGTAATGTCATTATCACAACTCATGTTCCATGAGGGGAGAACTCTTAGTCCATTTTTTTTCTAAATGACATTACCAGGGCAAATGGAAGAAATTTGAACAAACGGTCAACTGGTCACAAGGGAAACATAAGTATTACTATATACAATATTATATCGGTCTTGATAAATTATATATTCATTAGTAAGGAACTAAGATGGTCTGCATCATATTTCCCAAATAAGTAAACGCTATAACCAAGAATATTTGGTCAGAAAGCCCAAGTATGCCAGTTTTGCACAACACAGCATAATCATACCTAGACTTCAACCTAGTCATTACCATTTGAAATAAAAGGGCATAAGAAGATCCACAGATCAAACTTCAACCTGTTTGCATTTCGCAAAGATGAGATACAATTCCATCCCAAGTCATGCTCCTTGAGGATATATTCACAGCAAACATGGCATAGTAACACCAGCATGGGAAATACAATAGTCCTAGTACTGTTCTCCTCTTTAGTTTCCACAAGTTAAGAAAGACCCCTGAGTCCATGCACAAATGAAGTACAAAGGAACAAGTTGCAGAGTTCTTATCTCACAAAGGAAATTCATGCTAATTAACTCACACAACAGATAATGATAAAGCCTGAGCAGCACCCCCATTTCTCAATTCCTATTAAGTCAATAGCTACTCCTAGGTTTCTTATGATCGATACAACTACAGAAAATACTCTGAAAATACTACACTACTTTCAAAAAGGTCTATGATGAAGTAAGCAGCTGGTGCATACTACTACAAGGTTGCTAGCCTAAACATACACTACAACCACTATATCCCCAAATCGCTCATGAGTCAAGAAACACATACCAATAGTGAATAAACGGGCAGCGGAGGGTTCACGAGCATGTTCAGCAGGACCCCTGCAAGCAAAACGGCCATAGCAATGAGTCACTACACCTGAAGCTAAGAGGAACAATAAGAAAATGGGCCAGCATGCACTCACCAAAGAATTGCTGGTTCTGGAAAACCGAGATGGAGCTGACCGCCCAGATCCTGAGCTCCTTCTGCTGCTCGGTGCGTGGCACCCCTGAGGAACCCTGCACCTTGAGGCAGAGCCTGAGCAGAAACGCCTCGGCCACCACTACCCCGGCTAGGTAGGCGACGTCGCAACCCTCCTTCATGAGCTCCTGCCGGGACTCCTCCCCGACCAGCGGGAACAGCACCTGGAACGGGCACCGGTCCCTCGAGTGGTGCACGCTCCACACCTTGACCAGCTCCCCGAACCCCGGCAGCAGCCTCCCGGCGTCGGCGTCGGCGGGGCGGCTACTGCAGATGCTGATGTAGCTGAGGACGGCCTCGACGAGGACCTCCGTTTCCCTGCGGGGCTTGGCGGAGTGGAAGAGCTCGGAGACGACGGGGGCGAGGAGCGCGAGCGGCTTGGCGGCGGCGGGGGATGAGGCGGTGAAGGCGGAGAGGAGGTGGAGGAGGGAGCGGAGGTCGTCGGGGGCGTCGTGGAAGGATAGCACGGAGAAGAACCAGACGGCCTCCAGGGGCGGGTCCGGGTAGGTGTTGAGCACGCGGGAGAAGAGGGAGCGGAAGTTGGTGAGGTCCGGGTCGGGGGCGGCGGAGACGGCAGCGAGGAAGCGGGAGGCGGAGTCGCGGAGGAGGGACTCAAAGCTGGGGAAGCAGCAGGCGGCGCCTGTAGAGGGGAAGTCCACCACGATGGAGCCGGTGGCCATGGCAGGGGCACGGGGGAGGACGAGAGGCGCGGGTGTGGCTGAAACCCTAACCCTAGGTTTGGACTGGAGGGGGAGGAGGGGAATCGGGGAGAAGCGAAGCGTTCGAGGGGTTTGGTTGGGGTTTGGGTTTGGAATTTGGTTGCGCTTGCGGGGGAGTTCGAAATGGTCGGGGCCGTGGGGGTTTTGAAGATGCGAGGGAGGGGACGGTGTTACACTGAGCACTGGGCCCCGGTGGTCAGTGGCTGGAATGGGACTATGGGAGACGACTGGATGGGTTGGGCTTGACTTGCGTTGAAGGCCCATCGATAAATTTGGGCTATCAAATGTTGCTAGTAGGAGTGAGGTTTTCTATTTTTTTTTTGTCACGAGGAAAATGCGTCATATTTTCTCTAAAATAAAGTGAAGTGTAGTAGTACACCGAATTTTTTATTATTTAATTCTTTTTTTAATTTTATTTTAAAGTTAACCCCTCGCGAACTTTAATTCCAATTCTGACTCTTTTGGCCACGTCATCATACGTGGTGTGGCCAAACTGTTCTGTCACACCACCGGAAGCGACGTGACAAAACATGCTACGTAAGCCCTCGGCTGCGCGTCGTGCCAGCGTGGAGGGCTTGTGTGGCATCTCTCACGCCAGATACCATGGCGTGACAACCGCTCCTTGTCACGCCAGATCCTATAGCGTGACAATGTTGCCCTGTCACGCTTTTATGTGTGGCGTGACAGGGTCCAACATGTAATTGCAGTTAGTTTGTAAATTTTGAATTGAGCTGATGGTTGAATTTAGTTCGGACTTGATTTATGGATTTTTGAACCTTAGGATTTGGTGGTAAGACGATAATAAAAGGATTTCCTTTTGAAAGATAAAAAATAATTCAAGCTAAGATGATACATAACACCATGTACATGTAATATTTAACAATCGATAACTTAAAAATAGAGAATCTATATGTGAACAAAATATAACACCATCCTTTTAACTAAGAGTAAATACATATATGGACCGATAATCTTTTTGTGGATTGATAACCTTTGACACTTCAGCGTATATATCCGTCATAAACACCTGCACAATATTTCTAGGCCGTATCCCAGAAGTGATACATACTGCATCCAGAAAAAATGACTAATATATGGACTGTGTGATACAACATAAGGCACAAGTATGGACATATGCTAGACAGTACCGCTGATGAAAGATGCGTAGACATCCTACTGGAATGTAGGTGGTGCTCTTCATCACTTTGTGGTCATAAACCATTACGTGCCTACTTCCAGAACTCGTTTTTTTTATGTTGTCAGATGCCTTGCTACGCGAAGAATTGAATGCGAAAAGACGACGATATTTGAAGTTGTGAATTTAAATAGATTTTATAATAAAGCTTGGAATAACACGGCGCACAGGGTTTGGTTACGTGCATAAGAAACAACATCATACACGATGCAACAAACCGAAGTACTCCTACAATACATATGCGCCTTTTTGGAATAGAAATAAATTCAACCTTCCGGGAACTAGTAAGGAATCGTCCGACCTACTGCGTGGATCGGGGCCATTTTCCCTTCCTTGCGAGCCCGGCGTTGAACTCCTCGCCGGCCTCTTTGGCCTTAGCCGTCATTTCCCTCTTTTTCTCGCGCTCCCTGCGCCTGCATGCTTCGAGATGAGCTTTCGTCTCCTGACAAATACGCTCGTTTTGCTCGTCATTGCGGCGCTCCTCCTCCCGGATCTCGCGGGCCCTTTTGACATCCCACTCGTCGAAGTCGAGAGTCCACTGGTCATGCGGGTGGATCTCTAGGTTGATCCACTTGCGGTAGCCACATAGCGGATCTGGGGACTACGGGTAGACAGGAGAGGTTGTTAATGCGTACTTTGAAAGAGAAATAGTAGGGAAACACATTGTAACTGGTCCTTACCGGCTGCCGATAGCTTCTTATATCCCAACGGCGGTCGGGATAGTCACAGGAGTAGTTCGCGTAACCCCAGTAACGCATGCCCAGGCTAAGCCGTTCCATGGACTTGAAGAACCTACATGTGTCCCTACACCAACAGAGGGGCGGCGTCTCCCCCTCTGGCAGGTGTTGCGGCGAACGCTCGGTTAGAACGTTCTGCAAGGGGTTGCTGATACGGGGGGCGTCATTATGGACAGCTGCCATCCTGGCAAGTTCCTCTTGCCGGACACGGGCCGTAGTAACCCTTGCTTGGTCGTCCCGCGCCCTAGCAGCCCTTGCTTGTTCGCGGATCTCGTCCCATTGCTTCTGCATCTTGTCCATCCTGGCGCAGTGAAGCAAGCTCTAGTGTAGTGTTGGGTTTAGTTGTGTAGTGTAGTGTTCTCTCATAGATATCTTCCACCTCCTTTTATAAGCCAGAGGGTTGGCATGATGTGGTTAATTTCATGTAGAGTCATGTCTTTTTGGTCTGAAAAGCTGAGGAGGTAGAGTGTTGTCATGTCGATCCGAAAAACTGGCGAGGCAGAGTGTTGTCACGTCTTACTTTGCACAGAGAAGTCGTCGGGTCACGTCCTGCTTTGCAGAGATAAGTCATGTCTTGTTTTGCAGAGAGAAGTCATGTCTTGCTTTGCAGATTGCTGTCTTTTCAGTCTGAAAAGCTGGCCAGGCAGAGTATTGTCACGTCTTTCTCTACAGAGTCATGTCTTTTCGGTCTGAAAAGCTATGTAGCTATAGTGTTGTCATGTCGATCTGAAAAGACGATGAGGCGATCAGGGTTGTCAAGTCGATCTGAAAAGCCTAAACCCTAAACCTAAAGCCTAATAGCCTAAACCCTAACCTAAACATAAACATAAATCTGTACCTAAAACCCTAAACCCTATAACCTAAGCGCTATTTCATGTGGTTTAATTTCATTACCTCGGTGTGAACCTTGCTGCTGGGTGTTAGCCTTGCGTGCCCTCAACGGCGTTTACCGAACTAATGTCTGTGCGATCACGCCGTTTACGGCGTGGCGGCTTGGCCTGAGTCGGCTGCGTAGGGGGTGGTGCACCAACCAGGTCCACGAGGACCATCTCGTCGGGAATCCTAGCATCAACATCCTCCTCGTCCTCCTCGGCCTCATCTACCTCTTCTGCCTCGTCTGCGCCACCCTCCTCCTCGTCCTCGCCGGCCTCGTCATCATCCTCCGAGTCCTCGTCGTGTGCGGCCGAAGCGGATGTCGTTGCTCCCAATGTTGTAGCACGCGAGGAGCCACTCCAACCCGGGCCAAGTTGCACAACTTCTCCCACCGCCGCCACACAGTTCATCTTTGCGGCCATTCGCGGCATTGGTGGCGAACCAACTACCAAGTTAACCAACAAAAAGGTAGTGAAGTTTAATACAACAAAATAAATAACAATGGAGAACATGTTAATTTAACGTAGTGTGTGTTACCTCAACAAAGTCCCTGAAGCGTTCGAAGCTCCCCTTTGAACCCTCTTGTAGCATGAGAACCCTCCCGCCTCGTTGCTTATGCGGGTGAGCTGCCTTCCCTACGAACGGGTCAACACATTAAATTAGTTTACGCATTGTGACATTGCTAATTAGTGGTGAGATAGAATATACTCACGTAGTAAGCGTTGATGGGGCCCCTCTCCGGTTGAGTGCCCATCCGTGTGAACTCGTCGTAGTCGTCCATGATGTCCTCATCGAACGAGTTACCCTCATCTATATCTGCATCGATCATCGCCGGTTGAAGCTGGAGACGCGCGACGCCGTGTAGCCACTCTAGGTATCTCATTAAGTCATGCCTCTGATGGATCTAGGGCACGTTCCTCGACCGATTTCTCCGGTCCACCCACTCCAACACGTAGGCACAGTGATAAGCGGACAAGTCGGTATGCCGGTACCTCCGCCCTCGGTTCATCTTGTGATGGGACAATCTAACCGTTAGCATGAAAAGCGCTACCGTAGCTGCACATACACGGCGATAGGTATCCTTACCTATGAAGGTTTATGTCTGTCGAGAACACCACTGGTGGACATGCCTGAAACTTCCCAAACTGCCTCATCACCCAATGGGGCAAGTGGTACTCTACCGCATGGAAGTAGATCAGCGGCGAGAGGGTCAGCCACGAAGCCTCACCCTGCTCGCACATCGGGTTTAGCTCAATTTGGAGGACCTCATCGCGACGATGGCGACCACGTGACTGCACGGATGTATACGATAGTAGTGATGGAATCATAGTTCGAACATGTGAATGCAGCAAGCAAAATAACTTATGAAACAGTACCTGGTCTTGCGTGATGACGTCGAGCTCGTTTGTATACGCGAGGTACCGCGACCTCGGACGCCTAGTAGGTGCCATGATGCAGCTCTAGAGGTAGACTACTGTGGGTCGCGAGACCTCGTCTTCAAGGGGCCATGGCCATGCCTGCATGGAGATATATGTACCAGTCGTATTTTTTATGGAACGAGATATGTATGATTAATTAAAAAAAGGGTACCTGCAAGGTAGCACGAGTGGGTCGACCCACGGGGAAACGCTCCCACATCCAGATCTGCAGGAGATATGTGCAGCCACCCAAGTTGTCGTCCGCACTCCGTGATCGGCACGCGTCGCACAAATGCCGGTACAGACACGCCAGTGTAGCAGAACCCCAACTGTGGGTCCCTGTTGTCGCGAAATCTACCAAAATCGGCAAGTAAATCCAGGAGACAGCGTTGCCGGTACCGTCCGGGAATAGGAAGGAGCCGAGAAAATGCCAAATCCATGCCCGTGCGAAGCACTGCACTGTGTCGTCATCTGCGTCCGGCGGGCACACGTTGAAGTGCACACGCAGCCATGACGCAAGCACCGCAGATGGCCCCGTTGTCCCTCGAGTCTACAGGGAGAGTCCTCCGATCGCACTCCAAGCCACTCTCCCACCCGGTCTCTCTAGCCCACCTATTGATGTCCCCAGTCACTGCCAAACTGTCTACGGGGAGGCCCAGAATCATACCGACGTCCTGAAGCGTAATAGTCATCTCGCCTGACGGTAGGTGGAAAGTGTGGGTCTCCGGGCGCCACCGGTCCATTAGTGCGGTAAGCGCAGAACCGTCCATACGAGGGAGCCTGTTGATAACTATCCACTCCAAAGCAAAGAAACTGGCTGAGCGGACGTATGGCACGTACTGCTCATCCCAATCTAGAGGGGTGTGGGTCCGAGGGCGAAGTGGCTGGAGTACCTGCAAGAGAGATACGTAAATAAATAAGTGAAACAACAAGCACATGGGGGATTAGTTGGCAGCACGATGGAATAGAAGATTAGCAAATCTCACCACACCATCTTGGGCTATGCGGTGAGCGCGGTGGTCGTCATCGTACTCCGAGAGGAGGAACGCATATTGCGCGTGCTGCGGTATCCTGCATTACAGGAAAGGATTTTTGTAAGATCACGTGAGGTACAAAACAATATAGAGAATGCAAATGAGTGAACTATATCAATTAAAAGCAATCATTTTTCGTGACAACAACAATAGTGGTTACCTCAGGGGGGCTGCACATCAGAGTGGCGCCGACTTACCCTACGCGACTGGGAATCCCTGCATTACAGGAAAAGATTTTCAGTACATACACATGACGTTCAAAACAATATGTGAAATGCAAATGAAAATACTATATACGTAAGGAACAACCATTTTTGCGGAACAACACCATTGGATACCTCAAGCAGGTGGGGCGACACATGAGCGCCGCCGCCTGACCCTGCATGGCTGGGAATCCCTACTGACGTGCTTTGCCCTGGTGTGTCCGTGCTCGTGGCACTCTGAGCACTTGTTGGTGCTACCGGTGTCGTTGAAGTCCCCTAGAGAGTACATGTCCTTACCGCCTTGCTGTGAGAGGTCCATGTCATTACGAAGCCTCTTCCTCTTCTTTTGACCGCGTCGCTTGTTTATCATTGCTATGTCAGGAATGTATTCCTCCCCCACGTACGGTGGCCAATGCGAAGGATCAAGATAAGGCTCGAATCTCTTCTCCCAAGTCTGCATCGTGGCTAGCTTCGAGAATTCTAGCGCAATGAAGGTAAGGTGACTTACACTGCGCACGCGACAGGCGATGATGGCGTGAGAGCATGGGACATACAACAACATCGGGACCATGCAAGTACAGTCTCCCGCAGTCAGGTTCACTCTATGGTTCCGGCCACCGTAACGCTCGCCCCTATCGATGTGCCCCCGGCTGCCCTGACGGCGTATATATGCAAAGTGGGATCATATTCCTCTGCCTCCTGATTGCATGACTCGGCCTCCGCGATAACAAGGTGCTTGGCAGTAGCCGCACCCCAACGCTGGCCGGCGTTGTATGCATCCCTTGCTCGGGTCCACCAATCCACAAAGTACGAGTTGGTCTTTCGAAACGAGTACTCCAAGATAGCAGATACTGACATCGCACGGATGCCCTTAATAACGTTGTTGAACACCTCTGAGATGTTCGTTGTCATCATTCCGTACCGATAGCCATCTTCATCGTATGCCTATGCCCACTTCGCCTTCTGCTGTGTGAGACCCCGACGTTTATTAAGCTCATAATACTCAGTCATCCAATTGACCCTAGTATTATCAACCAAATAAACCCAGTCTCGAGAGATGTATACTTCCCAGAATGCAGTATACATACCTCACAACAAAAGAATGTATCAATTCCATACAACACATAGTACATAAGCAACAAACCAGAAGTTAACATTAATATGGAATAGATATTACAAAAGAGAGGCCCTTAGGCCAAATAGCAATAATTACAAAAGATAACAATGAAGCAAAAGTGCCATAAAGATGGCCAAAATAAGAGCCAACCAGTGTGCCTTTAGCCCACACGGCAATCGACCAGGACCGCCAAGCTAGTCGCTCTCCCAACCACCAAGACTCACAAAAGTAAAGCCCTTTGGGCTCTACCTCCTCTGCAACAAAGTTGTTAAGCAAAGCAAATGAGTACAATAAATTGTTTATTGTACTCGCAAGACCGACGATGTAAGATAACAGAACTATAATTTAGCTATATGCAAGCTTTATTTAAGTGGATGAGGCTTTGGACTCATTTAAGCACAAAGCAAGTTTTCATTTGCAATAATATAGTAGATTGAAAGCAATTTGATAAAGCATTTTAATTGTTGAAATAACGACGAGATAAATAACATGGTAACAACAACAAGAACAACACGAAGTGACCAACCCAAGTCACCACAACCATAGCATGAACTCCCGTTCATACCAACCATGTCAAGTTTTAATTAAAGGTTGTAGTCTAGTCTTGAACGACCTTACCAAGCATGTCCATAACCTAGGACGAGGCTATTGAATAGTTTTATCCTGCAGGTGTACCACTTTCCACACGTCGCATCGCCTTTCCTTTAAGCACACTACCTTAGGTGTGCCTTGCACGCTAAGTCCTACGAGACATTTCCAATGGACAATGCTAATTCGAGTCGCACAACCCACGGGAGAAGGAGACATCACACAATCTTCCGGAAGCTAATGCTCCTCCCACATCACACACACATTTTATCTTTAAAACACACCAACCGAGCGACCCCAATTAACACCGCCCAAAGTACTTAGCCAAGAGGGTTCCATATGCCCCTCGTGTGGTTAGTACATAAAATCGCTGGCTTAGTGACCCAAGTACTCGGTCCTTAGGGACCGGGCATACCACCACATCCAAAACCACGCCATCCATCCAATATGTCCAAGTCTAAATCAATCTTTTATTTTCAGTTTTGATTTTACAAATTAATCAAAGCACAAGTGCTGGACATATAGGAGTAATAGTCGATTTTGAGTGATCAAGACCATCGACTAAGTCGATGATCGCCCATTTCTATCGAAAACTAAGCATGTCTAAGCAATTTAAATCGAAACTACTAAGTGATAAGAGCTCATCCAACGAGCTCCCACCACAGCAAATAACCTAGGCTCATGGTAGTAGAGGATGAACAATTCCTACAGATTATGCAACTATAGGCTTGCTAGCGACATTTAACACAAAGTAGCATGCATACATAGAAGTAAAACGATATATTAAGCTTTAAAGTAATGGGACAATGATGGAAATGATCAAACTGCTTGCCTTGCTGTTGCTGGTCAATTTGTTGCGGAGGGTCACTCTCGGGATCACCACAAATGTCGGCCCTAACGGAGAAGCGAGAAAGAACCGATAAGAACGACGAAACACAACAAAGACAGCACAACAAACGAACTCCAAATTCTCTGAATTTTCTACAGCAGCAAGAGGGTGATTTTTAAGGAATTTTGCAACAAGAACCAATTGATTTGGATTCTCAATGCAAAAGTTATGAGCAAAACAATTCTGCTCAGCCCCTAAAATACCAAACTGCACTATTCACTAATTTAATTATGAGGCAACATTTTCTAGAACAGAAGTGAAGCTGAAATTTTTACTGTAAAACCAGCACCTCATGAGATGAATAACACAATTGAGTTCACCTCATTTGGAGCTATATTGCACTTTCTATAATCTTTCAAAAACAAGAACTTGAACAAAATTATAATGCACAAGTCCTCATTTTCCTAACAGCAACATGCTCAAAACTAATTTTCACAGTGAGTTCATTAATAGAGGAAACCAACAAAGTTGGTCTCACCCAAAAATAATCTATAGAGCATTAGTTATGTATTTTACAAGTTAAGCATTAATTTGAGTGTATATTTAAAGTGAGTTTTAAAATCTAATGGCAAAATCGTGCTCTGGAGCTGAACTCAACTTACAATCATTTTGGATTAAAGTCAAGTTCAAGACAGAGCTAACACAATTTGAATGACCTCATTTGGAATTAAAATGAAAAAGATACGAAATTCTAAAGTTTATACCTTATTTCAGTTCATAATTAAGAATGTACTGGAATTTCTAAAACCCATAAGGACATGGGAGGTCATGAGCCACAGATCACAGATCTAACGGGTCAGACCTCCCCGGTGAACAACGCACACGCGCTCAGGAGGTCCAGAGGTCCTGGACCTCCTAGCAACGCACATGCGCGAGGTGAGGGAGGTCGGGCCGAGATGCGAAATCCAACGGACCACAACATGGAAAGGAGGTCCGGAACGGACCAGATCTAAAGGGGGAGGTCCTCAACGGTTGGGATGTCCTCGAGGAGGTCCCAGCGGAGGTCCTCAACGTCCTGAACCTCCAGGAGGTGCGGACGGCCAAGATTGCAAGGAGAGGTCTTGGGCGCTCCGGATCTCCCTGAGGAGGTCATGGATGTCCCGAGCTCGCGATAAAATTAGCGACGCGACGCGCTTGGACAAGAGATTAAATGCGCTGGACATCAAGGAGGTCGCGTCGCAGAGGCCTTAAATGCGCAACACGGAGGATTAAATGCAGCTAAGACATGCCCATGATTTCAATGATTTGAGCACATGATTAGTGCATTAACTCGGCGGATCTTTGTCCGAAAAACGGCAATAGCGCCGCAGATTCTTGTCCGACAAGATCCGAGCTCAAAGAAGTGGTTATTGCGGCGATGCGGACCTTGCCGCGACAACCAAAGACATCCCGTGTGCGCAATAGTGTTTGCGCACACCATGGGCTCACTCGACGGCGACGATGACCTTAATCGCCATGAGCCGAGAGGACAGAGATGACCAAGACGGCCAAAAGACAAAATGCAAAAGGAAGCTCGCGACATTCAGCGTGTGCTCAACAAAAGCTCCGCGACATCATTCAGCGGTGCCAAAGAACTAAGGGACTAACAGGGGAGTACTGGAGGTCCTTAAGATGCCGGGAGGTTGAGGATGGTGATGGCCCGAGTTGGAGAAGATGGGGTTGCTCCACGGCCAAAGCTCTGCTCCAAGCTCCTCTTTGTCCACCTCTGTAAATGCCCAAACCAAAGCGAAGTTAGGTCTTGGTCCCAGAGGATGGTACAAATGGAGCTCGGAGAAAAGGAGGAAAACTCAGGACCCTTGTCCACCGAGGAGCTCCAAGCTCCAAAGAATGGCGCCAAGAATGGAGGTCATGGAAGAGCAAAGCTTAGAAGGCACCGGTGCAAGCTAGAACTTGAAAGAGTGCCAAAGAAGCTACGGAGGAACCCAATGGGGCTTTATACTTGGGCACAGAGGTCATGGACCTTGGCTAAGCTCATGGTGAGCTTGGCCCATGGCACTGGTCTAGGACATTGGACAAGATGTAAAGTTGACAGGTGTGAGCTGTCTTGACGAGAGGCGAAGGGTGACTTGCATTTAATGCGGTCAAGAAAGAGTTGTTAAAGGTACCATGGCTGGCGCGCATTAATGCTTGCTCGCCGAAGCATGCATGCGCGACCAAGGAAGGAGAAGAACAGGGAGGTCTTGATGACCGTTGGATAAGCCTTTGGGAGAGGTCCTGCCCTCCGATGTCATTTTTGAACCGTTACGCTCAAAGGATGGGAGGAGGTCCCACCACACGATCAAGGATGGGAGGTCATGGCCTCACGATCTCCTTAATGCGTGTCAAGACGTGGAAAAATGAGACAGGAGGTCCAAAGCGTTGGATCTCCATCCAATCTTGGACCTCTGTGAGGTCTTAACCGCACATGAACATAAGAACACGAGGGGAGGTCATGGCCTTTGGATTTAAATCCAAGGGCTACGACCTCACGTCTTGTGCGGGAGGTTTGATGCGCATAAGACAAAGGAGGAGGTCGTGACCGTAGATTTTAATCTAACGGTGCACGACAAAAGATGGGGAGGTTGTGAGTGCTTGATAGCAGGGGAGGTCGTGAGTCGTTGGATTTGATCCAATGGCTACGACCTTGGTTAGGTGGGAGGTTTGCTTAGTTTAAGCAGGTGAGGGAGGTCGGGGCCATGGATCTTGGATCCAAGGGCTATGACCTCACGTGAAATGGGAGGACTGTTGAGTATGTTGAGGAGGAGGTCGTGGTCGTTGGATTTGATCCAGCCTCGACCTCAACAAATGGGATGACCTCATTGCGATGGTTTAACGGCTCGAGGAGGTCTTTGAGGTTTAACACAGGGAGGTCATGACCATGGATCATCGATCCAACAAGCAATGACCTCATGAGGTGGGAGGTCTTTGCGGTGTTAATCATGGAGGAGGTCGTGGCGGTTGGATGTGAATCCAACAGTTGCGATTTGATCAAGGTGGAGATGAGGTCTGCCGAGGTGCAGACATGGTTGGCCGACCGACTTTGAATATGGCTAGCCCAAGGAACAAAGTGTAGGCTTTTAAATTTAGTTTTTAACAAATGAAGCTTAGCGTAATTATTTGAGATAGCAAAGGAACTCCAAATTTGATAAAATTTTAACTGGAGCTTGCTGACAATGAGATTAACCTTGCATAAAATTTCCAGAGGTTATTATGCAATGCATTTTTCTCAGGAAATTCGTTAAGGTTGTTTAAAGGGTTGTTTTACCTCCAAAATTTATCAAACTAGTTTTACAACTTGTGATATTTTTCAGAGGGGTCCCACATCGGTTTTAGGACCAAGGAAAATACTTTCCAATTGTTGGGCACAAGATTTAAGATAATTGGAAAAGGAATTTGACTTTTGGTCAACAAGAGCTTTGTGTTTTTGGACTACACAACTCTTGGACAAGAATTACATGAGGTTTTAGGGGTTTTCAAGTTGTGAGAAAAAGTTTTAATTTCTACACATATAATTATACTTGAATAACCCAAATTATACTGATTGGGATGTTACATGTCGCAAGACCTCATCCAACCATAAGTTGCCCGATTAGTTGCTGGTCGTCCCTCGGCTCGAATCAACTTGACCTCAATTCTCTCTTCTCCAAGCATCCGCACTGTGACTTGAACTTTTGGTGAGATCTTCCTGTTTGCATTGCTTAAAGAAATTAGCCGCTAAATGGCGCATGCACTACCTATGCAAAGACATCCGGTGTCCGTCAATTACGCTCTTCACGGCGTTCGTAATGTCACGATGTATGCGTGCGAGACGATGCAAACTCGTCGTCGTGCCCAACGAGGCGTAGACAAACTATATCTAGGAACCATTCCCAGCTTGCATTGTTCTTACTCTCTGCCAATGCGAATGCTAATGGAATCAGCTGGTCATCCGCATCAATACCCACGACGAGCATCAAGGCACCATAGTACTTCCCCATCATGAATGTTGCGTCAGTGGATAAGACATGCCTGCAATATTTGAAGGCCTCTATGCATTGCCCAAAGGACCAATACACCCTCCCAAGGACATATTTCATAACACCTCCATCGAGTTCCATTCGGTTGTCGTGCCAAGGATAAAACTCCATGCCCGGATTCTTGGCCTGCATAGCGGTTAGGATTCGAGGAAGCAAACCGTAAGCCTCCTTCCAATCACCCCACAATAACTGCATCGCTCTCTGCTTTGCCCTCCATGCTTTCTCGTACTTCACACGGTACTTAATGAACCCGTAGATAATCTTGATGTGGGTAGCGACGGTCACATCAGGATCAACAACCACAACCGCCATAATACGCCTAGCAATGAAATTTGCGGTTGCCTGGAGGTGCTCCCTGGACACTTGTGCGGTCCCACAAGAGTGAGGTAGCTTCACATTCGCTATTTTTCATTGCTTGTCCTTTGTTTTGCGCCCCCATACCTTCCATCCGCACCCCCTTTCGTACCTCACGGTGTACCTTTTGTTCACATCGAAGTGTTGCACTATAAACGGACGATGGTGCCGTGCTGAGGATTCTTGCAGCCAAACCTTCATGTCCTCCATGGTTGGAAACAACATGTTCTTTCGTATTATGTCATTCTCCGGGTCCGCAATGCCATTCTTGCTCTTCAACCCATTAGCACAAACCGCCTTATCAGCCATACTGACATCATCAAATACATGCATCGACGTGACCTTAACCATTACACTGCGAAGAACCCTGCCTTCCTCTAAGGAGAAAAGCGGTGCGGGAGCCTTGTTTTCGGTCGAGCTCCATCCTTCGTCAGACTCCACTTCACGGGTTGTTCCATCGCGAAACAACTCCTTCTCAAGCTCATTATTCAGTACAGCACCGTTGAAATCAGTCACAAGGTCAATAACACGTTACGGGGAAGATACAGGTAGATCCACCGACAAAGGGGACATGGTTGGTAGGACTCACGCTAACGAACTCTTCGGAAGGACGCTCTTCCATTGGGAGGCCTCGCGAATGATGGGCAGCGGGGTCAACTTCCTCTGTGTTGCCATTCACCACATCCAAATTGTCTGACAAATCCTCAACAACGATTGTCCTCTCCACCTCCACCTCCAACAACCGAACCTGAGATGTGAGCACAATTTTCTTGTATATGTCTCAATCATCGGCGGACAGGATTGGCACCAATAAGGCATGCACCTTAGAACCCAGCCCTGCGTCATATCGCCCTTACATTCCGACAACGACCCCGGGCTCATCCCATCCAAAGGTCTACTTAATCCTAGCCACAAGAGTTTTAAAGTCCGGTGATTCGCGAAACAAAAGGACGGCCGCTTCCATGTCGCCGAAGTCAACAGAACTACCTGTTTGGCTAATCACCCCACTAGTAAATACACGTACTACTTTGTCCATCTACATCCAACAAAATATTGCAAAGTCAATATTGCATGCCATATGAGCGAAATATCACAATCAACATTGTACAAAACAAAACATGCGTTTCAATGGACAGGCTAGCAGTTTGAAGGTACAGACTAATGGTTAATGTTTGCGCTCAGCAACTGTCGGGACCCCGGGTATGCAACCCCAGGACCCTCTGTGTATTCTGAACTAGTCCCATAATCAGTAGCTAGCTCACACAGTTGCAACATTGGTGTAATCTTAACCACACAACCAAACAAAAGATGAAGCAGACAAATTAATAATATTAAGCAAAAGAGACCTTATGGTCAAGTCTTACAACGGTTGCCACACAAGCCTAAAGAAAATAGAGTAAACTTGTAGCGGAGAACAAAACATCTGGTGGAGGTCACCCAATATGCCCACCGGCAATCGAGTGAAGGACGTTACCTAATCCGCATAGTCTTCAAAGAAGTTTTCTTCATAGAACTCTGGGTTCACTGGTTCACCCTCCTCTGCTGATTTAAACAGAGGGCGAAAAGCCGTGAGTACTTTGAATGTCCTCAGCAAGTCATAGGGAAATGTATGCAAGTAATATTCATGCAAGGTTTGGCAAGGATAGCTTTATGGCTATTTTGCAGAAAGCAATATTTGACAGTAAATACAGTAAGTAGATTGCAGGGCACAATTTAAAAAGATTAATACAAGTAATCAGTTTTCTTTGAAACAACTAGTGAACACCCTGTTCACTTTTCAACCATCAGCCATCTACAAGATTCGACCAAACCATTCCAACATTTTCGACAAAAGTTCTGCCCCTTGCATGAAATCACAAGGCATGTCCGTAACCGGGGACACGGCTATTCGAATAGTTTTACACTCTGCAGAGGTTGTACAGCTTGACCCACAAGACACGAATTCTCTAGTTTGTTCGGCATATATCTATGCCACCGCTCACTACCTTAGGTAGCGGTCTAGAGCACGTGACAAGGCTTTTACAAAGTTCTGTTTTGACTTAGTTCTGTTCGCTAAGGTTTCGCCTCTATCTGGCCCCCTCTTGCGCTGTTCCCAACCAAAACAGAACCGAACCAAGACATTGCTAATTAGTCAGCTAGGTCTATCCCAATCTAGACATGTGGTTGTACGGTTGAGGCCCAGATCAATGGTTCAAGGTTAAGTCCTTAGTTGGTTGCTCAGACGGGACGTTTCCACATTCCAAGTGTGCGTTACGGCACCAACCTTTTCCACCATCCACTCGTCCAAGCATAAATCATTTTCGTTCAACCCGGCCAAATGACCACCCTAGTCATGGCACAACATCTTTTTAGCAAAAGTGGCTCTGCCACGGTTCCATAATTTCTTTAGTCAAGTTCAATCATGTTGGGTTCAACCCAGCCAGAGGACCACCCTAGTCCTGGCACCACAAATTTTAGTTAAGGTGACAACAAATGTCGTGGTCTCATACAGGACCACACCTCATTTTAATCAGCAACATTGGTCGCTACTACACAAGCCACGTACCGGTGCACTGGGGGTAAACTAATATTGAAAGATTCATGGCGAGACTGACGTCTACCAAAGCATGGCTAAGCAAACACGATACCCATGTTGGTATTTCAATAAAGTCCAACTAATAATTAACCATCCTAGGGTGTCCAAGGATTATGTCATTCAAGGATACATGTCGTTCGCAATTTATCAAGGAGGCATAATGGCAATTAGGTAATTAACTAATCCCGAAACCATTTATTATAAAATTAGCGATGCATGTTTATAACAAACAATATACTTTTTATAAAGATGGGTTCAATATGATCAAAGGTCTACGACTTGCCTTCGTTGAAGAATAGAGGTGCTTGATTAAATGGGTTCTGCGAAATCTTAAAAATTTGGAATCTATCTGACGAACAAAGCTAAATTAATAAAACAACTCCAAATAAAATTCAAATAAATACCAAATAAATAACAGGAAGACAATGAATTTAGATGAATTTAGAAATTTGAATCACTCGAATCGGAGTTCGAATGAGGAAGTTATGGCCAAAAGAAGTTGGAAAAATACATAAAATGATGAATTAGGGATTTCCTGATTTTCCCGAATTAATTTTCTAAAGAAAATCAGAGAAATTCCACTCAAGACTCTTGTTGTGCAGCCACGTTAGCAAAGGGGTGTGGCGGTGATTAGGCGTGACATGGCGCCACATGGCGCGGCCACGTCGGACCGAGGCGTGGGCGCTGGGCCAATGGCGCCGACGAGCGGCGGCGCATGGCGAGGGCACCAGCGTGAAGAGGAGCTCACGGGATCTTGATGCGTGGCGAGGACGCGCCAGGAAGAAGGTCGGCGGCGAAGAAGAAGAGCGGCGCCTCGGCCGACGGCAGCGGGGTTCCGTGAGGCTCTGACGGGAGAGTGCGACTAGGTGTGCCTTGGCCTGGCGATGCTGGTGGCGGGGTCGACGGCGAACGGAGGTGCTTGACGGCGGCAATAGGTGTGGCAAGAGCTTCACGGCCGGCGGCGAGGAAAACTCCAATCGCAGCCGAGAGAGAGCGGGAGAGAGAAGGGGAGGAGAGGGGAAAGAGAGAGGAGGAGGAGGCGGTCTAGGTGCTTGCTATTATAGGCGACGGGGGGCCCCGGAGGAGGAGAAGGGAGAAGCTCGCCGTGCCAGCTTTAATGGCGGGCGGCGAGGAGCGGCGAGATTCATGGAGAAGGGGCAGAAAGGGGACGCAGGCGTGGCGGAGGGGGACCGGGGCCACCGAAGCAGACAAGCGAGGCTAGGGGCAGCGAGGAGCAGTGCGGCTCGTCGGAGTCATGGGCGAGGCGGACCAGACGTGGCACGATCGGAGGTAGGAGACAACCAGGGCGGTCGACAAATGGACCCTTCGAGGTGACGTGGCAAGAACGGTGGCGTGGTGCGAGCAATGCCGTCCGATTTCGGTCGGACGGTGCGATGGAGGGGGGGCTGCGCGCGCTGGGCCGGCGAGATGGGACGCGCGAAGGAGAAACAGGAACGGGCCGGGGAAGATTCGGCCCAAAGGCTAGGGGGATTTTCTAAGGATTTTTGATTTTAGAAAATACCAGAAAAGGAAAAGCATTTTTAGAAAATAGCTTAAGCCGTCCAAAAATTCTAGGAAAATTCACAGAAATCCCTTGAATTATTTAGGACTTAGTAAAAATATTTTCAGCTTAACTATTGCTTTTAATTTTTGTAATTAATTATTTTTAACTTAGGGCAAAAGGAAAAACCAAATTAAAATCCAACAAAACTCAACTTAAATCAACTTTAATTAGTTCAAGTTTTAATTAAGTCAAATTAAACTGCTTTTAGAATTCTAAATTACAACTTAAGCTTTGGCAAATTAATAAAACCAAATGGTTCACTTTTAAAGTTTTCAAAATTTTCAAAAACTCAGGAAAATAGGGATGTTACAAACCTATACCCCTTAAAGGGAATCTCGACCCCGAGATTCAGGCTGACTAGAGAATAGGTGCAGAACTTCACCTTGAGATCCTCTTCACGCTCCCAAGTGGCTTCTTCTTGGTGTGATTGCTCCAATTGAAGCTGCGTAAACGGAGGATCTTGCTTCTTGTCTGCGCTCGAGACACTTCCAAGATTTGGATGGGCTGCTCCTTGTAGGTTAGATCTTCTTGCAAGTCAATCGCTTCTAACGACATCTGCTCTTCGGCACTTTCATGAGCACTTCTTCAATTGAGACACATGAAAGATGTCATGCACATCGACAACCGAGGCGGAGCTCTAACTTGTAAGCAACTTCTCCTCTTCGACTAGAATCGAAAAGGTCCAACGTATCTTGGTGCGAGCTTTAATCGACTCAAACGACGCATCCCTTTGAGAGGTGAGACTTTCGGTACACATGATCTCCGGTACAAAAGCTAAATCTCGGCAGCGGTTATCGGCATAACTTTTACATTCGGTCTAGGTTGTTCTCGGCTTTGCTCGATTGACTTAACTTGATCTTGGCCTCCTTTAGGATGTCGGTCCAAGCACTTGCCCTTTGCTGACTCAGTCCAATACAAAGGTGTTCTGCAGTTTCTTGATAAAGGGCCTCAAGCAGGGGACATCTCAGAGACTTGATTGATGAATGTTGTTGTAAGAAAACTTTGCATAAGGTAGCATTTGGTCCCGGTGGTGCAGTTCTCTAGAGCGCAGAGCTCTCAACATATCTTCTAAGATTTGATTTACTTTTTCGGTCGACCATCCATGCGAGGGTGGTAGGTCAGATCTTGAAATTCAAATTAGTGCCCAAATTTGGCGCTTCCGCTGAATCTTGAGGTGAATCTGGGTTCCTCGATCGACACGATCTTCTTTGGTACTCCATCTTGACATACTATCTTTGCCATACACAATTCTGCAAGTCTGTCTCCTGAATAAGTAGTCTTGACTGGGAGGAAGTGAGCAACTTTTGTTAGGCGATCTACAATTACCCAGATATAATCATATCCAGCTTTAGTTCTTGGCAGATCGGTGATAAAATCCATACCAATTTCTTCCCATTTCCATTCAGGTATGCTCAAAGGTTGCAAAAGTCCAGCAGGTCTCTGATGCTCAGCTTTAACTCGCTGGCAAACATCGCATTGCGTAGTATACTCAGCAATTTCACGCTTCATGCTAGGCCACTAATAAAATTCCTTGAGATCTTGATACATCTTCGTGCTTCCAGGGTGAATGGAGTACAAGGTTTCATGAGCTTCCTTGAGTATTAACTGTTTCAGCTCCTTTTGATCCGGTACACAAATACGCTTATCGAACCATAGGACACCTTGCTCATCTTCTGAAAATCTTAAGGATTTACCCTGCTTCATGTTTCTCTTGATCTCCTTGATATCTGTATCTTCTTCTTGAGCTTTCTTGATCTGATCTTGAAGAGTCGGTTGTACTTCCAAGGCAGCTAAGTAACCTTCTTCGACTAACTCGAGCCTGAGCTTTTGAAATTCTTCATGCAGTGCTGGCTGACTTTCCTTGATCATCAGAGTATTGCAGTAGTTCTTTCTACTTAAAGCATCTGCTACAACATTTGCTTTGCCTGGGTGATAATGAATTCCCATGTTGTAATCCTTGATCAATTCCAACCATGTTCTTTGTCTCATGTTCAGATCAGCTTGAGTGAAGATGTATTTTAAGCTCTTATGATCCGTGTAAACTTCACAGCGATTACCGATGAGGTAATGGCGCCATATCTTCAAAGCATGCACTACGACAGCCAATTCTAAGTCATGAGTAGGGTAATTGACTTCATGAGGCTTCAATTAGCGTGAAGCATAAGCTACCACTTTCCTTTCTTGCATCAAAACACAACCGAGACCTTGACGAGATGCATCACAGAAAATCTCAAAATCCTTCCGAACATCCGGTAGAATCAGCACTGGAGCGGTGGTCAAACGCTTCTTTAATTCTTGAAAACTTTGCTCACACTCTGGCGTCCAAGTAAATTTCTTTTCCTTCTTTAGCAATTGGGTAAGGGGTCTGGCTATTCTTGAGAATCCTTCTATAAACCGGCGGTAGTAACCTGCCATTCCAAGGAAACTTCTGATCTGAGGTACTGACTTGGGTGACTCCTAGTTGAGCACATCCTTGACTTTACTAGGGTTGACGGTGACTCCTTCCGCAGACATGACGTGTCCCAAAAAAGTAACTTCCTTCATCCAAAACTCACACTTGTTGAATTTAGCATAGAGTTGATGATCTCTAAGCTTATTCAAAACCAAGCAAAGGTGCTCTTCATGCTCTTCTTCACTCTTAGAGTAAACTAGGATATCGTCAATAAAGACAATGACAAACTTATCCAGATACTCCATGAATACTTTATTCATCATGTTCATAAAGTATGCCGGTGCATTGGTTAATCCAAAAGACATGACCGTATACTCGTACAGTCCATATCGGGTTGAGAAAGCTGTCTTCGATATATCTTCTTGGCGGATCTTCAACTGATAGTAACCTGACCTTAAATCTATCTTGGAGAACACTCCGGCTCCCTTTAACTGGTCAAACAAATCATCGATCCTGGGCAGAAGGTACTTGTTCTTGATGGTGACTTCATTGAGAGAGCGGTAATCCACACACATCCGCTGGGTACCATCCTTCTTATGGACAAAGATCACTGGGGCTCCCCAAGGCGAAGAACTTGGTCGGACAAATCCTTTATCTTGCATTTCTTCAATCTGCTTCTTTAGCTCGACTAAGTCGTCAACCAGCAAGCGGTAGGGTCTCTTGGAAATGGGTGCGGTTCCTGGAACCAGGTTAATGACAAACTCTAGGTCCCTGTCCGGTGGCATTCCAGGTAGATCATCAGGAAAGACATCTGGAAACTCTCTGACTACTGGCACATCTTCCACAGATAAAGCACTAACACTGCAGACTAAGGCTCCATCATACTTTTTCGTAGAGGCTTCAAACTTTACTTTGGTTCCATCTGGGCTGACCAGAGTGATGCTTCTACCACCACAATCTAAAATTGCTTGGTGATCAGCAAGCCAATCCATACCCAAAATCACATCTAGGGATTTGGCATTGATGATTATGAGGTTGGCAAGAAATTCTACCCCTTCTATGGTTACTTTAACCTTAGGGCAGCCTTGGTTCATACTCAACTCCGAACCAGGTGAACAAATTAACATAGCATTTTTAAGAGTCAGAACCTTTAGCTGATGCTTTGCAACAAAACTCCGAGAAACAAATGAATGGGTAGCTCGAATCAAAGCAATCAGCAGTGTTTGAATTTACTAGGAACTTACTCAGCACGACGTCCGGGGCTATCTGGGCTTCCTCCACCGTGACATGGTTCACACGGCCTCTCCCGAAAGTCTAAGGGGTCTTGGCTGGTGCAGCTGGAGTCGGAGGTGCTCCACGTTCTGCTCCTGGCATGGGAGTTCTGGTCGGGGTAGCTCCCAGGTTGAATCTGACGGGTGATGGTCCTGGCTTTTGCGGGCAGTTGCTGGCATAATGTCCCAGTTGCTGACAGTTGAAACAGGTGATTCCTGCTGGAGGATTGTTGTTTCTGGGCTACTGGTTGTTGGTGTTGTTGTTGAAGCTGCGGAATCCTGGGGTAGCCGAGCGAGGTGCCGTTGCAGGGGTTCTGAAGGTGACAGGAGGGACGAAGCGGCCAGGGGGCTGCACATTCATTCTGGCTCTCTGTGGGTGGCCTTGATGAGCATTATGCTGCATCGACTTCCTTTTATGAGATTCCGCGAGTTCACGACGTGACTCTTCTATGAGCATAGCCTTGTTTACTAGCTGCTGAAAATTGGCATAGTCGTTGCCAACGACCTGATGTAGGATCAAGGATAACCGACTAGAGGGGGGTGAATAGGAGGTTTTTAAACTTTTTAACAATTTAACAATTTAAGCCAATTAATATCTTAGTCTAAACAAGTTATACTTCTAGCTAAGCTATTTAATCACAATAAACAAGCTAGAAATATAAATGCGGAAATGTAAAGACTAGAAATAACCACAAAGACACAAAGATGTTTTTCCGTGGTATCGAAGACTTGCCGGTCTTCACTAGTCCACGTTGAGAAAGCTTGACACCTCAAGCCGGCTCCACAATTAAGCCTTCCTCGATCACTATGGTTGTTCTTCCTCCACTCAGGAGATGGCGAACACCAACCACTCCAAGCTTGCAGGGCCTCTTCACAATCTTCTTGAAGAGATCACCGTGCTCTCCGCCAAGCCGTCTAGGAGTGCGGCAACACTCCAAGAGTAATAGATCACCGGTCTTCACTTGACCGCACTTAAGTGCAAATGGATCAACTAGGAGTATGAATGCACTTGAGTGAATCTCAACAAACTCACAAAGAATGCACAAGAGGTTTTGAGTGTTGAGTGGGTGCACTAAGCTCTCAAGGCTCTATGAATGTTCAAAGAACTCCAGCAAGCTTGTCTAGAGCAGTTGGGGGGGTATTTATAGCCCACACCAACAAAAGAGACCGTTGGAGACGAATCCCCAACTTTCAGGGAAAATCGGAACGACCGCAGGCAAAGGTGCGGTCGCATCATCTAGTCAACAGCGATGCCAGCGGCTCTGCAGATACTAAAAAGATTTACTAGCCGTTGAACTCCCGGTCGAACGATCACGAGCAAGTTCGCGAGACGTCCGATTTCCCGGTTGTCGATTAAGCGAGCGATACGACCGATCGTAGGGTTTCGCGAATCGCTTAAGATTTGCAAGGGTTTCGGAAATATTGAACGGCATACAAAAATCGGAATGACCGCAGGCGGTACAACCGTTCCCAAAATCGAACGTCCGATTTCGTAAGAGTTTCGGCGATTTTACACTTGTTCTGTTTTTATTGAACCGGCTCATAAAAATCGAACGATCGCGAAACTAATGCGGCCGTTGAACGACAGACGATGCGACCGATTTCTATGAGAGGGTTTAAGTCATATTTGCAGAGCTATTGGTTTTATTGAACCGCCGCACAAATTTGAACGACCGCAATCCGGTACAACCGATTTCACAAGCGAGACGACCGATTTGTGGACAAGTTCAAAACCACTCAAATCAATTTAAATTTCAAATTCAAATGCATGCATGTTCCTAAATTGATCCATATGCCACAAGAACATCTTTGTCAAACTACTAGCTTTGATCCTCTTAATAGTACGGCATTTATCCTATAATCCGGTCTTCCAACTAAACTCCTAAGACCGGTAAAATGGAAGAAGAGGAACCTAGACTATTTGTACATCTTTGAGTCTTGTGGATCTTCATATTCTCCTTTGGCATGCATCCTTGTGTTAACAAATTCACCAATGGGACTTAACCTTGTAAATACTCAATAAACTTGTTAATCCCATAATCACATATTGTCATTAATTACCAAAACAATTTTAGGGCCTAGATGCTTTTCAATCTCCCCTTTTGGTAATTGATGACAACACTAAACAATTGTGAAAAGATTGGTTTGAATATAACAAGATTGTATATTACATTTGCGACTTCACAAAAACATAATTCTTATAATGAGTACAAATGAATGAGAATTATTTTCTTGTTAAGTCCATTTTAAAGATAGCTCCCCTAAATATGTGCATATAAAGATAAAGAGTTTAGCGAGCACATGAAGTGATAATATGAAATTTTGGCGAGCTTCTTTAACAACTATGAGCTTGAGGAGATGCAATAGATAAATATGACGAAATCTGAAATTGCATTTAAGATAATAACAGACATCATCCACAAGTTCAACAAGCCGAGAAACATAATAAAAACTATTACAAGCACACAAGTTCAACAGAACTAATAATACATATCGCCCAAATATAACTATAGTAGAAAAAGCTTGCGCTTGCTCCCCTAAAACTATGTCTTCTATATCTTTTCACTTCTTCTTTCTCTCCCTTTGGCATCAAGATACCAAAAGTAACTCAGATAACGGATCACGAGGAGGAGGGCGTCATCTGGCGGGAATAGGAGAGGAATCTCGAGAAGCCGGGACCGGAGGCGGCATCTCGAGAAGTAGTGACTGTTCAGAGGAGGAGTGAAGATGGATCCCGAGAGATGGAGCGGAGGAGGATCTGGCGGCTGGAGCTGGAGGAGGATCTGGCTGGAGCCTGGAGGAGTAATGTGAGCTGAGTCTCAAGCGTAAGTATGATGGCGGCGAGTGTAAGCAAATCGATAAGGAGCTGCGCATAACTTCTCAATGTCATCGATA
This sequence comes from Phyllostachys edulis, assembly GCA_036346405.1. Taxonomy (NCBI): domain Eukaryota; kingdom Viridiplantae; phylum Streptophyta; class Magnoliopsida; order Poales; family Poaceae; genus Phyllostachys; species Phyllostachys edulis. The sequence continues at coordinate 72,622,575 of CM070545.1, forward strand.
CTCTCCACCATAGCAGCCATCTGTTGTGAACCTCATTGTGAAAGTCATCTCTCACTAACTCCATGTCACCAACTTATTAGTGACCTCGATCTGAAATTCTATTTGAGCATGCTTCATTTCTTGCAGTTGGTCGAGAATAAGTTCTTTGGTTTTCAAGAATCGAGCAATGGAACCTTGACAAGAATATTTGGATCGTGAAGAGGGCACGCTTGACAATAGGATCATTCTCGGCGGTGGTCGAGGAGGAACAACATCTCGTGGTCTATAAGATTTGTGAACTGAACCAAGACCACCACGAAAAGTAATCTTCTGAGAAATCAAGGCCATGATATAGGGTGCATAGTATATCCTCTTTACCCTATCATTCTTAGATGACACTATGCCTTGGAGAATGACATCCACTACATCAAACTTGACACCTCTCATAATGTGGTCTATTATGTTCGAGCGTGTCCCCTGATAGCATCAAAATTGCCACTCTTAGGATAAAAGGTGTGATTGATAATTCTGTTAATCATACTCACTTCTGGCTTTAGTCCGGTGATGGTTCCAAGCTTGCATTTGACATTTGAGTCATAGTATTCAGACCAAATTTGGAGCAAGCAAAGCAGATCACAAAGATCTTCTCCCAAGATTTGGACCTTACATTTAAGATTTGCTCAAATTCTTCCTTAGTGCTTTGCAAATCTCTAGCCACAATCCATCTCAAAGATTGTAGATCGGTGATACATGTCTTGTGGCGTAAACCGCGAATCAGTTCATCATCATAATTTTGCTCAAGCTCACAAGGTCATGAAGACTTACTGACGGAACAACCGATATACTCCACTATATTTATCCAAGTCATTCGGTATGACCACTTAATCCACTTATGATCGACAAATTTTCTGTTCCTTCCATAGCATTGCTCATAAACTTGCTCTTGAAAAGTAGTGTGGAATCTTGGATTGATAGAGTCGACCTTGCGAAGATCTTGATTGACATGCCTTTTGATAGCATAGTCATCCGCCGACAGAGTCGCAGATCCACAGGAGATGGTGGAGGAGTTCCCAAGTTATCAAAAGTGCCTCTGTGCGTCTTTGGAGAATCATGCTCGGACCGAGTGTCCTCATCTGAACGATAATCATCACTTGCTTGATCTCGAGTCCGAGTCGGTGCTTTGCCTTTCCTTGAACAACCTTTCGATTTAATCGACCGAAGTCGGTGCGCAGGAGCGCCTTGCGGCGTCGAGGTGGTGACTTCGGAAGGAGCGGCGAAGATTGCGGCGAAGATTGTCCGCGAGGAGGTCCATGTGATTTCCTTGTCGAGCACCTCATCCTAGTCATCTTGAACCTGAGAATATGTTCTGAGGATAATCAAAGGGATGATTGAAATTGGATTGATGAAAAAGAGTTGAAATTGTTTTTCGTCAAGACAATCGGTCGTCTGTCGTTCATTGGCGATGCGACCGCTTTCTCTGATCGTTTCGCTCAAGAACCGGACGTTCGATTATCTGACCGACTTCTAGGGTTGATAAAATTGTGCGTTTTGGTGATTTTTCGAGGAATGAATCCAAGGATCGATGCGCAAACATCATAGTACACAAAAACAACTTTTAATCCCTTAGAACTACGAAATTTCAAAGCATTTTCATCAAACCCTAAACACGGACTCCTAGGGTTTCAAAAGGAGATAAAGCGTGAATCAATCAACATTTTACCTTAAGATTCGGAGGAGAAGAACCACGGGAGGCAGCAACACGAGGAATCAAAGGATTGAAAAGCTTCGATAGGATTTGAGGAGGAGTTTTGAGGCGCCGGTAGCGGAGAGAGAGGCGAGGACGAAGAACTGACGCACCGTTTGGGGGTTAAAGGGGTAAGAAAAAAATAACCGCAGGGAGTTATTTTCCTCTCCCAAAGCCGAGCGTCGTTCGCCCAAGCCGTCGGTCGTTCAAGACCGGACGCACCGATGTTACAACTCGGTCGTATCCGACTGAGGTCGCATCATGAGTATAACGCCGTTGTTCCGATTATCCCGGGAATTCGAAATTTTCTAGAGGCGAGATTATTTTGCAAATGATCCTAGTTTTGCACTCAATAACATAACTTTAAGGATCATTGTGCAAAGAATAGACTATTGTCTATATAGGAACATAATTAATAAATTTTTATGATCATAGCTATTTTTAATAAAGATTTTGAAAATTATTTTCATAAAATACTCAAATAACATCAAATGAAGCATAATGACAAGAAGCAAGAGTTCAAACAACATTAGAATGGTCTATGATATTTAACTCATTCCTCAATTTGCGAAGCGACCTTCATCTAATGGCTTGGTGAAAATATCCGCTAATTGGTCCTCGGTTCTTATGTGGCTAATTTCAATATCTCCTTGCTCACATGATCTCTCAAGAAATGGTGGCGGATATCTATATGCTTGGTTCTTGAGTGTTGAGCAGATTATTAGCAATTTTACCGCACTATCATTGTCACACAAAGAGGCATTTTATCAAATGTAATTCCATAGTCCATCAATGTTTGCCTCATCCATAGCAATCGAGCACAACAACTTCCCGCGGAGACATATTAAACCCGGTGGTGGATAATCTACGAATTTTGTTTCTTGGATGACCATGATACTAAAGATCTCCCTAAAATTGACAACTGCCGAGGTGCTTTTTCTATCCACTTTACAACCCGCATAATCGAATCGGCATATCCAATTAAATCAAATTTAGCACCTTTAGGAACCAAAGGCCAATGCTTGAGGAATGCTTTAAATATCTTAGTATTCTTTTAACGGCCATCAAATGACACTCTTTTGGAGTTGCTTGAAAACGTGCACACATGCAAACACTAAACATGATATCGGGCCTAGATGCGGTAAGATAAAGCAAACTACCAATCATAGATCTATAAAGCTTTAAATCTACCGATTTACCTCCCTCATTTAGATCAAGATGACCATTTGTAGCCATGGGAGTCTTGATGGGCTTTCGTCTTCCATTCCAAACCTTTTAAGTAAATCCTTTACGTGCTTGGCTTGACTTATGAAAGTCCCATCTTTGAGTTGCTTGATTTGAAGTCCAAGGAAGTAGCTCAATTCTCCAATCATGGACATTTCAAATTCCTAGACATCATATCACCAAATTCTTTGCAAAAGTCTTGATTAGTAGACCCAAATATGATATCATCAACGTAAATTTGACATACAAAGAATTCACCATCAAGAACTTTAGTGAATAATGTTGAATCAATTTTCCGATTTTGAATCCTTTTGAGATTAAAAAATCTCTAAAGGCGTTCATACCATGCTCTAGGAGCTTGTTTAAGACCATAGAGCGCCTTGGAGAGTTTATAGACATGATTAGGATTGTTAGGGTCTTCAAAACCGGAGGTTGTTCAACAAAGACAAGTTCGGATATTTCACCATTTAAGAAAGCACTTTTAACATCCATTTGAAATAATTTAATATCAAAGCATGATGCAAAAGCAAGTAATATCGAATTGACTCAAGTCTAGCTACGGAGCGAAAGTTTCACCAAAATCCAAACCTTCAACTTGTGAATATCCTTGAGCGACCAATCTTGCTTTGTTTGAACAACCAAACCATTTTCATCTTGTTTGTTTCTAAAGATCCATTTTGTACCAATAATGTTTTGTTCCTTGGGTCGATCCACCAAAGTCCAAACTTGGTTTGGGTGAAGTTATTGAGTTCTTCATGCATAGCATTCACCCAATCCGGATCTTCAAGTGCTTCTTCTACATGCTTTGGCTCAATAGAAGAGACAAAAGAGTAATGTTCACAAAAAGAAGCAATCTGAGATCGAGTTTGAACACCTTTACTTACATCACCCAATATTTGATCTATTGGATGATCTTTAGCAATAGCATTGTGAATTCTTGGTGGTAGGTTGGATGGTTGATCATCTTCCACATTTTCCTCTTCATCAATTTGTATTTGATTAGTGGAAGAGGTTGGAGCCTCAACTTGAGTAGAAGATGATGGATCATCTTGGGCTTGATGTCACCTATTTGCATATGCTCCATAGCTTTTCTCAAAGCTTCATTACCCACATCATCCAAGTTCTCTTGCTCTTCTTGAGAGCCGTTAGTTTCATCAAATTGCACATCGTGCCTTTCTTCAACTAAACCGGAGTTTTTGTTAAAGACACGATAAGCCTTGCTATTTGAGGAGTAACCAAGCAAGAAACCAACATCACAACGACTATCGAATTTTGAAAGAGCGAACACCCTTCTTTAAAATATAACACTTACAACCAAAGACTGGAAATAAGAGATGTTAGGTTTTCTTCCTACAATAAGCTCATAGGAAGTCTTTTTCAAAAGCGATGCAAATAAAGGCGATTTATGGCATGACAAGCGGTGTTAATAGCTTCGCCCAAAAACTATCTAAGTATTAAATTCATCAAGCATTGTCCTAGCCATTTCAATTAATGTACGATTTTTCTTTCTACAACTCCATTTTGCTCCGGAGTGTAGGTTGTGGAAAGTTAGTGCTTTATACCAAGTTCATCACAAAAGTCTTCCACTTTAGTATTTTTGAACTCGGTACCATTATCACTCGGATTTTCTTTATTTTGAAATCAAATTCATTTTGAGCCCTTTTGCAAATCTTTTGAAAATCCGGAAGTTTCACTTTTATCATCTAGGAAGAATACCCATGTATATCTAGAGTAATCATCCACAATGACTAAACAATAGCTATTACCCCCGATACTCTTATAGGTTGTTGGCCCAAACAAATCCATATGTAAGAGTTCCAATGGTCTAGAAGTTGACATGATACTTTTGGAGGGATGAGAATTAGCGACTTGCTTACCGGCTTGACAAGCACTACAAAGTCTATTTTTCTCAAACTTCACATCTTTCAAGCCAACAACTAAATCATGTTTGAAAAGCTTTTTAAGTTGAATCATTCCAACATGAGCTAGCCTTCTATGCCAAAGCCAACCCAATGAGGTTTTTGCCATTAAACAAGTCTTTAAACAAGATTCACTTGAACTAAAATCAACCAAATAGAGATTTCCAAATCTAAAGCCTTTGAAAGCTAAAGAGCTATCCTTTGCATTAGATATGGTTACACCTTCACTTGAGAAAGAACAAATTAGTCCAAGATCACAGATTTGAGCAACGGATAGCAAGTTAAAGTTTAATGATTCTACTAGAGAAACATTAGAAATGGAGAGGTCATTTGAGATAGCGATTTTACCCAATCCTAATACCTTTCCTTTGCTATTATCGCCAAAAGTGATCTTGTCTACTCCTTTTCCATTCTCGAATGTGGTGAACATTTTTCTATCACCGGTCATGTGTTGAGTGCATCCACTATCAAGCACCCAATGTTTTCCACCGGTCTTATAGTTCACCTACAAAACAAGAGTTAAGTTCTTTTAGGTACCCAAATTTGTTTGGGTCCTTGGAGGTTAGTAACCAAGGATTTAGGCACCCAAATAGCATTCTTTTTAGCGCCCATAATTGAAGTGCCAACAAAATGAGCAATTACTTTACCATTATTAGATTTTCTAAGCATATAGCATGAATCATATATACCAAGAGATGGAACCTTACCCTTAGGACAATTTTGTTGCATATGTCCTATTTCCAAGCACTTATAGCAATACCTACCATTTTGCCTCACAAAACTTGTAGGCTTATTTATCGACTTCTTACCTTTCTTAGGCACATACCCAAGACCTTCCTTGTTGAATGAACATCTTTGCTCGCTTAAGAGCTTGTCAAGAGTGGCCTTACCCTTAAAACATCTTTCCAAGCTCTTGCTTAGCTTGGTCACTTGTATTTTTAGTTCATGATTTTCAACAATGAGCAAAGGATCACAAGCATTTGCTAAGTTAACATTTGAATCAACACTAGAGCAACATGGCATAGCAAGTAGGTCATCACATGAAGTGGATGCACTAGTCTTAGCAATTTCTATACTAGGCATTTTATTAATAATATCGCATGTAATCCCTATACTAGAACAAGACTTATGTGAATTTTCTTGGATAAGCAAGTTGTGAGTTTCCTTAAGCTCCATATAAGAATCTTTTAGAGTAAAGTATTCTTTATTTAAGACTTTATATTTTGATTTTTCTTTTCCAAGATATTCATTTAAATCATCAAGCATATCCATTAATTCATCATAAGTTGGTTCGTCACTAATAAAGGGTCTTACCTTATCTCCTTTTGCCATGAGGCAAGTAGGAGTAGAGAATAGCGAAGGAGCTTCTTTGATAGAGATGCCGACTAGTCCCTTCTTCTTGGGGAACTCTTCCTCATCGGAATCGGAGTCGCTTGACTCATCATTTGAATCCCACTCTCCAATGTGGGCTTCATGCTTGCCACCTTTGTGAAGCTTCTTGAAAAGCTTCTTCTTGCCATTGTACTCCTTCTTCTTGAATGACTTGTCCTTGTCGTCCTTCTTTTGGGGGCAGCGGAAGCAATGTGCCCTTCTCTTCGCAATTATAGCATCGAATGTTGCTATAGCAGTTCTTATCACTTGAGGATTGCTCCTTCTTGTACTTGTCAAAGTTGTAGCTTCGATTTGGGCGTCTCTTCATGAACCTCTTCATTTTTCTCACAAGGAGTGCATACTCCTCGTCGGATTCATCTTCTTCCTTCTCATCATCACTTGATTCCGCCGGCTTTGAAAGCGGTGATCTTCTTCTTTGATGAAGATGTCTCCAATAGCTCTTCCTTATCCTTTTGAACAACTCATTTGTGATGAGGTTGCCCAAAAGCCCCATTGGTGTCATCCTTGGCAACTCGGGTGAGTTGAGAAATAAGCGCCACCAACGTCTCATATTTATCAGGAGAGCCCTAAGCATCTTGCGCACAATATCAACATCAAGAAGGTTAGTCCCAAGGCCTTTGAGCTCATTCACAATGTTGTTGAGTCTTGAATACATCTCATTGATGTTTTCATTAGGCAACATCATGAATGTCTCATATTTAATCCGAAGCCTATGCAATTTGGCTTCTTTGACCGTGGATGTTCCTCATGGATTTCGAGAGAGTGGTCCAAATAGTATGAGCGTTCTCCAAGTTACTCACTCTATTGAACTCATCCGCTCAAAGCTCCAAATAGAGCATTCATAGCTTGGGCATCTAAATGACCATTACGCTCCTCTTGCTCCGTGGGGAGTAGTGGATTAAGAGGCATAACGTAACCCTCATTTACGATTTTCCAAATTTTTGGACTCATGGCCTTTAAATAGATTGACATTTTAATTTTCCAATAAGCATAATTTGAGCCATCAAAGAAAGGAGCCTTTCCTATAGCGATTCCTCACTAGCCATCCTTTTCTCTCTTAGGCGGTTAAGTCTAGATTAATGAGAGACCAAGCTCGATACCACTTGTAGGATCAAGGATAACCGACTAGAGGGGGTGAATAGGAGGTTTTAAACTTTTAACAATTTAACAATTTAAGCCAATTAATATCTTAGTCTAAACAAGTTATACTTCTAGCTAAGCTATTTAATCACAATAAACAAGCTAGAAATATAAATGCGGAAATGTAAAGACTAGAAATAACCACAAAGACACAAAGATGTTTTTCCGTGGTATCGAAGACTTGCGGTCTTCACTAGTCCACGTTGAGAAAGCTTGACACCTCAAGCCGGCTCCACAATTAAGCCTTCCTCGATCACTATGGTTGTTCTTCCTCCACTCAGGAGATGGCGAACACCAACCACTCCAAGCTTGCAGGGCCTCTTCACAATCTTCTTGAAGAGATCACCGTGCTCTCCGCCAAGCCGTCTAGGAGTGCGGCAACACTCCAAGAGTAATAGATCACCGGTCTTCACTTGACCGCACTTAAGTGCAAATGGATCAACTAGGAGTATGAATGCACTTGAGTGAATCTCAACAAACTCACAAAGAATGCACAAGAGGTTTTGAGTGTTGAGTGGGTGCACTAAGCTCTCAAGGCTCTATGAATGTTCAAAGAACTCCAGCAAGCTTGTCTAGAGCAGTTGGGGGGGTATTTATAGCCCACACCAACAAAAGAGACCGTTGGAGACGAATCCCCAACTTTCAGGGAAAATCGGAACGACCGCAGGCAAAGGTGCGGTCGTACCGCCCTCGGGTCAACGCGATGCCAACGGCTACAGCAGATACTAAAAAAAGATTTACTAGCCGTTGAACTCCCAGTCGGAACGACCGCAGGCAAGTTCGCGGTACGTCCGATTTCCCCGGTTGTACCGATTAAACGAACGGTACGACCGATCGTAGGGTTTCGCGAACTGCTTAAGATTTGCAAGGGTTCTGGAAATATTGAACCGGCATACAAAAATCGGAATGACCGCAGGCCGGTACAACCGTTCCCAAAATCGGAACGTCCGATTTCCAGAAGAGTTTCTGAGCAGATTTTACACTTGTTCTGTTTTTATTGAACCGGCTCATAAAAATCGAACAGCCGCAACACTGATGCGACCGATTGAAACGCAGACGATGACGACCGATTTCTATGAGAGGGTTTAAGTCATATTTGCAGAGCTACTGGTTTTATTGAACCGCCGCACAAATTTCGGAACGACCGCAATCCGGTACAACCGATTTCACGGGCGGTACGACCGATTTGTGGACAAGTTCAAAAACCACTCAAATCAATTTAAATTTCAAATTCAAATGCATGCATGTTCCTAAATTGATCCATATGCCACAAGAACATCTTTGTCAAACTACTAGCTTTGATCCTCTTAATAGTACGGCATTTATCCTATAATCCGGTCTTCCAACTAAACTCCTAAGACCGGTAAAATGGAAGAAGAGGAACCTAGACTATTTGTACCTGTCTTTGAGTCTTGTGGATCTTCATATTCTCCTTTGGCATGCATCCTTGTGTTAACAAATTCACCAATGGGACTTAACCTTGTAAATACTCAATAAACTTGTTAATCCCATAATCACATATTGTCATTAATTACCAAAACAATTTTTAGGGGCCTAGATGCTTTTCACCTGAACCTTCAAACTAGGGTTGAGTCCTCGCTTGAAACGCTTCTAACGAGCATCATCGGTGGCAACATCCTCTTGGGCATAACGAGAGAGTTGAGTGAACTTGTTGAGGTATTCACTCACTGACAGGTTCCCTTGTTTCAGCTCACGAAACTCATTTTTCTTCATTTCTACCTTTCCATCGGGAATATGAGAGAGGCAGAAGGCTTCTGAGAATTCAGTCCAGGTGATGTTCTGGTGGTTTTCATGGGCGGCGTAGTAGTTCTCCTACCATTCTACGGCGGTGCCTTCCAGCTGGTGTGTGGCATACAGAACTTTCTCACAGTCATCACACCGGGTAATGGCAAGCTTCTTTTCAGTAGAGCGCAGCCAGTCATCTACATCCAAAGGCTCGGAGGAGGAGGAGAAGGTAGATGGATGGGTCCTCATAAATTTCGCCACTTTGGTGAGGAAAAATTTGGTGGGGAAGAGAGTGTACAACGATACTACTTGGTTGTTCAGTTCAAGATCGGAGAGCAGCGAGGCAATTGTCGATTCTGTTGAGTCATCATCTGGTTCATGTTCTGCATCATTGTATTCATCAACTGTGCCTGTGCTACCATGAACTTCCCAAACCCTGATCTGTTGTTGCGGCTGGGGTTGGTGGCGTAACGGGGTCCACTTGTTCATCCTGACTTGCCGAGTTGCGGGTCTGAACCATCTGCACAAGTCTTCTCGGGTTTAATAGATGAGAGGAAGGAAGCACAATAGGAAAGAGGTAAAAGCACAAAGACGAGCAAGAAAAGGGAGAAAGACGGGACAACCTAATTGGGGAAAGTCGGTTTAACCCAACGAACAATAGCTAAAAAGCTATAAGAGGCAACAAAACTCAAGCCAAAGGCCCTAACGATACTGAAATTGAAAAGGGTAACGGCACTACTAATCTATCTTATGTGGGTGGGCGACTTCAAGCAAAGCTCGATTCTATAGAGATTATCGAGATAAGAGGGTCACTTTACATTTAGAAACAAAGTTCAGAAAAGATAAGAAGTTAGATGTGACATCCCAAATGTATAATTAGGGTTATTCAAGCATAATTATATGTGTAGAAATTAAAACTTTTTCTCACATCTTGAAAAACCCTAAAATCTCATGTGATTCTTGTCCAAGAGTTGTGTAATCCAAAAACACAAAGCTCTTGTTGACCAAAAGTCAAATTCATATTCCATCCATCTTAAATCTAGTGCCAATCAATTGGAAATATTTTCCCTTAGTCCAAAAACTGATGTGGGACCCCTCGTGAAATATCATGAGTTATAACACTTGTTGATAATTTTTGGAGGCAAAACAATCCTTTAAACAACCTTCATGAATTTCCTGAGAAAAATGCAGTGCATAATAACCTCTGAAAATTTTATGCACGGTTAAGCTCATTGTCGACAAGCTCTGTAAAAATTTCATGAATTTTGGAGTTGAAATGCTATCCCAAACAATTCTGTTAAGTCTCATTTGTTAGAAACTAAATTTAAAAGCCTACCTTTGTTCCTTGGGCTAGCCATGTTCAAGTGGTCCAGCCCAACCATGTCTGCACCTCGTGAGACCTCATCTCCACCTTGATCGGTCGTGGTGTTGGATCTACATCCAACCGCCACGACCTCCTCTCAGTCAACACTTGCAAGGACCTCCCAACCTTGTCTGGTCATAGCCCTTGGATTAACACCACCAACCGCCCTGACCTCCCCTGGCTATCAAACCTCCAAAAACCACCTTCCACCTTGTTGAGGTCTTGGCCCTTGGATTCAAGATCCACTGCCCTGACCTCCACTCACTGTTAAGCTAAGCAAATATCCCACCTACATGAGGTCACACCGTTGGATCAAAGATCCACGGTCATGACCTCACTGTGTCAAACCTCAAAGTCTACATCCCACCTTGATGAGGTCACTGACCATTGGATCAAAATCCATGGTCACGACCTCCTCCTCTCAATCTAACTAGCAGACCTCCCTTTTAGCTTTGTTGAGGTCGTGGCCGTTGGATTGAGATCCAAAGGCCACGACCTCCTCTGAAAAACATCACGGCAAGGTCCTCCCGCCTTGGTGAGGTCGTAGCCCTTAGATCTAAATCTAAAGGCCATGACCTCCCTTGTGCGTTGCGCAAGCTCAGGACCTCCACCTCTTTTCATTGTGTGCCCTTGGATTTAAATCCAAAGGCCATGACCTCCCCTCATGTCTTTTTGATCGCGTGCGGTTAAGTCCTCACTGGAGGTCCGCACTGTTGGATGGAGATCCAACGCTTTGGACCTCCTGTCCCTTTTCCTCACGTGCGTTTTCGCGATTAAGGAAATCGGAGGGCCACGACCTCCCACCCTTGATCGTGTGGTGGGACCTCCTCCCGGCCACTTAAAACATCTTGGTTCAAAAATTGGATCCGATGGTTAGGACCTCTCCCGTGTCTTATCCAACGGTCACCAAGACCTCCTGTTCTTCTCCTTCCTCTGGCGCGCATGCGGCTCTCGGCGATGCATTAATCGTGTCGACCTTGGGGTACATTATAACGACTCTTTCTTGACCGCATTTAATCTTGGTCGACTTCCGCCTCATTGGTCACTCAAGCCTTGTCACCTTGTCAACCTTTATGTCTTGTCCACCCCATGGACCAACCGTGGGCTAAGCTCACCATGGAGCTTAGCCCCACTCATAACCTTCACCTCGGTCTATAAGTCAGCCACAGGAATCCTCCTTGGCTTCCTTTGCACACAATTGACCTCGGCCTTGCACTTGTGCGTGGTGAGCTCCTCATCCCAAACTCACCTCCCATCTTGGGCGCCATTGTTGATGTCCTTGGAGCTCCTCGGTGAGACAAGGGTTCGATGGCTCCTCCTTCAAACCTTGCTCACTTTTGCTCTGAAAACCTCTTGGAAGTTAACCCTAACTTGAATTGTTTGGGCATTTTTGAGAGGTGGACAAAGTCGAGCTTGGAGCTGGTGCCTTGGGTGTGAAGCTTCACTTGCCTTCCCCAACTCGGTCATCACCTCCACGACCTCCCGGCACCTTAGGACCTCCGGTACACCTCCTGTTAGTCCTTTAGATCTTGGCACCCGCTGAATGCATGTTGCGGAGCTTAAGTTTTGGCACACGCTGATTGTCGCGCGGAGCTCCATTTTGCATTTTAAGTATTTTGGCCGTGCGGGTTGTGTTTGTCCTCTCCGGCTCGCCGGCGATTAAGGCCGTCGTCGCCGTCGAGAATGAGTCCATGGTGTGCGCAACACTATTGCGCACACGGGGATGTCCTTGGTTCTCGCCGGCGAGGTCTACATCGCCGGCGATGACCAAATCTTTGAGCTCGGGTCTTTGTCGGACACGGCGGCACCGTTGTCGTTTTAAGGCGAGATTTGTCGTGTTTAATCACGGTCATCAATTGCTCAATCTTGCAATCATTGGTTGGGTCTTGATGTTCTTAAATCCACCATTTATTGTCTTGTGATTAAGACCTCCCAGCGGACCTCCTTCCGGCGCATTAACCTCTTGTCCAAGCTGCGTGCGTGCGCAAGCACGTGGTTGTGAGCTCGGGGCGTCGGACCTCCTCCAAGGAAATCTGGAGCGTCCAAGACCTCCCTTGCGCAATCGTAGCCGTCCAGACCTCCCTGGAGGTCTGTGATGTTTAGATCTATCGCTTAGGACCTCCTCGAGGTCATCTCACCGTTGAGGACCTCCCCTTTAGATCTGGTCCGTTCCGGACCTCCTTTCGTGTTGTGGTCCGTTGGATCTCCCATCTACGGCCACGACCTCCCCTCACCTCGCGCATGTGAGTTGCTAAGAGGTCAGGGACCTCTGGACTTCACGTCTTGGCGTGTGTGATGTTCTCTGGGAGGTCTTGAGCCGTTGGATCGAGATCTGTGGCTCACGTCCTCCCATACCCTTGTGAGTTTTAGAAATTCGGTGAAGTCTTAGTTATAGACTGAAATAAGGTATAGACTTTAGAATTTCATATCTTCTTCGTTTTAAATCCTTTTGAGGTCATTCAAATTGTGTTAGCTCTGTCTTGAACTTAACTTTAATCCAAAAATGATTGTAAGTTGAGTTCAGCTCCAGAGCACTGATTAGCCACTAGGTTTTAAAACTCCTTTGAATATACACTCAAAATTTATGTTTAACTTGTAAAACCCATAACTAATGCTCTGTAGGTTATTTGTGAGTAAACCCAATTTTGTTAGCTTCCTCTAATAATGAACTCACTGTGAGAATTAGTTACGAGCATGTTGTTGTTATAGAAATGAGGACTTGTGCATTATAATTTTGTTCAAGTTCTTGTTTTTGAAAAATTATAGAAAGTGCATAATAGCTCCAAATGAGATGAACTCAATTGTGTTATTCATCTCATGAGGTGCTGGTTTTACAATAAAAATCTCAGCCTCACCACTTTTCTAGAAAATGTTGCCTCATAATTAAATTAGTGAATAGTGCAGTTTGGTAATTTTTAGGGCTGAGCAGAATTGTTTTGCTCATATCTTTTGCATTGAGAATCCAAATCCATTGGGTCTTGTTGCAAAATTTCCTAAAATCATCCTTGCTGCTGTAGAAAATTCAGGGTATTTGGAGTTCGTTTGCTGTGCTGTCTTTGTTGCCTTTAAATCGTTCTTATCGGTTCTTTATCGCTTTTCCGTTAGGTTTCGACATTTGTGGTGATCCCGAGAGCGACCCTCTGCCACAATTTGAGCAACAGCAACAAGGCAAGCAGTTTGACCATTTCCCATCATGTCCCATTACTTTAGAGCTTAATACTTTGTTTTACTTCTATGTATGCATGCTACTTTGTGTTAAATGTCGTTAGTAATCCTATAGTCGCATAATCTGTAGGAATTCTTTATCCTCTACTACCAATGAGCCTAGGTTATTCGCTGTGGTTTGAGCTCGTTGGATGAGCTCTTATCACTTAGTAGTTGCGTTTCCTCTTGCTTAGACATGCTTAGCTATCGGTAGTATTGGGCGATCATCGACTTAGTCGATGATCTTGATCACTCAAAATGATTATTACTCCTATATGTCCAGCACTTGTGCTTTGATTAATTGTAAAATCAAAAGCTGAAAATAAAAGATTGATTTAGACTTGGGCATATTGGATGGATGGTGCGGTTTTGGAATGTGGTGGTATGCTGGGTCCCTAAGGACCGAGTACTTGGGTCACTAAGCCAAGCGCTTTTGCGTACTAACCACGCGAGGGCATATGGAACCCCTCTTGACTAAGTACTCTAGGAGGTCTTAATTATGAGCGAGCTCGGTTGGTGTGTTTTCAAAACAAATGTATATGTATAGTGTGGGAGGGAGCATTAGCTTAGGGTAGGTAAATCTAATGTCTCCTTCTCCCGTGGGTTGTGCAGCTCGTAATTAGCATTCATCCTTTGGAAAGGTCTCGTGAGGACTTAGGCACAAAGACACCTTGGAAGTGTGCGTAAAGGAAAGGCGATCGGCGTGTGGAGTGCAGTGGTACACCTGCGAGGATAAAACTATTGAATAGCCTCGTCCTAGGTTATGGACATGCTTGGTAAGGTCGTTCAAGACTAGTCTCAAACTTTTAATTAAAACTTGATGGGTTGGTATGAATGGATGTTCATGCTATTGTTGTGGTAACTTGGGTTAGTCACTTCGAGATTGTTCTTGTTGTTGTTATTATGTTATTATCGCGTTGTTATTTCAACAATTAAAAATGCTTTGTCAAATTGCTTTCAATCTACTATGTTATTGCAAATGAAACTTGCTTTATGCTAAAATGAGTCCAAAGCCTCATCCACTTAAATAAAGCTTGCATGTAGCTAAATTATAGTTCTGTTATCTTACGTCGGTCTTGCAGTACAATAAACAAGTTATTGTACTCATTTGCTTTGCTTAACAACTTTGTTGCAGAGGAGGTAGAGCCCAAAGGGCTTTACTTTTCTTGTTGTCTTGATGGTTGGGAGAAGCGACTAGCTTGGCGGTCCGGTCGATTGCCTTGTGGGCTAAAGGCACCTTTGGTTGGCTCTTATTTTGGCCATCTTTATGGCACTTTTGCTTCATTGTTATCTTTTTGTAATTATTGTTATTTGGCCTAAGGACCTCTCTTTTGTATTATCTATTCCATATTAATGTTAACTTCTGGTTTGTTGCTTATGTACTATGTGTTGTATGGAATTGATGCATTCTTTTGTTGTGAGGTATGTGTCTTGCATGCAGGAAGTATACATCTCTCGAGACCGAGTTTATTTGGTTGATAATACTAGGGTCAATTGGATGACTAAGTATTATGAGCCTAATAAATCCGGGTGCTCACATCAGACTTTGAGAATGGAATAAAGAGAGACTAGCATAAGATGAGGAAGAATAGAGTAAGATGAGAGGAGAATACTATTCAAGTTAATTGTTGGTTTGATTTAGAAAATAAATTTTTGAAGTCTTGACTAAACGACCATGCTAACTATGGTTCGTCCTCTGATCGATATGGCTCGATACCACATTTGTCGGGACCCCGAGTATGTAACCCCAGGACCCTCTGTGTATTCTGGAACTAGTCCCATGATCGGTAGCTAGCTTACAGTTGCAACATTGGTGTAATCATAACCACACAACCAAACAAAAGATGAAGCCAGACAAATTAATAATATTAAGCAAAAGAGACCTTATGGTCAAGTCTTACAACGGTTGCCACACAGGGCTAAAGAAAACAGAGTAAACTTATAGCGGAGAACAAAACATCTGGTGGAGGTCACCCAATATGCCCACCGGCAATCGAGTGAAGGACGCGACCTAATTCGCATAGTCTTCAAAGAAGTTTTCTTCATAAAACTCTGAGTTCACTGGTTCACCCTCCTCTGCTGATTTAAACAGAGGGCGCAATGCCGTGAGTACTTTGAATGTACTCAGCAAGTCATAGGGAAATGTATGCAAGTAATATTCATGCAGGGTTTGGCAAGGATAGCTTTATGGCTATTTTGTAGAAAGCAATATTTGACAGTAAATACAGTACGTAGATTGCAAAGCACAATTTAAAAAGATTAATACAAGTAATCAGTTTTCTTTGAAACAACTAATGAACACCCTGTTCACTTTCCAACCATCAACCATCTACAAGATTCGACCAAACCATTCCAACATTTTCGACAAAAGTTCTACCCCTTGCGTGAAATCACGGACATGTCCGTGGCAGGGACACGGCTATTGAATAGTTTTACACTCTGCAGAGGTTGTACAGCTTGACCCACAAGACACGAATTCTCTAGTTTGTTTGGCATATATCTATGCCACCGCTCACTACCTTAGGTAAGCAGTCTAGAGCACATGACAAGGCTTTTACAAAGTTCTGTTTTGACTCAGTTCTGTTCGCTAAGGTTTCACCTCTATCTGGCCCCCTCTTGCGCCGTTTCCAACCAAAACAGAACCGAACCAAGACATTGCTAATTAGTCAGCCAGGTCTATCCCAATCTAGACATGTGGTTGTACGGTTGAGGCCCAGATCAATGGTTCAAGGTGAAGTCCTTAGTTGGTTGCTCAGATGAGATGTTTCCACATTCCAAGTGTGCGTTACGGCACCCACCTTTTCCACCATCCACTCGTCCAAGCATAAATCATTTTCGTCCAACCCGGCTAAATGACCACCCTAGTCATGGCACAACATCTTTTAGCAAAAGTGGCTCCGCCACGGTTCCATAATTTCTTTAGTCAAGTTCAATCATGTTGGGTTCAACCCAGCTAGAGGACCACCCTAGTCCTGGCACCACAAATTTTAGTTAAAGTGACAACAAATGTCGTGGTCTCACACAGGACTAGGGGTAAAAATTGGTAAAGGATAATATGTTTTATCCGATATTCGTATCCGGGAAAACGCAAATGTGGTAAGTAAAATCCGCATTCGAATAGTATTCATATTGTAGGACCGGAAAGGCGACTAGAGGGGGGGTGAATAGACGCTTTCTCTATTTTTCACCTCGATCGAACTCAACACTACTTTTACTCCAATAGCTATAAAAGCTATGAAGATCGATATCTGAGCACACGGATGACCTGTGTTGAATCCAATCAAACCCCGACACAAAAGATCAAAAACATATCAAGACACGCACACCCACAGCCAACAGAGCCGACAAACATGTACAAGAAAAACTGCTGCCTATAAACACTATAAACTCCAACTGGATCAAATCCAACAAAAAGACAGCAGCTGCTAGCAGCTAATAATCAGACCTTCCGACACACCAACCTGTCAAGGTAGAAAATTAAACTAGCAGCACACGAGCAGAAGAAACACCAAGAGGAACTAAACCAAATTCGGTCACAGAAAATATGGCTGCCAAGGACAAAAACTTCACCCGCACAAGAAGTAAAGTGGCGATCAATTACAGCAGCATCAAACAGATAAATACTAAACAGTTTCGGTCATAGAGCAATCAACAAAACAACTAGCACACTCGCCGACAGATCTTTCAGTTTCCGGGCGAAATAGTAACTGAAGCAAAACAGGATTAGCTAACACCAAAACTTTCTCTGTCTGCTCAGGGGTTCCGCGCTACAAGATTCAGACAAGCCAATGCACCATGAGACAACCAATCAATGGCAACGGAAGAGAGGAAAAACTGCCGCCCAGAGGCTTCTCTTTTCTTCCAACCGACTTGGCTACAATAAGAAAATCAAAGAAAGACACACTGAGATTTTTCGGTTTCTTTCCGGGGAGGACACGCCGCCGCAGGACTCTACAAGTGCAATAAAAAGCTAAGAACAGTAGACACAAAAAAGCGCAACGATTATAACGATGATGACAAACAACGAGCTAATCCGGTTTTATATGAGCTCTCTGAGCCGCCGCTTCGGCACCGGTTTGGCGAAAGAGAAGGTGCCGCCACAGGCTCTGCTCTTTCTCTGGCGAACGAGCCGCCGAGGGCTCCATTTTTCGCGCCAAAGGATACACAACAGCGCTCTGGTTTTGAGCCGCCGCCACTAGCGATTCTTTTCGACTCCTACAAGCGCCGACATTCACCATTTCGAGGCTATCCCTCTGAGGCCCTGCTGACCACACAGAATCAAGATCTTGCTAAGCGGATTAACAGTATACGGCTCCCAAAAGAAATAAATGCAAGAAAGAAAATGCTTAAGGCAAAAGCGGTTAGCAACTTAAAGTTGCGACAAAAACTTCAGATCACAAGAACAAGATTACAGATTGGCGCCGACACACTCATTTTCTCTGAGGGCATAGGCGCGCCACGGCTTCACTTTTTCTCGAGCGCCTAACCGGCCTCATTTTCTCCGGAGCTGCCACCAAGCATCTAATTCTCTATCGAGCGGCCGATTGCTTTTGAGTTGAGACAAGGCACAAAAACCAAGCTGAAGCAGATCTAGAACAAAGACAATAAAAAACTTTAACCACACATTTTCTCACAGGAAACCGCCGTCGCCACTTTGGGAATCTGTTTTCTGGTGCCCGCTCTCACGGGGATACATGGCGCCATCAAAGGCCGCCGCCATGAGGCTTACAGAGAAGCTACTGTATGCACCAAAAAAAAAACGCCCTAATTTTTTTTTTTTTCTCTGGCGACATCAACCCTAAAGAATGTCCCATCTCCTCTTTTTATAGGGCAGCCCTAACCCTAAAACCTTAATGGGCTTCCGTTAAGGCCCAACATCAACGGAACACATACGCACGCAAATTAAAGCGCCGTCTTCATCGTCGATTGATCTAAACTCCATCTGTTGAAGCAATTGCCTGCTTCGCCACATGTAGGTTGATCAACGGTTCCATGTTGTCAAGTCGCTCCCGTCCGGATCCCACCGGCACCATTGAGCACTTGCAACGACTCCCGCGCCGCTTGATCCAACCAGTCGCACCGAACCGCCCGTTCGGTCATCCTCGTCCATTCTGCGCCATGCTTGAGTCACCTGACCTCACCCGGCATCCATGATCGTTCTGGACCTCAGCTCTCCAAGCTTAGTCCCGATCCTCCTCGCCGTTGACCGTCATTGACCTGTAAGCCACCTGCACAGCAATAGACAAGCAAACACGAATCCGGGAACAAGTTCTTCACAACTTGACCCACGTTAGTGAAAACATGCATCATGCAACATATATGCATTAACAAATATGGATATGACCTATCCCAAAATCAGTTCATCACTTATATCAACATTCAGCACAAAAGCCGGTCAGACCACCGCTGACCTGACAGATCTGAAACTTTGTCGAAAACACATGAAACTTCAAACCAAAAGCCACATTGCCAATTGTTTCATCATCCTAAGATCATGAGCATATCCTCATGATATCCACAATCTCCCCCTTGATGAACACATTGGCAATCTCTCAGAAAATGTAAGTTTGATGTTTGAAAAGTAAAATACTCACAGTTTTCGCACAAAGGCACAATTTGGTCCAAATGCAAGAAAAAGCAATGAAAATGACCAAGCTGGCTTCAGAATAGCATAAACAAGTGAGATAAGGCAAAAGAAAGCACAAAAGCTTCCAATTCCAGAGAATCGACAAAAATCTCACTTAAGGTCCATATGAAAGAAACAATTGTTCTATTTGACCTAAGATCATTGTGAGTCTTCAAGAATTGCAATTCAAATTCAGAAAAGGCAATAAGACCAAAAGAATGCAATATGAATGCTCCCCCTCACTATGATCATCATTTTCAATTTCTCCATATCTCCCCGTTACAAAACTACTCCCCCATAACCAAAAAGCTCTTTTTTAATATTACATTTTCGCTATATCTTCTCCCCCTTGGACAATGGATTCATCAAGGAATCATCCCTTCCTCTCATCCAGAGATGACAAATGCACAAGAAAGGAAGAAGCAAAAGAAAGAGCATGCATGAAATGCAATGGGGTGGTTTCATTTTTGTTTTGATTTTTTCAATTTTTAGGTAAAAGAAGCTTCAGAGATTACTCAATTGAACAGGCTAGCATTTCTACCATTACTCAACATACAACAAGCTTGACAAAGCTAGCAAGATCATGTTAAGACATATATAGCAAAGCTAGGCTAATGAGCTCAATATATCACATGTTGTTGGATTAAATTAAGCAATGCATTAAAATTAGCAAGTTCAACAACTGTTATCCTAAAGTGATAATGGCCATACCAGAATGTCAATGTGAGATCTAGAAGCTAGCAAAGACCATCTAGAGACAAAAAGTCCAAATTTCAACTATCTTTCATTTGCAATGAATATTCAAGTTGATAAAAGGTCTATCTTAGTAAAGAAGATCCTGGACTAGGAGCCATCCACAATCTCTTCCTAAGCTTCAACCAATTTGACAATTCGCTTTTTAGCCATGTGCTAGATCTCAAGCCTCACTACGACCATCCCAAGCAACAAAAGCTTAAAAGAGTGGTCTAGGTCATCCAAAACTCCCCCTGAGTTCATGCCTAGTACAATGGCAAGCTGTCTCATGAGAAAGAATTGGTGAGATCAGTTTTTTCGCACAAAAGAGATCATTTTTCATTTTGCACAAGGGCTATTTTAGATTCTTTAAAGAACTAAAGGCTCAAAGATGTTCGATTCTAGATTCCAGAGCTAACAAAGCAATTTTGACAGGGCCAATGTCACAAAAGGATCACTAATTGTGCAACTAGCTAAAAGATCCACAAATTGCAATTTTCAGTTCAAGTTGTATTAAAGTTCTAGCTCAATTAGCAAAGACATTGCTGCACATGTGAAAGCATGATAATTCTAGCAAGTCAAAGAACTAGACACAATCTTGAGCAAGAATTGAAATACTAAAGCTCAAGAGGGTAATAAGCAAAGCTTCATTAATTAAAAGGAAGAAGCGGTAAAGCTTATATTACAAGTATCTTTTTGTGATTTTTCATATGTATGTAATATGATACAATGAGATGCACAAAAGACTTAAAAGCCTAAAAGGTTCACAAAAGAACTAAGAAAGTTCCGAAAAGAACCAACTCCCCCTCAAACCAACCCATAGGGATAAATTATCCCTTACTCGCATCTCAAGGTGGCAAACCTTGTTGGGTCTAAAAAGCTTTGAGGGGAGATCTGCCAACAGGCCTTAGACTCCACAAAAACTAGCACAAAGACTTCAAACACCACAAGATCTCTAAGGACAGCAACTCGAAAAGCTAGGGAGCGAAACACCAACACTAAAAAGCTTACAGGCAACTCAAAAACCTGCTAACACTAGTGATTGGGAAACAAGCTCAACCTAGGCTGTGAGAAGAATGCATCCTAGCAAATCATGGGATAAGAAGAGTGCCTAGAAAAGACACGTGCTAGAACAGAACCTCCTATCTACCCTGAACTCAACAAGCCCAACACCTGACACAACCCAGATGGAATGCAAGGTAGACTAAGGATACCATACATAAAAGTAAGGTATAGAAGATCGAACCTGAGTCACACTGCTTGGCAGTGAGATGTAGCGATGATGAAAGAAGATTCATTCCTTTAAGCTCCAGAAAGTAGTTGCACTCACTCATCATCCTCATCTCAAATTCCTTCGTTTCCAAAAAGTGATAGTCATCATTGAAGGCACAAATGAAGAAGTACCAACGATTTGAAATCATGAATCACATGTTCTTCTTCTCAACTGAAAAGACTACACCAAAGAGACAGAAAAAGTCTATGCCTTGGTACTAGGTTAGTGAAACAATATCTAGGAAATTCAGTACCAAGACACATGACTAGCAAGGATAGCAGCAAATGATCCAAAACTCATGAAAGCAAATAATCAACAATTTAAGACATGAGCATGGAAATAGATAAATCAAACACAACACATGCTATCCAGGATATGATAAAGCTCAAACTATCCTTAATCCACAATAAGGCATAGGAGCAAGCAAACAAGCACATAGCATATCACTCATAATATATACAGTCATAGATAAAACATGCTAGTGAAAGTTATGGCAAGACTCATGCATCCACAATTAACAGTAAGACACAATACCATGTAAGCATAAGGCAAGATATAGAACAAATCATGGATAAAGTATGCTAACACGGATATCAAGTAAACAAGTGGATACATACAGCAAAAATCAACACGAGCAAGATAAACTATGTACAGATAGCACAGGCTCATGATGACAAAACCAAGCTCACATAACCATGGAAACAATGAACAACAATATAATACATGGATATATAAGCAAGGTAAAGGAAAAGGCATGATGACAGATATCAAATGATTAACACATGCCAATAAGGTACACGTGAGCACAAAGATAAGCACAACATGCCAAGATTGAATAATCATGAAGATAAATGCACGAAGGTATAGGATAGCTCACCATACATGTGAAAGCACCAATTATGAAAGCACATGCCTCTTGGAGGCCATCGTTGAGGTGGAGAACCATCAAGTGTCCCGATCATGTGATGAAGCAAAAGATCAGAATCTTTAAGTCCATGTTCTCCAACCCGCGTTCTTGGTACCTACACATGAGAAAGGCAAGGTGTCCGAGTCTTGGGTCTCGAAGGGTTAGATAGCAAATGCTTGTGAACCCAAACCTTGGACACATCACCACCAGAAGCAGTCGAAACATTATGTGAGTTAGCATGATGCAAATGATGGTCCATGCAAGAAGATCCAATCTCATCCTTGGAGGCACGCCGCGAGTGGACAGCTCGATGAGGAAAACGAGGTCCATCTCTAGAAAAGCGGCAATGGCCTTGCTTGAAAGCACCATGATGAGAACCAACAGAAGCATCAAAGAAACTCACACAACCTCGCCGTGGGTGTGTACCTCGATGAACAAAACGGGGTCCACCTCTTGGACAACGGCGTAAATCCTGCCTCGGGGCAACTCGTGGACCAAAACCAAAACTATGCAAACCATGTCCACGGTGCTGTCCGACACCACTAGAAAAGGTGTCAAAGAAGCCATCAATAAATCGAGTCCTCGTGCTTGGCTCGTTAGTGTACATGTCATGAGAAAGACTATGCCCACTAGGAGACTTAGAAGCATGAGCTCGACGCAAATGTTTTGCACGCCGGAAACAAAAATCTACATGATGTCCATTCTTCCCACAAAATGAGCAATGGTGTAAAGGTCTACTAGTAGACACGGTCCGAGAGGACGAAGCACCATTATGGCTCAAAGAAGAAGTCCTGGAAGAACTAGCATCATGACTCGTCCTCGTATCGACACTAGACCCACACATGCCATGAGAAAGGCTATGTGTGTTCCTAGAGGTACGACGACGCACTTGACGCTCATGTTTCAAACGGCGAAAGCAAAACTCAAGAGTGTGTCCATTCTTCTTACAAAATGTGCAATGGTACTTCCTTTTTGAAGATGCGGTACCATTTGAAGAAGAAGCACCTTTGGCTTTTGAAATCCCATGGACAACACAAGAAGAGTCCGAAAGAGTTGAACTCACCAAAGAAGAGCTATCCAAAGCGATGCCACAAAAACCAACATCAAGTGACTCACGTTTAGCACAAAAAGACTCCAACTCCGAATGCAAAGAAGCAAAAGAAATCTTAAGAACATCAATCTCGGAGTGAAGGCAAATACAAGAGTCACATGACTTGGCGCTCATATCATCGCGCAAAGACTTAACCTCGCTCTTCAATGAAATGCAAGATGTGCAAGAAATTAATGATGCTTTCGAATTAATCATGCAGTTCAAAGCATCAATTTCAGCTTCTAAATAAGCACAATTCTTGCAAGAGACTAAACCATCCTTAAGCAATCTTTCATGTTCTAAGCACTTGCTACAAGGCCTAGCTTCAATTTCAATAATCTCAGCCCTAGCATTTTCTAATTGCTCAAGATGCATGGAATTAGTCAATTTAAGCTTCTCAATTTCAGCAAGCATGCCTACACAAGAATCACAATCATTTCTAGCCATAGATCTAAGATTGCCTATTTCTAACTTAGCATTGTCAAGTTCATGATGTAAGGCAATACAAGAATCACAAGGCATAGAAACATTTGATTTCAAAATTTCATTTTCAGATTTTAGGCATACAAGAGAGTTATTCAGGTTCTCCATGTCTACAAGCAATGAATCATAAGCATTCATGGAGGTTTTCAATTCGGAGAGTTCATGAGACAAATCACCTTTCTCTTTTTCTAACAATTTGACTTTCTTCCTAAGAGCAAGCAGTTTAAGATCATATGAATATAAGACTTTTACAAGTTTTTCTTTGCTCACCTTGCTTAGCTCAAGTAGGGGATCGTCCTCATAAGAGTCATCACTATCATCAAAAAGCTCATCATCGAATCCTCTCCATCATGTTCATCCTCAAAAGTCTTTGTGCATATGTCTTCGGGCTTCTTCTCCTCGGGCTCCAAAAGTGACTCATCCACGAAACTAGAACAATCAAAACAAAAGGATTAAGCCACAAATATCACAGGAGAAATCCTCCTCCATCGCCATTAGACTTATCATACATTCAAATATCTTGTTACGGCCAACACCATTGGTAAAAGAACCACGACAAGACGCAAAGAACCGCTCACAAGTCATCATATCTGTTGCCATGCCCAAAGATCAGTAAAGATCACAAAAGAGCAAACCTTGCTCTGATACCAATTGTAGGACCGGAAAGGCGACTAGAGGGGGGGTGAATAGACGCTTTCTCTATTTTTCACCTCGATCGAACTCAACACTACTTTTACTCCAATAGCTATAAAAGCTATGAAGATCTGTATACAGGCACAGCGGATGACCTGTGTTGAATCCAATCAAACCCCGACACAAAAGATCAAAAACATATCAAGACACGCACACCCACAGCCAACAGAGCCGACAAACATGTACAAGAAAAACTGCTGCCTATAAACACTATAAACTCCAACTGGATCAAATCCAACAAAAACAAAGAATGCTAGCGACTAATAATCGACCTTCCGACACACCAACTTTGTCAAGGTAGAAAATTAAACTAGCAAAGACACGAAAGCGTAAGAAACACCAAGAGGAACTAAACCAAATTAGGTCACGAGAAAATATGGTCGCTAAGGACAAAAACTTCACCCAAGACAAGAAGTAAAGTGGCGATCAATTACAGCGACATCAAGCAGATAAATACTAAACAGTTTGGTCATAGAGCAATCAACAAAACAACTAGCACACTCGTAAGCCAGATCTTTCGGTTTAAAGGCGAAATAATCAAGCAAAAGCAGATTAGCTAACACCAAAACTTTCTCTGTCTGCTCAGGGGTTCCGCGCTACAAGATTCAGACAAGCCAATGCACCATGAGACAACCAATCAATGGCAACGGAAGAGAGGAAAAACTGCCGCCCAGAGGCTTCTCTTTTCTTCCAACCGACTTGGCTACAGCCGCAAAATACAGCAGCACACAGCTGAGATTTTTCGGTTTCTTTCAGGGGAGGACACGCCGCCGCAGGACTCTACAAGTGCAATAAAAAGCTAAGAACAGTAGACACAAAAAAACTGCAACCAGTTACAACGATGACAGCAAGCAACGAGCTAATCCGGTTTTTTATGAGCTCTACAGGCCGCCGCTCGGCACCAGTTTCTGAGCAGAGAAGGTGCCGCCACAGGGCTCTGCTCTTTCTACGGGCGAACAGGCCGCCAGGGGCTCCATTTTTCTGCCCAGCCGGATACACAACAGGCGCTCTGGTTTTCAGGCCGCCGCCACTAGCGATTTCTTTCTGGACTCCTACAAGCCGCCGACATTCACCATTTCCAGGCTATCCCTACAGGGCCCTGCTGACCACACAGGAATCAAGATCTTGCTAGCGGATTAACGGTAGCGGCTCCCAAAAGAAATAAATGCAAGAAAGAAAATGCTTAAGGCAAAACGGTTAGCAACTTAAAGTCTGCAGCAAAAAACTTCAGATCACAAGAACGAGATTACAGATTGGCGCCGACACACTCATTTTTCTACAGGGGCATAGGGCGCCGCCGCCGGCTTCACTTTTTCTCAGTAGCGCCCAACCGGCCTCATTTTCTCCGGGAGCTGCACAGCCGCATCTAATTCTACTGGAGCAGCCGATTGCTTTTTGAGTTCAGACAAGGCACAAAAACCAACTGGAAGCAGATCTAGAACAGCAATAAAAAAAACTTTAACCACACATTTTCTCACGGGCAGCAAACCGATGCGCCACTTTGGGAATCCTGTTTTCACAAGCTGCCCCGCTCTCACGGGGATACATGGCGCCATCAAAGGCCGCCGCCATGAGGCTTACAGGAGAAGCTACAGGGCGCACCAAAAAAAAACGCCCTAATTTTTTTTTCTCTAGGCAGCATCAACCCTAAAGAATGTCCCATCTCCTCTTTTTATAGGGCAGCCCTAACCCTAAAACCTTAATGGGCTTCCGTTAAGGCCCAACATCAACGGAACACATACGCACGCAAATTAAAGCACCGTCTTCATCGTCGATTGATCTAAACTCCATCTGTTGAAGCAATCGCTTGCTTTGCCACGTGTAGGTTGATCAACGGCTCCATGTCGTCAAGTCTCTCCCGTCCGATCCCACCGGCACCACTGAGCACTTGCAACGACTCCCGCGCCGCTTGATCCAACCAGTCGCACCGAACCGCCCGTTCGGTCATCCTCGTCCATTTTGCGCCATGCTTGAGTCACCTGACCTCACCCGGAATCCATGATCGTTCTGGACCTCGGCTCTCCAAGCTTAGTCGATCCTCCTCGCCGATTGACCGTCATTGACACAGAAGCCACCCGCACAAAGAATAGACAAGCAAACACGAATCCGGGAACAAGTTCTTCACAACTTGACCCACGTTAGTGAAAACATGCATCATGCAACATATATGCATTAACAAATATGGATATGACCTATCCCAAAATCAGTTCATCACTTATATCAACATCCAGCACAAAAGCCGGTCAGACCGCCGCTGACCTGACAGATCTGAAACTTTGTCGAAAACACATGAAACTTCAAACCAAAATCCACATTGCCAATTGTTTCATCATCCTAAGATCATGAGCATATCCTCATGATATCCACACATATCCGTATTCGGTGTTATTCGTATCCGAGAAAAAACAAATACTATCCGGGAAAAACGAATACGAATACTATGCTTTTTGTCCGGATCTGAATCTGAATACTATTTGTTCTACCGAGATTTGTCGCATAAAAGTTGTAGGATATTAGCATTCAATCAATTGAGTACATATTCGATTGAATTCAGATTCGCTATTCGACATTCGATTCAGATTCAGATTCGAGAATGTTGAATTCGTATTCGTATTCGTTTAAAAATAGGATTCGTATTCAGTATTCGTTTTGAAAATAGGGATTAGATTTAGATTGGGACTATTCGATTCGTATTCGATCCGTTTCCATCCCTACACAGGACCACACCTCATTTTAATCAGCAACACAGGCCGCTACTACACAAGCCACGTAACGGTGCGCTGGGGGTAAACTAATATTGAAAGATTCATGGCGAGACTGACGTCTACCAAAGCATGGCTAAGCAAACACGATACCCATGTTGGTATTTCAATAAAGTCCAACTAATAATTAACCATCCTAGGGTGTCCAAGGATTATGTCATTCAAGGATAAATGTCGTTTGCAATTTATCAAGGAGGCATAATGGCAATTAGGTAATTAACTAATCCCGAAACCATTTATTATAAAATTAGCGATGCATGTTTATAACAAACAATATACTTTTATAAAGATGGGTTCAATATGATCAAAGGTCTAAGACTTGCCTTCATTGAAGAGTAGAGGTGCTTCGTTAATTGAATGCGAAATCTTAAAACAGGAATCTATCTGACGAACAAAGCTAAATAAATAAAACAACTCCAAATATAATTCAAATAAATACCAAATAAATACTAATAGGAAGACAAGGAATTTAGATGAATTTAGAAATTTGAATCACTCGAATCGGAGTTCGAATGAGGAAGTTATGGCCAAAAGAAGTTGGAAAAACACTTAAAATGATGAATGAGGGATTTCCTGATTTTCCCGAATTAATTTTCTAAAGAAAATCAGAGAAATTCCACTCGGGCTGCTGACGCCGTTGTGCAGCCACGTCGACAAAAAGGGTGACGCGTCACTGGTTAGGCGTGACATGGCGCCACGTGGCGCAGCCCACGTCGACCCAGGCGCCGGGCGCTCGGCCCAATGGTCGCCGTGATGAACGGCGGCGCTGGCGGCGGCAAGGGCACCAGCGTGAAGAGGAGCTCAGGGGATCTTGATCGTCTGTGGGGGAGGACACGGCGCTGGGAGGTCGGCGGCGAAGGCGAAGAGCGGCGGAGGCGGTGGCTCGGCAGCGACAGTGGGGTTCCGTGAGGCTCGAGGGCGGGAGTGCGCATCAGTGCGCGCTTTGGCTCGGCGATGCAGTGGTGGGGTCGGCGGCGAACGGAGGTTCTTGACGGCGGCGACGGGTGTGGCGAGAGCTTCACGGCCGGCGGCAAGGAAAACTCCAATCGCGGCCGAGAGAGAGCGGGAGAGAGAAGGGGAGGAGATGGGAAAGAGAGAGGAGGGGGAGGCGGTCCAGGTGCTTGCTTTTATAGGCGACGGGGGGCCCCGGAGGAGGAGAAGGGAGAGGCTCGCCGTGCCGGCTTTAATGGCGGGCGGCGAGGAGTGGCGAGATTCATGAGAAGGGGCGAAAAGGGGAACGCCGGGCGCGGAGAGGCGGAGACGGTGGCCTTGGCCGAAAGGGACAAGCGAGGCTAGGGCAGCGAGAGCGGCGTGGCTCGGCGGGATTCGTGGCGGCGGACCGGACGCTTGCGCTGTCGGAGGTAGGAGACGACCGGCGGCGGTGACAAAGCGAACCCCTCGTCGCCGCAATGGCGAGAACGGGTGTATGAAGGACAGCAGCCGTCCGATTCGATCGGACGGCGATGATGGATCTTGTCACATGGGCAATGAGATGGGCCTGTGAAGGAGAAACAGAACTGACTGGGAAGATTCGGCCCAAAGGCTAGGGGGATTTTCTAAGGATTTTTTATTTTAGAAAATACCAGAAAAGGAAAAGCATTTTTAGAAAATAGCTTAAGCCGTCCAAAAATTTTAGGAAAATTCACAGAAATTCCTTGAATTATTTAGGACTTAGTAAAAATATTTTCAGCTTAACTATTGCTTTTAAATTTTGCAATTAATTATTTTTAACTTAGGGCAAAAGGAAAAACCAAATTAAAATCCAACTAAACTCAACTTAAACCAACTTTAATTAGTTCAAGTTTTAATTAAGTGAAATTAAACTACTTTTAGAATTCTAAATTACGACTTAAGCTTTAGCAAATTAATAAAACCAAATGGTTCACTTTTAAAGTTTTCAAAATTTTCAAAAACTCAGGAAAATAGGGATGTTACAGCAACCCCATTCTGAGCATGGGCACCAGGACAAGAAGACTGGTAAAGAGTGCCCTTTCGTAAAGAACTATCTAAAAGTGCTAGAAAAGATTTCGCCAACAGAATCACAAATGAGAAGTATGGATGGGAGAATCAAACTGAGTACGAACCATCGTTGCAAAGCTATGATAGATCGCAAGAAACTGACCACGATTAGGTATAGGGAAAATCCTTGTAAAACGAGAATAATCATCAATGAAGATCACATAAGATTTATGCCCGCCTTTAGAGATAATAGGCGCAGGTCCCCATACATCTGAATGAACTAAATCAAAAGAATGAGAAGACAATGGCTCACTAGAATGATAAGGAAGTTGGAGCTGCTTGTCCAGCTTACAACCCTAACAAAACATGGACGTGTCAACAGGAACACGTCCAAGAACACCCTGACGAACTAATGAAGAAAGACAAAACCCACACAAGTGACCTAGACGATGATACCACTACGCAAAAACTCCAGAGGTGGTGGCAGCAGTGGTAGTAGATGTAGAGGTGATAGGAGCAACTGAAGTGGACGGAAGGTGAAGGCGGTCAAGAATGTAGAGACCCTGACGATCCCTACGGCGCCGACCAGTCCCAAGTACCATCCCTGTCTGTCGGTCCTGGACAAAACAAGTGTGAGAGTCAAAACCAACCCTACAGCCAAGATCAGTGAGCTAACCTACGGAGAGAAGCTGCATGGTAAGCTGAGGAACATGAGAAGCAATTTGGAAGAAAAAGTCAATTGGACAAAAGAGTGCCCTAGCTGGCGGATGCATGAGGAGTACCGTCGACTGTCTGAACTAAGATAGAAAAAATAGGAGGTCCTACTAAAGTGAGAGATGTGGAGTCTGGTGTCATGTGGAAAGAGGCACCAGAATCCAGAACCCAAGAAGTACCTGGAGGAGATGTATGAGCTAGACTGGCAGAACCTGCTGAGCTGTGAGAGAGCCACTGAAGTAGAACCTGGCAGAACTGCTGAACAGAGTCACCTCGCTGAGAAGGTCCTGAAGTTCTGGTTTGTCCTCCCGTGGAAGAATGGCCTCCCTGCCCCCCCCTTGGATCGTTGTAGGATCAAGGATAACCGACTAGAGGGGGGGTGAATAGGAGGTTTTTAAACTTTTTAACAATTTAACAATTTTAGCCAATTAATAACTTAGTCTAAACAAGTTACACTACTAGCTAAGCAATTCAACACAATAATCAAGCTAGAAATGTAAATGCGGAAACGGTAAAGACTGAAAATAACCACAAAGACACAACGATGTTTTTTTTCCGTGGTATCGAAGACTTGCCGGTCTTCACTAGTCCATGTTGAGGAAGCTTGACACCTCAAGCCGGCTCTACGAATTAAGCCTTCCCTCGATGACTATAGTTGTTCTTCCTCCGCTTCGGAAATGGTGAACACCGAACCACTCACAAGCTTGCACCGGGCCTCTTCACAATCTTCTTCAAGAGATCACCGTGCTCCACCGCCAAGCCGTCTAGAAGTGCAGCAACACTTCAAGAGTAATAGATCAACAACCTTCACTTGACGGCACTCAAGTGCAAATGGATCAACTAGGAGAATGGATGCACTTGAATGAAACTCAACAACCTCACAATGAATGCACAAGAGAATTTTTGGAGTTGAGTGAATGCTCAAGGCTCTCAAGGCTCTATAGATGTTAAATGGACACTAGCAACATGTCCTTGAGCAATTGGGGTGGTATTTATAACCCCCACCAACAAATATGACCGTTGGGGAGGAGTCCCCAAACTTTCAGAGAAAATCGGTACAACCGTCGTTCAAGTTGCGGTACAACCGCTCTTGTAATGAGCTCATGAACGGCTATAACGATGCATTTAATGCTCTGACATAGCCGTTGGAATTTCCTGAACGGTACGACCGCCAACTAAACTTCGGTACAACCACATCTCCTAGTCGTACCGTATTGACGAGCGGTACAACCGATCATAGGGTTTCCAAAACGCTAAAATTACATGCCCTCTGGAAAAATCCAACCATCATACAAAAATCGGTACAACCGCATCGCGGTTCAACTATTTCATAGAAGCGGAACGACCGATTCTCAAAAAGAGTTTTTGAGCCAAAATGCACTTGTACTGTTTTTATTGAACCGCCAACTAAAAATCAAAACGACCGCAATGCGGTAGTACCGCTCAAGGAGCCGGTCATACCGCATTTGCGCTCAGTTGACTGATGCCTTCAAAATCCGGTACTACCGCCAAGTAAAGCGCGGTCATACCGCACCAAGCGGTACAACTGCCATTATAACTGCAGTACTACCGATTTCTAACAAATGCACTTAAGGCTTTCAAATTTAATTTCAAGTTCAAATTCAAATGCATGCATGATCCTAAATTGATCCATATGACACAAGAACATGCTATCAAGCTACTAGTTATGATCCCTCTTAATAATACGGCATTTAACCTATAATCCGGTCTTCCAACCAATTCACCTAAGACCGATAAAATACAAAAGGATCCTAGACTACTTGTACCTTGTCTTTAAGCCATGTAAATCTCCATATTGTCCTTTAGCATGCATCTTTGCGTCAACAAGTTCACCAATGGGATTAAACCTTGTAAATACTCAATAAACACGTTAATCCCATATTCACATATTATCATTAATTACCAAAACAATTTTTAGGGGCCTAGATGCTTTCAATCTCCCCCTTTTTGGTAATTGATGACAACACAATTAATATGTGAGAAAGATTATTTTGAATATACTATGAGTGTATATTCTTTTGATGACTTTAAGAAATAAAATAATTCTTGCAATGAGCACAAATGAATGTTGAGAGTTATTTTCTTGTTAAATCCAATTTAAAGAGGGCTCCCCCTAAACATGTGCATATAAGTGGTAGAAAATTTGCAAGCACATGTGGAGATTTTGTGAAATTTTTGGCGGAGTCTCTTTTGCATATATGAACTTGAGGGAAAATGCAATATTAAGATATGACAATAATTGAGATTGCATTTTAAGATAATAAGCATAAACATCATCCAACAAGTCATCCAACAAGTTATAACATAAGCATAGATTTAAGCTATTACAAGCATAGGTCCAACATATAATTACAAAACACATATAAGCCCATATATGGTAATAGTAGCAATAGCAAAAGACTTGCTCCCCCTAAAACTATGCCTTCTCACATCTTCTCACTTCTCCCCCTTTGGCATCAAAGTACCAAAAACACGTCGCATTTGGGTCCCGAGGAGGAGGCTGGGTCTGCAAGCAAGGTCTGAGAAACAGTCATGAGTGGAGTGGATCTGAGGCTCGGCTGGAGCTAGAGGAGCGGAGTCCTGAGAAGCTATGGCCTGATCTGGAGGAGGAACTGGTGCCAGATCCTGAGATGCTGAACCAATAGGTGCCGGATCCTGAGCTGTTGACTCTGTAGCGAGTGCTGGAGGAGCTGAAGATTCTGGAACTGTAATAGGGGCCAAGGGAGGGACATCAAACGAAGCAGAGGCCCTAGAGGATGGAGGAGGACGATGATTGTACCGCTGAGGAGTCCTCAGAAGCTGCTCCAAGTCAAAAATACTCTCTATCATGGTAGATATTCTGTTATGAGTCTCATCAAAGAAATCATTCTAAGTTGCCTCCATTTCCAGTAGCCTGCTGCGAGTCTCAGCTTGTTGTGCCTTCATTTCTTGCAATGTGTTAAGAATCAGCTGTTGATTTTGAAGAACTTGTGCAAGAGCACCTTCAGCAGGAGCAGCAGCAACAGCAGGAGCCTCATCAGTTTCAACCTCAACACCACTGCGACTGGGAGGAATACCATCTCAAGGCTTGTAGGACTTATGAACTAATCCCAAACCACCACGATATTCCATTTTCTTCATAATTAAGGCCATGATGTATGGAGCATAGTAAATCCTTTTAATTCTATCATTTTTGGAAGAGACTATGCCCTAGAGAATCACATCCACAACATCAAATTTTATTCCCTTCATAATATGATCAATAATGTTCCAAGCATGTCCCCTGACTGCATCAAAATTACCACTCTTAGGGTAAAAGGTATGATTGATAATCCTGTTAACCATGCTTGGTAAGGGCTTAAGTCCAGTAATTGTGCCTAGCTTACACTTGATAGAGGAATCGTAATAGTCACCCCAAGCAGGAGCCAGTAAAGCAGGGCCATCTTCTCCCAAAAGCTAGATTGAACCCTTAAAACTTGCTCGAATTCCTCTTTAGTGCTCTCCAAATTTCTGGTGACTATTATCCATCTAAAAGTTTTCAAGTCTGGAGAGACATGTACTGTGGCATAAAACTGTCTGATAAGCTTACCATCATAATTTTGCCTCAGTGCCACAAGGTCATGAAGACCTACTCGATGAAAGAGCTGATAAACACCACTGTAGTTATCCAATGAATTTATATGAGTCCACTTAATCCATTTGTGGTCTGCAAACTTTCTGTGATGTCCATATAGCTGCTCATATACTTGTTCTTGGAAGATAGTATGAAATCTTGGATTAATTGAATCAGACTTGAAAAGATATTGAATCAACTGGAGACGCTGGAGGCTCTCCCAAGTCATCATCTGTGCGAGCTGGAGATTCCTGTTCAGATTCAGTCTCATCATCAGAAGCCTCGTCTTCGCTTTCTTTAGTTTCAGATTCAGCTGCTGGCCTCTTTCCCTTGCCATGCACCACCTTCTGTCAAACTGAGCGAGACTGTTGTACAGGGGCTGCAGGTCGAGTTCTTTGAATTTGAGCTGCCAGGGGAGATGAAGCTGCAGGAGGTTGAGAGGATGATTGTCCTCCTCTTGGTGGTCCATGTGATTTTTCTTGTCGCAACTCTCATCCTAAGAATCTTTACATAGATAGGAGAGGTTACAAGAAGTCCAAAGAATTAATTGAAGTAGAATTAAGTGAAAAAGAAGTGAGATTTCTGTTTTCTGTCAGGATAATCGGACATACCGCCATTCTATGGCCGGTACGATCGCACTGCGGTCATACCGCGCTCAAGAACTGATTGTTCCGATTGTCCTGACCGAGTTCTAGGTTAAGCAAAAAAAAACTTGGATTTTTGATGGTTTTTCATGGAGTGAATCCATGGATTAGATGCACAAACATCACTAGACATCAATTTGATGCTTTTGCTCAACTAGGACTACAGAAATCAACCACATTTCCATTTAACCCTAAACTGACTCCTAGGGTTCCCAAAAGCGGTAAAACTCAAATCAAATGAGGTTTTACCTTAAGGAATGGACGAGGTGAACCCTGGAGAGACGAGAAACACCAAGGGAACGAAGAAATGCTGAAGTTCCGAGAGGATTTGAGTGACGGTTTTGAGTGGCACTCGGGCTTGAGAGAGAAGGACCGAAGAAGAAATGAAGCGGTAGGGGAACGGTTGAGCCGACGCGAAGGGTTATGACTCGGGTGAACAGTAACCGCAGGGAGTTACTGCCCTTTCACAAACCGACGCGGTCGTACCGCCAAAATACCACCGGTAGTACCGCTGTTATAACGCTGGTCGTACCGCTTTGCGGTCGTACCGCAAATATAACGCCGATTGTTCCAATTATCCTGGAACTTCAAAGACCAGTTCTGGATTTTCTTCGGAGATTAGAATAATTGCAAATGATCCTTAGTTTTGCACTTAAATAAATATCATTAAGAATCATTATGCATAGAATAGACTAATGTCTATACACGAACATAGTTTTTATGATCATATTTATTTTTAATAAAAGATTTGAAAAATACTTTCATAAAATACTCAAATAACATCAAATGAAGCACAAAACATGATGCAAGAGTTCAAACAACATTTGAATAGTCTATGACATTTAATTCATTCCTCAATTTGTAAAGGCGGCCTTCATCTAATGGCTTGGTGAAAATATCCGCTAATTGATCTTCGGTTCTTATGTGGCTAATTTCAATATCTCCCTTGCTCACATGATCTCTCAAGAAATGGTGGCGAATATCTATATACTTGGTTCTTGAGTGTTGAACAGGGTTATTTGTAATTTTCACGGCACTATCATTGTCACACAAAAGAGGTTTTTTATCAGTTTTAATTCCATAATCCATCAATGTTTGCCTCATCCATAGCAATTGAGCACAACAACATCCCGTGGAAATATATTCAGCTTCGGCGGTGGACAATGCTACAGAGTTTTGTTTCTTGGATGACCATGATACTAAAGATCTTCCTAAGAATTGACAACTACCCGAGGTGCTTTTTCTATCCACTTTACAACCCGCATAATCGGAATCCGGATATCCAATTAAATCAAATTTAGCACCTTTGGGATACCATAGGCCAATGCTAGAGGAATGCTTTAAATATCTTAGTATTCTTTTAATGGCCATTAAATGGCACTCTTTTGGATTTGCTTGAAAATGTGCACGCATGCAAACACTAAACATAATATCGGACCTAGATGCGGTAAGATAAAGTAAACTACCAATCATAGACCTATAAAGCTTTAAATCTACCAATTTACCTCCCTCATTTAAGTCAAGATGACCGTTGGTTGCCATAGGAGTCTTGATGGGTTTTGCATCCTCCATGCCAAACTTCTTGATCAAATCTTTTGCGTACTTGGTTTGGCTCTCGAAGGTTCCATCTTTGAGTTGCTTGATTTGAAGTCCAAGGAAATAGCTCAATTCTCCAATCATGGGCATTTCAAATTCCCTAGACATCATATCACCAAACTCTTTGCAAAAATCTTGATTAGTAGACCCAAAAATGATATCATCAACATAGATTTGACAAACAAAAAAATCATCGTTTAAGACTTTAGTAAATAAAGTTCAATCGGTTTTCCTAATTTTGAATCCTTTTTGAGACTAGAAAATCTCTAAGGCATTCATACCATACTCTAGGAGCTTGTTTAAGACCATAGAGCGTCTTGGAGAGTTTATAGACATGATTTGGATTTTTAGGATCTTTAAAACTGGGAGGTTATTCAACAAAGACAAGTTCGGATATTTTACCATTTAAGAATGCACTTTTAACATCCATTTGAAATAATTTAATATCAAAGCATGATGCAAAAGCAAGTAATATCCGAATTGACTCAAGCCTAGCTACGGGAGCAAAGGTTTCACCAAAATCCAAACATTCGACTTGTGAATAACCTTGAGCGACCAATCTTGCTTTGTTTCTTACAACCATACCGTTCTCATCTTGTTTGTTCCTAAAGACCCATTTTGTACCAATGATGTTGTGTTCTTTGGGTCGATCCACCAATGTCCAAACTTCATTTCGGATGAAGTTATTTAGTTCTTCATGCATAGCATTCACCCAATCCGGATCTTCAAGTGCTTCTTCTACATGCTTTGGCTCAATAGAAGAGACAAAAGAGTAATGTTCACAGAAAGAAGCAACACGAGAGCGAGTTTGGACACCTTTACTTACATCACCCAATATTTGGTCTATTGGATGATCCTTTGCAATTGCATTGTGAATTCTAGGTGGTAGGTTGGATGGTTGATCATCTTGCTTATTGTCCTCTTCATCAATTTGACCTTGATTTGTGGAAGAGGTAGGAGGCTCAACTTGAGTGGAAGATAATGGATTATCTTCGGGCTTGATGTCGCCTATTTGCATATATTCCACTGCTTTTCTTAAGGCTTCATTACCTACATCATCCAAATTCTCATGCTCTTCTTGAGAGCCGTTAGTTTTATCAAATTGCACATCGTGCCTTTCTTCAACTAAACTGGAGTTTTGGTTAAAGACACGATAAGCTTTGCTATTTGAAGAATAACTGTCGAGACCCAAAATTAAGGTTCGGGACCCTCTGTGTTTAAAGCACTAGCCCAGGATCGTGCTAGTGCACACAGTGTCAACAAAGATGGCAATCGATCCATACAAGCGAATAATAACATAAACGATTAACTTTGATTAACAAATAATGGTTTTGACCTTAAGGTCGAGTTTACAACTATTGAGCCACGCAGGGCTAACATAGGAAATAAACGGCAGCGGAAACATAAACGGTAGTGGCACCCCATCGGTCCGCCACAGGCAACCGACTGGGATCAAGACCTTACGATCAGGCACCTTCGATGTACTCGTCCTCGAATGCTGGTGAAGACTCCTCCTCTGCTTGATTCGTCAAAACAAGCGTGAGTACACACCGTACTCGCAAGCCACACCACAGAGATGCAAAATATATATATGCTGGCTTTTTACAAAGGAAGGCATTCTGTGGCTCTTTTGCATAAATGCAACTTTTGCAATTAAATACAATTAATAGATTAAAGACAGGTAAAACAAATAGACGATAATAATTTTAACAAGTTATTTCACAAAGACACACACACACACACAGCCTAACAGGTTATTCACATAGCTAGATGATTTAATCACATAGCTCCCTTCCCACACAGTTTTATGAAGATCTACCCCTAGTGTCAAATCCCCGAGCATTGTCCATGACCGCGGACGCGGCTATTCGAATAGATTAAGTTACACTCTGCAGAGTTTGTACACTTTACCCACAAGATACAATTAGTGTAGCTAACACTAATCATAACAAAGCATTTCAGATACCTTATCCTAGTATGCTAGGCCCGTCTCAAAACAGGCATGTGGTCGTACAGGAAGCTCAGTTCAATAGAGCACATGGTGAGGTCCTTAATTGACCAAGGCAAGACTTCCACAAGCTAACCAAACCACATAGACACACAGATCATTATAATTCACACACCCACACAGTTCACACAGTCCACCCTTTCACACAGTATCCACCCCTTGCCTCAGCCCAAAATCTTTTACCACCCCAGTTGATTTAAGTGCAACATATGCCACAAAGACACATAGTGCACACAGTTTGTTCACAGTTTCATATTCACTTAGTCAATTTATAACAAAGAATATACATGACCCGGTGAGTCGTGGCATGGCTAAGCAATCTAATACGAACTAACCAACCCACGTTGGTGCTACAATATTACCAACTAATTATCAACTAGGGTGACAAGGAATCAAGGCTTAACAATTACACAAGGGGGCATATCAATTTGGAATTAACTATCGCACCCAAAAGCTTTTAAATAAATACTTGAATTAAGATGCATAATTTGAATTAAAATACTTTTATAAAACTGGGAAGCAAAATGGTCAAGGGCATAGCTTGCCTTGAAAAGGATCTAGGAATTGATCTTGGTCTTGAAAGGTCCTTCTTCTTCAACTCTTCCGGAGAGTCAAGTCTACTACTTAAACGACACAAATAAACAAAACTAAATAAAAACCAAAAGCAAATAACTCCAATAAAATAATTAAAAATCTCCAATAGATAGATCTGGATTTTAGACGAATTTAGAAATTTGAATGGATGGATTTGGAGTTAGGATTCAATTATTATGAATTTTACAAATTTTAACCTAAATTTGGAAATTAAATAAATTCTAAATTCTAAAACTAAACTGAACTCCAAATTACATAATTATATGTTATTTAATTAGACAATAATTTTCTAAGATTTTAGCAATTTAAATCATCCAATTTGGATTTGGGATTCAAAAGATATGAATTTTACAAGTTTTAACCTATCTCTTGAATTTTAAATGAATTTCTAAATTTAAACAAAAGTCAAATTTAAATAATTTTGATTTGATTAGCTAGATCTAAATTTTATATGAATTTAGAAATTTGAAACACCCAATTTGGAGTTTGGATGCAAAAGTTATGAATTTTACAAATTTAAACCTAAATCATTATTTAACAATTTCCCGAATTATTTTTCTAAAGGAAATTCTAATTATTGCGCAAGGTGACGTCGCGAAGGATTTTCCGGAAAATAAATGAATTAAAGATTAAGCGACATGTGGGACCCACATGTCGGTGACCACGCGACCAAGTGGACCGAGCCACCGATTTGAAAGCAGTCTTGGCGTGGCGCTGCATGGCATAAGGTATGCCGACTTGGCGCACACGTACGACACGCACGCACGGACGGAGGTGAGGTGGCGGTGATGTGGCGCCCACGTCGGCGAGGACGACAACGACGGCGGCGCAGATCGACCAAGGTCACCGGCGAACGGCTCGTCGCCCGGAATGGGTGGTACGGGCATGTAGCCGAGGTTATCGCGAACACGATGAGATACCTCCGGGTGGTTGAGGTGGCGGTGGTGGCTCATGGCGAGGTCGGAGCGGCGGCGGCTTCGGGTTTTGTCGGACGGGGTTCCGGCGAGGTTCAGGTGTCGGCGACGGGTCATGGAGGTAGAGGCGGCGATGGCGATCCTGATGGTGTGCTCCGCGACGACGCGGCGGCGACGGCGACGGCGCAATCGAAGAAATCCCACCGGCGGCGAGAAAACCCCAAATCTCGAATTGGCGGCGATGCTAAGGTTCTCGGGTGGAATTGAGCGAGGATGTTGGAAAGGGGCTCTGGCGATCCTCGGGGTCTCATTTATAGGGCCGGAGGCACCAGGGCGGCGTGGCGACGAGGAGGTCGTGTGCGAGATCGTGGCGGCGGTTGCGGCTTGGGCGTCCGCGTGCGCGAGAAGAGGGGAAGAGGGCGTGGGGTCGTGCGGAGGAGGGCGCGAGTCTCGCGCGCACGCCCGCGTGAGTCGTGGGTGGTTGGAGCGGCCCGTTGGCGAGCTTCGCCGCGGCTTCAATTGGCGGTTATGCGCGATTTAACGCGGAGCGAAGACGGCGTGGACGAAGGTGGTGGGGTCCACCTGGCAGCG
This sequence comes from Phyllostachys edulis, assembly GCA_036346405.1. Lineage (NCBI taxonomy): Eukaryota > Viridiplantae > Streptophyta > Magnoliopsida > Poales > Poaceae > Phyllostachys > Phyllostachys edulis. The sequence continues at coordinate 72,662,485 of CM070545.1, forward strand.
AGACGGGGAGGCGGCCACGCGCGAGAGGTGAGGAGGCAGGCAAGCAAGATCTGGCGCCCAAAGACGGATCCAACGGCGAGGAAGGGTTGGGCTGCACAGCGCCTGGGCCGAAACAGTGAAGGGCTTGGGTTTAGGCCCAAGTACTGTTGGAGATTTTAAAATAGCTTTTCCTTTTTAGAAAATAGCAGAAATTCAAATAAGCAATGGAAAATAGCAAATGAACTTGGAAAAATTCCAGAAAATTCGTAAAATATATCCAAGCTCATAGAATCCAAATAAAATAGTTTTGACTATTGTTCATGTTGGAATTATTCATATTAAATTGTTTTGTTACTAAAGTCCAAGTTAAAGCTTTTGAACTAAATTCAAATAAATCCAAATGGTGAATTTTCTCTCTACTAACTATTCAAAGGATTTTTAAAGCTCTAAAAATTGGGATGTTACAATAACCAAGCAGGAAACCAACATCACAACGACTATCAAATTTTGAAAGACGAACACATTTCTTTAAAATATAACACTTGCAACCAAAAACACGAAAATAAGAGATGTTCGGTTTTCTTCCTACAATAAGCTCATAGGAAGTCTTTTTCAAAAGGCAATGCAAATAAAGATGATTTATGGCATGTCAAGCGGTGTTAGTAGCTTCCGCCCAAAAACTATCAAAAGTATTGTACTCATCAAGCATTGTCCTACCAATTTCAATTAATGTACGATTTTTCCTTTCTGCAACTCCATTTTGCTCCGGAGTGTACGTTGTGGAAAGTTCGTGATTTATTCCAAATTCATCACAAAAGTCTTCAACTTTAGTATTCTTGAACTCGGAACCATTATCACTACGGATTTTCTTAATTTTGAAATCAAATTCATTTTGAGCCCTTTTTGAAAACCTTTTGAAAATGCCGGAGGTTCACTTTTATCATCTAGGAAGAATACCCATGTATATCTAGAGTAATCATCCATAATGACTAAACAATAGCTATTACCTCCGATACTCTTATAGGTTGTTGGCCCAAACAAATCCATATATAAGAGTTCTAATGGTCTAGAAGTTGACATGATTCTCTTGGAAGGATGAGAATTAGCGACTTGTTTACCGGCTTGACAAGCACTACAAAGTGTATTTTTCTCAAACTTCACGTCTTTCAAGCCAACAACTAAATCATGTTTGAAAAGCTTTTTGAGTTGAATCATTCCAACATAAGCTAGCCTTCTATGCCAAAGCCAACCCAAAGAGGTTTTTGCCATTAAACAAGTTTTCAAAAAAGATTCACTTGAACTAAAATCAACCAAGTAAACATTTCCAAATCTAAAGCCTTTGAAAACTAAAGAGCTATCTTTGGCATTAGAGATTGAAACACCTTCACTAGAGAATGAGCAAATTAGTCCAAGATCACATATTTGCGCAACCGATAGCAAATTGAAATTTAATGATTCTACTAAAGATACACTAGAAATGGAAAGGTCATTTGAGATAGCAATTTTACCTAATCCTAATATCTTTCCTTTGTTATTATCGCCAAAAGTGATCTTGTCGACTCCTTTTCCATTCTCGAATGTGGTGAACATCTTTCTATCACCGGTCATGTGTTGAGTACATACACTATCAAGCACCCAATGTTTTTCACCGGTTTTATAGTTCACCTACAAAACAAGAATCAAGTTTTAGGTGATCGTTGACGATGGCCATTTTGGGAGGGAGTAGACACTCACTTTTGTTCACTTCAACATACTCCAAAATTTTGATAATAGAGTTTGATTCTACCACCCATCCGAGGATTAATGAACTGTAATAATTGAAGGTGGCTGTGGTTGATGGTTTCTTCCTCGTTATGATTGACTGAGTACTGCGGATGATCTTCGATCACCTTTTTGATTAAAATGCTTGAAACCTGACTATAGTCCTGTGATGCTCATGTCCTTAGTGTTTCCTTTATGGACTTGTTATATGACTATTGGAACCTCCGGTATAGCTATCTATACAGGGGAGGTTCTGCTGAAATTTAGAAATTTTATTTTCTGCTTTAGTTGTGTTAATTTGTTAGTTTAGTAGCATTCCAGGCCCTTGTCAGACTGGGGTGTTATAGTTGGTATCAGAGCGGGCTTTAGGTCCGTGGTAATTAATTTATTAAAATGACACACTGTGCACAGTAGGTGGGATAGGTAATTCGTGACTTCCGTATTTCTATTGTTATGATTTTTCTGTTGAGTAATTGTTGAATTGTTTCTGTGCTTCTAATACTGTTAAGCTAAACGCTGAGTTTATGCTTTGGTGTTCTTAGATGGCGAGGGTAGAGGCAATGGTGGGTAGGGCGGCCGTGGTCGTGGTCGCCCACCGCCGTGGCGCGTGGTCGTGACGCCTTGAACCATTTGTGTCTTCATCTTCGTCCGAGGAGACCACTAGTGCCGCCGCTAAAGGGTTGTTTCACCGCCAAATTTGCGAAGCTCAGGCCGCGACAGCTGCTATCATTCAGAATCTTCAGAGGGAGAACCAGGAACTCCGTCGACAAGTGTAGGCAGCCCTACCTGCTGCAGCTGCACCAGTTGTGGAACCTGCTGCTGCAGCAAATTTCCCCGAGGCGAGGATGAGTCTCCGCGAGTGGATGTCACTTCGTCTGGACACCTTCGACGGAGCAGGTACTCCGGTTCAGGCTACAGATTGGTTGCGGTACATGGAGAGACAGTTTGGTGCCTTAGAGATGACTTTAGCTCAGAAGGCGCGGTTCGTGGCCTTTCAACTGAAGGGCCAAGCTGATATCTGGTGGGAGGGGGTTCTATCTGCTAGGACCCCAGTGCAGGGACTAGTCACTTGGGAGGTATTCGTGGAGCAGTTCAGGACAAAATTCTATCCGGATTCCTTTGTTGAGAGGATGGAGCAGTCACTGATGACATTTGTTCAAGGGAAGATGTCAGTGTCAGAGTACGAGGCTGGATTCAACAATCTGGTACGCTTTGTACCCGCTGTGGCCAATGATGATCGGGAGAAGGCCAAGAGGTTCCGCAGGGGCCTCATTCCGGAGTATCGCCACGTTCTGGGGGCGACTGGCCTGCGTGATTTCAGCTCCGTGGTCGAGCAGGCCAGGGGAATGGAGCTGGAGAGAGATCTTTCTTCTCAGAGGCAAGCTGCTAGTGGCCCTGTCCTTACTGGTGGTTCTGGTGGTGGCCAGAAGCGGAGTTTTGGTGGGGGAGGTGGGTCTTCTCAGCGACCCGCTCCCAAGAGGTTTCAGGGGAATCAGCATGCTCGTCCTGTTCAGCAGAGGCAGTCTACTTCATCGGCGCCACGTTCTTCGTCATCCACCCTTCAGATGCGCCCTGCTCCAGGTCAAGGTATGAAATGCTTGAGGTGTGGTGGAGAGCACCGGGCATCGGAGTGTTCTTTCAAAGGGACATGTCGTCAGTGTGGCCGGGAAGGCCACAAGTTGTCAGTATGCAAACAGAATCCAGCGAGCCTTATCAAATGGGAGCCAGTCCCAGCAGCGTCTTCTTCCAGTGCTCCTAGGGGTTCAGTTCAGACCCTAGCTGCTGTTCCTGCACCTTAGTTCTCTTCAGGATGGGCTCATTCGGCCGCATTTGCTCCTGCACCTCTGCAGGTTCTCACTGAACCCGTTAAAATGCACCACCGACGCCGCCGCTTTGCTATAGCTCTGTTCACCCTACTCAGAGTGTCGGTGCATCTTCTGCTCCAGCACCACTGAGAGTTTACGCCATGCCTACTCCAGCGACTTTGGGCCGTCCTGACGTGGTGACAGGTACATTGCTAGTCGATTCGCATGAGGTCAGTAGTTCTCTTTGATTCAGGGCTACCTATTCTTCGTGTCTCCGAGTTTCTTTGGAAGGGCGGGGTTGCGGTTCTGCGTATTTCGAGTCTGTGGTAGTCGATTCTCCGGGGTCTTATTTCTAGCTCTATGGCATGTCCGGGCTGTTCTATCACTATTGATGATGAGAACTTCACTGCTAACCTTATGGCAATTCAGTTGTCACCGTTCGACATAATTCTGGGCATGGACTAGTTATTCACTTACCGTGCCAAGATATGTTGCTTTTGGAAGACGGTGACTTTGCAAGCTCCGTCCGGTGAAGAACTAGTGTTCCAAGGCAGTGCACCGTCTGATTCCTTGTTCTTATTGGCTAGTCTGTTTCCCAGACTTCGGGCCTCAACCATTGGATTGCTTTGGTCTCTCAGCGAGAAGACTGATTCCTCACTACGCATTGAAGAGATTCCTGTGGTGAATGAGTTTCCTGATGTTTTTCCTGTGGAGCTTCCTGGGATGCCGCCAGCGCGGAAAGTGGAGTTCCGGATTGATCTTATTTCGGGGACTCGACCTATTTCAATGCCTCCATACCGGTTGGCACGACCCTTCCAAGAGGAGTTGAAGAAGCAATTGGACGATCTTTTGTCCAAAGATATGATTCGGTGTAGTGTTTCACCATGGGGAGCGCCTGTTTTATTCACTAAAAAGAAAGATGGCAGTTGGTGTATGTGCGTGGATTATCGGGCTCTTAATCAAGCTACTGTGAAGAATAAATATCCTTTACCCCGCATTGAGGATCTCTTTGATCAGCTGAAGGGAGCTAAAGTATTCTCCAAGATTGACCTTCAGTCAGGTTATAATCAAATTCGAGTTCGGGAGCAAGACATCGAGAAGACAGCTTTCTCTATGAGGTATGGCCATTATGAGTACAAGGTTATGTCTTTTGGACTAACAAATGCTCCTGCAGTTTTCATGGAAGCCATGAGCGATTATCTTCGCACCAATACCTTGATGATTTCGTTGTGGTATTCATTGATGATATATTGATCTATTCCAAGACGAAAAGGATCATGGTCAAGATTTGAGATTGGTTCTCGAAACTTTAAGAGAGAACCAATTTTATGCCAAGCTGAAGAAGTGTGAATTCTGGATTTCTGAAGTTGGGTTTCTGGGCCATGTAATCAATCAAGAGGGCATTTCAGTTGATCCCATCAAGATCTCAACAGTGGTAGAATGGAAGAGGCCGACCAATGTCAAGGAAGTGAGGTGTTTTCTGGGTTTAGCTGGCTATTACCGGTAACCGTGGAGGGTTTCTCAACCATTGCTAGACCGATGTCTCAATTGACACGTAAAGGTGTCAAATTTGATGGTCGATCGTGTGAGCGCAGCTTTTGTACTTTGAAAGATAGATTGGTAACCGCTCCAGTTCTTACTCTTCCCGAGCACAGGAAGCGGTTCACTATTTATTCAGATCGTCTAGAATTGGACTCGGTTGTGTGCTCATGCAGATGGCAAGGTGATTGCCTATGCATCGAGGCAGATTGAAGAAACATGAGCGTAATTATCCTACTCATGATTTAGAGTGGCCATGATGGTTCTTGCTTTGAAGATCTGGCGCCATTACTTGTACTGGCGAATCGTGTGACATATTCACCGATCATAAGAGTCTCAAATACATCTTTACCCGTAAAGATTTGAACCCGAGATGAGGAGGTGGTTAGAGTTGATAAAGACTATGATCTCACAATTCAAGATCACGGGCAAGGCGAATGTTGTAGCGGATGCCCCGAGTCAAAGCTACACCTCCTACTTTCAGCTTGTCTTATTGCCGATTTTGAGTGTATGGATATCTCTTTTTGCTTTATGGTACCGCAGATCGAGACTCGTTTGCTTCTTGAGTCACCATTCGGATCGAGTACGGAGGCACAACAACATGATCGGATGCTCCGGTGAGTGAGGAAGCGATAGATGAGGGCAAACAAGGCCACCGGTGTTGGCGATTACAGTGCGTTGAGATTTAAAGGCGCCTCAGTGTGCCACAGAGGCTAAAGTCAAAGATGAAATTCTGAGGGAAGCACATCGTACTCCATATACCGTACATCCTGGTGAGACCAAGATGTATAAGGACTTGAAGAAGAGCTTTTGGTGGAAAAGGATGAAGGTCGATATAGCTCAGTATGTAGCATCTTGTGGAGTTTGTCAGCGGGTCAAGGCTGAGCATAAGTGACCAGCAGGTTTGTTGCAACCTTTGGAGGTTCCAGTTTGGCCATGGGATGACATCTCCATAGATTTCGTAGTTGGTTTACCTCGCACCCAGCGAGGGAAGGACGCTATTTGGGTCATAGTGGACCGGTTCAGTAAGTCTACACATTTCATACCTATCCACACAACCAACTCAGCAAGTGATTTGGCTCCTCTCTATGTGCGAGAGATAGTGCGATTGCACAGGGTACCCAAGACCATTGTTTGGATCGAGATGCCAAGTTCGTCTCCAAGTTAGGAGAGTTTGCAAAGTCTTGTTGGGCACAACTTCGTCTAAGTACCGCTTTTCACCCCAAGCAGATGGTCAATCTGGCGCACCATTGAATAATTGGAGGATATGCTCGGATGTTGTGTTATGTCTTGGAAGGAGGCCGAAGACCACCTAGCTTTGGCAGAATCGCCTATAACAACAGATTACCATGCTAGCATTCGAGTGGCACCGCTTGAGGTTCTCTATGGGCGGAAGTGCAGATCCCGTTGTCTTTGGGATGCGGTTGGGGAGCGGCGATTTTGGGTCCCGATTGGGTTCAAGAAGCTGTGGCCAAAGTGGCAGAGGTTAGAAAGAATCATTATTCGCTCAGAGCCGCATGTAAGAGCTATGAGATGTCGAAGGCGAGATTTGGAATTGAAGTGGGGATCGTGTTCTTTTGAGGGTATCGCCTACTACGGTGTAGTGCACTTTGGTACCAAAGGGAAGCATAGCCGAGGTGCGTTGGGCCATTTCCAATCGTGGCACGAATTGGGAAGTTGGCCTATCGTCTGGATCTTCCGAGTCTATGCAAGGAGTTCATAATGTGTTTCATGTATCCATCTTTGAGGAAGTACCGAGAGATCCGAACATGTGATTCGTTGGAACCTTTGATATTGGAGCAAGATCTTACCTTTGAGTCTCGACCGGTGAAAATTCTAGAGGAGTCGAGGCGGGTTCTGAGGAACAAGACTTTGAAGTACGTCAAGATTCTTTGGTCTCATCAGACTGAGAAAGAGGCCACTTGGGAACTGGAGTCTCGCATGCGCGAGCAATTTCCGGACTTGTTCACTTCAGGTGAGTGTTCTTCGTTTTTGAATTTTCAAATCCTGGATTCCCTTCTTGTAGATTAGCGTTTAGATTCGAGGTCGAATCCTGCTAAGGGGGGTAGAATGTAATACCCCGAACAGGTTGTGAGGCAGAAGTTTGATCACTCGGTTAATTCAGAGTAAAGGAGGGGATTTGTTCACCTGTTCTACCCTACCCTGGGCTTGGGCCCTTGGCCAACCAGCCCAAAGAGAGAACCGAATAGGCCCATGGGGGGAGCAGCCTTGAGATCCAAGGGTGGAGGATGCAGCCTTGTGATCCAAAGGTGGGGAGGGGGGATGTCCTGCCCTAAGTTTTTCCCCAACCCTTGCCCTCTTTTTGCCTGGCCACCGCCCCCATCTATTTGGTTGGCCATCCCTTCTTCTTTGCTTCTCCAGGCCGCCCTTCCCTGCTTCTTCCTCCTGGTGACGCCTCTTGCTCCTCCCTGCTGTTTCCTCCAAGTGGTGGCGCCTCCCTGCTGTCCCCAAGCAGTTTCTTCCTCCATTGGTGGCAGCCGAGCTCCCCTTTGCTGCTGTCCCTTGTTGGCCGACCAATAGAGGAAAGGGAGAGGGGTGGAAGGGGAGGTTCTTGGGGGAGCTTGTTCATCGACTTCCTGGGATCGTTAAGGGTAACGGTTGTCATTCTTAGTTATTGATCTGTTGGTATTTGCGATTTGGATCAGATTTGTTTGGATCGAATGGTTTCTGCTGTAGTCCTGTTCTGCCCAGTCAGTTGCGTGGTTGATTTCGAGCCCTTAGTTACAGAATTCGAGAGGCCCATCTCTTAGTGAAAGTTAGATGATGTTCTTAGCTTTCCGTGGCCGCTGAGAGCACCTAATTCCGACGTTCGAGTCAAAAGATATCACCGTTTTAGTTTCTGCTGTCTAGATTCCTGACGAGATTAAACTGTTGTGATAATTCGTAAATTATGAAATTGTAATTGGCAGAATCTGGGATTTCTCCCAACTAGGGTATTGTAGGTAATTTGATAACCTTTCCGGATTGATAAAGATTTATCAATTCGGAGTTATAGATTGAAAGTTATGGTCGTTTTAGTGCTGCTGTTTATTCTGTAGACAGTTTTTCGGTGCTGAACGTTCATATATCTGTTAGCATTCTAAATTGGCCGAATTAAATTATCTTGTCAACTAGAGTATTGTAGATTTGTCAGTTAAGAGTCCACAGAAACTGGGTTCACCTCATTCGGAGTTCCAGATCAAGAGTTATGTTGATTATTGTGCTGCTGCCCAGGGGCGGTTTAGGGCAGATTGCGTTGGTTTCCATTTTAGAGCTTCTAGTTAAATATTGTATCGCCGAAGAAGCGTTGTAGAACGTTATTTAGTAATGTCGTGTTCATCGTATCCTTATTTCAGTTATTTATTTGTTAGGAGGTGAAGCTTCAGGTTTGGGAGCACCGCATTTGCCTACTAACGTGTCGCAGCGCGCGAGGCAAGTACCTTAGTGTTTCTATGATTATGACATGTTGTATGCTTGTGGTTGGTATTGTATTTCTAAGTACCATGTTAATATTTACTAGTTCGTATTCAATCCATTTGTGTTACTTCCATGAATAGAGAGTATGTAATTTCAATGTTCATATGTCATACCATGCATACATAATACATGTTTCAATCCACGGGAGTGGATCATTATATAAGACCCATCAATTCCAGTATGGGCACGTAAGACCCCCCCCATTCCAATGTAGGCAGTTTGGGACACCCGTACGAAACGTTCTTCGTACAGGGCTTGGATCCCCGTATTTTGTTAAATGCGGGCTTAGGTGAACACCGACGGGTGTGTCACCAGCAATACCGGTATTTGCATGTGTATAGTCCCTTCATTTCGTCCAAATCATTCATTCCATTCATTCAAGTGTTCATTCTGTGCTTATTTCATACACTTTAATGATGTTCACATGATCATGGTTGTTATATGTAATATTCATTTAATCACGGTACTTGCTGAGTCTCAGACTCACTCTTGCGTTGTTTGTTTGTTTTAGGTGATCGTTGACGATGGCCATTTTGGGAGGGAGTAGACACTCACTTTTGTTCACTTGAACATACTCCAAAATTTTGATAATAGAGTTTGATTCTACCACCCATCCGAGGATTAATGAACTGTAATAATTGAAGGTGGCTGTGGTTGATGGTTTCTTCCTCGTTATGATTGACTGAGTACTGCGGATGATCTTCGATCATCTTTTTGATTAAAATGCTTGAAACCTGACTATAGTCCTGTGATGCTCATGTCCTTAGTGTTTCCTTTATGGACTTGTTATATGACTATTGGAACCTCCGGTATAGCTATCTATCTGAGGAGGTTCTCGCCAAATTTAGAAATTTTATTTTCTGCTTTAGTTGTGTTAATTTGTTAGTTTAGTAGCATTCCAGGCCCTTGTCAGACTGGGGTGTTACATGGAGAATAGCGACGGAGCTTCCTTGATGGCAATGCCGACTAGTTCCATCCTCATTGGAATCAGAGTCGCTTGACTCATCATTTGAATCCCACTCTCCAATGTGGGCTTCATGCTTGCCACCTTTTTGAAGCTTCTTCTTACCATTATACTCCTTCTTGTAATACTTGTCCTTGTCTTCCTTCTTTTCGGGACAATGAGAACCAATGTGCCCCTTCTCTTCACAATTATAGCATCGAATGTTGCTGTAACGCTTCTTGTCACTTGATGATTGCCCCTTTTTGTACTTGTCGAAGTTGTAACTTCTATTAGGGTGTCTCTTCATGACCCTCTTCATTCTTCTTACAAGAAGGGCATACTCCTCGTCGGAGTCTTCTTCTTCATCATCATCATCACTTGATTCTGCTTTAGCCTTGAAAGCGGTAATTTTCTTCTTTGAGGATGATGTCTCCAAGAACTCTTCTTTGTTCTTCTTGAACAACTCAATTGTGATGAGATTGCCCAAAAGCCCCGTTGGTGTCATCCTTGGCAACTCGGGAGAGTTGAGGAATAGTATCACCAATGTCTCATACTTGTCCGGAAGAGCCCTGAGCATCTTGCGCACAATGTCAACATCAAGAAGGTTAGTTCCAAGACCTTTGAGCTCATTCACAATGTTGTTGAGTCTTGAATACATCTCATTGATGTTTTCATGAGGCAACATTATGAATATCTCATATTTGATCCGAAGCCTATGCAATTTGGCTTCTTTGACCATGGATGTACCCTCATGGATTTCCGAAAGAGTTGTCCAAATAGCATGAGCATTTTCCAAGTTGCTCACTCTATTGAACTCATCCACGTTCAAAGCGTCAAAAAGAGCGTTCATAGCTTGAGCATCTAAATAAGCGTTACGTGTATCTTGATCCGTGAGTTCTAGTGGATTAAGATGCATAGCGTAATCCTTATTTACGATTCTTCAAATGATTAGACTAATGGCCTTTAAATAAATTGACATTCTAATTTTCCAATAAGCATAATTATAGCCATCAAATAGTGGAGCCCTTCCTAAAGCCATTCCCTCTCTAGTCATCCTTTTCTCTCTTAGACGGTTAAGTCTAAATCAATGAGAGACCAAGCTCTGATACTACTTGTAGAATCAAGGATAACCGACTAGAGGGGGGTGAATAGGAGGTTTTTAAACTTTTTAACACTTTAACAATTTTAGGCAATTAATAACTTAGTCTAAACAAGTTACACTACTAGCTAAGCAATTCAACACAATAATCAAGCTAGAAATGTAAATGCGGAAATGGAAAAGACTGGAAATAACCACAAAGACACAACGATGTTTTTTTCGTGGTATCGAAGACTTGCCGGTCTTCACTAGTCCACGTTGAGGAAGCTTGACACCTCAAGCCGGCTCCACGAATTAAGCCTTCCCTCGATCACTATGGTTGTTCTTCCTCCGCTCCGGAGATGGTGAACACCGAACCACTCACAAGCTTGCACCTGGCCTCTTCACAATCTTCTTGAAGAGATCACCATGCTCCACCGCCAAGCCGTCTAGAAGTGTAGCAACACTTCAAGAGTAATAGATCAACGACCTTTGCTTGATGGCACTCAAGTGCAAATGGATCAACTAGGAGAATGGATGCACTTGAATGAAACTCAACAACCTCACAATGAATGCACAAGAGAATTTTTGGAGTTGAGTGAATGCTCAAGGCTCTATAGATGTTAAATGGACACTAGCAACATGTCCTTGAGCAATTGGGGTGGTATTTATAACCCCCACCAACAAATATGACCGTTGGGGAGGAGTCCCCAAACTTTCAGAGAAAATCGGTACAACCGTCGTTCAAGTTGCGGTACAACCGCTCTTGTAACAGAGCTCCGTAACGGCTATAACAGTCGCATTTAATGCTCTGACATAGCCGTTGGAATTTCCCAAGTGGTACGACTGCCAACTAAACTTTGGTGCAACTGCATCGCCCGGTCGTACCGTATTGATGAGCGGTACAACCGATCGTAGGGTTTCCAAAACGCTGAAATTACATGCCCTCTGGAAAAATCCAACCGCCATACAAAAATCGGTACAACTGCATCGCGGTTCAACCATTTCATAGAAGCGGAACAACCGATTCTCAAAAAGAGTTTCTGAGCCAAAATGCACTTGTACTGTTTTTATTGAACCGCCAACTAAAAATTGGAACGACCGTAATGCGATAGTACCGCTCAAGGAGCGGTCATACCGCATTTGCTTTCGATTAGTGATGCCTTCAAAATCCGGTACTACCGCCAAGTAAAGCGGTCATACCGCACCAAGCAGTACAACCGCCATTATAACTGCGGTACTACCGATTTCTGACAAATGCACTTAAGGCTTTCAAATTCAATTTCAAGTTCAAATTCAAATGCATGCATGATCCTAAATTGATCCATATGACACAAGAACATGCTATCAAGCTACTAGTCATGATCCCTCAATAGTACGGCATTTAACCTATAATCCGGTCTTTCAACCAATTCACCTAAGACCGGTAAAATACAAAAGGATCCTAGACTACTTGTACCTTGTCTTTAAGGCATGTAAATCTCCATATTGTCCTTTAGCATGCATCTTTGAGTCAACAAGTTCACCAATGGGATTAAACCTGGTAAATACTCAATAAACACATTAATCCCAAATTCACATATTATCATTAATTACCAAAACAATTTTTAGGAGCCTAGATGCTTTCAATCGTCCAATTCCACGCGCCTTATTCTGCTTTTTTTTTCACCGCACAACACTGGTAGTCGTGCCCGAAGTTCTTGCAATAATTGCACTGAACCCTAGTTGGTGCAAAAACAGGAGTAGAAACAGACACCTGAGGGACTGTAGTCAAAGCAGAAACCGTCGTTGTAGTCGAAGAAGAAGGGGTAGCAAGCACAGCCAGAACAAACTATGCTGCTAACCCGCGACGAAGCTCCTCAACACGAAGCATCGAAAGAGTTGAGCCCTGACAGGCTTAAACTCTGGGCGAAGACGACAGACGAAGTCATAAAGGCGAAGGCGATCACGATTTGCTTTCTGCACTTTATGACACTCCTGGCAAAGCAGAGAAGCCAGCTCGTCCAGCTGGCACCAGAGACTAGCCAGAGCTCGGAAGAAGTCGTTGACGGAGGAGTCCTCCTAGCGAAGCGTCTCCAACTCACGTTGAAGCGAAAAGAACTGAGCATCACTGCTCTGCTGGTATCGCTCGCGCAAGTACTCCCAAATCTGACAAGTAGCACGCAAACCAACAATGTCTGGCTGGATAGAGTCGTCGACGCTGACAACCAGGATGGCGCGAACGCGGGCCTCATCAGCACACCAGTGCTCAAAAGTGTCTATGACATACTGAAAGGCCTCATCAGCAGCAACAACATCGGCCTCTGCCTCCTTCTTGGTGGCCTCATCTTCCGCGGGAGGTGCAAAAGTAGGCTGTCTAGGAGAAGGCTGAACTGGCGACAGCAGACAAGGTCGAGCACTAGTGACATGTCCCTAGAGACGGAGACCATCGAGCGTGATCTCCATGAGTGAAGACCACAACCTATAGTTCATTCTATGAAGCTTTGTTCCTGAAAATGGGATCGTAGCTAATGGAACAGAAGCCATTGGTAGGCGGCGCTGGACAGCGCGGCGGTTAGATCGACGTACTGTTTCTATTTTTTTTCGCTCGTGGGCCGAAACGACTCACGAATAAACAGGCCTGCGAAGGCCTATGAAGGGGCGTGCGGGGGGAACCCTAGTTCCCCCTGCTTGTGGCGGCGGCGGTGGGTCCAAGCGCCAGCGACGACGGCGAACGGTGTGATGGTGGCGGCCCATGCGTCGGCGGAGATGCCGACCTCCAGTGGATCGGCTCAGATCCGGCGCATGGCATCCAGCTCGCGGTGGTGCTCAGCGACTCGGATCCACGGTCGATGGAGGAGCTCGGTGCTTGGGGAGGTGGCGTAGATCAAAACGTGGGCGCCGTCGGTAGTGGTGGCGGCGGCGTCCTGATCCAAGGCAGATGAGCCGAGGCGGCGGCTACCGATCCAAGGCGATCCGACTGGGCGGTGGTCAAGAAGAATCCGGCGGCGGATCGGATGGCGGCAGCGGCGGCGAGGGTGGCGGCAAATGGCTGGTGGCGGCGGCGGTAACGAGCGGCGGCGGTAGCTTCAATGAATCTTGCGGCGGTGGCGGCGACCCAAGAGAGCAACGACGGCTCGACCAAGCGGCGGTGGCTCGGCCATGGACCAGCGGTGACAACGACGACCTAGGTGCAGAAAAACTAGGGTTAGAACCCTAGCTCTGATACCATGTTATGAATATTGTGTGTATATTCAAAAGGGCCCAATGGGCAATATATATAGGGAGTACAAAGGGGGTTGCCATATACAGATAAGGAAATACAAATAGAGTCCTATTCTAACAAGTACTATGTTGTAGTTACAAAAACCAGCATGATGGTTTCCATAATCATGGAACAGTTCGTCTTGTTAAATAAGGTCTTCAAGTTGTTTAATTTTTTATTGGAGGGCAATTGTGATCAGTAACTCTCATATTTCTCTAGTAGAGACTAACGCTTTATTGAGGGTTGTTAGGCCATACACAGTCGATGAATAACTCCAAGAAATAATGAGATGCAAAAAGATCCAAATCCTACACTAACTGAGTCTCTCGTGCTCAGTCACGCTTGAGATCCCGTTCTCGAGACCGCCCAAACCACGTGTTTAGGACCACTCAAAGCTTGCCTCTAAGTGCAACCAACACTACCATGGATCCGCGTGCCCAGGTACGCTCGAGATCCTATTCTCGAGACCGCCCAAACCACGTGTTTGGGACCGCTCAGGGCTCATTTCTGAGTACGCCCAGGACTTCGCTCCTGGGTACGCCAGAGCTACACACTCGGAGTACCACAAACCACTCGTTCGGGAAATCTTATATGCAGAAAGGAGGTAAGTCAACCTTTATTCCATTTCTTCTATAGAGGTCCTTTCATAATTTATTTTCGGTTAACTAATTATGCACGACATAAGGTGAGAGCTTGAGCAAAATGTGGATTACTTCTTGTCAGTGACATTGTCTAGTGGTCGTAAGGCACGCAGGAGACATCCTTAACAAGCAATAGAAAACTAGCCAAATCTTCTCGAAGGTAATTTTTGAAGTCTTGAATGGGATAAACAAAATATTTAGATCACCAATAATTGTATATGGGTGCAAAATCAAGCTGAAACATACTTCCCTTTTGCCTAGTTGGATGTATTTTTTATATGTATTAATGCATATGCAGAATTTTTTGTTTTGATTTTGACGTATGGTCTATATATATAATACTATTGTTTCTCTTCACTCTCTTTTCCCCTTTTGGCCCATGGGAACGGGAAATCTGTGCGGGTATCAGCTTCAAATTCAAATTAAGCATTTAAGTTTGTAAGCAAAAACCAACCAGGAAAGGCTGATTTCTGCTATTGCCATCTTCCAGGTTTTTTGCAAAAGCCAAAATTGTTGTCCTAGCTTGTAACTAGTAAAAAAACTACATCATATTGAAGTTGTGTCCAAACTTCTCTATTAGTATCAATTTTGATTCTCATGATTCACGATAGCACAGTGCGTTTCATAAAAGCTAGAATATCAAATCTGACAAATGATGGGCATCAGAATCGCACTGACTCCCTGAAGAGGATGTTCTCAGATAAATCATCATGTAGAATGACAACATCTCATTGAGTATGTCTGCTAATTCAATGAAGTTAGAATTCCAACTAATGGTAACTTTCATGAAGTAAAGAAGCTAGGTCAATAGTTAACCCCAAATTATATGCCCACGTATGGAAGAAAACAATAGACTAAATGTTGTTCAAACTTTGAGCGCTTTACCGCAATAATCGGAAAAAAATGTCCATAAAAAGGAAACAAGTCAAATCGAATTACCTTTGATGTGATTGTAGAACCAGTTATGCTGATAAAATTTGCTCCAGCTTTAGTTGCAAGTGCCTTTGCCAAGAGTGTTTTCCCTGTTCCAGGAGGCCCAAAAAGCAAAACACCTTTGCAGGGCTGAAAAAGGTCCATACAAAAGTTATATCAGAAATTCAGCTAAGCCAATTCAGGTATGCAGAATTTCCAATAAGATGAACATGAAAACGTACAACAATTAATAGGACATCCAAATTTAGATATTGAGATAATTAACTCAAACAACAATTTGCCTAAGAACCATCAGCTTAAATTTTTGGGTGAACTGGTTAGTGCATACAACTCAATAGAAAGATCCACTCCGTACAATATACTACAAATACATTCAGGGTAGAATAAATGTGTCAATTACACACACAAAAAAACAACAACAAATGGGGGCAAAACCTGACTCAAATTAAGGTCCAGGATTCCAACAATCACTCAGAGCTAACATTGTGCTGTCTTTAGGATTAAAATGTGCGCTTTCTTTAAAAATGACAAGGAGTTTGCAAATATCACGCCACCAAAAGGAGCCTTTTCTGATAACTTTGCTACATATGGTAACTATATATGCCAAACAAGGCTAGCTAACCTGTAGAATATCCGATTTGTTGAAAAACTTGCGTAGATACTTTTAGGGGGAAAAATGAATGTTCTGAATTATAAGTTTTGCACTCTTCCCAAGCCACCAAGCAAGTTCGTTGAGCAGATTCTACTATGCCTTTCAATGGAAATATTTGTCATCCTCTATCGGGCCAAAGAAGAACTCCATTGTAGCTAGCATCTAGGCAGTACTGATAACACTACATTTAGCATGGTAAGCCTTCCACAGTTCCACCTCTAGACTTAAAACACATTGATAATCTGAAAATGTTTTGACAATCCTTTTTGAAAAGATGAGTAAAATCCTAAATTTTGCGCTTTTTATGCACAAAGTGCAATCCTAAATATGTCAAAGGGAAAAGAGCATACTTGGCATCAAGAACACCAACCAATAGGGGAACTTTCTTCTTTCCCTAAACATCACATAAACTGATGCAATCTGAGGTAAAATTACAACATAACATTACCAACACACACAATAATCAAGGATTGCATGATCAGTGCATGGTGTCGTGGTGCCTATCAAGCTACCCATATGTTGTCCGACTGGTAGTTGTTATATTGGTAGTGGAGTTTTGAGAGAGAGAGAGAGAGAGAGAGAGAGAGAGAGAGAGAGAGATTTGTTTGTGGATCTTGGTGCATGATGAGTACAGAACTGCACATACACAATCATTATATGGAGTCACCTATCGGCAATATGGGTCAACAGAAACAAGACAAACAAACACTACTGAGAAATAGTACATTCAGCAAAGGTAAATTGCAATATCGTCTATTGGTAAATATGCTGCATTGATATCTCTGCAACTCTACATCCAATTAAACATAAATATGCTAATAGTACTCAGAAAATTTGAGTACAAGACCTGAAAAAATTAAACAAACTACTGCTTCATATTAAACCAAACTTGAAAACCAAAGTTCAAAATATTACACTGCCATAGTCCTGCAAGTTAACTACTTGTCAAGCTTGCATTACAAATATGGACATACCAATGTTGCTATTTTAAACAATAATTTGAATTGGAAATAAAATACATATGACAGAAAGTATATTTTATTGCTCAAAGCAAATAAAGGACTAGGTTGAAACCTCCAAACTAGCAAATATCAATACACACCTGAAATATAATAGCATTGAAATCATGCTTAGTGATTACTTCTACAAATTATCTAATTCAACTAGCAAGAATGTCCAGAAACCGAACATTACATTTAAATGTGTAAGTGAAGATCTCAAACTACAGCCAGAGCAATGGCAAACAATGTATGCAATGCAGCGTACTCTTCCAAGTTCCAACACCTCTGCAACTAACACAACAAATCACCCAGGACACACGAATATCCATCCAGTTATGTCAATGTCCGTCATCATCTCCACACATTCTTATTTCAATACCTTAGGGGCGGCCAGGACTCATGAGGAGGCGCGGAGGAGGAAGCCGGTGTCGGGGTGGGCCGGAGGCGCAGAGTGTGAGCCAGGCGTCGAGGCCGGCGCGACGGGTGGAGGGCGAGCCGGGTGTCGGGGTCGGCGTGAGGGGCGGAGGGAGAGGCCGGCATCAGGGAGGGTTCCCAGTGGCGGGAGGAGCGCAGGCGACAGGAGGACCAGCGTCGGGGAGGAGCGCAGGCGGCGGGGAGGCGGCCGGCGGCGAGAGGAGCGCAGGCGGTGGGAGGTAGAGAGGCGGCGGGATGAAGATGGAGAAATGGGCTGCGCCGCTACTCTTAAGTGGCCATTGTCACGCCATATATCGAGGCGTGATAGGGAGGGTTGTCACGCCGTGGATTCCGACGTGATAGATGCCACACAGACCCTCCACACTGGCACGACGCACGGCCAAGGGCTTACGTGCCATCTCTGGCCACACCACGGTATTTGGCATGACAGAACGTTTTGGCCACGCCACTAGTGGTGGTGTGACCAAAGGGGTCAGAATTGGAAATAAAGTTTGCGAGGGATTAACTTTAAAATATTAATAAAAAAGGATTAAATAAAAAAAATTCTAGTACACCACATGTCCTTAAGGGTCGAAGCCTACCCATCAGCCATTGATTTTGTTGATGGAGAGGAATCAACAGATGTCCTTAAGGCTCGAAGCCTACCCATCAGCCTATTGATTTTGTTGATGGGGAGGAATCAACAGCTGGCAGGGAGGGGCCTCACGTGAACTTGTGAGTTGCTTATTTAACTCCTAAGCTTGTAGGTGTGTGTCATTTTAATTCCGGAATAATTGGCACATATAGCACCTTTTGACCCCGTATTTGCAGGAATGACCACCGTCGGGTGTATTTGTGAATTTAGCACCGTTGCCGCACAGTGCCGTGCGGCAACGGCCCTCAGCCCGCCACGTGGCATTGCCGCATGGCCGCCGTGCGGCAACACCCCACGACCCGCCACGTGTCCTCCCCGCCTGTCCCCCACTGCCACCTCATCTGTTGCCGCACGGCCGCCGTGCGGCAACGGCTCTTAGGCCGCCATGTGTTGCATTATGTTTGCCCAAAATTAGGATTTCTGATTAGGGTTTTGTGGGAATTTTAAAAAAATAGCAAATGAGTTCAAAAAATTATGAAATTTTATGTGGAGCCTCTCGACACATTGTACTTGCTTGTGTAGATTTGCCATAATTTTATTCGTTCGGAATTTTTCTCGCAATTTCATATAAGTGTACTGTTTGTACGAATTTTTAAATGTGGAAAACGAGCTCAAAAAATTATGAAATTTATTTTGAAGACTCCTCACGCATTGGACTTGATTGTGTAATATTTCAATAATTTTATAGTTGTTCTGGAATTATCTAGAAAATTTAGGATTTAGGTCACGATAATTTGGATTTTATGGTTCGAAAATTAGGGTTTCATAATTTCATGTGACTTGGAATGTATGGAAAAAAAAAGCTGCATTGCAACTCCATTGGAGATGTTGATATACAATATGGCACAAGAATTTCATATTACGTTTCGATCATTCATTAACATGTCTTAGCCTCCTATAAAACATGCGCCAATATGCAATACGTCATCATTAGTTATTTGAGATTTGTTGATGTTTCAAAGGAGGCCTTATTGTTTATTACTTGCTATATCTCCTATTAAACAACGTCAATGGATAACTTTCTGGAGACG
Source organism: Phyllostachys edulis (assembly GCA_036346405.1). Lineage (NCBI taxonomy): Eukaryota > Viridiplantae > Streptophyta > Magnoliopsida > Poales > Poaceae > Phyllostachys > Phyllostachys edulis. The sequence continues at coordinate 72,681,638 of CM070545.1, forward strand.
AGCTTGTATATAAACATCCTAGGTCTTCACTTCCTCCTCTCCTTTCTTCTAGTCTCGGCGATGACGTGTCTTCCACTCTCCTTTCTTCCAGTCTTAAACGTGATGTCTTCGGTCTCATCCAACTTTCGAGTGAGCAGACAGTTAGAATCACTACAGCAGCACCTGGTTTGCCCTCGTTGCAGGGATCCGGTGAACGTGTTCGCCACGCATACGCCAACGAATCCATCCCAAATGTTCATGAAGTGTTCAAATCTTACGGTAACTTGTGAAAAATCATCCCAAATGAATTCCATTCAAAATAGCATGTTGTTTTATTTTTGTTTGAAGCTGTAATTCTTTTCCAGAACACAACATGTCGGTTTTGGCAGTGGACTGATGAAGTTGCCCCAGTGGTTCGAGATATTGTAATGAAAATTGTTGCCTTGCAAGAAGACTCCTATGGTGTTGCTGCATTTCGTCCAGTGGCTCGACCCTCTGATCAACCAATGCAAAATGAAGAGAACAGACTTAAAAGACTAGATGAAAGGATGGAAAGAGTTGAGAAAATGCTTCAGAAATTAGTTAAGATTTAGTTTTGCGGTCTTTCTTCTATTATATGTTGTTCTTGTCAAGTAGAAGTTTAGTTGTAATGAGATTTTAATGTCCACTCTTTATCTATGCATCGTAGTCCTATCATGATCGTAGTCCTTCATGACAGTGTGCCATGTAACCCCGTTGTCGGATCACATGCTTCTGTCTGTGGACTCTAATGTAATTCTAGTTTCATGCCTCGCATTTTACCTTCGGTCGATTAGCAGTCAACTGACCTTTGGGTTTCTCGAGACCCAATACATGTCGTCGTCAAAATCACTATTAGCCATCTCATTGGCCAAAGATCGTTTTTCAGAAGTAAGGAAAAGTATAGCATATTTAGTATATCCCACAACCTCCTCTAAACTGCTAATATACCTTGTTGTCAAGACATGTATATCACCAAAATGTAACCCAAGACGTTTATATACAAGCATGTCTCCAAAACGCTATCCATTGATGTTGTTTAATACGAGATATAGCAAGTAATAAACAATAAGGCCTCCTTTGAAACATCAACAAATCTCAAATAACTAATGATGACATATTGCATATTGGCGCATATTTTATAGGAGGCTAAGACATGCTAATGAGCAATCCAAACGTAACATGAAATCCCTACGCCATATTGTATATCGACATCTCTAATGGAGTTGCAATGCAACTTTTTTCCATACATTCCAAGTCACACAAAATCATGAAACCCTAATTTCCGAACCCTAAAGTCCAAATTATTGTGACCTAAATCCTAATTTTCTAGATAATTCCAGAGCAACTATAAAGTTGTCAAAACATTACACAATCAAGTTCACTGCGTGAGAAGCCTTCAAAATAAATTTCATAATTTTTTTAGCTCATTTGCTACATTTATAAATTCGTACAAACAGTACACTTATATGAAATTGCGAGAAAAATTCTGAATGAATAAAATTATGGCAAATTTATACAAGCAAGTACACTGTTTCAGCAAGCTCCACATAAAATTTCATAATTTTTAAAACTAATTTGCTATTTTTTTAAATTCCCACAAAACCCTAATCAGAAACCCTAATTTCGGCAAACCTCATCAGAGCCGTTGCACACAACGGCCGTCGCAAGCAATGGTCGAGCTAGCGATGGGGGCGGCGGGGAGGCCACGTGGCGAGTCGTGCGGCAACGCCGTGGCGGATGAGCCGTGAGGGTTGCAGCGGCTTGCAACGGTGCTAAATCCGCAAATACGCTGAGGCAGTGGTCATTCCTACAGGTCAAAAGGTGTTGTATGTGCCAAAAATTCTTCAATTCTGTGCCCTTTATTTTCGAAATGAGGAAGAGTTAGTATCAAGTAGGAACTGAATGTCATATCCAGTGAAATTTAGATACTCCATATGATGAGGACATCACTCCTTCAGATACACGAACTACACAAAATCCTCCAGATCCGGTTGCTGAACTACAAGGTCCTATGACAAGAGCTCATGCACGTCACATAAATTATGAGGTGAGCTCATTTCTACGTGCTAATAATTTATAGATGCAGAATGGTATACTACCTAATAATTGTGATCTTTTGTTACTTAGGAATAATGGGGAGGATCCCTCAAGTCCTGGTCATCTGCGCTGATTGCGCCCAAGAAAATGAAGTCCATCAGCACAAGATCTCCTCCCCACGTTTTCAGCTCGGCCACAAGTTTACGTCTACTCCATCTTTTCCAGGCCGAGAGCATTAGGTGCTATGCCACCTTCCATTGGACCCACAGGTCATGTAATAGGATAGGAAACTGGGGGCTATGCGCACCCCTTGTCTTGTGCGCCAACCCCCTGGCCGATATTCCCTCTCCCCCTTTTCTTCTTATAAATAGTTAGGAACCAGCACCTCTCTAGGCGGGTTTCTTTTTAGATTATTCTGCATAGCAGTTTCGTCGCACGTTTGTTTTGAGGAACCCCAACTTTGTGAGCTTAATCTTTATTCGCAATACAATTTCAGATTACATCTTCTACTCTCTTGCTTGTGTTCTCGATTCACTTGCGGGAGATAGCCTTCTTGGCGAGGTCAACCGCGTTCGGCACGGTTGATAACCATCGGAGCAGTGGTGTAGTGATTGCGAGGGGTTCGATCTGTTTTGGTCGCAGCCTTTGGATCATCAATGTCGTGTTCTCCACAATCAACATATCACTACCTTTCGGAAGATCGGGCCATAGTCACATTAGGTGGTATCAGAGCAAAGGTTACCCGTTAGGTAATCACAGTCCCCCCTTTTAGATTAGTTGATGTTCATCATCCTGAAAACTCCAGAAAATTAGCCCCACAAAAATAATTTGTTCGTCGTGTTCTTCCACTGTCCCATCACCCTTTGTGCCTTTGCAATTTCCGTTCTTGGGTTCGCGTTGTTGAATTTGTGTCCTTTGTCTAAGTCGTGTTGCTGGTTTAGAGTCGTGTTCTTAGTCGTCACCCTCCGCTGCCACGACGACACTAATCCTCCCTGCCACGCCACACCAAACGCCTGCCGCACCAACCAAATCGCCCTGCCGCTCATCCCTGCCACGGCCGCCAATTTGCCCTGCCACCACCGCTGCACCTCGCGCTGTCATGGCAGCCAAAGTCACTACCGTGGCAAACCCTAACCAAGATTTATTTCAGTTTGTGACAGAGAAAAAAAAAAGAAAAAAAGAGGTTGTTTTCGTGCTGCCAGAAGGATTCATCTGACTTTAGCAATACGATAAAAAAAATCAAAGTTTAGAGAGAGAGAGAGAGAGACTATCCTTTAATTACCTTTATACCCCTGCCTTCTACAAAAAGTTTGTGACCCATATACCTCCCTAGACCTGGAAGAGGAATTTGAAGGGATTTGAGTCAGGTGCACATTCGCAAAAAAGAAGAAGCAAAAGGAGATAAAGAAAGAAGTAATTAGGTTTGCTTGCATCCCTTGAATCATTTGTGTTTGGTCCCTTGTTTTAGTTGGCGTTGTGCTAGGGCTAGGAACACTTTTGGACCAGCAACTGTGACAAGTACTTTGGACCCTTATTCAGCTTTGCTAATCGGGTTACGGTTTTTGCTAATCTTTGCTACCATATTGTGCCTTCCGAGCTCCACATACTCTTGATCAAAACAGGTCCCCTCTTACAATCGTACCCACGCTTGACACAGTATCACGAACCAGCCACCGACTGTACCACCTGCTGCATTGGTAAGAACACTTGTAAGAGTGCGGTAAGATGCTTGAGAGTGTGTGATTCCACCTCTCATCACCTAGTAGTTGATAGGGATAATACCTTTGTGTTGCCTTTGTTTTCTACTAACCATGGCAAGTTAGACATCTGATGAGAAAGAGTGTGTTTTAAAGGGAGAGCTCATGACGCTCTTGGATGAACAACGCACTACCATTAATGAGGACATCGATAGGAAGCTTCAAGCTACTACGGCTACACTGCAGCACTCAATCAATGATAGTATTGTAGCGCTCACTACACGCCTTGAAAAAATGGTGAATCAGACACTAAACAATGGACGCGAGTATAATCACGATGCAGCCCAAGATCTTGAGGTGGGAGATGATAATGAGAGGCAAAACAGTGACGCCGGCGCTGCTCTTGCCGCTCAAGATGCACGTTAATGACACCGTCTATATCACAACCGTCACGGTATGGGAGGTAATAATCTTCAACACCACAATGCTCGTGTTAACGATGACCCGTTTGCTAAAGTGATATTTACCATACCATGTTTTGCGGGTGTTTATGATGCTGAAACTTATCTAGTTGAACAAAAATTTAATGCCCATCTAGTTCCTGAAGTGCATAGAGTCATACAAGCTACTAGTGAATTTAAAGATTTTGCTATCATTTGGTGCAAAATCAAGTAGTTAATTCTGGCTTAACACCTGATACATGGGATAGATTGAAGGTAGCTATGCGTGCTAGATTTGTTCCTCCTACCTTTAAACGTGATATGCGTAAGAAATTACAGCGCTTAGACCAAGGTAATAAATATGTCGATGAATATTACCAAGAACTACAAATAGGCATGTTGCGTTGTAATGTTGTTGAGGATGAGGACGATAAGATGGCTCACTTTTATGGGGGCTTAAGGCGTGAAATTCATGATATAGTTGATTACAAAGAGTATAATGATATCAGTAGGCTGTTCCAGTTTGCTTGTTTGGCATAAAAGGATTTGTAGGGTAGGCAACAAAGGACAAGGAGCAACTTTGGAAGTACGTCTACATCAAAATCGACGTCGGGGCAAGCCAAGATAGCTCCACCTCCTGTTTTTCGGTCTGCTGCCCCTTCGTGAGTAGGGCACATTCAGAAGCACCGCCACCACCGTCACGTGCACCCAAGATGAGCAAATCTACTAGTGTGCAGGCGCCAGCGCAGAGCTCTTCATCGGTTGCTTCCATGGGTCGTAGACAGGGATTGTGTGCCACTGTTGCAAAGGGATGGGTCACGTCATGAAAGATTGCCCAAGTCAGCGAGCGTGCATTGTGATAGAAGACGGTGGTTATGTAAGTGCTAGTGATGTTAAGGTTGAATATGCTCTTGTAGCTAACCTTGCAGGTAATGATGATGATCATGAGACAAATAGCGATGGTGAGGAAATTTTAGGAGCTGCTGCTACGGAGAATTATAGGACCATAATTGTGCAGCAAGTGTTGAGCACTCAAAGGGAGCAAGCGGAGAAGCTACAACGCTATAATTTGTTTCAGATGTTCCTCATTGTCAAGGATTGTCTTGTTCGTGTCATAATTGATGGCGGGAGCTGTAATAACTTGGTGAATTCAGATTTGGTCAAGAAGCTTGGCTTGACCACACATGCACACCCTCATCCGTACCACATTTAGTGGTTCAACAACAGCGGTAAGGTAAAGGTAACACAATCTGCGAGAGTGCATTTTTCCATTGGTTCCTATCATGATGTTACTGATTTCGACGTAGTGCCTATGCAAGCCTGCTCACTTTTATTAGGTCGTCCATGGGAATTTGATACTGATGCAACTCATCATAGTAGAAGTAATAAGTACTCTCTTATGCACAAAGGAAAGAAAACAATCTTGCTACCTTTGACACCTGCTGAAATTGTGAAATGTGATAAAGAGATAGTTGAAAATGAGAGGAAAGAATGTTGCTGAAAATGAAAGGAGTAAGGCGGTCCTCTCGGACCCCCGAACCTATATAAATCCTCATGTCATTCTTTACTCTCGTGGACGATGGCCCGTTAGACGGCCGACGTCCACCCCCTCACTCGTGTTCGGTTTTTACACCTACAACATTAGCACCGACCGTGGGGACATAGCTAATTGACGAAAGTCTATGTCTCCTACCAAAAAATACTCTAAGTCTACGAAACCTCCTTCGGCTCCGGAGGGCAATGATCTCGTGGACGGCCCATCCGCTCTTTGAAGGAGCCCCAGCGAAGCACACTTGTCGGAGATCAGGGCCATCCACCCCGGGATGGACAACGTCCTACAGGCCCTAGGATTCCCACGTGCGCCCTCCTCCCTTGTGCGGGTCGATGAGAGGCCCAGCCAAGAGCGAGCAGTTCAAGGCACCCTCGCAGCCAGAATGCTAAAGATTCTAAGGCCAACCATCACCTCCGGGACGCATGACGTCCATGCGACGCGAGCAATGAAGGCTCGCTACGAGGACTGCCCCCTAACACACTACTGTTAGAGGACAGTCCCAACATATAAATCTCGTATGGGCTCTCGGTACACTTTTCCTCCAAGCGATTTTACCCTCGTGGTGCATAGGGCGTACGACCTCTGCGGTCTCCCCTAGCAAAAAGTCTAAGGTGGCTTGGGCGTCTGTCGCCTCCACCATGGCGGCTCATGTTCTACTAGACCTAGGGCATGAGCGACCACCCGCGTGGTGCATAGGGTGTACGACCTCCGCGGTCTTTCCTAGCAAAAGTCCAAGGTGGCTTGGGTGTCCGTCACCTCCACCATGATGGCTCGTGTCCTACTAGACCTAGGGCATGAGTGACCACCCTCGTGGTGCATAGGGTGTACGACCTCTGCGGTCTCCCCTAGCAAAATTCCATGGTGGCTTGGGCGTCTGTCGTCTCCGCCATGGTGGCTCGTGTCCTACTAGACCTAGGGAATGAGCGACAACTTAGGCCCAGTACCAAGTTGATGGATGTGCTGAGGACTCGTCCCTCTTAGACTCTAGGCCACGTGCCAAGCGACCTCCGGGTCCCCACACGCCTAGCTCCATTGCTTGGTAAGGGTTAACCATTCTCATGCATTCCTGATCACCACAAAAAAAACCCGCCTATGGGGTAAAAGGGCTCCATCGCCCTCATAATTTGGTGCCTGGCGACTTAGCCTCGTGGGCGCTACCGGTGTGCCCGTAACTTACTGCCGGGGGCACACGTCTAAGGTGCCCATGAATTAGCCTCATGGGCACCTCCAAGCCCACTGGGGGGCTACAACCCCTAGTGGACATTCGGTGCCCACGACTTAGTCTCGTGGGCGCCACTGGTGTTCCCGTGACTTACTCTCGGAGGCACACATCCCAGGTGCCCATGAGTTAGCCTCATGGGCACCTCCAAGTCCACTAGGGGCTACCACCCCTAGTGGTCATTTGGTGCCCCACAACTTAGCCTCTTGGACACCTCTCTGGTGTGCCTATGACTTAGTGTTGTGGACACACCTTCAAGATGCACATGAGTTAGCCTCATTTGCGCCTCTAAGTCCACTAGGGGGCTACCACCTCTGTTGGCCATTCGGAGCCCCACGACTTAGTCTCGTGGGCACCCCTCCAATATGTCTATGACTTAGTCTCATGGGTGCACCTCTAAGGTGCCCCATGATTTAGTCTCATGGGAATTCTCAATCCTACCGAAGAATGCAACCCCTAATAGCTTTGTGTTGCCCCTCAACAACACATGTACACCTCTTCCAGGCAGCTCGAATCATCTACCATCAACCTGACTGGAGTGTCGATCAAGGACTATCATGCCTGCATAAGGCTACCCCTACAGAGATCTTAGTATCTAAAGTGATGGGACTCTACTTGTCCCACGGCAGTGACTTTGATCATCTGTCATGTCGAGCGAATGTTACCTTGCTACAAGAAACAAGTGTTGATCATTCTCTTTTTCATGTAGAGACGCTCATGTTATCTACCTGTCCCCAAAACGTTTCTAGCTCGAACTGCGACGATTCTGAGGAGTTCTACTTCGATGACTCTCATCAAACCGCGGAGCAAGAGGAGGACGACTTCGACCACAGGATTCTCTTCGACGCGCTGCCCGTCTTGAAAGTTGTGCCTCAGTGGGGTGGCCTCACGTCCACAACCTCGCCTTCATGGGCTTCACTCTGACACGTCGCTTGCCTCGAAGGCTATGCCTCGGCAGGGTGGCGCATCGACCAACACAGCGCCTGCCTTGAAAGTTGTGCCTCAGTGGGGCGGCCTCACGTCCACGACTTCGCCTACACAGGCTTCGCTCTGACACACCGCTCGCCTCGGAGGCTATGCCTCGGCAGGGCGGCCGCGCGTCCACGACTTCGCCTGCACGAGCTTCAGTCGGATGCACCCCCTACCTTGAAGGTTGTGCCTCGGTGGGGTGGCCCTGCGTCCAGTACTTTGTCTTCAGGAATAGAACAACAAAACCACCCCACACGAAGGGCCAGCAAGAAGCGGCAATCTAGTACCCGCTGTCGCGTGAAGCACTCACGCTATATGAAGCACAAAATAAGTCTAAGTCTTTGGGCGTCCGCATGCCCGCAAAGCCAAAATTGGCTAAGTCATAGGTGCCCTTGAACGTATTCCTTAGCCCCCGTGCCTCGTGCTGCGTCGAGCCAGAATTTGGCTAAATTTCGAAGTCTCAGATTCCCGTCTGTCAAATTTGGCCAAGTCTTTGGCGCTACGAAAACGCATACGCTAAGTGCATATCAAAAAGGATATTCAACAGGATACAAGACCTCAGCACTATTCTTTATCCCTCGGGCGCCCTGGCAGGCGCCCAAGGGACAGGGGGGCTAGTAGTATTGAGGAATCCTACCACCTCACGCTCTATACTTCGACAAGTCTGCACAAGGGGCATACGTAAGCCCCTTGGCCCAGGCGCTTGGCCACCAGCCTACTGGAAGTGGTTCGGGGCCTGCTGGATACTCACATGCTATATGCTCATGTTGCGTGGACGTTCTCTCCTGTACCCTGCATCTTGATGCCCCATGCATCCCGTCGCCACTCCAAGGCTCGCACCCAGACACCTCACCGCTCCAAGCGCCCTGCGCATCCCGGTAAAATGCCTTCAATCCTCGTGTAGGGCTCCTAAGGTTCTACGTGCCCTGCCATGCTCAGCGCGTAGGGCCACCTCGCCTCCGCCCGAGCCCCGCGGGTTCTCGTGTCTGTCATGCTCGTGGCAAGCAGGCCACCTCACCTCCACTTGAGCCTCGGCTCGGCACTTGCCCCCCTCGGGTACCTCGCCTACTCTGCCTCCGGCTTCGGCACCCGAGGTCGCTCCAGCTTCAAGTTGGATCGGCAGCCTCCCCGCTTCGCACCGAGATCTCTCCGGCCTAGCGGTGGCCGTCAAGATCGCCCGGCTCGCGCCGAGGTCCCTCGCCGCCATGGGCGTCCCCAGCCTTAAGCACCCCACACATCTGCAGCGCCCTCACGGCCTCTCAGCCTCGCACTCTCGTGGCACCCTCACACCCTCGCGACGCCCTCGCACCTACACGGCACCCTCGTGGCAGCCTCGCACTCTCGTAGCGGCCTCGCGCCCACGGTGCCCTCAGCCCTCGCGACGGCCTTATGCCCTTGTGTTGCCCTCACGGCGGCCTCATGGCGTCCTCACGCCCTCACGGCACCCTCGTGGCGGCCTCGTACCCTTGTGGCAGCCTCACGCCCTCGCGGTGCCCTCACGCTTAAACACTCGCACGCCCATGGCATCACACGCCCGCGCCCGTGACTTGTGCGCCTGCACGCCCCGCGCACCCCGCATGCCAAGTGCACCTGCGAGGGCGCGCCCTCGCGTGCCCTTGTGCCTGAGCCCTCGTGTTCCCTCATGCACGCGCCCTCGTGCCTAAGCCCTCACGTGCCCTTGTGCCGGAGCCCTCACGCACCTCGCACCCTCGTGTGCCCTCGCGCCCCAGCCCTCACCCTTGCGCCTAAGCCCTCGAGCGTCGCGTACCCTCGTGCCCGAGCCCTCGCGTGCCACGAGGTACTGCACTGCACTAAGAAAAACATGGGAGATGGGGTCTTGGGACCGGCCTCCCCCTACAATAACGGGTGAGTATGAATCCCCTTTAGCACAAAGCACAAAACAGGGATGCCCTGCACCCATGCCCTGGCACCAGCGCCTCTTTTTTATTTTGGCCCCCTCGCATCAATCAATTGCAAATCTAGCCCCCTTCCCTTTTTTTGCAAATCTAGCCCTCCTTCAAGGCCGGGGATCCGCAGAACCGCAAACCGCAATCTCGCAAAGCGGCTCCAAATTTTGGATCAAATTAGCCATCAAAACTTGGGTTCAATCTACCGCTATTTAGTGCATCACAAGCATGATGAAGTTAGTATAATTGTCAAAACTCGGTGCAGTGCGTCAGATTGCAACCGCAAATCCAAACCGAACCCTTCACATCGCATCAGAAAAGATGCCCAACAAAACAGCAAAGCGTTTCAGCAAGTGTACTCCAACTCACCCACCACTGCTGCACACACTGCACGGGCAGCTCTATATGATTCATATAACCTCTGCTTTCTGCGAAATCATAACATTCCAGTAGTGAGGATTTTTGTACATGGCCAATGAACAACATGAGACACCGAACCCCATCAGTGCTCTGGGTTGTCTGGACAAAGCTGAGTTTTTATCTACCGAATGCTTCGCTGGGACGAAGCAGTGATGGAGCAGGCGAGGCATCTGAGGGGGCACCCTCGTGGCGCCCTCACGGCGTCGTGCTCTCGCTGGCCACCTTGGCGTCTCCACCGCTTCGCACGGCCCCTCGCCGGCCACCTCGACGTCTCCACCGTTTCACGCGGCCCCTCGCCGGCCACCTCGCGCCTCCGGAGTTCTTCCCGTGCTTCCGGAACATCCGCCGCTTCGCACAGCCCCGCGTGGCCCCTCGCCGTGGAGAGTCCTCCGCTCAGGAGCAACGAAAGCAAGGCATCGTAGAGGAAGTTGATGGCTAAAGACAAAGATGGGTGTGACGTTTTTGACAAATATTTTCGGACGCAATCAACGTTCAAAACCATCAGAACTCTTGTGGGATATCAACCTCTGCATAAAAGGCATAGTTCAAGACTGCCCCTTTTGGCGTTTCCCCGGAAACACCAAGGGGCAGGGGGGCTAGTGTTGGAAGAATAATTCATCCCTCATGTTAACGGGCCTTGCTTTGTAACTGACACGCGTACGGGTCCAATTGATGCAGCTATACTCATAGAAGATTGTAATACCCCTCACTTGTACTCATAGGATAGTCATCCCCTAAGGGGTATTTTGGTCATTTGTACAGGCCCAAGTGCCTATAAATACCCCATGTATCTCCCATTGGGGGGGAGCTCTCTTGAGCAATAAAGAAGTATGTTCAAACTGGTGAGCCCTCGGGGGCTCCCTCTCCGGAGGTAACCCCCCATTGGCTCACCGACAGGAGTAAGGCGATCCTCTCGGACCACCGAACCTGTATAAATTCTCGTGTCATTCTTTACTTTCGTGGACGATGGCCCATTAGACGACCGACGTTCACCCCATCACTCGTTTTCGGGTTTTACACCTACAACAAACGTGAACATGAATATGAAAAACAGCAAGTAGTGAAGAACGTTTTTCCACCTAAGAAAGAGAAGTTGGAACCTAGCTCTAAGACTGAGGGAATTAAATTAAAGGGTTGTGTCATGCTTGCAACCAAATCTGATCTTGCTGAAATTTTTGATAATGATATGCCATGCTATGCTTTGATATGCAAAGATGCTTTATTGTCACTTGATGATATATCTAGCTCTTTGTCGTCTGCTATCACTAACCTTTTGCAGGAGTATGAGGATGTGTTTCCAGCTAAGATGCCCCGAGACTGCCACCTATTAAAGGGATTGAACACCAAATTAACTTAATTCCGACAGCGACTTTGCCAAATCGTACGGCGTATAGGACCAATCCGGAGAAGAGACTAAGGAAATTCAGCGACAAGTCCAAGATCTTTTGGATCGAGGGTACGTACGGGAAAGCCTTAGTCCCTGTGCTATTTCTGTTCTTTTGGTTCCTAAGAAAGACGGTAGTTGGCGTATGTGTGTTGATTGTAGAGCCAATAATAATATCACAATACGGTATAGTCATCATATTCCTAGGTTAGACGACATGCTTGATGAGTTGAGTGGTTCTATTATTTTCACAAAGATTGACTTGCGTAGTGTGTACCACCAGATTGGAATGAAATTGGGAGATGAATGGAAAACGGCATTTAAAACTAAGTTCAGGCTATATGAGTGGTTAGTGATGCCTTTTGGTTTAACTAATGCACCTAGCACTTTCATGCATTTGATGAACGAAGTTTTGCATGCATTCATTGGAAATTTTGTGGTGATTTATTTTGATGATATTCTGATCTATAGCAAGTCATATGAAGAACACATGGATCATTTACGTGTTGTTTTTAATGCTTTGAGAGATGCACGTTTGTTTGGTAACCTTGAGAAGTGCACCTTTTGCACGGATCAAGCCTCTTTTCTTGGCTATGTTGTTACTCCACAGGGAATAGAGGTGGATGAAGTGAAAATTGAAGCCTGACGAGGATCTAATAATCCTCATTTTATCTGTTATCCATAATTCTCATTATGGAAAAATATGATGTTATGTGGTCCCTAGGTCCCCTTACACTTACAAGGGAGAAGCCTACCAGGTGGTCTTAAGTTCTTCTACGACCACCCCCATAGTCGTAAGTCTTGCTACGACTACCTTATGGTCGTAAGTTCTTCTACGATCACTACCCAGTCGTAAGTTATTCTACGACTATCCCATAGTCGTAAGTCTTGTTACGACTAACTTATGGTCGTAAGTTCTTCTACGACCAGGTCAGCTACGACCACCTTATGATCAATAAAGCCTACAGGCGAGTAGGTCCAATTGATTAAGGAATCCAAGCAGTCAACATACGCTGTTATTATACGAAATAATAACATGCAATACCCCATTATTTCTGACAAGTAACTGTCAGGCGGCGTGAAGGAGTTACCATCCCGATAATTACTGCAAACGTGCGCCTGTTACTGGATTTGATGAGGCGTCTCTTCAACAGGGGAAAACGGCTATTCCTTCTCGACTATATAAAGGCAGCGGTCAGAGAAGGAAAGGGGACAACCAATCGGAGGAGACAACAAGCAATCAGGAAGACAGTCAGATACTATCTTCTGTAATAGCCTTAGTCTTTTCTCCCGATTGTACGAAACATACTCAATACCATACACACACAGGAGTAGGGTTGTTATTCTCTCCAGAGAAGGCCTGAACTTGTATAAAAATACCTGTGTCAATCTCTCTGTGTGAATCCATTCTAGGAGACCCCCCGAATCAAACAATCTTTACGTAAGATCGGTTCTAAAACACCGACAGTTGGCGCCGACCGTGGGGATCTTCCGGTAATCTCTTGTCAACATACTCTCTTTTTCCCAAATCTCATGCACTCATGGCAGCAGAATGGAATGAGGAGAACTAGTTTGACTTGGCAGATTACGCAGACGTCGACATGGATGCCGGTTTCGATTACGAATCGAGTATCGACTCATCCGATGGTGTTGCTGCCTCTAGGGATCTTTCCGCAGATCCAGGAGACCATGCCACTGATAAAGTCGAGGAGGGATTCTTATCCCCCACAACAGTACGTCCGACGGAGGAATCAATTCTTTCAAAGGACAAGGGTCAATCCGACCACAATCAGGTCTACACCCAGGCGGACTCACAACACGACGAGAGTTTTTCCTCCAAGTGTCCGAGTCCCCCTAAGGTGGTCCGACTTGGTGAGACAAGTTCTGGAAGCCACAATTCCAGGACTTCACCAGCATCTGGTGGTCCTCTCTCTCCGGATGACCCTAGAGAGAGCGGGATCAAGCATGCTTTTCCTACAAATTCGACCATTTCTCCGCAGATCACACATGCGGATGGAGACGGTTATAACCCAGAGTTCCCCTACCTGGAGGGGATTACTCTAAGTCGTCAGATGGTGTCTCTCAACTACTCCTTGAGCGGGGAGGCCTCGAGCGCAAGTGAGAATCATCAACGGGAGGTCTTCGTCCTTCCCTCAGATCAAGGTCAGTCTTCTAGAGACCGAGCTAGGGACGCTCCCCGAAGATCACACACTACGCCCCCTCATGGCAATGGCGAGGGCACCACCGATGACGGATAGGACCAACACCTTGATGAGCGCGATGGAAATCCTCGACATACTCGCACTCCATTGAGACAGTCTCAAGAATCTGACATGGAAGATCTTGAGGCTATTCGACGAAAGAAGATTGCAGCCCAGAAAAATCTGCCTGGGCGCATCCAATATCAATCAAAGGAAGCTCAAGAACTCCAGCACATCAACGACTTGCTCGAGAACCCTACTCGAGAGCTCGCCCGAGCGCCAGGCTACGATCTCTTCGTCGAAGAGATCGCACAAAGGCTTCGGACCACGATGGTAAGGCTAGAAGCACCTCGCCGACATCATTCAGGAAGTCGTAGCAATACGACTTCTTCAGCTACCAGTCGATCAAACATATCACCGCGGAGAAATCGACGCAACAGCGAGTCGCATCGATCTCCTACTCGGAGAAATATCTTTCGAACGACTGATGATCAACAAGCTCTTCGGAGAGGTGATCGCTCACCACTCCGACGTGGAAATCTGCAGCAGCAGATGGAATACGAGGAATATTTCTCTCGTAGGACCGAAACCTACTACAGGTCCGGTCAACCTGTTACTGGGTTTCGTCGAATACGATCACCTGGTGATATCAACTCTTCTTTCCTGCAAAGGAGACGTTAGGAGGTTATTACCGGATGTCGGGCATTTTCGCCTGACCTCCGAGCTGTTCGTTGGCCACCTCGTTTTCGACTAGTGAACATGGAGAAGTTCGATGGATCCCAAAATCCCATCGAGTTCCTCCAAATTTATACTTGTTGTCGAGAAGCGGCAGGAGGAGGAGAGCATGTAATGGCGAATTACCTTCCAACTGTGCTCGAAGGGTCTGCTCGATCGTGGTTACTGAATCAACCACTCGAGTCGATCTATTCTTGGCAACACCTCTGCGACCTTCTACTGGCGAACTTCCAAGGCATCCACAACCGCCCTGGGAAGGAGGACGACTTGCACCGGATGAGACAGAACGACCACGAAACCTTGCGCCAATTCATCAAGCGCTTTAGTCAGGTTCGTAATTCAATTTCGGAAATTTCTGACTCATCTATCATCAGGGCTTTCAAGCAAGGAGTCCGTAGTAGAAGGATAACAGAAGATATCGCTTTGAATCCTCCCACTACTGTCGCCGAACTCTTTGAGATGGCCGATCGATATGCGACTACTTCTGAGGCGGTCGAGTGGAACAACACAATCGATCGAGAAGACAATACTTCTCGAGAGCCAGGCGAAGTTGGTAAGAAGAAGGATAAGAAAGCAAAAAAGTCCAAGAACAAGGCGAAGGGTCAAAAACTCCAAGCCAGCGGTTCCAAGGAGGTCTTGGCTGTAAATGATAAAGAGCCACGCACCTCCAAGCCGCACTCCGATCGAGGCAAAGGTAAGCGCCCCGATCGAAAGAATGATAAGCCTAGGTGGTGTCCATTCCATAAAAAGGAAGGACAAGACCTTCGCAACTGTCTGGTCTTCCAACGAAAGCTCGAGGACTACTACAGCAAGCAAGGACCACTTCCCACTCTCGGCGGTGTGGGACAAACGAGTGGTCATAAGTCGCCGACGACGATGAGAAGATGCTGTTCCAAGATCCGCAACATACCGTCGAACACATCTACGGGGGATCATCGGCATATGAATCAAAGCGACAGCTTAAAGTTGCCGAACATGAGGTAAACTCCATAGATCCTCCTCTCGTCAATAAATTACCAAAGTGATCGAAAGTCACCATCTCCTTCGAGAAGGGTGACTGCCCGATTCCTTCGACTCGACCAGGTCGATATCCGATCGTGGTCGAACCCACCATCAACAATTGTCAGGTTAATTGAGTTTTAGTTGATGGTGGCAGCTCGTTAAACATCTTGTTTACGAGTGCCCTGGACGAGATGCAAGTACCCAGGACTAAGGTAAGACCGGTACGATACTCTTTTCATGGGATCGTACCGGGGTCTTCAGGCAAACCTATTGGCCAAGTTTCTCTTCCTTTAACATTTGGTTCACCAAGTAATTTCCGAACAGAGAAAATCTCCTTTGATGTGGTCGATTTCGATACGGCATATAACGCCATACTCGGACGACCAATTTTGATAAAATTCTTAATGGCTACTCATTACGGGTATCAATGTATTAAGATGCCAGGTCCCAAAGGAGTAATTACAATTCATTGTGACAAGAAGATGACGCATACCTGCGACCGTCGATCCCTCGAGATGGTTGGACAAATACCAACTCGAGAAGAAAGTCAGCCTTCGACCAGCAAGTCGAAGCCTAAAGCTACACCAAAGCCGAACGACAAGGTCAAAGAGGTTCCTCTAGACGCAGGGGAGCCTTCAAAGACTGTTCGCATCGGGGATACTTCCGACCCCAAGTAGGAAGACACCCTTATTACCTTCCTGCGAGCTAACGCAGATGTCTTCGCGTGGTAAGCATCCGACATGCCCGGAGTCCCCAGGGAGGTGATCGAGCCGCGAGCTAACTACGGCGACAAAGTACCGGTAAAACAAAAATTACGGAGATTTGCCCCTGATCGACGAGATGCTATTAAATCAGAATTGGATAAGCTACTTAAAGCAGACTTTATAAGAGAAGTCAATCACCCAGAGTGGTTGGCTAATCCTGTAATGGTTAGGAAGTCAAACGGCAAATGGCGTATATGTGTAGACTTCACTGATCTTAATAAAGCTTGTCCAAAAGATGATTTTCCTTTACCTCGTATCGATCAGTTAGTTGATTCTACTGCAGATTGTGAAATGTTAAGTTTTTTAGATGCATATTCTGGATACCACCAGATCAATATGTGTCTAAACGATGAAGAAAAGACCGTGTTTATTACACCATTTGGTATATTTTGCTATGTCAAAATGCCATTTGGTCTAAAAAATGCCGGCGCTTCTTTTCAACGCTTGATGCAATCTACTTTTTCATCTCAACTAGGCCGAAACCTGGAGGCCTATGTTGATGATCTAGTTGTTAAAAGCATGAAGAGACTTAATCATATCACTGACCTACAAGAAACATTCGACAACCTCAGAAAACATCGCTTAAAACTCAATCCTGAGAAGTGTGTGTTCGGAATCTCTTCAGGAAAATTGCTTGGATTCCTAGTATCTATACGGGGAATCGAAGCAAATCCCAAAAAGATAAAGGCCATTCTCCAAATGCGCCCTCCAACCACAAAGAAAGAAGTCCAGAAACTCACAGGGTGTATGGCGGCTTTAAGTCATTTCATCGCACGACTAGGAGAAAAGGAACTACCTTTCTTTAACCTTCTAAGGAAACACGAAGGTTTTGAGTGGTCGAACGAGGCAAACGCTGCCTTTGAGGATGTCAAGAGGTATCTTACGAGTGCTCCTATTCTGGTTTCTCCGAGGCCAGAAGAAATGCTCTTAATTTACCTAGCTACCACGCCACGAGCGAGAAGCGCGATCTTGGTCGTAGAACGTGAAAACGTACAACGACCGGTTTACTACGTTAGTGAAGTTTTACACGGGCCTAAGGAGCGTTACCCTCAGGTCCAAAAGCTTCTATATGCCCTCCTCATGTCTTCGAGGAAACTGCGGCATTATTGTCAGGCGCACAAAATAGTTGTACCATCTGAGTTTCCCTTGGGAGCGATCCTCCAGAATAGGGAAACAGCGGGACGCATGGCAAAATGTTCAGTCGAACTTGGGGAGTTCAACCTCCATTTTGTGTCCCGAACGACCGTTAAATCCCAGATCTTGGCAGACTTTGTCGCTGAATGGACAAATCCTGAACCTGTCCAGGATCCTTAGTACGATTCCCACGACCAGTGGACGATGTACTTTGACGGGTCGCTTACTTTAAGTGGCTCGGGGGCTGGGGTGGTCCTGGTATCTCCTACCGGAGAGACCATAAAGTATGCCATACAATTAAACTTTCAGGCCACTAACAACGTGTCAGAATACGAAGGTTTACTAGCTGGCATACGAGCTACGAAAGCGCTCTTGATTCGCCGACTACTCGTGAGGGGAGACTCTCAACTAGTCGTGAATCAAGTCAGGAAAGAGTACCAGTACTCTAACCCGACAATGTCTCGGTACTTATCGGAAGTGCGTAAGCTAGAAAAGCATTTTTTAGGTTTCGAGGCACAATTCATCCCTCGAAATGATAATTTCCTCGCAGACCAGCTTGCTCGAATAGCTTCTTCCTAATCTGTAGTACCAAAAGGAGTCTTCTTGGAACAACTCCAGAAGTCGTCCCTGGTCAACGAACCAGAGACACCTCCTATTGAGACGGCCTCTCTAGAATACGAGGATACCTAGATGGCTCCCATCTACGAGTATCTTCAGAAGGGTTCTGCATGCAAGGCGATCCCGAGCAGTTGCTTATCGAAAAGCTAAAATGTATACTTTGGTTGAAGGAGTCCTCTATAAGCGAGGTACTCAAGGGGTGCTCATGCGATGCATTCGCAGAGCGAAGGATTAACACTCCTTCACGACATATACGGTGGCATCTGTGGAAATCATGCTTCTCTGAGCGGCCTGGTCGGTAAGGCCTTTCGACAAGGTTTTCTTGACTAATGACCTGTCGATGCTAAAGAGTTGGTTAAAAAGTGTGTCCAATGCCAATTTTATAGCAGGCAAATACACCAACCAGCTCAAGCATTACAAACGATACCTCTGTCTTGGCCTTTTGCGACCTGGGGTCTCAATATCCTAGGACCGTTCCCCAAAGCTCTAGGAGGTTTCGAGTTCCTTTTTGTAGCTATTGATACGTTCACAAAATGGATCGAAGTCGAACCTGTAACTGGGATAACAACGGAAGCAGCAAAACGGTTCATGATGAGATACGTAATTACTCGATTTGGAGTACCGAGTCGAATAATTACAGATAATGGTAAACAATTTTTGAGCACAAAAATTCAGGAATTTTGCGACGAGTTAGGTACCAAGTTATGCTATGCTTCTGTGGCCCATCCCCAAAGCAATGGGGCAGTCGAACGTGCGAACGGCCAAATAATACGAGGAATTAAAACCCGAGTCTTCGACCAGCTCGTCAAGCGATCGGGGGCTTGGGTACAAGAATTACCCTCCGTATTATGGGCAATTCGTACGACTACTAGTCGGACTACAGGTGAAACACCCTTTTTCTGGTCTTCGGAGCCGAAGTCATGCTTCCTCCGGAACTAAAGATACAATCAACACGAGTCAAAACTTTCAATGACTCCAACCAGGAACAACTTCGAGCGGATGACATTAACCTACTCGAAGAAAGGAGAAACCAGGCCTTAATCCGTTCAACAATCTACCAACAAGCCCTGCGCAGATACTACGATCGTAAGGTCCAACCTCGCAGCCTTGCTATAGGTGACTTGGTATTGAGGCTCTGCCAATCCAAGTCTAATCGGAACAAACTTTCTCCCAAGTGGGAAGGTCCTTACGATGGTCGAAATTACGGCGTGGTCAAGACGATTGGCAATGGAAGGCGGCCAGGTTCTCTCGAATTCTTGGAACATCGACCAGTTACACAAGTTTTATGTGTAACCAACCATTCAGACAATAAAGACTCAGGTTCTTTCTACCTCTATTGTCTTACTTATGAGTAGTGCTTTCATAATCTTTCGACTACATTCCAAACACCCAGTTTTCTTTACTTTGGTGAAAAGGTGTAACATCACCTAGTCGAAGCATCTCCTCTCTGCATGTGGTCCTACCCACTAGAAGGAGCTTCCTAGTGTCGACTCGTTACTCACTTTTGCCGCCAATACAAAGAGGTCAGGTTCTATTTGGTCGAAATATTTTTAAAGCCAGCTCTTTTCATCTTAGTTTATTTCTTGATTATTTTGAAAAATACTCTAAGCGAGTGCACTTTCTTAGATTTATTCAACGCCTCACGGTGTACTCGATCCGTCTCAACCGGTGGGAGGAAGAAACACATCTAGTTGAAGTCTTTCCTCTCAAGACGTGGTCGCCCACTAGAAGGAACTTCCTAGCATTGTTCAGTTTCCTACTTTTGCTACCAGAACAGACTTATCGAATCCACCAAGGAAGGGCGAACGAATTTTTTAAAGTCCTCTAGACGTTTGCTTAACTCAAGTTGCCGTTCTCGATTTGATTAAACTGGTCAAAGATGGTAACATCACCTAGTCGAAGTCTTTCCTCTCTGCACGTGGTCCTGCCCACTAGAAGGAACTTCCTAGTGTCGATTCGTTCCCACTTTTTCGACCAGTGCATGACAATCGTGACCAAAAACTACAAGTTAACCAAACCTCTCTATTTTCAGAAACCTTTTTTAACACTATTTATTTAGTTTGTCTAAACAAACTAAGCAAATAGTCGGGGGATAGGATAAAGTTATTAATTTGACTTCAATTCTTAGTCTTTCTTTCGTTAATTATCTTTTGAGTTACTAACTACTCGACAAAATGGTTTGCAGGAAACAAGATGGATTATATAATACATCAACAAAAGCTTGTTTTTCACAGGTTTTTTACAAACTACTCTGAAGAGGGAGAGCCCAGTCGCATCTCCTCCGAGACCTTCACGCTAACCGGTTGCATTTCTTCCATCGACGACTTATACGCCTCGAGGCGGTCGAAGTCGACTTCGATTGGTTGTACATTGAGGCTGGGGTCATGAGCTTTAAGTTTTGCCAATGCATAACTTACTGCACCTTCGACCGCCACCTTGATTGACTCATCTTGGTTGGCCTTCAGAGTGGTCATCAGTTCTTGCAAATTCCCAACTTGTTCCCCAATAGTACTTATGTGAGCAGCTATCGTATCATCTTGAGGAGTTTTTCCCTCACTACATAGCTCACCAAGTATATTGTTCAGGAGCATGATGTTGCCTTGAAGATTAATCTTCATTGACTTCATCTCCTGTTGGTTACGAGTCGAAGCCTCGCGGAGTTGTTTATTTTCGACCACTTGCTCTGAAAAGAATAAGACTGATCAAGCAAAAATAAACTCCTAGAGGAGGAAAAAAACAAAAATAATCACAGGTAAAAGAATTCCTTACCTACTAGTCGAGAATCTAACTTCTTGATTTCTTCATTATAGGAAGCAATGGTCTCAGCATGCCGCTCCCTCCCATAACTTGATATCCTTTGCATTTTCCTTGGCAATCTGAGCAGTCTAGATTAAGGATCATGGTTTTTCACGATCCCTAGTTTGAACCTTCGATTCGAGCTCAATTTCTAAAAACAAATGGGAGTTAGAAAAGAAAAGAACTTCGTAAGGACTACGGGTAAAGAATTGCTTACACGCTTGTCGAGATCTCGACCTCTCAATTTCTTGATCTTTATTTTTGGCGATACGAGAAATCTCATGAATAACCAAAGTTTTATCTTTGACTTCATTTTGAAGCTTTCTCATATCATCTTTTTTTCTGAAAAGAAGCAAGAGTTAGGTAAAGATCACCGGCATAAGCAATCTTAAGTTCAGCACTTACTGTTCATCTCTTCCTGCACTTTTACAGTTGCAGAGTTAGCCTCTTGAAGCTTCTTCAAGAGGTCTCCTACCTTTTCCCCTAGTTTTCTCGACTCCTCTTTTTCAAAATCGAGTGAGTCGGCCAGGGTCTTTTCGTCGCTATTTAAGCTGTAAAGGTTAAAAGTAGACATGAACACTATTTAACTAGTCGTAAGTCTTTCTACGACTAGCACCTAGTCGTGAGTTTTTCCACGACAAGCCTCATAAGCACTGTATAAGTAGTCAAACTCTAAAAAGACTATGAATAACAGAGACTTACCACCTCTGTGCCTATTCGTAGAGTTCCGCTTTTTCCTGTCGTAGCTCTATAAGTTGTCGGTGATATTCGCCAACAGTGGCAATTTGTTCCAGAGCTTTCTGTGAAAAGAAAGACAGTAAGAAGCAAGGGAAGGCCACATATATAAGTATCCTTAAATACTTACATTCATGGTCGACCGAGCAAACATCGAGTAAACCAACGTTGGACTCTTCAGCTCGTCTATCTTCGCGACTTGATCCCACCAAACCTTCTCGAGACGCCCATTGTCAAAAGTTTCCCCTCTGTTGGGAATATCTTTGGGTTGAGGGACTCGATCGCGAGATATAAAAGCAGAAGACCCTACGATGGAAGCAGGCCCAAAGAAATCAGCACAGAAGTTGAAATACTCCTCTTCTTCTGATTCTGTAACTGCAGTTTCTCTTTGGGTACCGGGAGGAACGTCTGCAACGATTTCCTTTCCGGCACGGTGGTCAGGTACATCACCACCTTGGTCAGGGGCTTCTATAGCTGCCTCTGTTGTCTCCACGACCACCTCAGTGGTCATAGCTAGTACCTCAGTGGTCGTGGCTACTACCTCAGTGGTTGTGGTAACCACTTCAGGAGCCACGACTTCCTCCACTACCTGGGCTGTGGATGATCCTTCGACCACTTCATTGTCATCTCTCGATCACCGGAGAGAGCGGCAATGGGCTTCTCGATAGAAGCGTCCTCGAAATTTGAAGGAGTCGGGCTAAAATCAACAAAAGGAAAGCAAGTCAAGTTGTGAAAAGCGAAAGGTAAATGATGTTCTTACACTTTAGTCTGTTTCACATACCTCTGCACCCTGGACCTAACCAGGAACTTAAGAGTCATCTTTCCAACAGAAGATTTCTTCAAATTCTTTTCTACGACCACGTCTGGTCGGAGTTCCAGTTGAAGAATGGGCTCGGCCACGACCACGTCTGGTCGTGGATTTTGAACAGGAACCATCTCTCTGGTCTCCTGACTTTCCGGATGGTCGAGATCAGTCTCGACCGCGCCAAGAGCAGCGCTACCCTCAACCGTAGGCTCTGCTGGATCAGCATTGTCCTTCACAAAAGACATAAAGTCCTTCCAGTTCTCCTTTTCTAGTTGCTTGACAAAACTAGGAGTGGCGGCCGCGAAAGTTTTCTTGTCATAATAAAATGGTACCTTGGCCTTGCGGGCTTTGCGCCTAAGAGGTTCGACCGCTTGGCCTCCTCGGCCAATTTGCTTCAACCTCGACCTGCACCAGATTCCGCCAGTAGACTTTGCAAAGGATCCGTCGAAATAAAGAACTCAAGCTTGCTCCTCCCTTGTCGGCGACTTTCGCGAGTCGACGCTTCTTAGTCGGAGGGCCGAGCCTTTGTCCGTTGTCATCCTCGCACCGATGGTTATCGATTCGACCTCTTAAATCGTTCGGCGGTTTCTATACCTACTTTACAGAAAAAAAAAATGTAAAAGAAGAATTACTGACCGGTCGTAAGATTTTCTACGACCAGTATCCAGTCATAAGTTTTTCTACGACGTTTCCTCGATCGTAAGATCTTCTATGATCACTACTCAGTCGTAAGTTTTTCTATGACATTTCCTTGATCGTAAGATTTTCTATGATCACTACCTAGTCGTAAGTTCTTTCTACGACTATGAAGTCCTAAGGATAAAATCAACTCTTAATTACCTTTAGGCGCTCCATCTTTTCCTCTGCGGATAAAACCGCAAGGATTTGAGGAACCGCCACTCTGAGTGGCAGAGACTTCTCACAAACGAGTTTGACTCGAACATCAATCTCTGCCTGTGGAAGATCTATGTGAACAGATAAAGACATTCATTAGACAACTATGAGAAATACCAAACCGAGAGCTAAGTCGAAAATTCACTTACCCTCCTCGTAGTCCCTGGTCGGGTCTTTTGGCCCCGTGTACCTCCACATAGGAGGTACTCGTTTCTTCAAAGGGCTAATTCGACGTGTGATGAAATCCTTCACCACATGCCATCTGGTCAGCCCCTCCTTTCTCAAGTCCTTGATGGCTCGAATATAGGGGACAATCCGGCTGACATCCTTAGGAGTCGAATCCCATGAAGAATTCTTTTTGGCAGCCTTCCCCGCGAAAGTAAGGCTGTCTTCTTGGGTGATTTTCCAATAAAACCACCTCTTCCTCCATCCCGGCCACGAAGATTTAGTAAACATCTGAATATACTCCTTCGACTTCTAATCATGGAGCTTCAGACCACAACTTCCAAAGCAATTCAGTTGCGGGCCATTCCATAATAATATTGGAAAAGCTCGAGGTCGCCGAATTCCTGTGTGCGCCTCACGCAGGTACACGAATACACTTAGCATAATGATGGAATTAGGACCAAGGTTCACTAATTCCACCCCAAAGTGCTCGAGTACGAGTGTGAGAAAGGGATGAGTAGGCAATCGAAGGCTACACTCACAATATGTCTGGAAGACGGGGATTTGCCCAGTCTCCCCCGACGGCCAGTGCTGTCCAACCGCCGCAATCCATTTCACAAGAGCTTTCTCTGAAATCTTCCCAGCGTCGACTAAGGCTTGAATCTTCACCGCATCCATCTCCGACTCAGTCCACTCAGAAACTTTCCTGGCCATCTCTCTCAGAAAGGGGAGGTTTTGGATTAAGGAAGATCTTCGAAGAAGACACGATTAGGTTGGCAGCGGAGAAGGCACGATTGAGTTGGTGGTGGAGAAGACAAGAACTCGATGAACAGCGAGAGCGATTTGGGAAAAAGTAGAAACCCAAGTCTCACCCCCCCGGTAAGTATTTATAACCGTATGCCTAGGCTGAAGGCGTGGCAATCCAAAGGTTGCCACCGCTTCGGGAACCGCTCCAACGGACAAACTTGTGGGAGTCATTTGCGATTCTCTAGCTTGTCCGTTCAAGAAAATCAGGTTCGTTTTTACACCTCAAGCAAAATTACTTTCTTGGTCAGATCTTTTTGACCAAATGAAAAATCAATCGGAAAGGATTTTCTTCCGATCACCATACTATGACCACTTCGTGATCGTAGGAGTTTTCTACGGCTATTTGATAGTCGTAAGCAACCTTCTTGACCAAGCATATTTCTGGTCAAAGTAGTACACATATGTCGAAGAGTTTTTCCTTCGACCACCTTTCTACGACCCTCTCGTGGCTGTAGGACCATCTACGACTCCTTAACCAAGCAAGTTGCTTTCACTTGAAGCTGGGGGGCTAGATGACGAGGATCTAATAATCCTCATTTTATCTGTTATCCATAATTCTCATTATGGGAAAATATGATGTCATGTGATCCCTAGGTATACCCCTTACACTTACAAGGGAGAAGCCTACCAGGTGGTCTTATGTTCTTCTACGACCACCCCCATAGTCGTAAGTCTTGCTACGACTACCTTATGGTCGTAAGTTTTTCTATGATCACTACCCAGTCGTAAGTTATTCTGCGACTACCCCATAGTCGTAAGTCTTGCTACGAGTACCTTATGGTCGTAAGTTCTTCTACGACCAGGTCAGCTACGACCACCTTATGATCAATAAAGCCTACAGGCGAGTGGGTCCAATTGATTAAGGAATCCAAGCAGTCAACATACGCTGTTATTATACAAAATAATAACACGCAATACCCCATTATTTCTGACAAGTAACTGCCAGGCGGCGTGGAGTTACCATCCTGATGATTACTGCAAACGTGCGTCTGTTACTGGATTTGATGAGGCGTCTCTTCAACAGGGGAAAACGGCTATTCCTTCACGACTATATAAAGGCAGCGGTTAGAGAGGGAAAGGGGACAACCAATCGGAGGAGACAACAAGCAATCAGGAAGACAGTTCGATACTATCTTCTGTAATAGCCTTAGTCTTTTCTCCCGATTGTACGAAACACACTCAATACCATACACACACAGGAGTAGGGTTGTTATTCTCTCCGGAGAAGGCCTGAACCTGTATAAAAATACCCGTGTCAATCTCTCTGCGTGATTCCATTCTAGGAGACCCCCCAAATCAAACAATCTTTACGTATGATCGGTTCTAAAACACCGACAAAGCCATAAGGAGTTGGTCGACCCCTAAGACTGTCACATAGGTGAGAAGCTTTCATGGTGTTGCAGGGTTCTATCGGCATTTTGTTAGATATTTCAGCATCATTGCTGCCCCACTGAACGAGTTAACAAAGAAAGGAATGCCCTTCAAATGGGAGCCTGCGCAAGAGAATGCATTCAACTTGTTGAAGGAGAAACTCACCCACGCTCCACTACTCCAACTCCCGGATTTTGGTAAGACTTTTGAGTTAGAGTGCGAGTCGGTGGAATTGGGATTGGAGGCGTGCTGATTCAAGAAGGTAAGCCAGTTACATATTTTAGTGAAAAATTAAGTGGGCCAAGTCTGAATTATTCTACTTATGATAAGGAATTGTATGCTTTAGTTCATGTGCTTGAAACTTGGCAACATTATTTATGGCCCAAAGAGTTTGTTATCCATTCTGACCATGAATCGCTAAAACATATTAGAAGTCAAGCTAAACTAAATAAACGACATGCTAAATGGGTAGAATTTATTGAGTCGTTTCCATACATCACAAAACATAAGAAAGGTAAAGACAATGTGATTGCTGATGAACTGTCTAGACTCTATACCATGTTATCTCAACTTGATCATAAGATTTTTGGTTTGGAAACGATTAAGGAATTATATGCTGCTCATTTGGACTTTAAAGAAGTGCTTGATAATTGTAAGGATGGAAAAACATGGAATAAGTACGTGCTAAATGACAGTTTGATTTATCATGCTAACAAGCTATGTGTTCCAACTAGCTCCGTCCGTCTTTTGTTGTTGCAGTAAGCGCATGGAGGAGAGCTGATGACGCATTGTGGAGCAAAGAAGACTGAAGATGTGCTATCCGCCCATTTCTTTTGGCCAAAGATGAGACGCGACGTCGAACACTATGTGGCTCGCTGCACTATATGCAACAAAGCTAAGTCCAGTCTCAATTCACATGGACTTTATATGCCTCTTCCTATTCCTAGTGCACCATAGGAGGATATATCTATGGACTTTGTTTTATGATTGCCTAGAACAAAGAAGGGGAGATATAATATTTTTGTGGTTGTAGATCGTTTTTCTAAAATGGCACACTTTATACCTTATGACAAGAGCGATGGTACTACAAATATAGCTGATTTGTTTTTCAGGGAGATTATTCGCTTACATGGGGTACCCAATACAATTGTTTCGGATTGTGATGCAAAAATTTTGAGCCACTTTTGGAGGTCACTTTGGAACAAGTTGGGGACGAAGCTGCTATTTTCTACTACATATCATCCCCAAACAGACGGACAAATTGAAGTTATGAACCACACCTTGTCTACAATGCTGCGGGCTATGCTAAATAAGAATTTGAAGATGTGGGAAGAGTGTTTACCGCACGTAGAGTTTGCTTATAATAGGACGGTACACTCTACCACTAAGGTAAGTCTGTTTTAGGTAATGTATGGGTTTAATCCTCGTGCTCTAATTGATGTTTTGCCCTGTCCTACTTTTGAAAAATTGAATTTAGATGCTAAAAAGCATGTTGAACTAATTCTACAAATGCACAAAATTGTTAAAGAAAACATTGAAAACATGACTGAGAAGTATAGAATTGCTGGTAGCCAATGTATGAAACATTTATCTTTGGAACCTGGTGATTTTTATGGTTACATTTGAGAAAAGATAAGTTCCCTGAGTCGAGAAAGTCAAAGTTAATGCCTAGAGCTAATAGTCCATTTAAGGTGTTAGAAAAGATTAATGATAATACCTACAAGCTCGATTTGCCTACAGATTTCGGGGTTAGTCCCACTTTTAATATTTCAGATTTGAAGCCATATGTGGGAGGAGAAGATGAGCTTGAGTCGAGGACAACTCCAATTCAAAAGGGGGAGGATGATGAGGACATCACTCATTTAGATACACGCACTACACAAAATCCTCCAGATCCGGTTGCTGAACTACAATGTCCTATGACAAGAGCTTGTTCACGTTACTTAAATTATGAGGTGAGCTCATTTCTAGGTGCTAATAATTTATCTATGCAGAATGGTATACTACCTAATAATTGTGATCTTTTGTTACTTGGGAATAATAGGGAGGATCCCTCAAGTCCTGGTCATCTGCGATGATTGCGTCCAAGAAAAGAAAGTCCATCAGCACATGATCTCCTCCCTACGTTTGCAGCTCGGCCACAAGTTTTATGTCTACTCCATCTTTTCCAGGGCGAGAGCATTAGGTGCTACACCACCTTCCATTGGACCCATAGGTCATGTAATAGGATAGAAAACCGGGGGCTATGCGCACCCCTTGTCTTGTGCGCCAACCCCCTGGCCGAAATTCCCTCTCCCCCTTTTCTCCTCATAAATAGTTAGGAACCAACACCTCTTTATGCGGGTTTCTTTTTAGATTATTCTGCATAGTAGTTTCGCCGCACATTCGGTTTGAGGAACCCCAACTTTACGAGCTTAATTATTATTCGCAATACAATTTTAGATTACATCTTCTACTCATTTGCTTGTGTTCTCGATTCGCTTGCAAGAGATGGCCTTCTTGGCAAGGTCAACCGCGTTCAGCACGATTGATAACCATTAGAGCAGTGGTGTAGTGATTGCGAGGAGTTTGATCCATTTTGGTCGAAGCCTTTGGATTATCAACGACATGTTCTCCACAAT
This sequence comes from Phyllostachys edulis, assembly GCA_036346405.1. Lineage (NCBI taxonomy): Eukaryota > Viridiplantae > Streptophyta > Magnoliopsida > Poales > Poaceae > Phyllostachys > Phyllostachys edulis. Next base: position 72,709,911 of record CM070545.1, read on the forward strand.
CGACATATCACTGCCTTTCAAAAGATCGGGCCACAGTCACATTACCATAGAAAAAATGCATGAGATTTTAAAGAGAAGTGTTCTTGGAAGATAGAAGAGGGGAGAGAGAGATTGTGCGTTGGACGTCCCAGAAATTCTTGAGATAATAATGTTTAGAAACCTTAAAAAAATGGAGGAAATTAAGCTCATTCCCGCGTTTTATATGGGAATCCAATCCTGTAATGTTCCTGCCCAAATCCTATGTTCCAAAACTACGATCACATAGCAGTGCAACAGAGGATTTCCCATCTGAATGAACTGGTTTCAAGAGGCCAAACCGGCTGCAGATTAGCAGAGCTCAGCCCTGTTGTTTGTTCGATTTACTAAAAGATTGCGCAGTACTGTCGCTGTATCAGGCATCGGTATGTCAAGTACCCAAGTCTCAGATACATAGCAGCGGCCAAGAACAACCTGTGACGAAATGTGACGACACAGGTGACAATGAAGAACGGTAGCATGATCCAGTTGCAAAATCGCCGCAACCAAACATGAGGCCAGGCATTGCGTCGATATTAAAATGTACATACAACAGGTAGTGTTGGATCTAAGGTTTTGCATAAAGTACGACGACTGCCCGGCATTAGGGAGGAAAAGAAGGTTCCCCGCATGATGATACGAAAGAAAGATCACTTTGAAAGATAAAATTATCAAAAGCATCAACGCCCCTGTCCTGGAGTTACAAGCCAATGATTCCAACATGAATACAACGGAAGATCATCATCCCATTATCGTCATCTACCAAAGATGCCCAAAAGTTTTTGTTCCTTAATGCTGAACTAGAATCTTATCTTTAAATCTAAATGAACCTATAGGGGAAAGATAGACCTTTCCCCTCGAAAAATTTAATCAGAATCAAGCTGCTTCCCGGGAATGATCGAGTCACTTCCTCTTGGACTCTGGACAGCTCTATATGGAACTGAAAAGAACACCATGTGACTGGCCCAGAAGACACCATCCATCTCCAACTCCCTGTTTTGCTGCACCAGGGGTAAAACCTCCTCTCACCGGGAGCAGCTACCAAAAATACTGTCGCCCTGTCCCTTTTGTTTATGCATAGTACATGTACAAGCTGTTGGCCGCAGCACAGGCAATTAAATTTTCAGTAGGGTGCCATGCCAAATGGAGCAATTTTGTGGTCAAGTCGTAGGAATTTCCATTGGCATCTATTCCAGTGCTTTCTGCGCCTGCATAAGGTTTAGAGTATCAGTCGTTGAAATGAAAAGCTTCTACAGCTTAACGTATTACATCATGAAGCTAACCTCGTCTAACAACCCTTGTCAAACTGCTTAGAGATCTGGCAGGTCTCGTGGGATTCTGGAGCTGCCTCCTGTGTCACACGTAAGACAAATAACAAAAACAAGAGATGGTTAGTACCGCAGTACTAAATTTGAGTGAATGGGACAGTATAGGTGCTGGGTGCATTAGATAAATACTACACGAATCAATTTTACAGGCAGAAAAAAAACAGTTAATATATGCTGATTTATATGTATGCATCATTTGCTACAGTATAAACAAGTTTTGCTTCCACCATTTCTTTCAAAATAAGCATTACCTTGTAGGGTTTCGAGTTGCTTCGAGTGTTGTTGCCTCATTGCTACCAGCACCACAACCAAACACGCGGAAAATATTGCTGAAGGAACACAGATTAACTAACAATTAGTTCAATGACGGAAACCCATCTGTACCACAACTGAGATGAGCTTATGAAACTACCTGTAAGAACCAGTTGCTACTCGCAATCCATCTCCGCTTTGACAGCACTCAAATTTGTCAAAAATTGAGTCATTTTCATATAAATCACATAGCTGCGGTTTCAGAAAAGCAACACATGAATCAGGGTTACTCAAAGCAAAAATAATAATCTGTTCATTGTCCTCAAAAAACCATTGGTTATTCATCTTAACATGGAAGAAATTACCTTAGGCCTTAGATACTCATGAACCTGGAACGTGGCAACTGGACCAGAATCCATATTAACATCCCAAAGCTGTAACAACAAATAAAAATGGTAATAATGGAAAAGCACCCAAAACAGAAATATTTGCAATGCTATTGTTAATGCAGACAGATAACACCTACATGACTACATGAAATAGTATAAATAAAACAGCAGCTTCCCAGATGAAAACACTAGTAAGTACAAGAAACAATTTAAGCAGCACAAAGATATAGACAACAATAGTGATGTAATAGTGTTTGCAGGACTATCATTCTGACTTGTGAGGTCTGAATTACATCTGAGGTAGTCTTTATAATGTGATGCAAATATGTAGGAGTACAAATGTTCATCTAAAGCAGAGCTGGAAATTACATTGGATCTTCTGAAGGTAAACACACAAAGAGAGAGAAAAGATATCCAAGGTAGCCATGTTAATCTGGTTATGTGGTCTAGTGAAACATGATCTAACAAACTGAGATTACAAGGTAATCAACTAGCTTCTTAATGTCTAAAAAACGAAAGGGATGTCAACAAGTCAACTGCAAATTATGAAATTTAAAGCAATACCAGAAGTAACAGGTACAGACCTTCAGAGACATGTAGTCACGACTCAGAATATGTCTCCCATCCTTGGAAAACTTTATGTCTGAAATTGAGGCTATAATCTCAGTAAAAAATGATCTCGAACCAGGGGCCTCATGCTGCTCGAAGCTATAAGGGAAAAAAAGGAATAGCCATAAAAACAGTATGAACCAAGTCACCAACTTCAAGATAATCAACTCAAGACAAGTCAATATCCACCTGATGTTCCTCTAATTACAGTATGTTGAATATTGAAAAGAGTAAGTATCAAATGAAGCTCACAGTTGGGAATGAGTATCGCAAAGAGCTGATTGTCGCAGGTCAACAAGTCGAATGGAGCCCTTTGAGCTACTATATGCTAATGTGTTACAGTGAGTAGGGTGGAATTCTGCGGATGTTATCACCTCTGCACATCGTAGAATAAAAACATAACTGCCAGCAAACAAGTTATGCAAACAGATGACACCTCTAAAACATGTGGTGAAACAACAAAGGTTAGTTAGAACAGACCTGTAACAACCCATATTTTACCTAAGAACTTCAGTTACAACACACATCTATTTTGCTAAAACCAATTTTAGCTCAATTTTGTGTTATTTGCAGGCAAGGAAATAATGTTAGCATTAATGCAGGAGTATTGTCTAAAAACTAAAAAACGTGTATATACAGTATGTTTCAAAAGGATTAGACCGAATCATAAGTCATTACTTCGCTTGCTATAGCTGTATAGAAGGGTATCCTTTTCCCAGTAAGGGAGTTGAAGTTGTAAATGCTTTTATTCTCACACCTATACCTATACCAAGTAAAATGTCATCTAATCAGCACAGCTAAGAGTTTGTAGAACTGGAAGTTATACCAGTGAGATCCTCCATGTTTGTAGGTTTAACATCAATAATATTAAAACTTTGATTGCTTATTTCCAAATTCCAAAGATTTATCCGCAAATCATCTGCTGATATGAAAGTCTCGCCATCACTGTGGAGAAAAGAACAGGAAACAATATACGTCACTACATAAACATGGACAGGGTACAGCTAACCTGAATGTATATAAGGTGCACATCAGCAAAATATATAGTGACTACACATGGAAGGTGGGAGATGGAGTAATAAATTATCTGAAGCATAATCTTGTAACTGCTTGCCTGCTTGCATACAGCTCAACCAAACATATAAGTCTACATCTTTTTTTTTCTTCAAAACAGACAAAAATATGATACAACTAAATAAAAATATACTGTGGGGAATGACTTGGCAGAACTTTGCCTAAAATGGAATTATGTTCTGTAGAATTGATCATGATTTTGTAAGGTTTGCAAGTGAACTTTACAAAACTATAAAATAATGTAGCTATATTAGGCAGTATTTATGAGTTTGTGAGACTTTCACTGCCCTAATTTGAGTAGTAGTTGAGGCGCATTAAGGCACATGTGACATTGCTGAGATTATCAACCACAGAGAGCCTGAAGTATATTCAAAATCTTATTTCGGTACTTCAGAGGGCAAACCATTTTGACATATTCTGGGATGGAGATTTAGCATTACATGCAGTAGCTAGGAAGTTAGGTGGCTTGGTTGGTTATAGATATATTAAATGCATAGTTATCATGTGTAAGGTGAAAGCAAATAAGCTTCTTTTCTTCAGGAAGCACTCAATTTAGAACTAAAATAGCCATGCTCACATTCAATAGCTAAGCAGTTTAAACATTAGCTATGATACAGCTAACTGTAAAACGGCGAGTAATGTAACCTGTTATTTGAAATGGAGTTTATATGGTAGTCATGTGCATGAGTATAGACTCTTCGGCAGCTCGCAGCAAGACTTGTTTCTTGGCTTGTAACCTGTTGTACAGTAAAGATTGGGTAGATGCAACAAATCAAGAAAATGGAAGTAAATTAGAACATATAAAGACAGATAAGACAACAGGAATCAATTTAAGATACATGTTCAGGTCAACAGGAATGACAGGAATCAGAACAATAATAGTGTCCAACAGATTTACAACATTTTTTCTTCTAGTGCATAAATAAAAATTTTGAGTTGAGTACAACTACCACAGGCAGGCGAAGTAAAGGAAGTCCACCAGGTTTTAAAATGCCTCCATTTGGGATAAATGAGTTTGAACCGCACACACTACTGCCAGCAGGGCTACCATTTGCAGGAGCATTTGAAGGGTCCAAATTCATTTCAGATACCTTTTTAACCTTCTTTTCTTGCACCTACAAGTCACATAATAATCCTCAAGTTAACAATAGCTTGAATAAGTACAGGACTGCATTATTGTCAGGTACATCTTACTTGTGAAAGCAAATACACAGAACTAGAAAAGACTGTGTAGCTGAAGTAATTCAAAAGTCTTTGGGCAGAAATGTGTAAAATTTGAACATCAGAAAATTCAAAATCATCAATAAGTTGCGCATACATATGTACAGCAGTCAAAGGCGTACACCAAACAGACCAAGTAAAAAAAATGCTCATTGATGGTTATTTTCTTCGGTTTAGCACATTGAATATAACGGGTTCTAAAGAAATTGCAAGCCATAAAGCATGGAGCAGTTTAGCAATATAAGTTCATAGGAAATTTCCATAATTGTTGGTTGATGAAGCGTACCTTCCAAAACTTTATTGTTTTGTCATTTGTGGACAGAAGAAACAATGCACCATTTGCTGCTTCGCACCACTTTATCTTGTTAATCTTCTCTTCAATTTCCAAGCTTTTAAGGTAATCAAACTATTTCCAAAACAATGCCACTTGGTCAAATTATGAGTAATTCAGAAACAAAATACTGTCACTTAGCAATTCTCATAGAAGTATACCTCTGGTTCATGGCTTTGAAATTCGGTTTTGTAGCGAAATTCAGGATGCCTGCTGACAGAATAATCAGCTTTCTCAGCCTCTTTTCTACAGGCATTCTGAAGAAAAATACAAACGAAATATATTTAGCCATCAGAGCACAGTAAACAAGTCCAAGAAGTAGGTGCATAGTTTCAAAAAAAAGAGGATGCGACAATCAGTTCTGTATACATACATCTTTGGCATCTGTCCTTTCAAACAAAACAAGTCGTCCCCCTCTGTCCCCGGTGGCAAGATGATGTCCTGATTTATTGAACTCTATTGCTGAGATGATGTCAACTGCAAATAAAAAGAGAAAAATAATAAATTTTAAGTTAGTATGCAGCCATAATACATGACAGTCTATTATTGAACATAAAAAAGCAATGGTGAAAACATGTATAACAGCAGGTAATCATCCATACTTAATGATTTCATTTACTGATACGCACATATACAAACAAGCGCTAAAAGCCTAAGCCATAACTGGAGGAAAAGATATCACAACTAGCACTGTTTTCATCAAATAGTTTCAAGCCTTGAGTAACTTGGAAGTGGAAGATTGATTAATGACAAGTCAGCAAAGCAAAAATATAATGAAACAGAGGTTCAACATTAACCAAGATTAATTGATAGTGTCAAACTAAGTGCTTTGGTTCTGTCTATGATAACCAACATAATAGAAAATAGAAAGAGCTTGAAACTTCTCCAAGAAAGCATTAGAAGGCTCATGTGGTTCACAAATATGACTATCAAATGCGGATGAAATTGGCAATGGAGAACAAAGCAACACATATAAGAATTGGATCAACATAGATCTGCAGGGCGCATCTTCAGGTTCTATCAAAAGTACTTTTTAGGTGCATATGTAGTGATTGTGCGAAAAGCCCATTTAAATTGGGGTGGAAGAACAATAATTAACTATTGATTTGTAGATGAAAAGGAATGCATTTATTTCATTTCTTCGAAGACATCCATATTTATCTGAATATTTCATCAGCTATCAGACAGATGGGCACCCATTGTGTACTTGACACATCATTACCAAAGCAGCAACATGCATCCCAAAAGGTATCAAAGTCCAAGGTGCGTGAATCACAAAATTCCATGTTGGGTAGTTTTCATGGTTGCTTAGCATTACAAGAATTTGTCGGCTAGCACGCACATCCCATGCAGCATTCAACAGGAGTACGTCGCACACAAGCTCCAGTACATGCCCTTACTTCATATCACCAAGCATAGAGAAGTAGAAGAACACAAGATCATATTTGCCGTATATACTTACTTCACGACAACATGTATTCTCTGGCCAACACCAACCGCTAACTTCATACGTAACCGTGATTACACACTATATATTTCAACTACAGCATTCAGCTAGACTCCTATAGGACGTATTCTACCCTTCTGTCACCCATGGAAAGACCTCAACTGCACCACCGAATGGCATAGTGCTATACATCTACTAGTCAAAACCACCTACTACTCCCTCCAGTCACAAAAGGAGGTCGTTTTGGACATCGACATGGTCCCCAAAATACAACTTTGATCACTCATTTCTATTGTAATGTATTTATGAAACCTAATAATATTACAATATTATAAAAGTATTTTTCGAAACAAATCTACACGTATCATTTTCATGCGTCCAATACAAATATTTAAAAAGATATTGAGAGCTATAGTTTATAATGTTTGACTGCCCATAACCCAAAACGACTTCCTTTTGTGACCGGATGAAGTAACATCAGGATACAGCACTGATCTGGGGGGGATGAAGCAGCAAACTCCACATCCCCAATACCAAAGCATCCAGCTTTGGCGCATCCCATCCGAAGCCAGCACTGCCGCCGTAAAATCATGGCTCGATCTAAGCAGGAGGCCCCCAACCATGACATCACCAGCACCCATTCACAGCTCCTAGCCTCGTACCCAGCTCCGGAGCACAGAACCACTAAGATCCAGCAGCTACCAGCCACGAACAAACCAAAACCCTCGACAAGAGAGCGCAAAGGGATCGATTGGTACCATCCTGGACCTCCTCGCCGGTGCTGCGCTCGCCGAACACCTGCGAGAACCTCCACTCGAGCGGCGCCTGGGGCAAGGCCGCCGCGGGCTCCGGTACCGCTGCCCCGTTCATAGTCGTCCGGCGATGCGAGCTCCGGCGGGATCGGATGCGTAGGCGGGCGGGCGTGGCGGCGGCGGCGGGATAGGGGGCGGGGGTCGCCGGCGAGAGGAGCGCGAGGCGGCTACGCGGCTGCGGCGAGGCCGGCGAGGGTTTGGGGTTTCATGGGGCGAAATGGCCAATGAGAGAGAGGAAGAGAGAGAGAGAGAGAGAGAGAGAGAGAGAGGAGAGCGAGATTGGGGAGAGGAGAGGGGAAGGTGGTGGGGGGCAGGGCTCTGATACGAGTACGACAACGGAGAGGGAAGAAACCAAAAGAATTGGTTTTTTTTCTTTTTCCCCCCTTCCATTCTGATTTTCCAATCATGCTTCGTGTGGACTCCTCTCCAAGGAGTTTGCTGTTTTGTTCCTCTGCCGTAGGACGAAAATAGGAGAAACGCTAATCCGGCAATTATACAGTTTTACGGGTTATTTACGACCGTCCCATGAAAAAACGATGACAGTACTTAACTACTGCTACATTGCTGCGGGCTACTGAGAGTAAGATCGCGATAGTCACTGCCATGCCATGTACGTAGCATCGTCTTACTATGTGAAAAGATTGAAGGCACTTGTTTCAATGGATCGGTGCTACATGCGCTATTCGATACTTAACCACTGAACCAAAACCAAAATTTAGAGGATGCTAATGAAATTTGCTTATTTGCTTACGGCTTGTCGAATATTGAGTTACCGGCTAACGGTAGAATGATACACCATGAGCTAGCCGTAGTAGGGGTGCTAGCCTGGCTGTCCCCTTTGGGTCCGCCCCTGTTGATACTATATATGACGGTAGTAGCTTTTAAACCCGTAATAAGATATGGATTCGTTAATGATTCTAACACGGCAGTAGTTGGTGAATGATAAGAATATTAGTGGGTACTTATCTGATTTGATGTGTGTTTTCCTCGATGATCTAGAACGTGTGTACTCGGACAACTCTATGACGATGGTTCCTTGTTGTTTGTAGCAAGGGAAGCATTTTCGCCATGGTCTTTTCGATAAAGAATTGGCTGTTAAGCATAGTTTGCAACTAGGTTACAGCTGTCTCTGAATGCAACATTACCTCATCTTCTGACGAAAGCAAAGATAAAAGTGTTTAAGGGGGGGAACTGACATGACATCAATCCATTTTTCTATAGAGCACTTTGAAAAGGACTCTTTTGTCTCCAGAGATCTAAGATTACACTTGCCCACAAATTTATGTAAGCTTCACGCTTAATCTTAATCACACATGTGGTCTTAATTTAAAATTACAACAATCGAGTATCACTTAATATTAGCTTTTCCGGGTCTTAAACTCTCCCAATTACGTACATGCTCATAATCAGGCTGAGTGAATGAAGCTTCAGGTATACTCATAAAAAAGCATAGTTCGAGGTTTTTGTTTTCGTTTTCAACGCTGCATTGATAAATGACTTGGCGAACTAATGGCAATTAATAAATCACTCGACGAACTAATGGTTTTGTTTTTGTGCCCATACGATCTCATCTTGGATGATAACATCGAATAGTATAATCATCTTACCTGATTCTACCAAATACATTTTCTAAAATCTTCCGGGTATATCAGCAAAGATATCTTTTATCATGAAATGGATAGCTCGTTTTCTTGAATTGCTCGATATCCATATAAATGTAACCCTATAAATTATCTCACTAATATATAGAGAGAAAACAAGAAGTATCTAGACCGAGTTTTGTTGTTGTTTTTCCTGTGTGTGTGCAACATATCTAGTGCTCGATGGAGAAATGAGATGGCTGGGAATGGGGCGGCGGGCGTACCCTAGGTCCACTGTAGCATTCTATTTTCGGACGGCACATATTATTTACCGTTCTGATTTTCATTCTTCGTCGTAATTCAAATTACCAAACTAATTTCGAAAACTTCCTTTCTTTTCTCTCCGGTGTGTGTTTCAAATGCAATGCCCGTAACATTTGAAATTCAAATTCCGGTTTGGAGTTTCTCCTCTCTTTTAATTTCTGGCCTATTTCAAGTTGGGCCACCTTTCTCTTTCGGGCTCAGCCCATTCCTCCTCTTGGGCCAAGCCCGTTTCTCTTCTCGGCCCACCTGGTCCATCTCCCTTCTCCCATTTTCGGCCTGCCCCGGCCCAAGCCATCCCGGCCCTATCCTTTTCCCGGCCCGAGCCACCTGTGGCCATCTTCTTCTCGTCTCCCCCTAGGTCAAGCAGCTGCCTGTGCTGCCTCTCTCCCTCCAGTGGCGGCGCGCGCGCGCTTGATCCTTTGCTCCCGCGACGCCACCAGCTCCCTCATACGCGCCTACCGCCACCAACTCCCCTGGCCGCGATGACTTTGGAGCCTCCCCTTGCCTTGTCTTCTCAACACGCCGCACAGCGCACGTCGCCACCGTCCTCGTCACTCTGGAGCTCTCGGATCAAGCATCGCGCTCTCGTCAGTAGCCCCGAAGTCTTGTCTCCCCTCGTCTTGTCTTGTCGCCCGCGCGCCTTCGCCTTGGCCGCCTTCGCCCTGTCCTCTCGGCCAATAGCGCCTGCGTCACGCTTGTCCTCGCCGTCTCTCCGCACAGGAGCTCGCCGACCAAGCCATGCGCGCACACACGCACTTCGCGCCCAGGACGCCAGCAGTTGCCGCCCATGCCGCCGCCTCGCCCGTCCTTGGTCGGTCCACGACGTGCGCAGCGCACGCCCGTGTTAGAGCCTTCCATGCCGCTGCTTCGCGACCGCACGGCCACGACCTCCCCTTCGGCTATTTAATCTCTCCTGCGCCCCCTTGCTTCTCCCTACGTCGCTCCCTTGCTCCTGGTAAGTCCTCCCCGTTGAGAAGAACCGAAGCAAGCCGAGTCCGCCGTGCCCCATTGACAGTCGCGCCGCCTCACCGCTCCCTCGCCGCTCCGGTGAGCCTCCGCCCCCGGCGACCACGTCACCATGAGCCTCGAGGCCCAAGGAAGTCGTCCCCCTCCTCCCTTCGCCCTCCCCGTTGCCGAGACGTGCCGCCACCGTGCTTCCTTCTCCTCCGTCCATGGCCGCCGCCGCCGAACCAGCTTGGCCACTCCCAGGCCACCCGAGTCATCCCACTGGCCTCTCCTCGCTGCCACGCAGCCGGTGCACGCGCCGTCCTCCTCCTTGCGTCACCACTTCGCCGGCGCCGCACTAGCCAGTGGAGCCGCTGCACCTCCTTGCTTCGCCGCCGCCGCTTCTGCCCCTCTCTAGAGCCGCCGCCACCTCTAGTGGATTCGCCGCCCTCCAGCGACCCCGTCCCACCCGCTCGTCGGCCGCTTCCTGCCTCCTCCCGCTGGCACCGCCACCGCTTCGTGTCGCCCCAAAGCCGGCCTCTACGCCCTCTCTCTATGGCTGAAGGCCAAATGAATGGGGAGGATGGCCAAGGGCCCACCCGTCATAGGCCTTGAGCCCCCCCCCCTTTGGCTGCCATGTGGGCCCCCCTTTTTCCTATTCCGATGGACCAGCGCCCCTGTGTGCATGGACCCGGTCCACACTATGCTGTGGACTTTTCTCTCTCTTTTTCAATTCATTTAACCTTTGTTAATTCCGTTCTCCTCCGTTATAGCTCCAAAAATTATGATTTAAATTTCTAAAAATTTGTTAAATCAAGATCTTGCTAATGGCATAGGACTTGATTAATTTGAAGTTCATCTGTGTATTCTTGTGTATTTATTTGCTCTCTTTGCCGTTGTGCTTTTTCCGGTATTTTCGCCCGTTTAGGGTTTGAAGACGCCGGAGATCCACAAGTTGATCAAGACCAAGAGTATCAAGATCCCCTTGCCTTTAACCAAGGCGAGTCAATGCTTTGATCATTTTGAGCCTACATTTTATGCAAATTATATTCTTTTAAATTAACAAAAAATTGCATGCTTTAATTCTTTAATCAAATGTATGTTAAAGCTTAAGGTAGTTAAACACCCACTTGTTGATTAATTAATTAATATGCCATCCTTGATAAATTGAATTCATTAATCCTTATCACCCTGGTAACTATATGGTAATACTAGTTATTGGTTGTACTTAAGCCACATGCTAGTCTTGCTTAAGTATCGGGACATTAAAATGTCCCAAATAGGCAAACATCATTCTTCAAACATAAAATGATTTGGGTAGTCATTAGTGGTCCGTTGACTGAAAGGAATGGTTTAAATTAGTTTTACTCCTCAAAAACCCCAATTACTAGTACCACATCTGGGTGGATGGAAAGGTGGTGGGTGCTCGGGGAGCACGAGAGTGGTTAGATTGTGGAAAGATGCGACGCCCCGTGTCATTACCCCAAGGGTAATCACACTTAGGCATACGGATTACTATTCGTTTGCCCAGTAGAACACTGCTCCAACGGATAGTAAGCCATTTATCAGAGATAACGCAGCAGAACAATAAAATAGAAACTTTACATCTTTATTGCAGTAATAGCCACGCAAGGCTATGGTTCTTAATACAAATATTACACAAATACAAAAGGGAGCTTCTTCGCTTCTCTCGCCTGCCCTGAAGTAACGGCCACCTATTTGCCCCTCGCGTCCCCCACGCTATGCCCCTCCTGACCAACACCCTGGTTGCCAGCAGCATCCTCGGTACCTGCAAACCCCTCATCCCACTCGGGATAGATCCCGGCCGGACAAGGATCTAAGCAAGGGGAGAGATAGCAAGAGTGAGTACTATAGTGTACTTAGCAAGCATTAATAGCTAAAATGCATTTAATGATTCTAAATTTCATCCTTATCAAAATTACTACCTCTTCTCTTATTCTGAAAATAGCTTTCAAAACTTAGGTTGCAATTTTATTTCTGAAGAGACTACTTGTTTACTCAGAGAGAAGAAAGACCCCTAGTGGTTCCCGTAGACTCCAATCTAGGAGACTGGCATGAATTCATGATTTATTATAGCACTGCGCAGGCTTGTACCACCTTACCCATAGTAATTCTGAACCCTAAATGAGCCAGGTCCCCAGCATTTCCTTAGATGCGGGTTCAAGTTCAGAATACAGAACGTTTTCCAATTACGTGATCAAGTCTCCACCCATTACCTTTCGTCGGTGCAGATTTAATCACGTTGCTGACCTCCTCATACACCGAGTTTCAGTAATGTTGGTTGAGGCGGCTATCGTCCGTGCTCAACACACCTCCTTGGGGCGGCTCGCTTCCCGTGCCCAAACACTCCAATGTGGAGAATCTTAATTACGTAAAGAGGTAACCTTTCCGCCCGCCGAAACGGGAAAATGGTTGGTACTGAATTACGGCCTCTAACCGAGTAAGAGTTTTGTTGGTCCTTATATTATACCATCCGTAAAAAGGGGCCCACCTCTTACCTCATCATCATCGTTATCGTCGTGTTTCCCCGCCTGGGCCCCCTTTTATCAACCCAATAGCTTTCATTTCTTCTTTTCCTTCATTTCATTTCTTATCTTCCCAATTTCATTCAAATCCAATTTAGTTTTGAGAAAATAGTTTTGATGCAATACATAATGATAGAGCAATATACCTTTTATATTTAAAATAGCTATGTTTATGATCAAGGGAGTAGCTTGCCTGCGGAACTGTAGGAAAGATCATCGTCGGCGAAATCGATATTAGCTATTCCTGTTGGTTCACCCGTTGCAATTTATACGATGGTGCGAAAATAATAAATACATAATTAAATACTTAGCAATAATATGTGAGACTATGCGCATGCTATTCAGATAATTCTTTTTGTTAGCGGATCTTAATAATAATAGTTCTGAAACCCCGTTAAGTTAGCACTCCCCGCTACGGTCATTCTTGTCTACCGGTTCTAGGGTTAGGATTGTTGATACACACGATCTAATGAGCGATGATAAAAACTACACATAACCGAAAATTAGCAAGTCTAACAAGTTTTAATTGCGCACAAACCTCTATTGGATTTTACTTAAGAGCAGAACTAAATTCTTTAACTTTCTGAATAACTACAAAGATAATTATCCTCGTTATTCTAATCTATCTAAACGATTGTTAACGAGTCAGAATTATTTGTCTAACCTAGAAACACTCAAAAATTAGCACTCAAATCCTAATTTCTAACTCTAATTTATTTATTTTCCTAATCTACCCCTTCTTCCTATTTCCTTCAACCGGCTACTACCCCAAGCCCCTTCATCTCTACTCGATTTGGCCGACACCACCCATGCGGCCAGGCCTCCTCAAATCCACTTCTTCCCCAATTCCACTCCAAACCACTCTACTTCCCAACTATCTCCTCCTTTCTCTCCCCAAGGATCCCCCATGGGATCTGCTACCGCCAGCGCCCCCCTTCTCCTCCTGCCGCCACTGCGCCCTCGGCTCCTCCCGGCCCACGTTGCTCTGCTGCGCCTCGCTCCTCCAGTTCCACGCCGCCCAAGCGCCTCGGCTCCGCTTGGCCACCGCCGCCACCTCCCTCGGCCTCCTCTCTCCCCTCAGGCCAGCGCCTCCTCTCGGTGAGCCTGGCAGCGCGCCGCCGCCCTCCTTCTTGCCCGGCCTCCATGGCGCCACCTCTCGCCGCCTCCTCCTGCTGCTGCTCGGCTCCACCAACCATTGCTCTGGGCTACCTCGCCCGGCCCCTTCTCACATGGCCAGGCAGCGCCATACTGGCTCCTCTCGTGGTTTATTTACGGCCATTGCTTGCTACTCACTGACTCGCCCTAGCCCAGCCCGATTCCTTCCTCCCCTAACCCCCTCTTGTTAATTCAGATTTTATTTGATTGGATTGATTTATTCACTTTGCTTGCTGGTGCCTAGTTGATGCATATACTGATGATGGTTTGGTTGCTACCTGATGATGCAAAAATGGAGGTGATGGGGATGGTTTCGGCCAAGGCTCACTGAGGTATCACTCCCCCCCCCCTTGTGCTCTCTGATCCTTGCTCCCTCCACTGCTCTGTGATGAATGATTGGGATTGATGATTAAGCTGCCATGAAACCCAATGGTTTGAATGAATGCTTTGGATGAGTAGAACGAGCAGAGGTTGGCTGGGTTACCTCTTGCTAGAACTTGGGATGGGGAGAAGGTTGCAGTGCTGGCTTCGTTGGTGCTCCTTCCTTCCCTTCCCCTTTGCTGCAATGGTTGAGGTGGTGGTGGCTGTGGGTGAGGCTCCTGGTTGCTCCCCTTTCTCTTGTGGCCAAGGTGATGAGAATGTGGATGGGGTTAGGGCTGTGTGGGTGATCTTATCCTTGGCTGGTTGATCTCATCCTCACTTGTGGTAATTTTGTTTTTACGGCAACCCTGTTCCTATTTACCTTGCCCTAATTACCATGCTCCTATCTCTCTTGCTTGCACTGTGAATTGGAGGGCTAAGAACTATTTGCCCAAGGGTAAAATGGCTATTGAGCTATGGATTCTCTTGTGGTGGAGATAAATTGATAAAATGTGGGTGTTGGATTGAAACTACCCTGTGATGCTTGGAGCTGAGGGTGGGATTAAAGGGTGATGCACTGTATGATTCTAATACGGTTGAGGCTAATTGGTAAAGATGGGTGTTGGGCTATAATGATGCCGAATGATGAAACTCTCGGAAGTAACGAGTGTCTATTCATCTAGGTTTACCCCGATACCATAATTATCAAGGGCCGACTAACCTGGATTGGTCAGGGTACTGTGGTAATTGCGGGACCGGTTGACCTAGGTTAATACGGTAATCCTATTGGACTTCGAGTAGACTGACGGCAACTCTCTTCAATCTAACTAATACTCCTGTTTTCGGTTTTTGCTAAATGGTTTCTAAACTTTTGGTTGCACAATAAGGGAAGGTGGAGAATGATTGGATGAGGTGGCATTGTGGCAAGGAAGGCTTCGATGCAATGAATGCAAAATTATTGATTTGTAAATTGATTTATGCTTGCAATTGATGTTGTAAATGAGTTGAAGCATTAATCCGGTAATTCAGAGTTGAATTGTAATATTTTAATTTCTTTTTGTAAATGGACTGTTGTATAAATTTTGGTGATGTGAAAAGATATTTCCACAATTTAGACTGCCCATTGCGATAATTATGCGATTTAATATTAACTGAGATATGATTGAGATTGTTTTAATGAAATTTTTTTACTTAAGCTAATTACCGATTATTGTTGATTAGTTTAGTTTAATTATGCGGGTTCTCACAAAAGAACCACCCGGATGGATTAAGGACTTAATCTTGTCACGACCTCCTATGTTAAACAAGTACAACCACAAGTCTGCAAAGTGCAACTTGGCTTAGTAAAGTTATTGAACCCTGAAAGTCATCTCATTGGTGGGGGTCGAAGATGTACAAGTGGCGGAGGTACTCCGGCTTGAAAGGGACACCGACGAAAGGTGAAGTTACCAGCTGCGCTAGTCGTTGTGGCCGGGGCCAGCTACGCTAGTCGTTGTGGTGAACATCCCGTACAACATATGGGCGTAACCCCGTATGGGTCAAATGACGGAAGTGGTGAGATATCTAGAAAGGTTACTATGACGGTAGCTCAACTACATGACTAAGGAATCATGTAGGGTAACAAGTATGACTATCTCTTGTGGGTAAAGTGTACAACCTCTGCAGAGTCTAAACTGTTAAACAGCCGTGCCTACAGTCAAAGGCGGACATGGGAATCATAACTTGAGTTAGTTCTATTTCAAAACCTTGTGGGTGGTATGAAAATGGTGGAAGGGCTCACCTAGCCCTGTGTTGGATTTTTCCCTGAGTCTTCGAGCTCAGTGGATGTGGTAATTAGAGGTAGCTCCGATTGAAAAGATGCATGTGTAGAGTTCCAACGGATGGAACCTCCACTGTTATTAATTATTGCACATTACTCTCCCTTTATAAAAATACAATTTGTTAAAGTTCTAAGTGATAGGACTTTGTAAGTATGATATTTGAAAAGCTTGCTTTCGCAAATAAAAGAACCGAGCCATCCTTGTTTAACCTTGCATATATACTATTGCATTGTGTGTTGGCTCGCGAGCACGGTAGTAGTGCTCATTCTCGCTCCTCTCCCCAAACCCTTCAGATAATGAAGACGAAGGAGACTACGCTTTCTACGAAGGCCCAGAAGATGATGCACAAGGAAATGACGAGGAGTAGTATAGTTTTGTAGTTTAGGTCTCGCCCAGTCTAAGTAGACTCGTTGGTACACACATACAACCGATATTATCCAGCTCTTGGTTAATATCCGTCGTACACGGGTCACCCCAGTCGCTTGCATGTGTGAGATGAGCCCTACCTCCCCTTTTGCTTCCGCTGTAGATATCGTTATCTTCTTGTAATGTAATCAAGTTGGCTTTGTGCGGCCCCTTTTGTAAAACTCGACCCGTTGAGGTCTATGTTACTCTGTGTTGTAATATATTGTGTTAGTTCACGACTTGTATGATTGATTCAGCAATGTGCCTGTGAGTGCTATCTACTGATCCAGGGAATAACACAATGTTTTCATAGAGGGTTTGGATTCTCAGAATCCGGGTCCGACATCCCCCGAGCGAGCGACTGGGTGCTCGATCAAGAAGGAAAAGAGGGAGAGGGAGGCGAACAAAGGGGCGAGGGCTTGTTCACGAAAAGAAACGGTTGCGGGGGGTAAACACAAACCCGCATGAGTGAGTTGGGGGCCTCCCACCCACTTAGATCTGAGCCACACGGCTAGATCGGACAGCCCTGGGTCACACTAGCACCTTACCACCCAATTACCCATTAGCACTAGATATGTTGCCACACACGCGCGCGCGTGCACACACACTCACATATATATATATACACACTCCCGGGAGTAGTTACTCCCTATTTCGTATCTCACAACGTACAGAGTATATTGCGCAACCGAGAGTATGTATGTGCAGTATACGAGTATATAAGACCACTAATGTGGTGTTCACACCTTTTTAGGGGTGGTATGTACAATTTTTGTAGGCATACTCCTTTTTATATGCGAATATGAAGGTATTTACAAAATATGCTAAAAACTATGAACTCTCTAGTAAATTTTTCATGTGGTTTGCATTGGAATATCTTATAATTGGTATATGAGTATACCCAAAGCGGTAAAAGAGTATGTCAAGTTCTTTTAGGTGGTATATCAGAGGTGAAAGTAACTACTCCCAGAAGTAGAAGGTATTAATCATATACATACATACATACACATACATACATACATACATACATACATATATATATATATATATATATATATATATATATATAGAGAGAGAGAGAGAGAGGGAGGAGAATAGTATAGTACTACCGGGAGTATGTACTCCTGGTATTCAATCCACTACCCATCTAAACGTCTCCATCACCGTCATCGGTTGGAATAACTGTGTGCGTCTCCTATTAGGTTTTCTCAACCCTACCTAGTGCTAGCCAAATGGGCGGCCCGGTTCATTCTGGCCCGTGAACTATATCGTGCCGGCTAGGTGGCCCAGGCACGGCACAATGGCCTTTTGGGCCAATTCTGGCCCACTTAGCCCGTTAGACCCAAAAAATTAAAAAAAAACCCAAAAAATCATAAAAATGTGTAGAATTCAAAAATACATATGAAAATTGTAAAAATTGAGATAACCATATTGAAAATGTAATAGAATTTTATTAATGTTCAAATAGCTAGCTCATTAAAACATTTGTCATTTAGCTCATAAGACATGGAAAATTGAAAAGCATGTAAAACAATCCTAGGAAAAATATATATTTATTAAAAACCAAAATAAATTTACATATACTTATAAAATGAACTATATAAAATTTAAAAACTACAAAATAAAACCATATAAGTATTAAAATGGAAATAAAATCATATAGATATTAATAAATGGAAATAAAATTATATATGTATATTAAAACAGTGTCGTGCTTAACAGGTTGTGCCGTGCCGGCCCGTCGTGCCAGGGTGGTTGCCCAGACACGGCTCAAGCTATCGTGTCGTGCCGGCCTGGCCCATAAATAGTACAGACCGTGCCATGCTTAGACTAGGTCAATAGTACTGTCATACCTCAGGCCGCCCGACATGCATGTGTAAGATCGAGGAGGCCGACTAGAGGGGGGTGAATAGGCGTTTTAAAAACTTCTTTGGCTAAAACCGATTTCTAATGCGGAAGCTAATACAAATACAGTTTTGCACAATTAAAGCCTAAATCAACTAGGTTCACCTAAGTGCACCAACAATACAAGTCTAATGATAAGAGTAACAATTAAGCATATGACTTGTAATCAATTCAATTAGCAATATGAATAGCACAAAGCAAGCAAGCATTCATACACAATAAATAAGCAATTTAATACAAGGAATATAAATTGCAATATGTAAATCACAAGAATGCAAACCACAATTGACACGGCGATGTTTTACTGGTGGTGATCGGAGACTTGCTTGCCTCCCCTAATCCACGTTGAGGTAAGCCCAAACTAATTGGACCGGCTCCACGAATTAAGCCAAACACCTCGATTCCACTAGTGGTAGCTCTTTCCCTGCTCCGGGTAGGTGAGCTCCAACCTTCACAACACGCCGGGCCTTCTCACAAGCTTCTTGAGAAGATCACCGGTCCACGACGCCCCACGCCTGCCTAGGTGCTCAAGAACACTAAGAGTAATAAGCCAAGCCTCTTGCTTGACTCTCACCACGTGCAACGAATGCACAAGCTCAAGTGGATCTGAAATCCACCTCTAGATGCAACACATGTAACTAGAGACCTCTCTCCTTGCTCACAAGGTGCAACACATGCACAATGGAGAGGAGAAGCTCACACTAGCTCAAGAGAGTGAAATGGGATGCCAAAGTTGCCCTCCAACCCGCCAAGGTGAGTATTTATAGCCCACACACAAAAACTAGCCGTTGGAGGAGAATTTGCTGAAAATCGGGAAACCGGGCCGATCATGAGCATAGGGCCGGTCGGTCCGGCCTCTGATCTGCAACGGCTATAAAATAGCCGTTAGATGCAATTCGGTCGGTCCGCCCTCACAGGTCCGGACGACCGACCTCGATCCGGGCCTTCCGGTGCAAGAAAACCAAAAATATGCCCTCTCGAAAATGTTGACCGGCCTTACAAGGGCGGTCGGTCTCTGAGCATGTGGGCGGTCATCCACAGCATGTGGGCGGTCATTCCGGCCTGGATTTCAGCACAGAGACACTCGAAAACGGTCATAACTTTTGACTCGATGTCGAATTGAGTGATCTTGGACTCTATGGAAAGCTTATTCAGAGGGCTACACAACCCACCTATTTGATTTGATCTCAAACACATTTTATCAAATCAAAAAGCACAACTCCAAAGAGCCGCTACCATGGTCTAAGTCCAAAGTATTAGCAACAATCAATCTTAGACCATGCCAAGGGAAAATGCATGAAACCCAACAATTTGCAAAACACATTTGCAAACTTAGATCATGCCACAAAGAGTAGGTACATGGACTTCAACCATTTGCAAAACACATTTGCAAAGTATAGTCACATGCTACAAGGATTAAATGCATGAGCCTCGGCTATTTGCAAAACACATTCGCAAATAATAGCATCATGCCACGGAGAGCTAGAGCAAGCAAGATTGAGCAATCAACACATGATGAGACTCAAGCTACTAGACAAGACCCCTCTTAATAGTACGGCAAACCTATACTAGCAATCCGGTCTCCCAACCAAACACCGAGACCCGGTAAAGACTAGGAACACATCCTTAGCCCTAGCTAGTCATACCTTTACCTTGAGCCACCACTTGAAGCTTGATGACGCACATCCTCACTTCAAGTCCGGGTTCTTGACTTGAATGCTCATCAACACATGATGAGTTCTTCACTTGACCTTTATCAACACATGATGAAGCTTCGCTTCGGGATCTTGACTTGACGCTCATCAACACATGACGACATCCTCCGTCCCGAGTCTTGATATGCATCAACACATGATGCACCCTTTACTTGACTTCCATCAACACATGATGGAGCTTCGCTTCGGGATCTTGACTTGACGCTCATCAACACATGATGACATCCTCCATCCCGAGTCTTGATATGCATCAACACATGATGCACCCTTTACTTGACTTCCATCAACACATGATGGGTCTTTTGACTTGATGATCAACTCATGATCATCTCCTCTTCTTGAACTTGATACACATCAACACATGATGCATCCTTTACTCCAAGCTCTTCAATATCATCAACACATGATGTTTTTCTTTACTTCAGATTTCGACTTGAACATCATCAACACATGATAATTTCCTTCATCCCGAGTCTTGACTTGATGATAATCAACTCATGATGTCATCTAAAGTCTCCATCCTCATGGAACACAACCTATTCATCCAACTCATAGAAAAAGTTAGTTCCACAATGTGATTGTCATTAATTACCACAACATACCATTAACTCATAATGGTGGGACAAGATACCACAATCTTTCCTCTTTGGTAATTGATGACAACCACTTCAATTACAAATAATTGAATGTAGATTGGTATGAGTATATATGAACTACACAAGTTGTATATACTCAAAGGATATATGAGCATGTATGAGCTACACAAGTCTCATATATTCATATGAATATATTAACTACACAAGTTATATATACTCAAGGATATGTTTCAAAGTAAAGATCCTTAATATATGTGGAAACGGGAATATGAATCAATACTAATGAAACCACAAAACATAGTGTGAACTCCCCCTAAATGTGTGCATACACAAATGTGTAATGAGAACATATGCACATATTCAAGTTAGACTTTTGGTGGAATTCATCCTATATTTTGGATCCGAGGAATGCAACAATATATAGAAATATAATGTAGAATGCATACCTCTTTGATTTTCACCTTTATATCCAATTTGAGACTAAGCAATAGGTATATCAATAAACATGTTAGTCTCACAATTAGATTTATCAAAATGAATGCATACCTGTTTGGATTTTTTCTTTTATATCCAAGCTGAGACTAAACAATAGATATATCAATAAGAGTGTTAGTCTCAAAAATAGATTTGTCATTAATAACCAAAACTCCATTAACACATAATGGCGGGTCTAGATTCTTCAGCATGTCCCGTTTGGCCAGCTCTAACCCTACCCGATATCGAGCCCGACCATTTTGTTAAACTGATCCATAAATCTCTGATGCGTCCAGGTCCAAAATTCGTATTACACACAGAGGCCAATTGGAGGAGGTGACTCCCTTCCGAGTTCCGACGACGGTGGTGGTTTGTGAGCACGCGCGGTTGTCTTCGCTAGCGGCGGCACCAGCGGCAACGAGCCCACATCGACAGTCAATTGGGAGCAGGAATTGCAGTATGCACCGACGATGGTGTCCAATTGGGAGGTGGCCATGCCGGAGCTTTCCTCTTGCTTCTTCGATCGTTTAACCTTCGGAACATATGCAGTGGATTGGTATGGTGCGTATTTCTTTCAGTTTTGTCTGTGATTCTTGTTTCTGAGATTTGTGAGTAAGGCATTCAAGTCCTTGTTTTCCTAGGATGCTAGATCCATATTCTTCTCACTGAAGACCACTGTGCCAGTGAATTCGAAGCTCTAATTAGATGGTATGCGGCCATCGACGAACAAACATTGACATAGGGTATTTCTAATCAGATTACCACAGGGTGCATTAGTTCCATGAGTACATGCTTTTTTTTCTTTGCATCGTACCCCTTTCATGTATTGAACTATAGCTTAACTGAAATTGCTGCTTGAATTTTTCATTTCAAATTTCTCTTTTGGTAATGGGAATGCGCAATTAGGAGAAAGAGGTATACTGATATATGAAGGACAAACCTTGTTGAACAATTGTGATTTTGGTTGTAATTTTGTTTCTAGAGAAGCAATATATGCAGTTGCAGAAAAAGATTTTAGCACACTAGATAAACAATTAGCTATGTTTGGTTGGGAGGTACTGTATGACTAGATAAAGAATTTAGTACACTAATTTTTCTACTTCTCTTGCGGTAATTGATCTCGAGAGGAATTATGTCAACTGGAGATCATCTGCCGTGCAATTTTTCAATTTTGGTAGATATCTCTGTAATGTACAATACTTTTGTTATAAATGGACTGTACTCTTCTTTGATTGCATTCAGTTTTCTACTGATAGTTGCTTTTGAACCGATCAATCACTACTAGCAATGGTTACGCTCCTGCTATTCGCAAGCATGTTGTCATGAAATGCAACCAATAGAGGTGCACGCCTGGCAGCTATCTGATGAAATGCCTAGCATAGGACGACTTTGATGAAATGCCTACCATCAGAGGTGTATGGCTTCCATGTGTGCTCGCGAATGCGATTCATGGTGTGTGCCTGTAAGGGGCTTATGTTATGCTACATCGCTTGCTTCAGCATACATATTTCTTCCATTCCCAAATGAGTTTGTTGTTGCATGGGAACCTAGTGCAGATGAGCTTCAGATGTATATACTTCTAAATCTGAATTTTGATAGTCATAGGGTGCAATGTACCTCTTTTGTAATACTTGTATTAGTTCAAATATTGGAATCCTCACGTTGTGCATGCTGAGCTCTCCAGTTTTTTTAACTAGCAATATACTTCTTTTATGAGCACAGTACTCTCTCTTTTTTGAGCATGTACACTCCTTTTCGGGATATACTCCACTCAGTCTCTTATTTCAGTATATACTCCTGACAATGTTAATATTTTTATATACTTCTTTATTTAGTCTCCATACTCCTAATCTTTTTTTTGGGTATCTTTTTTTTTCCGATATACTTCTTTATTTAGTCTCCTATTTCAATATATACTTCTTTTTAGTACATACTCCCTTTGTTCAGAAATGTATGACGGTTTAGAAAACGTGCAGTCAAACTTCTCTAACTTTAACTAATAATATTTGAAATACTATTTAGATTGGTCATGAGAGAATACTATCATTAGATTTGTCATGATAAATATTTTTCATAATATAATAACTTTGTCTTTTTTACTAACACAATCGTATGGAAAGTGTGTGTATATATTATCTCGAAAACTCTACTTATGCCTTTGTATTGGAATCACCTATTAACACAGCTTCATTAACCGGAAGCACGACGTATTCGAATACCTTTATATATACACTCTACAAAGTTGCCCAACTTTACCTACAAGATATCTCAGACTTATACTGTCATAACATAGACACGCAACCCGTTAGCGTGCGACTGAGCTGAGACAACAAAGCCTTTTCACTGCTCATCCTTTTTAGCCTCTACCCAGTAGGTCTATGGACCATACAACCCTCGGGAGACTCCACCGGCCACAGTGGATCTTGCACCCCTATGCTGACGGCACCTACCGTTGTGTAGACCAGCGAGTGTCTCCTTAGGCTACTCCTGTCCCATTCTAGATATTGTAAATATTCAATTGGAAGAGCAGTGAATTAAGCCAGAGAGTAATGACCATACCTGTGGTTGAGCGGTTTTCTGTGTCTGTTACTGTGGCACAAGGTTCTTGTCCTTACTTGTCTCATAGTGAGACGATGGACCAACATAAACACATGGCTGTCCACCCTCTAGGCCTTACCTTCAACTCACTTTTAACACAAGTCTATTGGGTTGTCCAACTTTTTGGACACAAACCTCAACTCTCCTAAAAAAAACTATTGACGAACAGCCAATACTCTTTTGATGATTTTATAAACACACTGTGTGACAAAGCTACTTATAAAGCTAACATTTTATGTGAACTTGTCACGGTGAATATGGCTTACAAAGGATTTTAAACTTGTCAAGGTGAATATGGCATACAAGTGCTAGGTGGGTTTGTATGTGGATTAACAGGATTTATCTATTTATTATGGCATTCAAAAATATTATTTGAATATTTAAAGTAATTGGCACATATACAATAATGAAAGTAATAATATAGATACATGAAATGTGGGTTCAAAATGATGAAGGAATGTGACTTGCATCCTTGCACAAAGTCCTTTAGATACTGGTCTTGTCCAGTGTCTTCTGGAGTATGATCATCAAAGTCGTGACCTAGCGCGAAACAAAATAAAATCCGGCTCGACAAGGAATGAGCTGGGAACAACATGCAAGTAAAGAAATTTAAAAAAAACACAAAGAAAGGTGGTGTGGGAGGGTAGGTATTTATTTGGAGCTTCATTAGGCTGAACGGAGTCGAGAAATGAATTCACGGGCTCGAAACGGTCGAAAATGATATAATATGTCTATTTAGGGTTTTGGGCGGAAAAGTGTCAGATGATGAATATTGTTAATTTACTATTCATGTACGAAAAATGGTTAATGAACGAAGAACGGGTTCATTGTTTAAGAAAGCGAATAAGAGATTCGTTTCATCGTTCTATGAATAGTGCTTGAAATTTGGATTATGAGCAAGATTAGACCAAATAGAAATAGGCTTAGCCAATTTGCCAACCAAGCCCCAAAGGCCATTTAGGCCTTAATGGCCCAGGCGGCTTGAGCCAAGACGCACTGAAGGCCAGCCAAGGCCGCCGAGGAGGAGGAAGAGAGGAAGAACTCGTGAGTTCTCCGACAGTGGCGGGAAAAAGGATGGTGAGGTGAGCACCAGCGGGCGATGGGGATCACGAGGGTGGTTTTGATGGAGCAGGGGAGGCATTGTGGCGGCTTGGCGGCGGCGGGCGTGAGTGACACGGAGGAGGAGCATGGTAGCGGCGTGCTTTGGTGAGGAAGGAGGGTGGGGAGGCTAGGGGAAAGAACCGGGGAGGTGAGGGGATGCCATAGTCGGAGGTGGGAGGGGAGGGGTAGCATGCCATGCTAGCATGTCGTGTCGGGGTGGCGGCCCAGGTATGGCCCAAGCTATCGTGCCATGCCGGATTGGCCCGTGAATAGTGCGGGCCGTGCCGTGCCTGGGCCAAGCCAGCGGTGTCATGCCTCGGGCCGACCCGGCTGGCACAGCTCGTTTGGCCAGCTCTATCTGAAACCATAATATTTTCCAAAACCATGGTATTCTTCCAAAACTCCAGATAAACTGCAACACCCAAACAGACTAACATCCACGGAAGGAATTTTGCTGGGAGATGATATCACTCTGAGGCCCTCCCCATTAGCCATTGGATCCTCTCTCAAACCGATCCAACTGCTATTGGAGAGGGTCTCACCGTCACATTTTCTTCCAACATCTACTAGATCTGATAGTAGTAAACAATAATAAAAAGGAAGAAGTCCATTCTACCCCCTCAAGTATCGACATGCGGGCACCTAACCCCCTGAACTAAAAAATCGGCCATTTGACACTCCTAAGTTGCAAAACTGGACAACCTATCCTCTCTGGCTATTTCATGCGGTGGTATTGCTGATGTGTCGTCCGGGTGGCTCGGTTTCGCCACGTAGGCCAATGTGTGGGCTAGGTGAGCTGGCAATCATTTTTTATTAGTTCTTTGGCGCAAGATCCTGAACATCCCAGCCGTCCACGTAACCATCCAACCAAAGAAACTGAGAAAAGTGCGGCGAAGGACGATGGCTGGTGCTCGGTCGTGGCGACGACAGCGTTGCTAGCTGCGGCCAGCGTGGCGTGAGGGCCGAGGTGGTGGCGGGGCACATGAAGAGGGTGGTGGCAGGGAGGTGCATGTAGAAGGGGTGTGCCGTCTTGAGCGCACACAGCTCAGCGAGCTCCTTGTGCTGCCGTCGGGTCTCCTCCGTGAGCGTCTCGCAGTTAGCCGTCTGCATGTGCCGTGTGCAAAGAGCTCCAACGAAGGAGCCGTCGGTTGTCGTTGGGCGACAACGACAAGGCGGTCAAGGTCGGTCACCTCGCCCATCTCGCTCTGTTCCTCCATCCCCGCCACGCCCGCCGCCACCGACGGCGCCCGGTTCACGACGAACTCGCGTGCCGGCGCCTCCGAACGCCTTGCCAAGAAAAAAGAACGGCACAATCACGACACCATTTCACATTCAAAGCAAGAGCAACTAAACAGAAAAGACCCCACTCACCTCCGTCGGAAGGCCACTGGAGTCCAAGGTTCGACACAAGGCTGAGCCGCACCGACGGCTCCAGAGAGACCGCAGCTGCCAACTCCTCACTCCCACCTCCTTCTGATTGCTCATGCCACCACACTTGGGGACGACAAGGATGGCGTGTCGACAGTCGCCGGGAATGGATCCAGTCGCAGGGATGAAGCGGACGACATCCTCGACATTTGCCAGGAATGGATCTGGCCGCAGGGACAACACCAAATCCGACCGTAGGAGGACATGAATGGTGTCTCGATGGCCACCAAGTCCGAAACCAGCTGCGGGAGGAAGGGGACGGCCGTTGGGACCGGATCCAGCCGTGCGAAGGACATGGATGACATCTGATAGCCGTCAGAACCAGATCCAGCCGTAGGAAGGATAGAGATGGCATCCTCGACGGCCGTCGGGACCAGATCTGGCATCAGGAGGACGAGGATGGCGTCTTGCTCGATGGCTTCCTCTATGAGATTCGCCTACCAGGATAACGCCGTGGACGAAGGAGGAGACGCGGAAGTCGGGCTAGCCCTCTTCGGTGAAGGAGGCTTGGTGGACAAACTCCGCGGTGCTGGCATCATGGACGCGACCGTAGGAGATGCAGACGAGCGCGCCCGAGTCAGGGTTCGACGCCACCGTGCCCTTGCCGCACGACCAGCACATCGACTCCATCGTGCGCGCAGCAAGATTAACTGCAAGATGGGCAAGTGGCGCCTGGGCGGGATGGGATAGGGAGGCGGCGCCTGGGCGGGATGGGGAGGCGGCGTCAGGCGGGATGGAGAGCGGTCCGGAGGGAGGAGGCGCTATGAGCGAGCTGTCGGCCGAGTGAATGGATAAAGGAAAAGAGATGGCGAGAGAGAAGCAATAGGGGAAAAGAAAGAAAGAAAGAAGAAGCCAGCTCACATAGCCGACCTGGCGAAACTGGAAGCCACATCAGCAATACCACCGCACGAAACAGCCAGAGGGGTAGGTTGTCCGGTTTTGCAACTTAGTGGTGTCAAAGGACCGATTTTTTAATTCAAGGGGTTAGATGTCCGCATATCGATACTTGAGAGGTAGAATGTACTTCTTCCTAATAAAAATAAAAAAAAGAAGCCCTAACTTCTGAAGTCCAAAGGCCAAAACCACAAAGTGGACGGACGACTCTGCCCTTGAGGCCTCGACCCACCCACCGTTTCCCCACATCTCCGCACCCGACACCCCCCACCGTCTCGCCGCCCTCCTCCCTCTCGATCTCCACCCACCTCGCATCCGCACCTCTCCCCGGCGCTTCACCGAGGTACCCAGCCTCCAAAACCCTAACCCCTTCCCCCTTCCGATCCACCGTTTTCTCTGGTGCAATCCAGTCCCAGATCCGGCGCAACCAGATCTGCTCCCTCCGATTTGACCTGACTCGATCCCTCTTTCTGTGCGGATGCCGCAGGGTTTATCTCCGGCGGCGATGGCGGCGAGGCTGACGCAGCTGCGGGCCAAGGCGGCGCAGGCGTCGGAGCTCGTGGCGAAGCACGGCGGCGCCTACTACAAGGAGGTCATGGAGAAGAACAAGCAGCACGTCGTGCAGCCCCCACCGTGGAGAAGTGCCAGGAGCTCTCCAAGCAGCTGTTCTACACCCGCCTCGCAAGGTGATGCCTCTGACTGGATTGCTCATGTGACGTGGTTCCAATTGGGCGCTGTTGCCTATAGTGTGATGCGATCTGCTCGTGCTTGTGGTAATGGGGGTGTTCAGGCTGGGTGCTCGGATGGGTATAATATGGTGTGGGTTGAGGTTTTTCCTGTAATTGGCTACTATCGCGATTCCTGCTGAGTGCTTGCCTTCAATTATCCTAGTTAAACTTGAACATACTATGATGTGGTCTGTTCGTGGCTAGCATTGGGGTTGCCAGGCCGAGGGTTCCATTCCGTCAGTAGATTTACATTGTTAGCCAGATAATGCGGTTATTTGGTGTTCGGTGCTATAATTGGCCTTTTGTTGATAGCATGTCCTATTCCAGGGTTCAATGGGCAGTGGCCGCTGCAACTTGTATTTGGGTTACTCAACTAACACAGCTGTTCACATGCTGTACTCTTTATGAATTGTGCTTGATATGTAAGTTATATCATATACATATAGGAATGTTTGATATCTCTATCTATATATGCTATCGGTAATGTAGCTTAAATGTGTGATTTCTAAACCTTTAATGTCAGTGGAAATGCTCCTGTGGTCCTTGAAATGATAGCTGCCACTTCCGTCTATCTAACAAGACTTGCCATGGTCAATAATTTGGTGGCAAGAGGATTAATAACATTTTTGTAACACCTGTATTTGGTGCATTTCATCTAGTCATGCAGACATCTAGTTGTGGAAGGCACATATATCTGTCTTGGAGTAGGCACAACTTTGAGATTTCATAATGAAACAAACCTATGCAATGTTTATGCTTAATTACCATCACCTGTGCAGCTATGTGTTTCTTGCTACGTTTTTTGTATTTTTCTTGGACCCATGCTGCATGTTGCATGGAGACATCAGACATATAGCACAAAGCGCAACTGTTTAGGTGAAAGCTTGAGAACTGAATGTCCTGGCTTAGTCTCTTGTGAAGTTGATATATCATGACAGTATGACACCAAAGGAAGGATAGTTGGTATTATTCGATAAATTGATCTTAAATAAATAGTCTCTGTGTAACATTTGCAATTTGTTCTGCACGTTTTAAGAAAAAAATGGATTCAACTTTTGCCTAAAAACATTTCAGTACAAAAATCTTGCCGATCTGAGCTATTGCTGGGAAATATTCTAGGATTTTTGTGTGTGCGTGGGTGCGTGTGTGTGTGGGGGGGGGTGTTGTATGTATGTTTGACTGACAAAACTAGAGTACCTTTGCCTTTGTAAAAGTTTGGTGCATGTTTGAGTCTTTTGTCTTCACACGAACTACCACATGCAAAGTTGGTAAGTTGCATCCATATTCTGATTATGCTTTGCTACTCTGCTTACTTTGTGAGATCTACCTGAGTATGGCTATAAAATTCAGATGAAATACTAGAGATTGAGCTCTGTTTGGTTTGACATATAGGATGGGATGGGCACTTGACCCGGTCTCAATCTTGTAATCTTGCTGAACCAACTAACCAGCTGAGTTCAGTAGCAAGCAAGCGACAATAACCAGTTGAACCTTAACTCATGGTGAGTGCAATGTTGGGTGATGTTTCATGGAAAAAGTAAGAAGTTGGATCTTGATCTGATGACACGTTATTTTAGCATATGGGTTTATGACAGCTCCTTACATTAGTAAATAGATGTGGTTTGACCGGTGATCCACCTGTTCAGATTACGAAGCGGGGATACTGGAAACTGGTTGGGTCAATGGCCAGTCTGGTTCGTATCTACTACGTGACTGAGTAGAAACGCATTTATTAATATATGAATTTTAGTTCATTTATCTTCACTGCAAAGTATGAAGCCATAGTAGGTATTAGGTAACTCTGAGGAGCAACAATGGCTATTGAACAAGAGTTACAAGAGTAATCAGTTTCCTCTCATGGGACACTAATAAATTAGTCAGGTGTAGTCATGACATATACAAATTGATTGTTGAAAACATGAAAAAGCAGAAATTATTATATGCCCCTTACACTCTGAGATGCATGCAGAGATTCAGTCACAGATGAAGGTACCGACAATGCATTGTTTAATCTTTGGAACCTTGATCAAGGATGGGAATGTTCTATCATTTATGTGTATTAATCCTTTGGCCTTTAGGTTTTTGCATTACAATTCACAAATAGTGTTTTGGGGTTTGAACTCTGCAGTACATTGTTCAACTTACATGTCCTATCCTAGCTTTTATGAAATATTGTGGCAGATGCTGCATCATGTCAATATTCCCCTTTAACGATGGCTAACTAAGACGTTGACTTCAGTAATGTAACACAGAGAGAAAAGTTGGAAATGGAATTGATAGGTGATTAGTTGATGTAGATTGTAGAAAGAACAAAGGCTAGATCTGCAGTTCCTAGGAGAAGACTAAACATGCATATTTTTCTGTGTTTGTTGTCTTCAAATTGGATGCAGCACTCTATATATCTTTCATCAGTCATCACTTGATTATGTACAACTATGCTGATCAGTGCGAGGAACATTTGGTGTTATTCCTTCCTACGGTGCCATGCTTTTAAACTTTTATTTTGTGCTGTTTGAGCCATTTTCCTGAACAAGCCATGGTTGCTGCTCTGCAAATATTCCTTTGTTACGACTTTTATTACTATCGAGTTCTGATCAGTGGTTTATATCTATTGGACTATTGCTTCTTTTCTTCAGTCTACCAGGCCGCTATGAGGCATTCTGGAAGGAGCTTGATGGTGTCAAACAGGTATGGAAGAACAGAAAGGAGTTCAAGGTGGAAGACCTTGGAATTGCGACATTGTTTGGGGTTGAGCTTTATGCGTGGTTCTGCGTAGGCGAGATTGTTGGCAGAGGATTCACCTTAACCGGCTATAAGGTCTAAATGAGTTCTCCTGGTTAAGACCTGGCTTATTGATATATATTAGCTGATGCTTGTCGAAATGACAAAGATACCTGCCTTCTTTCACAATTTTGTTTCTGGAAAGTTTTTTTAGTGCTGAATGTCAGCAAGACGAGCACATCGTTGCAACACTGCCTCAATAATTTGCTCGCTCGATTGTCCATTTTGGTGTTATGTAATTTGTCGTTCCCGCTGCATCTGCTGCATCGCCCTGCAAACTCATTTGTGTGTCATCTGCTCTCACAAATGAATCCACTCCGGATTGCAGATGAAAGTTACTTGAGTGTAGATTTTTTATTATTATTTAATCCTTTTTTAATTATATTTTAAAGTTAACCTATCGCGAACTTTATTTCCAAATATGGCCCTTTTGGTCACGCCACCTCCCGTGGTGTGACCAAACAAAACTGTCACGTCACCCGTAGCGGCGTGGCTAAATGTGCCACGCAAGCCCTCGGCCGCGCGCCGCGCCACGTCAGTGTGGAGGGCTTGTGGCATCTGTCATGCCATATACTATGGCATATATGGCATGACAAGGTTGACTTGTCACGTCCTGATACTTAGCGAGACAGTGGGTGACTTAAGTGCGGCTGCCACTCCAGTTCTTCACTTTTTCCCTAGCTCGTCTCCGTTGCTCCGACTTCTCTCCTCTCCAAATCCATCCTCATCACGTCGTCCTCGAGTCCCGTCGGTCCCCTGTGCCAGAGCTTGACCCCGCACTGATGTCCTTCCCTGCGTCGGCATCCTCCTCGTCAGGATTTAGCATGGCGGGCCAGCCCTCCTGCGGCGGTCCGCTCCCCGCCCCGCGACGACTCCCGGCAGCCACAATCGGTCTCCTCCTTGCGTCCTTCACCGCCCACCTCCTTCCCGCGACCTCCACCGTCGGCGTCAATTGAGGTGGTACTTCCAATGTGATGTTTTACTTGACATTTATATTAGGGAATTACTTGCTTTTGCTTGAGCTTTGTAAGGTCATGTTAGATTGTTATGACTCATTTAGCAATTATATTTTGGTTGAGCTGTGACTTGGTTCACAATGAAATTCTCTGCACTTGTGTTGATCAATCTAGATGATATCCTTTTATTTTTGTTTTGCTGTTGGCCTGGTGAAAAGTAGGTTAACCGGTGCACAGAAGATGATCTTTGTAACAGTTGCAGAGTGTGATTATTTCAGCAGGATGCTCCTTAGAAAACATTAAGGACAATTTGTAGGTGCCTTGCCATAACAGATTTGTAGCTATAGTTTGCCTTGTAAGATAATTACATGTTGTTATGAGATAACACTTTGATTAATACTGTGTAAATCATCGTAAAGTTTTTGTGTAGCCAAGCTGTAGCATTTGTTTTGTTATTACCTATTTGTACAGCTTGATGTTTTTTTATTCTTATCACAGGTGATGAGTATGAAGTTTTAGATTTTTGTTAAAACTGTTATCAATGTGTATCATGTGGCTTTGTGATCGTAAGGTGTAAAGCAGTCAATGCTCTTACTCTTTGTTTGTGATCTATGCCAAAGAAGTGAGCATTAAACATGATAGGAAGTCAGTCGTAATACTCAGTTTAAATTTATGGCTGTATGATTGCAATAGTTTAAATTAAGTTGTTAGCTTGTTCCGGTTAGAAACAATTGAGTCAATTAAAGAAATGAAATATAGGCTGATGGCGAAAAATATGACTTACCTCTTTTTTGCATATAAGATTTTCCGAACGAGTGGTTCGTGGCACACTCCGAGCGTGTAGCTATGGCGTACCCAAGAGCGTAGTTTTGGGTATACTCAGGAATGAGCCCTTAGCGGTCCCAAACACGTGCTTTGGGCGGTCTCGAGAACGTGATCTCGAGCATACCTGATTACGTGGATCCAGTGTAGTGTAGGTCGTACTCAGAGGCAAATTCTGAGTGGTCCTAAACACGTGGTTTGGACGGTCTCGAGAACGGGATCTCGAGCGTGACTGAGCACGAGAGACTCAGGTAGTGTAGGTTTTGGATCTTTTTATATCTCCTTGTTTCTTGGTGTTATTCGTCCACTGTGTATTGCCTAACACACCTCAATTCATTGTACATCGACCCATAAACTTCATTTAAAAGGAGGTATTGTTCCATGATGATTGTAAACCATCATGCTCATTATTGTAACTACAGTAAAGTACTATCACAGTACACAACATGGAGGAAACAAGCTTTAATTACCCATGTCCAATGTTGATTGTTATATTCTGTACTTGCGATATTTCGTTTATATGGTATGTAGTACTGACTTTGCAATATTTTGTTGGATGTAGATAGACAAAATTGTATGTGTATTTATTGGTGGGGCGATTAGCCAAACTGGAAGTTCTGTCGACTTTGACGGCATGGAAGTGACCATCCTTTTGTTTCGCGAATCAGCGGACTTTAAAACTTTTGTGACTAGGATTAAGTCGACCTTTAGATGGGATGAGCCCGGGGTCGTTGTCGGAATGCAAGGACGATATGACGTAGGGCTGGGTTATAAGGTGCACGCCTTGTTGGTGCCAATTCTGTCCGCCGATGATTGGGACATGTACAAAGAAATTGTGCTCGCATCTCAGGTCCGGTTGTTGGAGATGGCGGTGGAGAGGACAATTGTTGTTGAGAATTTGCCAAACAATTTGGATGTGGTGAATGGCAACACGGAGGAACTAGAACCCACTGTTCATCATTCGCGAGCCCCCCCAATGGAAGAGCGACCTTCCGAAGAGTTCGTTAGCACTACTGTCACGCCATTTATGACAAAGGGTACGTTCAGACCGTTCGAACGTCTCCGTCTGTTTAGATTGTTCGATTGGAATCGGACGGTCCGAATGTCTCCTCCGCATCGGGCTTTGTCACGCCATGTTATATGACATGACACAGCACTACTGTCACGCTATTATAAATGACGTGACAAAGGGTACGTTCGGACCGTCCGAATGTCTCCGTCTGTTTGGACCTTCTGATTCCAATCGGACGGTTCGAACGTCTCCTCCGCATCGGCCTCTGTCATGCCATGAGATATGGCGTGACACATGCCACACAAGCTCCACGCTGGCATGGCGCCCGACCGAGGGCTTGCGTGGCAGCTTTGGCCACGCTGTCATGGGTGGCGTGACAGTGTTGTTTTGTCACACCACTGGTGGTGGTGTGACCAAAGGAGTCAGAATTAGAAATAAAGTTCGCGATAGTTAACTTTAAAATATTAATAAAAAAGATTAAATAATAAAAAAAATTCTTGAGTGTAGCATGATAGCTGTTCTCAACAATTGTTACATGTTCTGTAGCGTGCTGGGAGCTTCCAAGTTCCAAGTCCATGCATATTGCATATTTTGTCGAAGTTAATGTTTTGTGCTATCACTTACTGGCTTTGCAGCGGGAAATGTTGGAAGCATCACTATTGCATTGCACATTAGAAGTTGCAAAAGATTTGGAAACCGGTGTCCTGAGTACCGGTACTTTATTATTTCCAAAACACTAGCAAGTGCTGCCAAATGGGCACATCTAATCGAGATAATTAGCAGAGTTAACAACCTAAAACAGAACAAATTTCGACACCAAAAGGCTGTCTGACAACCTGAAGAACGTAGTGGCGTACTAGCAAAAATTCTTCCTATATCAGTAAGTTTAGTTGCAGAGCAGAACGATGAGGGTGGTCACGCTGCTGCTGGCCATGATGAGCATCCACCCCTTGCTCGTCCTGCACATCCTCTCCGTCGCGGCCTCCTTGGTGGTGAAGAGGAACAGCACGCGGTCGCACGCCAGCTTGAAGAGCGCGAGGCACGCGAAGAAGAGGCTGACGGACAGCACGGCCAGCTCCTTGTTCTGCAGCGTCTCCTGGATGCTCCTCATCTCCTCCACGTTCCACCTGCACGCGCCGATTCAACAACTAAAACATTCAGAATTGGTATCACATCGTCAATGAACATGCATGAGTCTGAATCGTGGTACATTAAACAGTGCAGAGCACTAGCCTCATTGCTGCGTTCTCTCTGATTAGATCATCTAGTTTGCCTGAGACTGTTGATTTCCAGTCTTTGAGCTCGTCCAGATCCTTCGCCTGAACAACAATGGCAGGCGGTTTACACTTTTCAGTTCACCAAACACTATGGAAAACTTGAGAATTGAGATGTACTGACACGCGCGTCCCACGTACCGCGTTGTCCTTCCATTCGACCAGATCGTGCACGTCGGCCTTCATCTTCTCCAGCACCTCGGCCGTCTGCGTGAGCCCATTCTGCAGGTCGGGCAGCTTGGCGCCGCACCTCTGGTTGAGCACCTTGGTGTACTCCTCCAGCGTTGAGAGCCCCAGCTCCAGAGACCTCATCTTCTGCATCAGGATCTTGAGCACCGCGTCGCCGTGTATCCGCCCCGTGGACGACGTCGTCGCCTGCTTCACCTCCTTCGCCTGAGGCGGCTTCGCGTCGGTGCTCACCCCTCTCGAGCCGTTGTTTTTGGTGCCGTCGCCGGTGCTGTCGTTCCGCCCGGCGCCGCTCCCGCCGTCCACCTTGGCGTGGGCCTGCTGGCGCACCTGGGCGGCGGTGTCGTTGCGTCCGCCGTCCTTATTGGCGTCGGCAGCGGCGGCGACGACCTTCGCGGCATCGGCGTCGGGGCCGGCGCCGGCGATGAAGTCCTGCAGCATCCGCTCCACTGCGTCGACGCCGTAGACCTCGAGGTAGCTCAGGATGCAGTAGAACCCGGAGCCGTAGTGGCTGACGAGGCGCAGGCGGAGGTAGCGCGTCCACTTGGGCTCCGGCAGCACGAAGCGCTGCGCGTGCTTGGCGTTCTCGGCGGTGAAGCGGCCGAGCAGCTCCCACGACTCCGCCGGGTAGCTCGGACTGCCGTAGAGCTCGAAGTCCCTGAAGTTGGAGGAGTAGTGCTCGAGGTTGGCGAGCCCGATGGTGCGGACGAGCGTCTCCTCGGAGAGCTCGACGACGACGAATTTGTCGTCGGCGGAGCACGGGTTGCGTAGGTAGCGGTCCTTGTCGCCGCCGAGGATGTTGGCGGCGCCCTTGGCCTCCTTGTTGTGGACGAGCACCTTGGCGCCCTTGGATGCCGCGGCGTAGTTGTACTCGGAGCCGCTGGGCTCGAGGCGGTGCGTGGCGCCGTCGGCGACGAGCTGGTGGTGCCGGCCAGTGTCGTTGCCGGCCTTGCCCTGCAGGACGCGGCTCCGGAACTCGTCGAGCTCGACGAAGGCCGCCTCGGCCGATGAGTTGCCGCCGGTGGCGTTGGACGCTTGTAGCCTTGCAGGGGACGAGGAGTCGGGTGCTTCTTGGTGGTGCGGCGAGTAAGAGGATCGGCACGTCGGGGAGGAGACGTTATGGGCAGGGAAAATGTAGTCTTCCAGTGGCATCACCTTGCAGTAGTTGTCGCGCTTGCCGTGTTCGCCGTAGAAGTCTGCGTGGATCGATCGATAGATCGATGAACAATGCAAAATTAGATTTAAAACATCACGAGAGAGATCGATTAGACAATTGGGAATGAGACAACCTGAAGGGTCTGTCTGGCTGTGGAGGAACTGGGATCGGAGGAGGAAGAGGAGGCACCAGACGGAGAAGACGACCGAGACCGACACCTCGCGGAGGCCGCCGTCCATGGAGAAGGACAGCGCATCTGTCGGGGCAGCACCGGGAGCGCCAGCGCCTCCGCCTCCCCTGTGATGACGGTCTCCTCCTCCTCCACAGCCTCTTCCTCCGCCGCCTCCTTCTCTCCTCTTCTTGCTCATGCATGCACCACCCTCAGTACGTAACGTACGTGCCCGGCCGGCGCGAGCGCGTGCGCACGCCAATCACGACGTCGCCGTCCCAGTCCCGCAAGGCGCGCGTACGTTGAGTTCACGCGGAATCCCAATGCCACAATGCCCTACGCTGTCTAAGGCTCGAACGCAGAGACGCGCGCGCGCGCAGTAAGGGAGACTAGGGAAAGATAAAGGGAGGCGGAGGAGAGGCGGGCCGGCGCGCGCGCTTGCAGGAGCGGCCGGGAGCAAGTGACGGAGCGGCGACCCGGGGATCGAGGCGCCGCGCGTGACGGCATCGATCGGCATGCACGCCCGTGCCATGCGACATCTGTCCGCGCGGTCTTAGCGAGCGTGAATTGGGCATGTTGTGACTGTGAACGCGCTGTGTATTGGGCGCCGCGACGCGGTGAGGACTATGTGTTGAGCAGCGCTATCGGATCACTAAATCAGTATTTGATCTCGTTCCTGCTAAACCAACGTCTCACCCCTGCTAAACCAGCGTCTTAGGATCGGACCCGCTAAGGGCTTGTTTTGGTTGCATTGTAATTCGACTCAATCCCTTTGGATTAACTCGAAATTCGAACTAAAATCCGTGATTGATTCTAATCCATCCGTGTCCAAATAAGCCCTAAATAGGCGTCTTGGCCTAGGTCGTTGAGCCAATAACCCGCAAACTCAACTACATAGTAACAATTAAGGGGTCTTAGACTATCTTTCTTCAAAAGACTGGTCTATAGGTGGATACACCATTACCCTTGTAAACGGTGCTTTGTTTTCTCTTATAACTGATATTGAACTTTCCAACACTGTAACTGTTACGGCGCTACGTGACATGGCCCATGGCCCATGGGCCTAGGCTGTGATTTTATCTGTACTGCTTGGTACTAAAAAAGTTTCGGGCGCATATGGACTTGCGGGAAACGACACGTGAGACGCTATGTTAAGCATATCGATAGTATATAGATATGGGCCGACGCCCATCTATGCGTACACTAGCTGCAACCTGCTTCGGACGCGAATCGAGTGTTTCCTCGTCTAACAAATTGGATTTTATCTGTACTGTTTAGAATAGCTACTAAAAAAACAAAACATCACCGATTTTGGCACAAGACTTGAAAATTCACAATTTTTTCCCTGCTAAAGAACTATCATTAGACCTAGCAACAAGAGCTCATCGGAATAAATCCTATAAATTCCATACAAACAATCCACCCAATATGCATTCGTTGAGAACCAAACTCTGGCATTCAGCAGAAAACCAGGCGCTATATATACCAGTTGGGCTAACCGATAGATGGCAAACAAAATGAAATATATGTTCTTCGAGACTCACCTCAATGGACACAACTGAACAACAGGTTGCCCGTGTGATGTGAGAGCAGAAAAGGGAATGGAAAGCAAAGCAAAGCGTGACTGGCCGAAAGAACAGAGAGAGA
The DNA here is from genome assembly GCA_036346405.1 of Phyllostachys edulis. Taxonomy (NCBI): domain Eukaryota; kingdom Viridiplantae; phylum Streptophyta; class Magnoliopsida; order Poales; family Poaceae; genus Phyllostachys; species Phyllostachys edulis. Next base: position 72,747,966 of record CM070545.1, read on the forward strand.
GGGGCAAGGATTATGGTTACATCGCAAATGAAGGAAAAGGAGAGTTGAGTCAAGGAGCACTGGAGCTGGATCTATTTCGCTTCACGTACGGTAGCAGTAGTACGATGCTCTTACGACGAAACAAACTCGCGCGTGGACAGCCTTGACAAACCTGATACGGACTACATCTGCTGCGTGGGACCAGATGACCCAGATGATATCAAGTTCACGCGTCGTACAAGCATCCTATTAAGAAGAGAATTTTTTTTAAAATAATATTTTTTAAAAAGATAATTACAAAAATATATAGTCACCCCAAAAAATTACAAAAATGAATTCCTGTCGCTAGGACCCTCATCCTGCCTGTCGCCGGTCTAAGCACCTATTGCCAGTTCAACTGGCGACAGGAAACTGAACAGTCTTACTGTCGTCAGTTGAATTGACGATAGGAAACTGAACAGTATGCCATCTATAAAAACCCAAAAAAATCCCTGGAATCCTCATTTTAATTCCAGAAAAAACAGAAGAGAGGAGAGGAAGAGAAAAAAAGGTAGCGAAGCTCTGCTGGTTCATCGCGGAGGAGAGAGATTGACAGAGCAGTAGATCCAGTAGGCCGGCCATCTTGCAAGTACATTTTTTTGCAACCTTGCATATTATGTCAAATTATGTAGAATAGCGGCATAGAATTAAGTAGAATAACCAGTAGAATAGCGACAAAGAATTAAGTAGAATAGCGACTAGAATTAAGTAGAATAACGACATAGAATTAAGTAGAAGAGCCAGTAGAATTAAGTACATAGAATTAAGTAGAATATCGACTAGAATCAAGTAGAATAGCGACATAGAATCAAGTAGAATAGCCAGTAGAATAGCGACATATTGTAGTTTGTCGTACATTATTTGAGATGTGTATAATGTAGTTTGTCGTACATAGGAAGACGACTATTAGAAATATCCCATTTGTGCGTGATAATTATGTTGGTAAAGTCGAAAATTAAATTTAAAGTACGAAACTAGTTAGTAAAATAAGAAGAACTTTGTAGAACATGTTTCATACTCTTTACAATGTATGCACTTAATTTGTAGATATGGTGGACGGGGGACTAGTATGAGTTGCTTGACCCGGTGATTGACACACGTCACCATAGCCGTCTCAGTACCGTGCTCTCGCAGGAGGGCGAGGCGCCGATTGAGCTTGGTGTGTTTCGGTTGCACATGCCTATCAGGGCATGGAGGCTGCACGCAGCCTGGATTCTGAGGTACGTATAATTATGACCTTAATACAGTCAATCGCGGTACAACTACTTTGCGTGCAGTCACGTTTGTTCTTAATCGTTTCGATACAGGTTGAGAGCGCCAAGCCTCCTTCCACTAGCGAGGATGGTGGTGGCGACGTGGGAGGACGACTAGGACCGTGGTTCTGGTCGTACGTCTAGGCGTTTTCCATACGACCGGGCCCTGCTGACGGCACTGGTTGACCGCTGGAGGCTAGAGACGCACACGTTCCACCTTCCTTACGGGGAGATGGCGCCGACGCTCCAGGACGTGACCTTCCTGACCGGGTTGCCATGCGCAGGCTCCCCCTGGCGGCGTACGACATCTCGGACACGTGGCGCGCGGACCTTCTAGCGAGGTTCCACGATGTGCTGCCGCCGGGCAGCAGGTACACCGAGTTCAGTAGCCCGCATGGGCCGACGTTGAGGTGGATTTGCCAGTTCTACGTAAGTATTTGTAACTATTGTCATCTCGCTTAAATTCATATGTGAACCTTACTGACGTGTACATGTCTTCTTGCAGCCCGAGCGTATGGCGCCGACCCAACTGACGCAGGACCCCCCCCCCCTCACGACACCACCTCAGGCTACTCGTGTCGGTTGGCTAGTTATCCCGCCTGATCCTCTGACATACTCGGACCATCGCCGGGCGAGGCCAGGGACAACACGCGGGGTACGGTGCGCCCCAAGAGGGGCCGTCATTAGATATTTGTGCCTCTAAATATCAGCCATGCCATGTAAATATTAATTTCAGCACAACTATTATTATGCTAGTCTCGTGTTTCGATATCTCTTTTTTGCTTGCTTGAAAACCGCGACCACGTGTATGATTCTGCATCGGGACACCCCACACCACCCTCTTTCTACGACTTAAGGGTTTAAGGGTTTATGGTTTAGGTTAAGGGTTTAGGGTTTTAGGGGATGCTGGGTGTACTCCTTCATATAATACATGTTTGTTCAATACATATAGATGCCTATAGCTTAATGCACGCGACACATCGATGCAACAGTCAACTTGATAAAAGGCAACCGCAATGACGTGTCCACCATTTAGTTACATGCTTTATGAGATTGAACATAATTGAGTACAGAAGGGGAGACTACCGAGGTATAAGCTTCTCCGTCGGTGCCTAATGGTAGAAGGTGCCTCGCACTACCCAAATAGAGTGTTCTACAGGGGGGCGCCTACGACGTGGCTAGCCCTTGTTGTAGTGGCACGCACATATGCAGCTAGGGTTCGCGCAGCAACATGTGAGATCATAGGAACTTCCTATGTTCACGACCTCCTCGTTGCCCTTCTCGCACTGCATCTGTTGGCGGAGGTCATCATTTTGCTCGTTGAGATTGTCAATCCGCACCTCCAACTCAAAGATTCGGTTCTACAAACTATCCACGTACATCACAACATGTCGTTCATGGGGAGGATCGATCCAGGGGTCAAAGTCGTATTTCGCCATCTGCTACAAGGGACGGTTAGCATAGAGGATGTATTAGCAGTAACATGAACAAAACTATTTGCTAATTGTACCCCAAAGTGTGGGCATCGGAAGAAACGTCATCCGCCATCGAAAGGGTCGTCCGTGACTTACATGTGTTGGACTGAACAGGCGACTAGAGAGGGGGGGAGGGGTGAATAGGAGCACACTCACTTTTTCACAAAGAATGGATTCAACACCAATTTCACTCCAGTAGCTATGGAAGCTATGAAGATCAATCTACAAGTACAGCGGAAGACTTATATTGAATCCAAACCAAAATCCCCAAAGCAATAGACCAGCACAAAAAGCTCAAACCCTCAGGGCGGTCAGATCGGCGTGTATTGCGCGGTTGGACCGATGGGGGGTCTGACCGGAGGCAAAATCACGGTCTGACCGCTGGGCGGCCTGACTGGCGTTGTAAAATCGGTCTGACCGGACCTGACACAGAACAGTGGAAACAACCCGAAAAATCAAACTCAAATCGGTCTAACTTTTAATCTATGCGGCCAAACTCCACGAAAGTTGAGACACACCTTCTAAAAGATATTAGGAACTTATTCTAATCAAGGATCGCATAGATCCATGCAAAAGTTCCTATCTTTTTCAGATTGAACGAAGTGTGCTCCAAAACCAAGCCAAATACGAAATATGATCTAAAGACTTGCTCGTGGGTGATTGATGATCAAGATGATCCTAGATGGGTTCCCAAATGTCACAGGAAGTTAGATCACAGTAAGAAACCAAGCAAAAACTCGCGGATCAAAGAAAGACTCCAAATCACCAAATAGAGAAAAAGAAAGCAAATAGACTCATCTTTGAGAGAACTTTCTTTGGATTGATTTGATATGGTATTGGTTTACAACCACTCCATCAAGGAAGACAAAGACTCAATACATGAGCACGAAATCAAACCCAACTCTCTAGAACCCTAACCTCCAACTACCCTCTCCCGAAGCACAAAAGCAAAACTAGGGTTTTGAATAATGAAAGGGTTGAAGGGGGTGCAGCCACCTCCCTCCTCTATTTATAGTGGATGCTTAGATCTTCTAGAAGAGTAAACCCTAATGGACTCCCGTTAAAGCCCATACACAAACGGGTCACATACGCACGTATTTTAAAACGCCGTCTTCATCTCCTCTTGACCTAATCCGCTTCATCATGCGCCGTCCTGCGCTGCGGGTTGGCAAAAGGTCACCAAGGCGGTATTTGGTAAAATTACCAAAATACCCCTTTCTCGATCTTTTTGCAAAGACCGAGTCCCATCTTTGTGAACCACTTCCATGTTTCGCCACGTGTAGGTTGATTCAATGGCTCTCATCATGTTGGCAAGTCTCTCCCATACGGTTCCCACCGAAACCACCATGGCACTTGCACCGACACCGCGCCGCTTGATCCAACCCGTCGCACCTAACCGCCCGTTCGGTCACCTTTGTCCCTCTTGCGCCATGCTTGACTCCATTGACCTCACCCGCCATCTTCGATCGTTCTGGACCTTAGCTCTCCAAGCTTAGTCCCGATCATCCTCGCCGTTGACCGTCATTGACCTTTAAGCAACCTGCACAACAATAGACAAAAAAATTGATTCTGGGAACAAGTTCTTTACAACTTGACCCACATTAGTCAAAACATGCATTATGCAACACATATGCCATGAAACTCATGAACTTGACCTAACCCAACACTCATCGCCACTTTTGGCCGATGAACGATAGTAAATCGGCCGACCGCCATTCGATGGCGGTCTAACATTGGCCGTCCTCGATCATTGCCATAAGCGGTCGATCACCGGTAGGTCTCGACGCGCTACCAAGGCTGGTCTAACCGCACCTAACCTGACAGCAATCCAAACTTCGATGAAAACGCGTGTTTCGACAAATCGATAACGCTATTGCCAATTGTAACATCATCCTAAGATCATGAGCATATCCCCATGATATCCACAACATGACAGCGTCCTCTCCGTGTCCGCATTTCAGCCATACCGGTTGAGCACGCTTGTTCGGCATCAACCGGTAGTTAGGGCCGAAGTCTTCCTTCGAGGGGAAGGTCTTGCTTCAGCGACCCCGGTTGGACTAGTCTCTTGGCGTCTGCCATGGTATGTTATTGTACGACGGAGAAGGTTCTTCTTCCTACGGTTTCAAGGGTCCAATGGTCCTATTTTATAGTCCGCGTGGGGAGGCTAACAAAGCAGGTAATGTGTTAGCTTGCAGATGACAAGATCAGACGGGGCTGGCTGCTTTGCATAGAGACAAGACCAAACGGGATAGCTTTTCTCAATGACAAGACCAGACGGGGCAGCTTTGCGCAGTGACAAGACCAGACGGGGCAGCTTTGCGAAGTGACAAGACCAGACGGGGCAGCTTTGCGCAGTGACAAGGCCAAATGAGACAGCCTTACGCAGTGACAAGACCAGACGTGGCACCTTTGCGCAGTGACAAGATCAGACGGGGCAGCCTTGCGCAGTGACAAACCCTATATGCCGTGTTATTCCTAACTTCATTATAAAGTGTATTTTAATTCGCAACATCAAATCTCCTCGTCTTTTCGCATTCGATTCTTTCGTGTTATTCCCAGCATCGTAATATCACTTACCTTCCTACTTACGAATCATTGATACTTCAATCGTCCTCGCAAAATTCTACAGAAATTCACCGCACTAGAACAACATACGATGATCACAAAATGTTATTGCGAGACTAATAGATTTTGTATCGTTCAAAATTTATGAAAATCACAAATACGTAAACCAGATTAGAGTTGGAGGAAGTTATCACCAGTTCAACTGGCGACAGGAAGACTGTTCAGTTTCCTATCACTAGTTGAACTGGCGATAGGTGCTTGGCCCGGCGACAGGCGGGATGAGGGTCCCTATCGCCATTTCAACTGGCGACAGGCGATAAGTTCCTGTCGCCAGTTGAAATGACGACAATGACTCATTTTTGTAATTTTTTGGGGCGACTATATATTTTTGTAATTATCTTTCAAAAAAATATTATTTAAAAAAAATTCTTAAGAAGATGGCTTGTATAGCAGCCCTCCTCAAAAAATCACTTGTCGTAGATGACCGAATGGGTAATTTTGGCATGAACATTTGTAATTATTAACCTTCCGACAAATCGGAATCCATTGCCATGTCTTCCGACGAAATGAAATCTCCTGCCATGGTCTATCTGGCCATTGTTTCCTGTCGGCCCTGATTTCCTAATCCCGATCCTCTGTAAAAGCACTGTGCTATTTTTTGGATTAGTAGATAGTACTCACAGATACATTGCTGAATCATTTCATACAAGACGTGAACTAAAACCATTCATTAATTTAACATAACAGAGTTTACATAGACCGTATTGGGTCAATTTTTACAATAGGGGCTGAACAGGCCAAATGATTACATTACATAATAGGCCAACAGTAGATAGCACACACAAACAACCTTTGGCCAAGACCTGATCGTGTGAGCCCCCAAATTTGCAACTTGATACCTACTATTTTACAAAAAGAACATGAAGGCCACAACATCACAAGGTTCAGAGTACAGAGTAGAGGATAAGGGCAGAAGCAAAAGAAGTAGAGCACATTTTTCCACAGACAAACGATTAGGGCAGCTCGTGTACGACTGGTATTAACCAAGGACTTGGACAATACCAGTCGTACGCAAGTACCGACGAGCCAGCTAGACTGAGGCGAGACCTAGACTAAGAGAACTAGACTACTATTGATCGTTGCCTTGTCCATCGACTTCAGGGTCCTCGTAGTGGTCGTAGTCTCCATGGTCTGTGGGATCTGAAGGTTTGGAGGGAGAAGCGAGAGTGAGCACAACTTCCGTGCTCGTGAGCCAATACACCAGATGCAATAATATACATGCAAAACTTAACAAGGATGTCTCGGGTTCTTTTATTTGCTAAAACAATGTTTTCAAATATCATAATTAGAAAATCCTATCACTTAGCATTTTAACCAAATTGCATTTTATTAAAGAGAGTAATTGTGCAATAATAAATAATAGCAGAGGTTACCTCCACCTTATGCTTATTTTTATTGTGCTTACGACCACTATTAACAACACTGGGTACGACCACACAGGAACAACACTGGGTACGACCACACAGGAAGCAACACTGGGTACAACCACTCAGGAAAAATCCGATCTCAAGGCTAGGTGAGCTCGACACACCAATCAATCCACCCACAAAGGTTTTTGAAATAGAACTAACTCAAGCAAATTCTCATGTACGTCTTTGACCGTAGGCATGACTGTTCGAACAGTTTAATACTCTACAGAGACTGTACACTTTACCCACAGCCACAAGTGATATGTACACATGTTTCCGTAGACATGTGAATCAAGGAGAGATCATCACAAGGCTTTTACAGTACGTCCCTCAGTATTAGTTACACTCGCTAATGTTTCTTTTGAGAAGGGTTATGCTCGTATAGACCCGTCAACCCTTCCCCAGACCTCCTCTTGCGCCCTCTTAACCACTTTCGTCGTGCATCCCGGCCCTTCGTCTCGAAGGCTTACGGCATCGCGGGTCATCTACCTGGTGCAACTCGTACTGATGGATATAAATTATTAAGCCAGGTTGACACAACAGACTTGTGGTTGCACTATTTTACAATGGGAGGTCATCACAGGATTAAGTCCTTAGGGTTATCTGGGAGGTCATCATTATCAATAGTATTATGTTGTTGGTGCACTTAGTCGAAACTAGTTGATTTAGGTTTTAATTGAGTAAAACCGATTTGTTGTTAGCTTCCGCATTAGAAATTGGTTTTAACCAGAGAAGTTTTTAAAACCTCCTATTCACCCCCTCTAGTTGGCCTCCTTGATCTTACACTGTCAACCAATGGCCGGTCAGTCCACGCCAACTTGGTCGATCAGTATAATGTAACAAAGAGCAATTCTAGAAAACACCTTTTGGAAAAAGTCGACCGGTCACTTGACCGGAGGTGCAATCGGTCGACCGCCAACACATGGCGGTCAGACCGGGATCCCAAAACTAGAAAAACGCATTCTCTCAAAAAACTGATCGGATGACTTGACCCAAAGGTCCGGTCAGACCGGCCAACACTTGGCGGTCAGTCCGGCACTGACCGGTCAGACCGGCCAACACATAGCGGTCAGACCGACAAAACAAAGAACCGACACACACAACCCGGTTAACACTTCAAGGGCCGGTCAGACCGTCCAAGAGCCCGCGGTCAGATCGCCAGAGCTGAGAAAATATGGATTTTTGCATTCCGCTTTACCTCAATTTGCAAAACATATTTGCCAATTGATGTGCGATGCAAACAAGTGTTAAAGGCGAGATTCTCAATAAGTTGCAAAACACATTTGCCAACTTTTAGAATCACACCACAAGGAATAAGGTACATAGACTTAAACCATTTGCAAAACACATTCGCAAACTAAAGTCACATGCTACAAGGATTATGCATGAGTCTCAACTATTTGCAAAACACATTCACAAATATTGGCAACATGCTAACAAGAGTTAGAGCAAGCACAATGAGCTATCAACACATGACACACTCAAACTACTAGTCAAGACCCCTCTTAATAGTACGGTAACATATACTAGTAATCCGATCTTCCAGCCAAACACCAAGACCGGTAAAAGACTAGGAACACATCCTTAGCCCTAGCTAGCCATACCTTTGCCTTGCACATTCTCTTGAAGCTTGATGACACACATCTTCACTTCAAATTTGGGTTCTTCATCTTGATAATCATCAACACATGATGATCTCCTTTACTTCAAGCTTTTGACTTGAATATCATCAACACATGATGATCTTCTTCACTTCGGGATCTTGACATGAACATCATCAACACATGATGATTTCCTTCATCCTGAGTCTTGACTTGATGACGATCAACTCATAATGTCATCTAAAGTCCCCATCATCATAGACCATAACCTATTCATCCAACTCATGGAAAATATTAGTTCCAAATGATGTTTATCATTAACCACCAAGATATAACATTAACTCATAATGACGAGTCTAGATTCTTCAACGAGGGTGTAGCAGAGCGAGCACGAGCGTGCCAGGGCAGCTCGGTGCTGAGCCTAGGAAGAGAAATGGGCTGAGCCCAAAAAAAAAGATGATTTGAATTCGAAACCGAGATACAAGCTGAATTTTCAAATCTGAATTTTGAAATGAGGCAAAAACTAGAGAATTTTGCAATTACACCAAAATTCGAAATAGATTTTGAAAACCAGGAAGACAAACGAAAAGATACTAAACAACAATCGAAAACGGGATGTTACATCTCCACGGAGCTTCCATTCGCCAATCGCAAGTACTACTTGGTAAATTGGGTTGAAACTAAGTAACTTGTAATTTACATGGTTTCGAGAATATATACTTATATATAGTTTTTCATATACGATGGGCACGGTGTAATCGATCTACAAATGATGTCGCCATTGAAATCGCTTCGGTGCTTACTCTAATAATCCTCACGGTATATTGGCTTGAAACTAAGTAACTTAATGTAATCTACATGGTTTCGTGAATACTTCTATAGAGTTTTTCATATACGATGCGCACGGTGTAATTGATCTGCCATTGATGTGTTCACGCTTGCCAACCCTTCGGCCACTGAAATCGCCTCGGTGCTTAATCTCAATCTTTCCACCACAGTGCAAAAGGGCCTGACCTAGGCTGGCACGGCTCACCGAAGGCAAAGTGAGTCGTGCCGGTCCTATCCCACGGCCCATTGGGCCCATTCTGACACGGTCCATATCCCAGGTCTGCTCATGTCCTCCTCACTATACTGGAAAACGAGGAACAGAGAAATTAACAAGACCGTTTGTAAGCTTCGCATGAGCCAAGCCATTCCCCCTTATGTCCCACTTGTACTATACAACTATCCTGTCCAGTTAAAACCCCGATTCCATCCCACTGACATCGCAATGGTACGTACGTACGCTGAGAGTCAATTCGATGGATATGCCGGTCGGCGAATCCATCCAACGCAGGGCAGCAGGGCACGGTAACTTAACTCGGCGAACGTACTCCCCGTACGTAGGAGAGGACGCACATGCGCGCCTGGCCGGCAGACAAACAAGGCAGCATATCAGATGTACAAGTACTATTTGATGGATATATAGAATTTTTTTTTGTTTGGATATCAAATTAGCATAAAAAATTCTAGATGTAATTTATGGTGTTTTATTCCAATTTTTAAAATTTGAAGTTCAAACTAAAAGTATATTAGAAGATACAAAAAAGAGAAGTTTACTGTAAATAGTAATATTTGCCTGTTTTTTTTTAGCACCATTTGATCTATCATATGTCAGAAATTTCTCTTTTTTGTATCTTCTAACATATTTTGAGTTTGAACTTTAAATTTTAAAGGGTGGAACAAAACACCATAAATTACATCTAGAATTTTTTTTAGAATTTTTTATGCTAATTTGATACCCAAACAAAAAGTTTTTCCATATGTGCACCAAATGAACTTTGTGCACCTGATATACAGCCGACAAAAAAAGCTTTGTTTACACAGCAAAGTTCAGAAAGAGCCGCACATGTAATCACGGCACAAAAAGTTGGATCGAACAGCGGTTAAACCGGGAAATATATATAATAATATATTTACGTATATAAAAATCGGCGATTAAACCGTGAACTGGCTGTTTGACCCGTTCGATTGATTGTCGGACGGACTCTTTGCGCTATGCATATAATACGCGTTCATCAGAGGTGCCTCAATCGCTTTACTTGCGTGATACGCGAGACAACGAGGAAATGGTTCAATCCACATGCTTTGGTTTGAATGCCTCTCGCAGTGTTCACACGCGTCCTGACGCACAGTACTAACGAGGAGTATTTGCTCCTCTAATCATCACGGCCTAATAGTTGACTCGCCGCGCGACATCCGTCATGACACGCGCCACGTACTAGCTGGCCGTGTACACATTGGCCGGCCGATCGACACCACTGGCAGCAAGTAACAACCAAAAAAATCCGATGATAATCATGTCAGTGTTTCGCTTGGGTTAATCCCATTCTCGGGCCCACTGGGCTATAGCCTAAGACCTTGGATTAAAGGCCTACGAAAAATCTATTTGAAAATCGGAATTGTTATTTCTAAGTCGACTGATTTTTTTTTAAAGTTTAAGTTAGTTGTTGTGGTCGTTAGATTAGTACAGAGATTGATGTGCTATATAGTTAAATTTTGATCTAATAGATAAAAAAAAATATGACTTTTGCTTATCAAATATACGAATTCGACCCAAAAATCCGCCCCTGTGCTCGCTCGTGCACAGATGGCCGATCACATCGGCAGGGCGATCTATAGACGGGTGGACGACAAGACGGACGAGCAAAAGCAAAAGGGTGAAACAGCAAAATTTCAAAGTTTGGGTTTGAATTCAAAATCGAATTTCAAAATTCAAATCAAAAATCAAAGGTCAAATTCACCAAATCCCAAACCCTAACCCTAACCCGCACTTCCGCTTGGGCTTTCACGCTGTTGCCATATCCACCCGCTCCGCCCATCGCGCGCACTGCCAACCACTCACGCAGAGCGACACTCGCCTCCATGCCTCCGCCATGGCTATGAGCCCCACCGCCTAAGCTTCCAATTCAGAAGAGCAAAACACCCCACCCCTTGCAAATCCCCACCCTGCAAACCCAGAGTCTCCTCTCCATTCCCATTAACACGATCACGGATCTATGTTGCCTGCACGCTCAAGACCCAAAACCCTAACCCTAGCTGCTATTCCCTGGTCTCATGCTGGTCCTTATCACGCAAGAAAATTTGGTTTTATTCCAAAATTCCAGAAATTGCTTTTAAGCCAAAATTCCTATTCCTAAGCACACCTTCATTTAATTTTTTTTCTTTTCAGATTTTTGTTGTACTTGGATTCGCTTTGTTAGGCTCAATCCTTGTCGAAAAGTGGTTTATTGGTTTTGTGTCTTCTTGGCTAGGTTTCGACGCCGACGAGCCATTTCCAGACTTCACTTGACAGACACCCACATCGCAGACAATTGAACATATTGAACCCACATGTCATATATTCATATTATTATCTTCATTAAAATATTTTAGCCAAGTATTTCAACAAAGAAATAATACTTTGGAATGCCATGTTGATTAGATATAAGTCCTTAACCCCACATATTAAACCACCTATTCTTGTAAGCCATATTTACTCTTGACAACCTTGGTTCACATAAAATATTAGTAAATATTCGCTAAGTCATGAAAACCTCTGCTTCTAAATATGTTATGAATGTTGGCTTTAGGCCCGTAAAATGGGTCATCGGTGAGATCAAGAGGCGGCAACTGCAAGTTGGGCCATCGCCACCGATGACAAGTAAGGACAAGAACCACTTCCACTATTGGCCGTGTCTCCTCGAGGGTCAGATGGATTAAGATCTACCGTAGAGACTAAAAAGGATAAGCAAAGTGAAAAGGCTTTGTTATCCTTATTTCGCCAGCGCAAACATGTTGCGTGGGCAATATGAGTCTGTGATATCGTGGGTAAAGTTTTCTCACGGTAGTTGTACTCATTCTTGCTTAAATCAATCAATGTAAGAGTTTTGGGAAGATCCAGTGTTTCTACGAACAAGAAGCCTACGATTCTAGCGATCCTAGTTTCGGTCACATAAAAGTGGTATCGAGCTGCTTGTCGTAAGTTGAGACCTTAGCTTGGTTATAGGTTGAAGACCTTTAAAACTAATAATTTCAAAACTACAAAAGAATTTCAAAACAAAAATATAAGTATTAAATTGTCGCTTCTTTTCCTCTCTTGCTACCTTACTCTTACTTTGGACTTGAAAAACTTGTGTTGTTCTTCTAAAAGATTTATCTCCTCTTAACTAACCTTTCAAACTTTCCGCTTGTCGTGAAAATGCGTAAACCTACTCCCACCACTCGAGTTTAGAGGATGGAGCAAAAGACTCATCGAGATGATGCAGCTTTATTATTATTAACAGAAAGAAGCATCGCCTTTCCACACGAGGAGCAGATCTGTGATGGAAAAAGGTACCACCGAAGGCATGGATAAACCGTTCATTTAGCTTACAAACCCGATAATCGAATGTCGGGCCAGGGTCAACGCTTAGAGAGAGAGAGATAGCCGAATATATAGCCAAGTGCTTACATTTGTCGAAGATCAAGATAAACCATCGAAACTGCGGAGGTTGTTACAACCCTTACCAAGGCCAGATTGGAAATGGGAAGAAATCGCATGGATTTCGTCACAGATTACCAAGGACACAAAAGGATTTGATGCAATATGGGTGATAGTAGACAGATTAACTAAGGTGGCATATTTCATACCAATTCAAAGAAACATATGGAAAGAATAAGTTGGCGAATTGTATATGACCAAGATAATATCTTTACATGGGATTCCAAAGAGAATAGTATCCGATAGAGGAGCACAGCTTACATCTAAGTTTTGGAAGAAACTACAGAAGCTATGGAACGGATTTAGCTTTCAAAGACAGCCTTACCATCCACAAACCGGGGGCAGACAGAGAGTCAATCGTATTGGAGGATATGTTGAGAGCATGTGCTTTAGCTTATGGAGCAACTTGGGATAAGTGTTTGCCTTTTGAAGAGTTCTCTTACAATAATAGTTATCAAGCTAGTATCAAGATGGCACCTTTTGAAGCCCTCAGATGGCGTAGAGTGTGAACACCATTGAATTGGACTCGATATTGTTAGGTCCTCGATAGCCCAAGACTCAAGATCAAGTTAGACCGATAAGAGACAAGATGAAGATTGCTCAAAGCCGCGGAAGGAGGCAGATAAACGCAGAAGGATTTAAGTTTTGAAATTGGAGATCGGTCTTGTGCAGCATCATGGGCTATAAATAGTCAGCCTGGCCACCTCCCAAGCAGCATCACCCTTCTCCCCGACTTCTCAGAAGAAGCCCCCCGCCTCCCACAATTCAGAAGAGCAAACACCCCACCCTTGCAAATCCCCACCCTGTAAACCCAGAGCCTCCCCTATTCTCCTTGCCACACGGCACGATCTATTGCCGCCACGCGCTCGACCCTAGAAAACCTAACCCTAGAAAACCCGAGCGCCACGCAAGAAACCCTAGGGTTTTGAGACCTACCAAGGCGCGCCTGCTACCGTCCTCCCTGTTCTCTTGGCTTTCGCTGCTGTTGCCGCTGGCAGTGTTGCCCATGTCATACTTCAAGGCCAGTGCCTCGAGTTGCTTCCGCCGCATCATATGCTAAGACACATCAAGCCGGCCCATGAGTCCTCCGCTTTTGGTCAATGCGTTGGAAGGGCAGGTCGCGTTACCGCTTCTACTCGGCTTTTTAGGTCAAGACAAGAAAAGCCCAAGATCGTTCATCCTAAAATCCTACCAACTGCTCCTTGCACAAGTAAAATTTGGTTTTTATTCCAAAATTCGAAATTGCTTTTAAGCCAAAATTCCTATTCCTAAGCCTAGATTAATGATTATTTATTGTTTGTGTCTAAATAATAGATATAAACGAAGAAATGATTATTAATTGTCGAAAACCTAACTTGAGTTAGTATAGCCTTCCTACCGCCCTCAAACCGTAAAGTCTAATCTTAACTCCGCTCAAATTGATCCGGATTTCATTTAATTTTCTTTCTCTTTTCGTATTTTTGTTGTACTTGGATTCGCTTGCTAGGCTCAATCCTTGTCGAGCCAAATTGGTTTATTGGTTTTGTGTTCATGCTAGGTTTCGACGCCGACGAGCCACCAGACTTCACGATTCATGACAGACATGAGACATCGCAGACAATTCGAGGACGACCGAACCAGAGGCAAGTTGCATACCTTGAACATATTGAACCCACATGTCATATATTCATATTATTATCTTCATTAAAATATTTTAGCCAAGTATTTCAACAAAGAAATAATACTTTGGAATGCCATGTTGATTAGATATAAGTCCTTAACCCCACATATTAAACCACCTATTCTTGTAAGCCATATTTACCTTGACAACCTTGGTTCACATAAAATATTAGTAAATATTCTGCTAAGTCATGAAAACCTCATTTCTAAATATCATATGAATGTTGGCTTTAGGAATGTTGGCTTTAGGGTCGCCAATAGGATTTTGGGTGTCAAGAGGTTGACCGCTGGTCGTGTCCATCGATGAGTTGGACAACCCAATATACTTGGTAAAATGCGTGGTCATACCTAGCTTAGTATTAACGAGATCTATAGCATCAAAGGCAAGTGGGCAACGATCCTGCAACCAGGTTGGGCCACCATTGGCCGGTGGTCTCCCAGATGGATGACAAGTAAGGACAAGAACCTCAGCGCAAACATGTGCTAAGTCCTGTGATATGTAAAGTTGGGCAACTCGCAGTGTAATCGCAATACACCGTGCTCACCATGCGTTCAGGTCATTACTCCATAAGTAGCTTAGTACATTATGCTTTTACCGTCTGCATTATTGTAAAGCTTTTAAAGTCAACGCATTCCACATATCTTGGTAAAGCCGCACTATTTCCATTTCCAAAGATATAGTTAAATAGCTTTTCCTATGCGATGTTGAGTACGGTATTGAATATCTATAGCATCATAAGCCCATTCTGTAATAAAAGTCTGTTTTGTTGTAACGCTTTGCTTGCTTAGAAACCAGGCATATCCCGGATAGTAAGATTCTAGCGATCCCTAGTTTCGGGTCGTTATAAAAGTGGTATCGAGTCGTTGAGACCTTAGGTTGAAGGACCCTTACTCTACTTTATGAAAACTTGTGTTGGATTTATCTCCTCTTAACTAACCTTTCAAACACTCGTGAGTTTAGAGGTGGAAAAAAGACTACTCGAGATGATGCAGCATCTACGCTTGGCTAACAGAAAGAAGATCCTTCAACGCCACGAGAGAGAGAGATAGTCAATATATAGCCAAGCGTACATTTGTCGAAGATATGTTGTTACAACCCTTACCGCCAGATTGAAATGGGAAGAAAAATTACCAAGGACACAAAAGGATTTGATGCAATATGGGTGATAGTAGATGATTAACTAAGGTGGTATTTCATACCAATTCAAAGAAACATATGGAAAGAATAAGTTGGGTAATTGTATATGACCAAGATAATATCTTTTACATCGGGATAGAGGAGCACGCTTACATCTAAGTTTTGGAAGAAACTACAGAATATGGAACGGATTTAGAGTCCACTATCAAGCTAGTATCAAGATGGCTTTTGAAGCCCTCAGATATGAGAGTGCACACCATTGAATTGGACTCGACACCGGAGGTAGACCGATGTAAGCCATATTTACCTTGACAACCTTGGTTCACATAAAATATTAGTAAATATTACGCTAAGTCATGAAAACCTACTGTTCTAAATCGAAGAATCACATTGGGAAAAGGAATTAATGCAACAGAATGTTGGCTTTAGGCCAATAGGATTTTGGTGTAAGTTGAGGTCAGTCCATTGAGTTGGGCAACCCAATATACTTGGTAAAATGGGTCATCGGTGAGATCAGCCCCACCAGGTGGCAAATCCCACCCGGCAACCCGGGTTGGGCCATCGCCTCACATTGGATGACAAGTAACTGGCCGGACAAGAACCTTGTGCTGAAGCGTTTTCGTCGCCGCCTTTTTTTTAGGCCAGACAAGAAAAGTCCAAGATCGTTCATCCTAAAATCCTACCCAAACTGCTCGCCGCTCAACCACATGCGTGGTCATTACTCCCTAGCTTAGTACTAACTCCGCTCACCCTTTCATCCAATTGAATATCTATAGCATCAAAAGGCAAGTCAGAGGCAAGGGTGGACCCTAAGGACACTCGTCCTTAACCCCACATATTAAACCACCTATTCTTGTGAAGAGTCCACTATTGGTCATTACTCCTCGGTGGTCTCCAATTGAATATCTATAGCATCAAAATGTCATGGATTAAGATCTCCTGGGTAGAGACTAAAAGGATAAGCGACTAAAAGGATGAAAAGGCTGGGTGGACGTACAGTACCGGACGAGCAAAAGCAGGCGGGGTTTGTTGCCAGAAGAGGGGAGCACGCCATGCACCCGCTTGGGATTTCCCATATATCGCGCTGATGCTATCACGCTGCACTGATAGTGATACCGCCACTTCCGTTTCTTGCCTACGTCCCCCGGTCTGTGCAGCATCACCTTTTTTATTGTTGTTGTCGTCGTTGTTTTTTTTTATTGAAACTGACAGAATCGAAATGCTCGATCTGCATCCGTCGCAAAGAAGAAATAAAATTACAGAAGTTGCTTGACCTGCATCGCTGGTCACCTCGTGTTTGAACACCGGCACAGTGCCTGCGCTCGCTGGGTTAAGTTTGACGGTACCATGCATCATGGTCTATGAGCTTAGGCAATGCTCGCCTTGATTTTTCTTTTTAATCGTCTCTGAAAGAACAAGACAATATGCCGGAAAGCCTGAACAGTCTCGCCCATCGGCCCATTTGCCGTAACACCGCGAACGAAGCCGGTCACCTTCTCCCCCTCACATCCAGTCTTATTATATGTCATGTAATATGTTACTCCACTGAAAGAACATGCAAATATGCAAAGAACATGCCGGGCTATGTAGCTCCGAGAGAAATTTCCCCAGTACAGAGCTCGTAGGACAGAACACGGCCAGAAAGGCAGTGTCCGAGGCAGGCAGGCAGACAGCCAGACACCCAGCCGGTGGAAAAAGCGAGGCAAAGGCAAAACACCCACCAACGTTCTCCTCCGCTTCACAGTGGAGCAAACCGTCGTCCGGGTTTCGAGCCTATCTCTCTTTCTCTCCGGCTCCATGATGAGAGAGAAAGGAGGGGGAGGAGGTCAGAAATGACGGGCCCACGCGCAGCAGCACTGACATCTCTTTACTTCTTGGGACCGTTAGAAAACTTCCAAGTGACGAGTTGTGCATGCTCTTGTGTTGTGTGTGTGCATCTCTCTCCCCTCTTATCAGCTCCGTGGGAGGATGAAATTAACAAGCGTGGACTGTGAAGGCAATGGTGAAAGTTTCTTGCTCCTGCTCGTGCTCTTTTGGTCGCTTAACATCACTTATAGTTATCAGCCAGGAACAACATGAAAAAGCTGATAAAATACTAACACAGCATGTAACATGCCAGGGTCACCTGTTAACAGCAGTTTAATTACTAGTACAGAGCAGAAAAAGGTAAAAAAAAGTGTCAAATAGAGCATAGGAGAGAGCCAGTGATGAGCATATTTTTAACCCAACACTTTTACAGCCTTCCACAGTTATCCTCTCTGAAAGCACCCAGGCAGACAGCTTTTGTGCACTTCCAGTGCTTTCCAGCATCCAAAGCTCACTCTTCACCTTAATTAAACCCTCGATTAATTATGACTAACAGGGTGCACTTTTATCCACTAATCAAGCGCTGCTAGCCTTAAGCTTTTCATCAGTAATTAACAGCCCTTGGGCACGAAGCCGACGCGCTGGCCGTCGCCGTCGAACACCACGCGGAAGCCCTGCTGCTGTATGTTGCCGATGATGGACACGCCGCCGTCCGTGCCCGCGAACGCGAAGCAGAACGTGCCCCTGGAGTCCACCGGGATCAGGTAGTTCTCCGGCGGCAGCGTGGCCTCGGCCCCACCGGCGAAGTGCACTGACACGGTCGGCACCTTCACCACCTTCTGCCTGCTCAGGTCGTAGCACGTGTCGAACAGCGAGAACCCGCCGGGGGAGAGACGGAGCCCCGCAGCAGCGGCGCGGAAGGCGTCGCGCAGGGCGGAGTAGGCGGGCCGGGCGAGGCGGGTCACGGAAGTGCCGGAGTCCACGATGACGCCGCCGCGGCCGGTGGAAGGGTCCAGGCGGAGGTCGGACTCGGCCACGCCCGGGACGCGCGCGCCGCCCACGCTGATGCCGATGAGCTGCACGTAGTAGAACGTCTCCATCTTGGGGTTCTTGACCATCGGGGTGAAGGACGCGGCGACCGACGGGCCCACGGCGCCGGAGCCGAAGGTGACGGAGGAGGAGCGGGAGGTGGGGTTGGCCGACGAGGAGGTGCGGTCCACGAGGCAGTACGAGAAGCCCCGGCCGAAGCGGCGGGAGATCTGAGTGGGGAAGGACAGGCTGCCGCGGCCGAGCCCGAGGAGCCCCGCAGCCGCGACGAAGAGCCCCTCGTTGTCGTGGCCGCACCCGAGGGCCACGCGCGCCACGCGGGAGCCGCCGGCGAAGGTGAGGGTCTCGGTGGCGAAGTCCCCGGTGGTGATGGAGCCGTCGCCGTAGGCGACCTGGTAGAGGCACGCCTTGCGGTGCAGGTCGCAGCCGCCGGAGTCGAGCCTGCGGCAGAGCGGTGCGGCGCAGTCGACTGCGCCGTAGGAGCGCGAGCCCCGCGGGTCGAACACCTGACCGGACTGCTCGTAGCAGCGCCGGCACGGCGCACACTGCAGCCACACGACGTCGCTCCCCGTGTCCAGCACCATGAGCGCCGGCGTGGCGGGCGTTCCCACCCCGATCTTAGTGAAGTACTCCCCGCTCCCCTGAGCTAGCCCTGACACCACCGGCGCCACAAACCTACCGCCGCCGCGACGCGTCCCGTTGGCCGCGCCCGCGGCCGCCGAGATCCGCGCCGCCCTCTTCCCGTCCCGCTCCAGCCGGTGCGCGAGCAGGTCGGCCGCGGTGGAGTTCACCGCGAATGCATCCCGGTGTACCATGCGGAAATGGACCGTCGACGCGGCGGCGTCGTCCTCGGCCGCGGCAAGATTGCCGGCGAAGACGTCGTCGTCGGCTACGGCCGTGGGAGCGGAGGACGGGTGGGACGCGAGAGGGGTGGCTACGAGGCTCTGGTACTGGACGGGCTTGGCGACGGCATTGGAGGCGGCCGCGAGGAGGAGAAGCGCGGAGAGGGAGAGCAAGTGTGGAGGCGCCATGAGCGAGCTAGCGAGTCTGCGAGTGAGGTATGAAGTGGGGTGGTGTACTGGAGTGGGGGCTGTGGGAGTATAAGAACGCAGTGGGCGTATTATTACTGGAGTGGGGGCTGTGGGAGTATAAGAACGCAGGGGAGGTAATTTTCGGGCGACGAGACGGTCAGGGTGGAGATGGTGATTAATTAACTAGTTAATGAGCTAGTCCTAGGGGATGTTTCGTTGGGATCGGATCCTTTGCATCAAAACATTCAATGCAGGTGACCTACATTGCATGATATAGGAGCGATGTTCACCGTACAACTGAAAAACGAAGGTCAATATCAATAGTTATGGTGCCATTCTATAATAAATATTTCATTGTTGCTATATTGTTACAGTTAATATGGAGTACTGTTTACAAACTCATAAAACACTGTAGATGCTTTGAACCTCTGCCGAGTAATGTAAAGATCCAGATCCCGGTTCTCTGAGCAGCGGTGGTGCACTGCGCTCCTCGAAGCGGAGTGGAATGGAATGACTGTTGCGTTGCGCAGCGGAGCGGACGGTAGGGGAGGCGGTTCTGTTTGATTGCTTGACTACGCGATGACCCGTTGGTGTGGACACGTTCCCCGTGTCGTGTCGGTGTATCGGCGGCGCTTCGGTTCTCAGCTTCGCCACCGTCAGCGCGCGATTCTTCCGTGCGCCTTCGCTTCGGCGGGATCATCGGTTGGCGCAGCAAATTTGCACAGAATCGTGTAAAAGGCTTTACAGAAAGCAGGAGAATACTACATTCTGGAGCGAAAACAGATAGATCCGATGAAAATTTATGTTTTCCTGTACGTTTTTCAACTTTTTTGGATCTAACTTCATAATTATCGCTGTTTTGCATAGGATTTACGGATGTTAGTGTTTTCTTCTTCTTATTTCTACGTTTGCGCCGGCTGCTTTCGATCGGATCAACCAAGACCAGAAGGTCCCATGAGGACACGAGCATTCTATTGGGCACAGAATTGAAGCCTGACCCACTTTAAATTGGCCATGATCTGCTGAGTTCGGAAAGCCTGGCACCGCTTCTTTTCGGCTTGTTATCATTTCGGCCCACCATGTCGTATATGTGCGATTTTGCATAATAATCCGTAGTTTGTGCTCCGAATCGTCTTTGTATTGAGTACTAGTCTTCATGCCAAAGTGACCTGCTATTCCCTATTTCCACAGATTTTTCAAGTGCAACACTGTACTCCTTTCACTACAGAGTTTTTTTTATCCTTTACACGACCATGTAGTAGGCTATCATCCATATCTATTTCGATGAATTACGTTCGTACAAGACGATCGTCCGATGTATTAGGTGCCGTTGTAATTTGTGCAGATGAAAAACCGGTTCTAATTCATCCAGCAAAATGATCACATGACACAATTCGATCTGTCTACTCGATCAAATCTTAACCAGAGAAGCAATTCTCTGGATTTAGTCCAGTTCGATCTGTCAGTTAATTAGTTAGGGCCCGTCCACCTCCCATTCCCCATTAATTGTAGATGGCCTTAGGTTTTCCTTGAGTGTTAGATCATCTCCAATGTTATATTTTAGCCGGTTCAAATAAGAAGAGAGAAGACATTGAATCGATTCAATACATTGGAGGGGTCGATTCCAACAAAAAAAAAATGCATGGAATCGGACTCTACTTAGGAGTCGATTCAAAGTATTAAACAACTACATAGGAGATAGTGCGGTTGAGAGAAGATATTATTATTTTGTGGTTTTTTAATGTAACGTGGGTCCCAGTTATTAGTAGGAATCGGTTCAATACATTGGAGAAAAACAAGAAAAACAAGCTCAGTTCCTAGAATGTTTACGTGACATGACTTTAAATCGACGTTGGTTCAATACACTAAAGATGCTCTTAGGTTCTTCAAAAAGTGCTAAAGAAGAGATGTTTTAGGGCATGTTTTCAATGCATCAATATCATGGGAAATTCGTCGGAGTTTAACATGGAACAGCCTGAAGCCGCATTTGACATGTGGGAATTGGATTGTTTCTTGTGAAATTCCTAAGTTAAATACCTACGTTTCAAACATACCGTGAGTTCACGTAGGAGTCACAAAAATTCCAGGCGTTCCAAATGGGTCATTAACTTCTAACTACCCGATTGGACCGCACAATTGCGCGGTTTGGTGTAGTATAATATAACTTTAAATAATTTCAAAATTTATATTTTGCAATCCAAATTTGAATGTGGGATATTTGATTAGCAAATTGTAACATCCATGTCGATGAATTACTATCGATATTTGTGAGTAAATATGGGGAACACGACTCTCGAGATCGCGCAGGAAGAGACATGATGTTTTTTAGACAGGTTCAGGCCTTCTCCGAGGAGAATAACAACTCTACTCATGTATTATTGTATTGAATGAGATTACAATGCACAATGTGCCATTGAAACTATGAATGTTCTCAATGGCTTCTTAATCTTCTGTCCCTTCTCCATCTGCTGGCACCACCCCTTATAAAGCATCGAAGGGGTGGTTGCTATTGTCCATCAAGAGACGCCATGGCAGTTGTTGGAATCCGCATGCTGATGACGATTATTGTTAGTGAGACGTCCTCCTTGCATGTTTGTCAAACGGTTATTGCTAGAGACGGAGAGAGGTGTGTGTAGTTATGTTAGAGAAACAAAGGTGCATGTGTTGTATTTGCTACCACACATAGTTGGGCATGGCGTACATAGTCCCTAGTTGATAAGATATGGCCTATATATTAGTCTGTGAGACTTATTGACCAGAGGGTGGTCGTTATTTGATCTGATCGTAATAGACTTTTCGACCAGGGGTGGTCGTGGCAAGTATATCCGACCAGGGGTATACTGGAGGGCTATTAGAATACTATTATCTACAATAAATATTATAGATGAATAACTTTATTAATTGAGGATAGCAAGTCTCCGTATCTTATTGGTGAAACTGAATACTTGAAATTCAACAGAACCCCTGTTTTCTTCTTTTTCTTCTTTAACCATAAATCCCAAAAATTTTCTACCTCCTTTCTTTTTCATGTATTTTTCTGATCAGGAAAAATACAAAATTATGTCAGTTATTTTGAAGTTATTCTAATCTCGTACACACAAAAATTTGCAATTATTCATCTACTACTGGAATTTGGATTTATTTTATCGATGCAAATAATCCCGAAATTCCAAAAAATCTTATATATTTATGTACAAAACCCCATTTATGATTTTTGTTGTGAATTTTCAATTTTTTTGCATTAAATGAGGGGTTTTCCTAAAATTATGTTACTGAAATTGATTTTTTGAGCTTAATTAAAACTTTATAAAACTTGGAAAAATTTGAGTTCTAAATATTCTTAAATGCCCCTCCAAAGAGTTTCAATTTTTTTGAACCTGGTTTGATAATTTTATGAGCTTTTTCTGAGTTCAAGTGTGATTTTTGGAATTAAATCAATTTGGAAACTAATTTAACATCCTTAATCCTTCTCATATAGTAACAATAGTCTCGGCCCTGTTCAACTACTGTTCTGGCCCATCTTCGGCCCGCATGCCATCCTCTCCCTAGCTGCTTCTCTAACTCTCGGTGAGCAGTGGGCCCAGGACCCAGTCGCTAGAGCCCATCTTCCACCTCTCGCCCCCCCCGCGTTTGTTGCGCACATGAGCCGCCTGCATCGCGACATCATCTCCCATCTTCAATGAAGGACATCGCGAAGACGCCATAGCCCGACCTTGAGATCCCTCCCTGATGCGCTGTGCCGACCAGATACCCCTGCATTGCCATTATCCGAGTTGTCGTCTCTCTGCTCGCATGAAATCTCGTAGTGTCCGTGATTTCTACCTCGAAAACTCCTGTTCCATATCTCCCAGCTCACCATTTCCAGCCCCTCAACCAAGGACAAGAGCTTTTTGTCCTGTGGTTGTTGGGAACGACGTTGTCTTCCACGGTACCGGCAAGCACACCATCATGCCATTGATCACTCGAGTGAGATTTTATCCTTGACGCGCTCGTCATATCTTGCCTAGAGGTTCACTGATGCCTTTTTCCGTGCTCATCCTTGCAGTTGAGGTCATGAGAAGTTGGGCTTGCTCTGTCTTCTTCTGATTCGGTGGGCTCGTCCATTACAACCACGATGTTCCCATCGCTCTGGTGAGCCCCATTGTCCTTTTTCCATGTCACCTTGCACCATTCTCCCTCTTGAGTATAATCCTTCACTCGATTTGGTGTTTCTATTGGTGCAGCTCCGGATTCGTGTCGTCCTCCCTCGCTTTGGCCAAGCTTTGCCGCTGCCTCCATTCCCTTGCCTTGGTGAGTGTCAGCCTTGTCCGTGGTCCGTTTTAGCATCGCCTGTCCCCACTGAACCTCATTGCAGCTCATCCTCGTCGTGGGAAGCTGTCACAATTGACCTCACCGCCGATGCCTCGGTTCATAGTCGTCTAGCTACCTCCGAGCTTCTCTACCGTCACTGACATCACCACCGTGCTCTTGGTGATCTCTTGATGCTTATACGCTGCTCGCTGAAGCTTCTTGTTGCTGTTAGCACCGCCGTGGCCGTGCATAGCGCCCTCGCTTTTGCTCACCGTTCTTCCTGTTCTGGCAACCATATGTCCCTGTGGCACCTCCCTTGCCTTCGCTTCTGCTTGCTGGAGCCTGTGCGCCTACTGTTCTGGCCGAGTCTGGCCCTCTTAGCTGTTGCCATCACGGTTGTGCTCATCACCGCCGCTACAATCGTCACCGCCGGCGTTTTAGTGATCTTCGAGCCCCAGCACCACCAACGATAGGTTCGCCTATGTTGATTTTAAGTTAGTTGTGTCGGTTCAGGTTCAGTTTGTTCCAGTCTTTCAGTTTTGTCAGAATCTGTTTCTTCAGAACTTTCTGATTTCAGAGTTCGGTTTTACTTTCCTTTTCGGATTGGATTACCTATATGTTTTGGCAATACCAAATTTGCCTTCCGTGACATATTAGGAGAGTATAGCATCAGTTTGTGTGTGTTTCGGATATGCAGTAGAAATAGAATTGGGCAGCGGAGTCCAGTTCTGAAGTAATGTCGTATCCGAAACAGTCATGTACTGGGTGTGTATATAAACAACAGAAAAACCAAAAAGACTGCGAGTTTGTTTCTGTTTTCTTCCTCTGGTCTGGGTTCGATTATGACATTTGGTATCAGAGCGGTTCTTGAGGAGGAAGGATGGCAACGAAAGGAAGCGGCGAGGCATCAGGAAGCAAGAAAGAGACTCCAATAATGCCAATGCTGTACCCACAACTTGAGCGTAGCAACTACACCATATGGGTCATGAAGATGAGCGTTGTTCTTCAAGCCCAAGTGGTGTGGGAAGCCGTGGATCCCGGTGGCAAGGAATTCGAGAAGGGTGGTGTCCAGTATCGCAAAGATAGAATGGCTATGACTACTATCTATCAAGCGATTCCTGATCATACCATGACGGCCCTTGCCGGAAAGCTGACAGCAAAAGCAGCATGGGAAACAATCAAGACCATGTATCAAGGGCATGATCGAGTCCAAGAAGCCAATATGCAAACTCTTCAGAAGAGCTTCGAGAACCTGTCAATGCTGGATGGTGAGTCAGTAGAAGATTTCGCTGCCAAGATCTCCAGCGTGGTCAGCAACATTCGAAGCCTCGGAGAGAAGGTGCCGGAAATTTAGGTGGTTCTCCGTTTTCTGCGCGCAGCTCCGGCACGGTACATGCAACTCGTGACTTCAATTGAACAATGTGTCGATTTGACCACACTCACGGTTGTGTTGGAATTAATATGGGCTAGGCCCAAATATTATATTCTAATTAATTCCTGGTAAATCTCAAAGGCCCATGTGCATGTGCTAAGCTGTTTAGTCCCACATGGGCGGATGAAGGAGTTACACCAGTTTAAAAGGTGGAGCGTGGTAGCCCTCTTGTGGAATTGGAAAGAGACAACACACGCAGCTTCGCTCGCTTTCGCCGTCGTGCGTGCCGTCTTAGAAAGCCGGTGCGGTGCGGTGCGTGTGCGTGTGTCGGTGTCGCGTCTTGTAGCGTCTGTGGCGTGTCAGTCGCGATTTTCTTTATCTATTCGAAAATCAAACTTACCGACATTGGGGGTATTTGTTGGTCTCTGGTCTCTTCGTTTTTGCCATTAAAAAAACAGTCTTTGGTCCTTGATGGTATTTGTTGACCTTTAGTCTTCTAGTATTTGTTGACCTTTGGTCTTCTGGCGATCGTCTCTGATGGTGATGTTGGCCTTTGGACTCTGGCAATCTGTCATGATGGTGTTGATGGTCTTTGGTCTTCGGCAACCTTTGGGCTCTTTGTCTTTTGGCTATATAAGGAGATCGAGAAGCGGCTTTGGCAGAAGTTTTTCCACTTCCGATTCGAGAAATTCCACGGTGCTTGTTCTTTGTCTTTGGCGATCTCCATCCGTGGCGAGGCGTGTAACGGCCGACCGGAGAACAGCTCCGAACCCTCATCCTCGAAGGCTTACGGCGAGGGCGAATAAGGTTTTTGGGGAGCGTTCGCACGATCGTCATTGCTACGCGTCTACATCAACTGCACGACTACAACTTTCTGCTACGCTCTACACCAACTGCACGACTACTACCACTGCGACATGACGGACGACGTTCTCATCAAGAACACTGCTGCATCTTCTTCTTCCATGGAATTTGGGTATGCCTATATCTCTTTTGTTACTTGGTTTGCTTTACAATCTGTTCTTGTCTTGAACACTGAGATAGGAATGCTAGCTTCTGTTCTTCTAGAATCTAGTATAACTATAGTGTTCTTAGTTACCTGCTTTGAGAAAATAGCTAGAGTATTTTCCATGTTTTATCTAGCTTATTTCTGGATTAAAGTAATTCGAAAAATTCTTATGTTTTCAACAATCCAAAAACCTTACTCTAGGCATAGGCATTTTTCACCAACTGGCTTTGCTGCTGCGCTCAAACCCTCTGAATTCGATGGTGCGAATTACAAGAGGTGGCGCACCAAGATGGTGCTTTGGCTAACTACCATGAATGTTTTCCATGTGGCAAACGGCAAGCCTGAAGGAACACTTACTCTGAGCAGAGCAAGCGTTTGAAATTGCGATAACCTTTTAAAGGTGCCGTGGTTAGTGTTCTTGGTGAGAAGTTAGTCGATGCATACATGGTGATTAAAAGCTGGAAAAGAGATGTGGGATGCACTCGAGGCCAAATTTGGGGTTTCGGATGCGAGCGGTGAATTGTATCTCATGGAGCAATACCATGACTCTGAGAATGGTTGATAGCCGTTCTATAGTTGAGCAGGCTCATGAGATACAATCTATGGTCACAGAACTTGAGTACTTCAAGTGTGTATTACCGGACAAGTTTGTCGCGGGAGGCATTATTGCCAAACTTCCTCCTTCTTGGAGGAATTTTGCTACTTCTCTGAAACACAAGAGACAAGAGTTTTTCTGTTGAAAATCTCATTGGGTCTCTTGATGTTGAAGAGAAGGCGAGGGCAAAAGATACACACACTAGAGGTAATGAGGGACATTCTAGTGCCAATATGGTACAAAAGAAGAATGGCCAAACTCAAAAGTTCAAAGGCAAGAACAAGAGTGCACAAACAACAAGCTTCAAGAAGAAGAAGAAGAACACAAAGGAGAGCCTTTGCTTTGTCTGTGGTGAACCTGGTCATTGGGCCAAGGATTGTAGCCAACGCAAGGGTGGAAAGAATCAGCAAGGGCAGAATTCCAAATCTGCAAATGTTGTTGTTGGTACTACTGAGACGGGAACTTCAGGGTATGGTAATTTACCTACTGTTCTTTCCGTATGTCAATCTACCGATTGGTGGATAGACACTGGTGCTAATATACATGTGTGTCTTGATATTTCATTGTTCTCTTCTTACTAGGTCACTTTCGGGATTCAAAGCCGTTCTAATGGGGAGCGGGTCACATGCCCTTGTTCATGGTGTTGGCACGGTCGATCTGAAGTTTACTTGGGGAAGATTGTGCAACTGAAGAACATGCATCATGTGCCATCGATCAATAAGAATCTCGTCAGCGGATCTCTTCTGTGTAGAGATGGTTTTAGACTGGTATTTGAGTCCAATAAATTTGTAATATCCAAGTGTGGACAATTTGTTGGTAAAGGCTATGTGTGCGGAGGCTTGTTTCGCCTATCTCTTTCAGATTTATGTAATAATAGTGTGAACCATGTTTGCAGTAGTAATGAGACTACTATTTGGCATTCACGACTTTGTCATATTAATTTTGGTTGCATGACGCAGTTAGCAGCTTTAGATTTAATCCGAAATTCACCCTTGCCAAAGGTTCTAAATGTCAAGTTTGTGTGCAATCAAAGCAGCCTCGTAAGCCTCATAAGGCCGCAGAGGTAAGAAACTTGGTACTATTAGAACTCATACATTCAGATCTGTGTGAGATGAATGGTGTGTTGACAAAAGGTGGTAACAGATATTTTATGACTTTGATTGATGACTCCACTAGGTTACATTATGTGTATCTTTTGAAAACTAAAGATGAAGCTCTTCACTACTTTAAAATCTATAAGGCGGTCGAGAACCAACTTGAAAGGAAAATAAAAAGATTAGGTCGATTGTGGAGGAGAGTATTTTTCAAATGAGTTCAATTTATTACATGAGGAACATGGTATAATCCATGAGAGGACGCCTCCTATTCACCCAGTCAAGCGGGGTTCTTTGAAAGAAAGAACCACACTCTAATTGATTTGGTTAACGCCATGTTAGACACAGCGGGTCTTTCCAAAGCATGGTGGGGGAGGCTATATTGA
Organism: Phyllostachys edulis; assembly: GCA_036346405.1. NCBI lineage: Eukaryota > Viridiplantae > Streptophyta > Magnoliopsida > Poales > Poaceae > Phyllostachys > Phyllostachys edulis. The sequence goes on from CM070545.1 coordinate 72,776,275, forward strand.
CTTCATGTCATGTCCTAAATAGGATTCCCACAAAGAATAAAGAGATAACCCCATATGAACAATGGGAGAAGAAAAGACTATCACTTTCATACTTACGCACTTGGGGTTGTTTGGCGAAAGTCAATGTGCCAATTTCTAAAAGGCGTAAGCTTGGACCAAAAACCGTTGATTGCGTCTTTCTAGGCTATGCTCACCATAGCGTTGGATATAGATTTCTAGTGGTGAAATCTGGAGTACTGGCGTGCATGTTGGTACAATTATGGAGTCGAGAGATGCTACATTCTTTGAGGATATTTTTTCCGATGAAAGATATGCCAAGTTCATCGAGTCGGGAACCCGATACAATTTACGAACACTGCCATTCCAATGGAATATTTTGAACAAACCCTTGAGCAAATTCACGAGGAGGAAGACAATGAAACTCTAAGGAAGAGTAAAAGACAAAGGACTACAAAGTTTTTTGGTCCTGATTTCATTGTGTACCTTGTGGATGATACTCCAAGTACCATTTCTGAAGCGTATGCTTCTCCAGATGCAGAATACTGGAAGGAAGCAGTCCGTAATGAAATGGATTCCATTATCTCTAATGGAACTTGGGAGATCACTAAGCGTCCTTATGGTTGTAAACCTGTAGGATGTAAGTGGGTGTTCAAAAAGAAGCTTAGGCCTGATGGTACTATCGAGAAGTACAAGGCTGACTTGTGGCCAAGGGTTATACCCAAAAGGAAGGCGAAGATTTCTTTGATACTTATTCACTGTGGCTAGATTGACCACTATTAAGTACTACTATCTCTGGTGCCTCACACGGTCTTCTCGTTCATCGGATGGGCGTTAAGGCGGCTTTCCTAAATGGAGAGTTGGACGAGGAAATTTACATGGATCGGCCGGATGGATTTGTAGTAGATGGTCAAGAAGGAAAGGTGTGCAAGTTGTTGAAATCTTTGTATGGTCTTAAACAAGCACCTAAGCGTTGGCATGAAAAGTTTGTGAACTTTAACATCTGCGAGCTTTGTTGTGAATGAAGCTGACAAATGTGTGTATTATCGCCATGGTGGGGGCGAGGGAGTCATTCTATGTCTGTATGTTGATGACATACTGATTTTTGGGACCAACCTTAATGTGATTAAAGAGGTCAAGGATTTCTTATCTCAAAATTTTGAGATGAAAGATCTGGGAGTAGCTGATGTTATCTTAAACATCAAGCTGTTGAGAGGTGATGATGGTGGGATTACATTGTTGCAATCCCATTATGTGGAAAAGGTTTTGAGTCGTTTTGGTTATAGCGACTACAAATCCTCTCCAACACCTTATGATCCTAGCGTGTTGCTTAGGAAGAATCGGAGAATAGCCAGAGACCAATTGAGATATTCTCAGATAATTGGTTCACTCATGTATTTAGCTAAGCGGTACTAGGCACGATATCTCGCTTCTTTGTGAGCAAACTAAGCCGGTTTGTTTCAATCAGGAGATGATCATTGGCATGCTCTTGAGAGGGTAATGCGCTATCTAAAGGGTACTATGAGCTATGGCATTCATTATCTGGGTACCCAGTCTTTGGAGGGTTATAGCGATTCAAACCGGATATCGATCTTTGATGAGATTAAGGCCACAAGTGGATATGTCTTCTTACTTGGAGGTGGTATTTGTTTCATGGAAGTCTTGCAAGCGAGACCATCTTAACGAGGTCAACAATGGGCGAACTCACGGCATTAGATATCGCCCTTCTTTGAAGCCGAATGGCCGTGAGCTCTTGATGGATTTTTGGTGGTTGAAAAACCGATCTGGCTATTTCGATGAATTGTGACAATCGGTATGTGATTGTCAAGGTGAACGATTCTAAAGATAATATGAAATCATCAAGACATGTGAAGAGAAGATGAAGTGCATCGGAAAATGAGAAACTCCGAGTAATAGCTTTGGATTATATCCAAGCGACTAAGAATCTGGTTGATCCTTCACAAAGGGTTTATCACGAAATGTGATAGACAATGCATCAAGGAGATGGGTTTGAGACCCGTGAGTTATACCATAGTGGTAACCCATCCTATGTGATCGGAGATCCCGTGAAGTAGGATTAGCGAAACAAGCTATTGGTTAACTAGGAGGAGAGTACCTTTATAGACCCATTCCATTGGAGATGCAATTCTCTCCTAAATCAGTATGGCGGTTGATTTTTATCTTAATGTGTTACGTGGCTTGTTAAAGCAAAGATCTTTGTCTCTGAGCAATCTTGAAAGAACACACCTATATGAGCTCATTGCTAGTCACAGTCTATGAAATAGGGTATTTTCTAGGAAGCTCATGAATAGGCCAGAGTATGACTTATATGCTCCAATCCGCGGGGATGCTGGCGACCTAGTATCGATTAAGGACTTAAGTGAAACTTATTCACACAAAGCTGTCAATTCAAGGCTTAGTCCATTGTGTAGTTGTGGATAAGTGTAGCTTCACATTCAGTGGATGTTCAACCTTAACCGGTCTCCATCAAAACACCGGTATATTAAAACAATCTTGTGGATCAAGGCATTTGACATGTGCCCTTGAGATCGGTGGGGATTGTTGGAATTAATATGGCTAGGCCCAAATATTATATTCTAATTAATTCTGGTAAATCTCAAAGGCCCATGTGCATGTGCTAAAGTTATTTAGTCCCACATGGACGAGATGAAGGGAGTTACACGGTTTAAAAGGTGGAGCGTGGTAGCCCTTCTTGTGGAATTGAAAGAGACAACACTGCGTCTTGGCGCTCGCTTTCATCTCGCCCGGCCGAAGCCGAAATGAGCCAGCGGTGCGGTGCGGTGCGTGTCTACAGCGTCTGTGGCGTGTCGGGTGCGATTTTCTTTATCTATTCAAAATCAAACGCACCGACATTGGGGTATTTGTTGGTCTCTGGTCTCTTCGTTTTTGCGATTAAAAAGAACAGTCTTGGTCCTTGATGGTATTTGTTGACCTTTAGTCTTCTAGTATTTATTGACCTTTGGTCTTGGCGTATCCTTGATGGTGATTGTTGGCCTTTGGACTCTCGGCAATCGTCATGATGGTGTTGATGGTCTTTGGTCTTGGCAACCTTTGGGCTCTCTGTCTTTTGGCTATATAAGGAGATCGAAGGCGGCTTGGCCCGAAGTTTTTCCACTTCCACGATTCGAAATTCCACGGTGCTTGTTCTTTGTCTTTGGCGATCTCCATCCTGGCGAGGCGCTGGCGGCCAAGACCGGAAGCGAGCCTCAAAACCCTCATCCTCGAAGGCTTACGGCGAGGGCGAATAAGGTTTTTGGGGAGCGTTCATGCTTGATCTTCATTGCTACGTCTACATCAAGCGCACGACTACAACTTTACGCTCGCTCTACACCAAGCTGACGACTACTACCACTACGACATGATTCGGACGACGTTCTCATCAAGAACATCTTCTTGCATCTTCTTCTTCCATGGAATCTGGGTATGCCTATATCTCTTTTGTTACTTGGTTTGCTTTACAATCTGTTCTTGTCTTGAACACTGAGATAGGAATGCTAACTTCTGTTCTTCTAGAATCTAGTATAACTATAGTGTTCTTAGTTACCTGTTTTGAGAAAATAGCTAGAGTATTTTCCATGTTTTATCTAGCTTATTTCTAGATTAAAGTAATTCGAAAAATGCTTATGTTTTCAACAGGTTGAAGATCTAGTTGGGCGATACAAAGCTTACGATGAAAGGATGTGAGTTGCCTTTGGTGATCCAAAGGAGAGTGAACACTTGATGCTGACCCGATCACAGTGGGATAAGCTGGCTGTTAAAGAAAAGAAGCACAACACTGAGGCATCCTGGAACAGCACGAGGAAGGAGACGAACCGAGGAGCCAATCGCGAGCAGGCCAAGATGGGACACCATGGCAGTAATGCACACAGGACTGAATCCAAGCCGAAGTTCGACAAGAAGCGGATCAAGTGCTACAATTGTGGCATATACGGACACTTCAAGTCAGAATGTCTCAAACCCAAGAAAGAAAAAGTATTCTTGGCTGAGAAAGGTGACGATGATCCAGCTCTAATGATGCTTGAAGCATGCGAACTGATGGAGAAGGAGGAGGCCATCATCGTCGCTGAACCTGTGGCACTTGTGGAGGAGAACGTTCACCTCCAACGCAGAGGGGACAACTAGGACAATGGAAATATTTGGTACCTCGACACAGGCGCAAGTAACCACATGACTGGTTGCAGGAAGCAATTCACCGAGCTAAATACTACTATTGGTGGTTCGGTGAAATTCGGTGATGGATCCACAGTAAGCATCGGAGGGCGCGGCACGGTGCTGTTTGAAGCACGCACAGGGGAGCACAAAGTCTTGACAGATGTGTACTACATCCCGAGGTTGACAAGCAACATAATAAGCTTGGGTCAACTCGAGGAACGTGGTTGCAAAATCGTGCTAGAAGATGGCAGCCTGTGCGTGTTTGATCACAAAAAACAGCTGCTAGTGTGAGTCAGGAGATCGAGTAAGAGGTTGTATGTCCTCAATCTCAACCTCGCCGAACCGGTATGCTTGATGGCAAGACTAGATGACGATGCATGGAGATGGCACGCACGTTATGGTCACCTTAACTTTCAAGCATTACGCAAGATGGGTCAGGAGGGCCTAGTTGAGGGGCTTCCGCTGGTAAGCCATGTCCAGCAGCAGTGCGACGGTTGTCTCATCGGAAAACAGCGGCGTGCACCTTTCCCGCGTGAGGCAAACTTCAGGGTAAACAAAGTGCTAGAGCTCCTACATGGTGACTTATGCGGGCCTATTACACCTACTACCCCAGCTAGTAACAAGTATTTTCTACTAGTAGTGGATGATTATAGTAGATATATGTGGATTGTTCTGTTAAGATCTAAAGATGAAGCTCTGCAAGCTTTCAAAAGGATCAAAACTGCAGCTGAGGTGGAGGTGGAAGAAAAACTAAAAGCATTCCGCACAGATCGAGGAGGTGAATTCATGTCCAATGAGTTCACTGCCTACTGCGATGAACACGGCATCAAAAGATACTTGACTGCCCCGTATTCACCTCAGCAAAATGGGGTGGTTGAGCGAAGGAATCAAACGGTCGTCGCTATGGCTCGAAGCATGATGAAAAGCAAACATATGCCTGGAAGATTTTGGGGTGAAGCCGTCACTACCACGGTCTATCTATTGAACCATGCGCCGATGAAGAGTGTGGTTGGTATGACACCATACGAAGCTTGGTGTAAGCGAAAACCGAAAGTACAACATCTACGTACCTTTGGATGCATGATACATGTCAAGAAGGTGGGAGGGCACATCAGCAAGTTGGCAGACCGGAGTACACAGACGATCTTCATCGGGTACAAAAGCGGCTCGAAGGCGTATCAAGCATATAATCCAGCTACCAACAAGGTATGTGTAACACGCGATGCTGTCTTTGACGAAGAGAAGGCGTGGAATTGGAACAAAACACCAGAAGCTGAGGGTCTTCCAACTAGTGAGGTGTTCGATGTGTTTGACCCTCTAGAGCATGCAGATTAGGATATAGCAGGATCGGCAATGAACCAGAGGAGCAACCAGCGCCAGCTACTCCGTCCCATAACTCCCCCGCAGTGTATGGAGATGCACCAGACTTGGAGGCTGACATGGGTGACCCGGAATCACCTGTCACACCAGCAGTAAGTGCAGCGTCGGGTGCTACATCGGCACAATCATGGAATGCACCAGTGCGCAAACGTGACTTGCGTGATATATACAACACCACTGATCCAATTCAATTGGAGTAATGCAGGCTTTGTCTCTTTGGGTGTTAAGAGCGGTGTCATTTGATGAAGCTGACAAGGAAGAAAGCTGGCACTTGGCAATGCAAGATGAGATGAGTTCAATCCGAAAAAATGAGGCTTGGAGTCTTGTTGATCTCCTTGTAGGACAGCGAGCCATAGGGCTTAAATGGGTCTTTAAGGTAAAAAAGGACTCGGATGGCATTGTGGTAAAGCACAAAGCTCGTCTAGTTGCAAAGGGGTATGTGCAAAAACAATGCATTGACTTCGAAGAAGTATTTGCTCCCGTTGCAAGGATGGAAACAGTGAGATTGCTCATCGCTCTAGCAGCTCAAGAAGGGTGGAAACTACACCATATGGATGTCAAGTCGGCATTCCTGAATGGCGAGTTAGAAGAGGAAGTATATGTGAGCCAACCTCCTGGATTCATTGAGAAAGGAAGTGAATACAAAGTACTGAAGTTACACAAGGCTTTGTATGGTCTGCGTCAAGCCCCTAGAGCATGGAACTCCAAGTTGGACAGCACCTTGTTGTCTCTTGGATTTGAAAGAAGCCCACTTGAACACGCTGTATACAAGAGAGGCAGTGGTAAATCTTGTCTCTTAGTCGGGGTATATGTGGATGATCTGGTAATCACAGGAGCAAATGAGGAGGAGATTGCAAAGTTCAAACAACAAATGAAGGAGCTCTTCAAGATGAGTGATCTTGGTTTATTGAATTATTATCTCAGTATCAAAGTACATCAAACGTCGGATGGTATTTCTCTTTGCCAAGAAGCATATGCGAAGAAGATCCTAGAGAAGTGTGGTATGAACAGCTGCAATCCAACTCAAGTTCCTATGGAAGCACGGCTCAAGTTAAGCAAGAAGAGTTCGTCACCACCTGTTGATCAAACCACATACAGAAGCATAGTGGGGAGTTTGAGATACCTCTTAAACACAAGGTCAGATTTGGCCTATTCGGTCGGCATAGTTAGTAGGTTTATGGAATCTCCAACGACTGAGCATATGGCTGCTGTAAAGCACATTTTGAGGTATATTCAGGGAACACTTGATTTGGGCTGCTGGTATGGAAGGAAAAAGGAAGGAGAAGAATTGCATTTGATGGGATCTGATGATAGTGACATGGTCGGTGATATTGATGATTGCAAGAGTACAACAGAGTTGTTTTCTTCTTGGGAGCAAGTTTGATCAGTTGGGTGTCACGAAACAAAGAGTTGTTGCACTCTCATCATGCGAAGCGAATATATAGCGGCGGCTTCAAAGACATGCCAAGGTGTATGGATGGGCGCCTTCTCGGTAATCTCTGGACCAAAGTCTTGGCAAGGTGGTGCTAAACATCGACAACAAATCGCCATCTCCTGTGCAAGAATCCGATTGCTTCATGATAGAAGTAAACACATTGACACTCGATTTCACTACATCAGGGAATGTGTAGAGGAAGGAAAGATTGTGGTTGAGCACATTAGTACCAATGATCAACTCGCGGACATTTTGACCAAACCTTTGGGGAGACTAAAATTTTTGGAGATGAGAGGAAGAATTGGGATGCAAGCTGTGAAGAAAAACCACAACTAGCTTAAGGGGGTGAATGTTGATTTTAAGTTAGTTGTGTCGGTTCGAGTTCGGTTTGTTCGATCTTTCGGTTTTGTCGAATCTGTTTCTTGAACTTTTCGATTTGAGTTCGGTTTTACTTTCCTTTTCGGATTGGATTGCCTATATGTTTTGGCAATACCAAATTTGTCTTCCGTGACATATTAGGAGAGTATAGCATCGGTTTGTGTGTGTTTGGATATCACGAGAGAAAGCGAAATTGGGCGAGAGAGTCCGGTTACAAGTAATGTTGTATCAAAAGCAGGTGTATCTTGGGTGTGTATATAAACAACAGAAAAACCAAAAAGATCGCAAGTTTGCGGCGACAACTTCAGATGGCGTCTTGTGATTTTGTTTCCGTTTGCTAGTCGGCGAGCTGCTTGCATTGTTGTATCTCTGTTTGTCGAGCTCGCCCTTGAGCTCGGCCATAGCATTGTGCCCCTCCCCTGTTTCGTCTCTCTCTGGTAGGTGGGCCTTGCATGGGTGGATTAGTTTAGCACTAATGACATTAGTTAAGGCTAATCAGTTGCTGACATGTGGGACTGGTCGGTTAATTAATCAAGATTTTATTTCTAACTAAGTTTAAAAAGTTGTTTGACTGGCATGCGGGGCCTATTGTTCGATGGACTCATCCGTGGACTCAGTCCACATGAACCTGACCCTACCTGTCTGTCTAATGACGCAATAAAACCTACTTTTCCTTTAGAAAGAAATATGGAAAATAAATTATGAGACATGTGGGCATGGTAATGGATCTGCATGTTCGAAAGGGCTCTCGCGTTGTTACATGAGGCTTATCTATATAACTATGAGTTGTCTGGATCATGGTAAAGGACCTCCATATCTTGAGGAGTTAGTTCATAGGGATGTTTATTGTTAGAGTAAGATATTTGTAAAGGCATTATTATAACCTCTCGGTTGCACTCTATCTTGTTGAGTGAAATTGCGTTGACACTGAATTGGTTATATCATGTGGGTATAGTTATACATCCTCTGCAGAGTGAGATCTCAAATCTGTTTGAATAGCCATGTCCTCGGTCATGGACATCGCTTGGTAAAACCACACTTGGTTAGATTTTCTGATTTTAAAATGGTTTGGGGGAGGGTATGGATGGTGGGAATACATGCTAGAAATGTTTTGGCAAATGATCGCTGTCGTCGTAGCAGGGCACCAAGGGGTGCCCCGCACCCTAGGGTCGTCAGGAATACCAGTGTGTCTTCGAGGATACTGTACATATGTACATAGACTAGGTCTATGTAGTGTATTCATGGCAATGTACCTAAATGCCCCTCTATCTCTCAATGTAAAGTGAGGGCAAGAAGGGAAATGTCCCTTCTTGCCCCCTATATACATGGCTAAGGAGGGGGCTTCCTTCATTCACACATGAGCAATACATCTATACATACTATGGTTTTGGCTCCTCTCCCTTCAGTCCTCTCTCAAGACAAAAGGTACTCCTTACCCATTGTCTAGTCTTTTTGCTACAACAATTAGCGACGTCCGTGCGAACCGAACAAAAAGCTACACATAAGAGGAGCTAAAGCACACCACCAGCCGAAGCCCAACAACTAAAGGCCCGAAGCTCACCATGCCAGTCGAATCCCATCATCCCGGCCGAAACACAACAGCCGAAGGCCCTAAGCTCACCATACCAGCCGAAGCACATCCCATACCAATCGAAGCACATCCCGCAAAATCCACAAGAACAGCACTCGCGAGGCCACCGCCGCACCTAGGCCTCTGGCCGACCAGAGCCCCCACCAACGGCTTCATGTGCCACCCCGCACCGGAGCGAGGCCCCCACTGTCCAACTCCTCCGGGGCTGCCGCCCAACTCCTCCGGCGCACCCACCTCGAGGCCCCTTCAGAGCGAGGCCCCTGCCAACCACCTCCTCTTGGGCTTCCGCCCCCACCTTAGGTGCACCCCCTCGCTTCACGCGCCACCCAGCACCGGAGTGAGGCCCCCACCAGCCACCTCCTCTAGGGCTGCCGCCCAACTCCTTCGGCGTACCCACCTCGAGGCCCCTTCAGAGCGAGGCCCCCGCTAGCCACCTCCTCTGGGGCTACTGCCCCCACCTCGCGCGCACCCCTCGCCTCGCGCACCACCCTGCACCGGAGTGAGGCCCCTGCTGGCCACCTCCTCCGGGGTTGCCGCCCAACTCCTCCGGCGCACCCACCTCGAGGCCCCTTCGTAGCGAGGCCCTCGCCAGCCACCTCCTCCAGGGCTGCCGCCCCCACGTTGGGCGCACCCCCTCGCCTCACGCGCGCTCCTTCGGGCTGGCTCGCCTCCGGTTTCGGCCATCCGGAGCCCTCGCCTCCTACTCCAGCCCCCTTGGGCGCATCCCCTCCAGCCTCGGCGTCGACCCTTCGGCCCCGACCCCTCAGAGTGCCACCTCTGCCTCGTACCAGCACAACAGCCACCTCACCGCCAATAGCTCCGGCCACGGGACCCCCTCGGTCCCCTGCGTCGGCTTCGCCTCTGGCCTCGGCGTCGTCCCCTCCGGAGCCCCTTCGGGTTCCCCCTCCGCACACCTGGAGCCCCCGCCTCCGGCTCCGGACCCCTCGGGCACACCCCCTCCGCTCTTGGCCACACGACAAGAATCGGGTCCCCACCCCTGAGCCCTCTCCACCTCCATTTGGGTAGATGGGGCCGTCTTCTTGATCCGAACCCGGCGCATCACTCATAGTCAAGCGGCGGGTTGTGGGCGGCGCGCTAGCTGAGTGGCCATCTCGTTCTGGCTTTCCCACAGGCCGATCAAGTCTGAGTTTGAACGCTATCTCATTCACGTTATTCTGAAGTTTGGATTAAGTGGTTCTCTAATCTGACTGCAAATGTATTTGCTAAGCAATGAATACATGCATAGTCGTGGAAATCACCCTATAATGCACTAACCATTATTTCTCCCAAGCATCATTCATCTTCCTACAACATGTGGTAGTAATTCTAATGCTCTAGCAAAATCTGTTGGTTAATTCTGTACTTCCATTTAGGTAGTGCATGCCTTTTTGTGGGACTGTCTAACAGCACTACCTTTTATGGTATATCTCTGCCTGTGTTATTCTGGTATGCTGGTGTAATCATACAAAAATTTCCACCCGGTTATATCTCTTCTTCATTGTTCGGCTTCACCTCCCCCTCTCTGGCAGTGGGCTCCTAAGCAGAATCCAATAAAAAAAAGTGGGGGATGGCATTCAGCTTCGCCTCCCCCGCGCTAGCTTTGGGCTCCCAAGCGAGCCCAATCATAAAAAGAATGGGGGACGACGTTCGGCTTCACCTCCCCTCGCTAGCAGTGGGTTCCGCTCAAAGCGGAACCCAATAAAAAAGTTGGGAGACGGCGTTCGGCTTTGTTTCCCCGTCGCTAGCTTTGGGCTCCCAAGAGAGCCCAATCATAAAAAGTATGGGCGACCACGTTTGACTTCGCCTCCCCCTCGCTAGTAGTGGGCTTCGCTCCAAATGAAACCCAATAAAAAAAAGAGTTGGGGGACAACGTTCGGCTTCGCCTCCCCCTCGCTAGCAGGGGGCTCCGCTCCAAGCAGAGCCCAATCAAAAAAAGTTGGGGGACGGTATTCGGCTTTGCCTCACCCTGGCTAGTAGTGGGCTCCGCTCCAAGCGGAGCCCAATCAAAAAAAAGTTGGGGGACGGCGTTCGGCTTCGCCTCCCCCTCGCTAGCTTTAGGCTCCCAAGCGAGCCCAATCATAAAAAGTATGGGGGACGGCGTTTGGTTTCGCCTCCCCCTCGCTAACAGTGGGCTCTGCTCCAAGCGGAGCCCAATCAAAAAAAAGTTGGGGGACGACGTTCGGCTTCGCTTTCCGCTCGCTAGCAGTGGGCTCCGCTTCAAGAGTAGTCCAATGAAAAATAGTTAGGGGATGGCGTTCGGCTTTGCCTCCCCCTCACTAGCAGTGGGCTCTGCTCCAAGCAGAGCCCAATCATAAAAAGTATGGGGGACGGCGTTCGGCTTCGTCTCTCCCTCGCTAGCAGTGGGCTCCACTCCAAGCGGAGCCCAATCAAAAAAAAGAAAGTTGGGTGACGACGTTCGGCTTCACCTCCCCCTCGCTAGTAGTGGGCTCTTAAGCAGAGCCCAATCAAAAAAAGTTTGGCGGACGGCGTTCGGCTTCGCTTCCCCCTCGCTAGCTTTGGGCTCCCAAGCGAGCCCAATCATAAAAAAGTCAAGGGACGACGTTCGTCTTTGCCTCCTCCTCACTAGCAGTGGGCTCCCAAGCGGAGCTCAATCATAAAAAAGTCGGGGGACGGCGTTCGGCTCTGCCTCCCCCTCGCTAGAAGTGGGCTCCCAAGCGAAGCCTAATTAAAAAAAGTTGGGGACAATGTTCGGCTTTGCCTCTGCCCCTGCTATTAGTGGGCTCCTAAACAAGCCCAATAATAATAATAATCAACCGCTTCTTAGGCAAGCAAATATCAACCCTTCACACCACTCCAAGTCACGGGCACAATCCACTAGGAGCGGCCGAAGGGGGGGGGGGACGGTATCTGGCCCCCAATAGGACCATCACAAATGGTCACACCGAAGAAGTAATCAAATATGACAGGGTAGCAACGACTTTGCCATGACGCACCTCCTGCCTCGAGGGCCATGCCTCGGCGTGGTGGCTTCGCGTCGACTTCGCCCACACGGGCTCTAACGCTGCTCACCGCCCGCCTCGAGGTTGTAGCCTCGGTTGGGCGGCCTCGACGCACCGTCTGCCTCGAGGGCCATGCCTACGCGTGGCGGGCTGGCGGCTTTGCGTCAACTTCACCCACATGGGCTCTATCGCTGCTCACCGCCCGCCTCGAGGTTGTAGCCTCAGCGGGGCGGCCCCGACGCGCCACCTGCCTCGAGGGCCATGCCTCAGTGTGGTGGCTCTACGTCGACTTCGCCCGCACGAGCTCCATAGTTTCTCACCACCCGCCTCGAGGTTGTAGCCACGGCGGGGCGGCCCCAACGTGCGCGCCCGCCTCGAGGGCCATGCCTCGGCATGGCGGCTCTACGTCGACTTCACCCACACAGGCTCTGTCGCTGCTCACTGCCCGCCTCGAGGCTGTAGCCTCGGCGGGGCGGCCCCGACGCGCCGCCCGCCTCTAGGGCCATGCCTCGGCGCGGCGGCTCCTTGTCGACTTTGCCCACACAGACTCCGTCGCTGCTCACCGCCCGCCTCGAGGTCAGTAGCCTCGGTGAGGCGGCCTCGGCTGCGTCGCCCGCCTTGAGGGCCATGCCTCGGCGTGGCGGCTCGCGTCAACTTTACCGCAAGACAGGCCATGTTGCCACCGCCCGCCTTGAGGCTGTAGCCTTGGCGGGGCGGCCCCGACACACCGTCCGCCTCGAGGGCCATGCCTCGGCACGACGGCTCCGTGTCGACGTCTTCCGGGGTGTCCCGACTCCCGAGGGGCCGGGGGCAACAGGATTACGTCTGCTCGCCCCTCAGAACCGCGGGACCTGTCCTCACAACCTCAGACCATACAGACGAGAGAGTTGTCGTAGCAGGGCACCAAGGGTTGCCCCACACCCTAGGGTCGTCAGGAATACTGGTGTGCTGTCGAGGATATTGTACGTATGTAGACTAGGTCTATGTAGTGTATTTATGGCAATGTACCTAAATGCCTCTCTATCTCTCAATATAAAGGGCAAGAAGGGAAATGTCTCTTCTTGCCCCCTATATATATGGCCGCATGGACTTGTAAGGAGGGGGCTTCCCTCATTCACACATGAGCAATACATCTATACATACTCTGGTTTTGGCTCCTTTCCCTTCGGTCCTCTCTCAAGATAAAAGGGTACTTCGTACCCTCTGTCTAGTCTTTTTGCTACGACAATCGCCATTATGAAAATGTTGTGGCAAAGGAAAGTCACTTTATTCATGTACTTACTTTATTATTCATAATTTCTTATCATTGTCAAATGTTCTTATAGGTTGCTCTTTAGAAAATATTATGTCTATTGAAAATGAAAGCTCGCTTTACTCAAAAGAGACTAGTTAGGACAGTCACTACCTTGTCTCAGCTTGCATGTATTATTATTGTTGCTTAAAGTCTTGCGGAGTATAATTTTGTACTCACAACTGCTTGTTGAAAACTATCAGAGCAAGTGGAAGAAGACTCATTGGTTGGTTACTTTTGTGCGACAGGTTTTGGTGACGATGATGGCGAATACTAAGCGTTAACCAAATCGGTTGCCCATGGGTTATGGCATACCACAAGGTCCCTTTGTCTCTATTTATTTTATTTTCGCTGCAAGTACTCTATTTATGTGAACTATTTGGTCGGTCGGCCCATTTGTGTAAAACTTGGTCGTGTAGACCTATGTATGACTGCTTAATATTATGTGGTACTTTGTTTTATTTACCTATGTATGGATGTGATGCAATAATGTAATATGTGTGTGGTAGCTATTGATCATGAGACTAACACTATGAACACATAAGATTCGAAATTAATTTTCTTGGTGAACACATAAGATTCGAAATTAATTTTCTTGGTGAACACATAAGATTCAAAATTAATTTTCTTGGTCCGACTCAAATTTTATTTTAGATCTCTCTCCTTAGGTGTGAAAGAGATGATTAAGAGGTGGGTCCATTGATCAAATTTACACTCTCAACCTTTGAATTAAACGTAGTGCTACCTATTTTTAAAAATAATATATATGTAAACCAACTATTAAATCTAAGCCTTTAAAATTAGGGTCCACTAAATTAAGCGTTATATTTTTAGATCATTTTCAAATTAATATATCTCAAATACAACCGTTGTATCTAAGAAATTAGGGTCCACTAATTTAAGGATCGGATGTTTTTTCTTCTTTTTTGTGAGAATTTCTAGTGTGTGTATGTATATGTATATGTACATACACACACACACATATATATATATATACACACACACACCATATATATACACACATATACACACATATATAGTGGTTGTAAAGGGTTTGTCATCTACTTTTAATATATAATATATTATAACGAGGATTTGAAGACTATTCCAGAGACTACTACCTTACCAACTTGCATGAGTTACAAGATGTCAACTTTAGTCCAAACCATGTAAAAATACCTGTAGTATGTGATTGATGAGTTACAAGATCTCCCATCACAACCATGGCCAATTTGTTTTAGACCCAGCTGTTTAAACTGATTTTTGCCATTAGTCAACACAATTACTCCACACAATTTCAAAATCTGATATCGAAAGAAAAGAAGAGGGACAAATATGCCATTTACCTTTTCCTTACTGCACAAGCCTTTCTCCCTTAGCAAATCAGACAATGCCACCTGGCTCACAAAACAACAAAAACAACCTACCTCCCACTACCAGTCTACCACCACACCAAGTACACCACCCCATTCGTTCAGGCTGATCACAGAGTGAGCTCTCGCCACCGTCTCCCAAAACCCTACTCGCCTCGTAGCCCGCCGCCGCCTCTTCCGCCATGGACGACGCCGGAGAAGAAGCCGGCATGACCTACAGAGATGTCGAGGAGTTCTTCAATTCCATGGATGACCCGTCCGTGCAGGAACGCATCGACCGCATCGTCCCCTACCTCATCTCCCTCCTCCCTCCTCCCCCCGCCCTTCGTCCCCGCGCCCGAGGCCGAGGACGGCTCCGACGACGATGACGACCACTTCTTCCTCACCTCCTCCGACTCTGAGGCCTCCGACATCGCTGCGGACCCCAACTACGTTCTGGCGGCGCCGGGCGACGGGGAGGACCACATCAGCCGCCTCCCCGGACACGCTGCTCTCTAGCATCATATCCCGCCTCCCCACCAAAAAAGCCGCGCGCACCATGGCGCTCTCCAGGAGCCGGCGCGGCGTGCGGGTGGTTACCCCGCTCCTCATCGAGGACGCGCACCTCAAGACCGCCGACGGACCCCGCCAGATCTCCGTCGTGCGCGCGATCTCGCAAAACGTGGCCGCGCACCCGGCCCCGGTCCGCGGCGTGCACGTCACCCGCGTCTCCTTCTACGGGCACGAGTACGCGCTCCGGCGCTTGGTCGCGGGCCTGGCCGCCAAGAACGTCGAGGACCTCATCCTCTTCAACCGCCCGTGGCCGCTCGACATGCCGCTCCCCGACGACATCCTCCACTGCGCTTCCCTCAGCTGCCTCTACCTCGGCGTCTGGCGCTTCCCAGACACCGCCGCCCGTCCGCCCGCCTTCGCCAACCTACGCGAGCTCGGCCTTTTCCACACCGTCATCAACGACGGCGACTTTGACGCCCTGCTCGCGCACTGCCCGAAGCTGGAGGTCCTCTCCCTCGCCATGGCGTACCACAGCCCATCGCGCCGCCACGTTGCATCCCGCAGCCTTCAGGTCACGGTGGAGTGGATGTCCTACCTCGATGAGGTCGTCGTCGACGATGCCCCCTGCCTGGAGCGGCTACTCTTCAAAACCATTTCGGACCGGAGACCCGTCAAGATTGTTCGCGCGCCCAGGCTGGAGGTGCTCGGGTTCTTGGACCTCCAACTCCACGTGCTCGAGATTGGAGGCATTGCCATCAAGGTAACTGTGTGTGAATTGCAACTCTCATGCTCTGCACTCTGCGTTCAGTATGTGATTGTGCAACCAAAGAATTAAATTAATTTCTGTTGGTGTTCGTTGCATTGCTAGGCTGGGATGAAGGTGAGGGCTAGCGCCATGGTGCCGAGATTGAAGATGCTGGCTGTCAAGGTGCGGTTTTCGCACGAGAGGGAGACCAAGATGCTGCCCACTTGCGGCGTCCCGTGTGATTACCCTAAGGGTAATCACACTTAGCATACGAATTACTATTCGTTTGCTCAGTAGAACACTGCTCCAACGAATAGTAAGCTCTTACCAGAGTTAGCACATCAGAACAATAAGATAGAAGCTCAGACATCTTTATTACAAGAGTAGTCACATAAGGCTATGATCTTTATTACAAGTAATTTACTGACTACAAAGTGAACTACTCCTCCTTGCTCGCCTCAGAGTACTGGGCCGCCTACTCGCCCCACTCATCATATATGGAGTCCATCTCACCCCGCTCCTCGTAGCAAGTACCCTCGTCACCGATGGTCTCATCTGTAACTGCGTGTCCCTCGTCCCACTCGGGATAGCTCCCGGCCGGACTAGGATCTAACAAAGGAAAATAATAACAAGGTTGAGTACACGAGTGTACTCAGCAAGCAATTAATAGCAAAATGCACTTTATGACCCATATCTTTTCTTTACTTCATTTTCTAAATCATTTCTGCTTCTGAAAATAACTTATTAAAACATTAAGTGACAAATTTTAATTCTGAAAAGACTACTAGTCACTCGGAGAGAAGAAAGACCCCTAGCGGTTCCCGTAGTTTCCACTCCAGGAAATTGGCATGAATTCATGATTTTATATAGCACTGCGCAGGCTTGTATCATTTTATCCATAGCTATCCTGAACTCTTTATGAGCTAGGTCCATCGTATTTCCTTTGATGCGACTCCGAGTTCAGAATACATAACGTTTTCCAGGTTACGTGATTAATTTCTCCACCCATTACCTTAAAATCGGTCTTGACACAGCCACCACCGAGTTCAAGTAATGTTGGTTGGGCCAGTTCACCCTCTTTGCACCCAACACTCCACTTAGTGCTATAGCACCTCTTCTTACACCACACGCACACATATTACATACCCGGTGTGGAGAGCATAATTACGTAACAAGGTAGCATTTTCTGCTTAGTCAAACGGAAAATGGTTGGCACTTAAAATACAAAGATCCTAATCGAGTAAGAGTTTTGTTGATCCTTATATTTTAACCATATGTAAAGGGTCCCACCTCTTGCCCTCTCTCTTCCTTGCCACGGGCCCCCTTTACCAGCCATAGTATTAACTTGCTATCATCTCATTTCTCATTTCTCAATTCTTTTCATCTTTCTTATCCATTTCATCCTCATTTCATTTATTCGATTTGATTTTTGAGAAATAGTTTTGATGCAATATATATAGGATGCAGCAATATATAGTTTAAATTTAACATAACTATATTTATGTTCAAGAGAAATAGCTTGCCTTCAAAATTGTAGAAAAGATCGTCGTCGACAAAATCAGATCAACCATCAGAGACTACTGACAACTACTTTCTTTGCAAATACGTGATTTTGAGCGAATAATAAATAATTGTGTAAATACTTGGTGGTATATGTGTGCTATTAGTGCACAATAGTCATTTGGTTCTTGTTGGCAGATTTTAGTTAATAACCATTTTTTAGGGTTCTTCGCTGGGTTAGCACTCCCCGCTACGGGCGTTCTCGTATAATGGTTCTAGGGTTAGGATTGCCGATACTCACGTTTTATCGTACGAGAAGAAAATATTATACCTGATCGCATCTATTTAAGTCTATAAATTTTTATTCGCACAAAACTAAGTTTATCAAATTTATGCGAGCAATTAAGTGATTAGCTTGATTTTTATGCCGATGCTAAATAAATGAACTTAGTTGATTAAATTACCTTTTTCGCCTCAAATTACCTATTTACTTAATTTTGGGAGTTCTTTTAACGACTAACTCGGATCTATGGTCTCAGATTAATTTATACGCATTTTTCGCCTCTAATTTCTATCGTTCGATTTACTGCTCAATATTTTAACGTAGATTAAATATCCTATCTTACTGGTGACTTAAATGGAAATCACATTTATACTGCTAATTCAATCTATCTACCTATTTTAAATTTATCACAAATTTTACCAAATTTCCTCTTTCTTTTTCTTCTCTTCCCCTATTTTCTTTTCTCCATTTTCTATCTTTTTCCTACTCTATCCCTATTAAGTACCGACACCCTCAACCCAACTAGCTCCTTTCCCCATTCTTCCCCAATCTCACAAATCTCTCAAATCCCTAATTCTTCACCTCTCTCTCCTCTCACTCTCGTCCGGCTTGCCGCCTTGGCCTCCGCCCCGGATCTGGTGCCCAGCTGCAGCCAACCCGGTCCGTCGCCGCCCTCACGCCGCCTCTTTCACGCTTCGGTCTGTCGTCGCTTTGCTCCCGTCGGCCTTTGCTCTGGTTCGGCCTCCTCGGCGCTCCTCTTCGATTCGCCGCCGCCCTCCTCTGGTCTGCTTGGCCGTCGCGCTTCCTCGGCCTCCGGCCTCCCCTTGGCCTGGAGGCTGGCCACGGCAACAGCTCCCCTCAGTCGCCTCCTCCTCCTACCCCTCTTCCCCGGTTCAGGCCGCCCACGCCTTGGCCGGCTCGACCTGCGCCTCTCGGCCGCTTGCGCCACTGGGCTCAACCGAGCTTGGTCCTAAGTTCGACTCGCTGCCTACTGACTTCCCTTCTACACTTGACCTGCTATCTGGCGTTGATTCGTTAAGTTGATTCATGTTGTTGCTTACTGAGATTGATTTATTTAATCGATTGTTGGTGGTTTGCTTACTGATGTGTGCTATCCATTAACATGGCATGATATGGTGAGGAGTTGAGCTACTGGAGGCTGGTTCTGGTGATGCTTGTTGGTGGCAGATAGAGGTGGGGAGATGGTTCATCTGGGTTCCCTGAGGTACCTCCCTTTTCTCCCTAACCCCTTGCTCTGTGATGTGAGGATCTGGGAGTTACATGTGGGTTTTGCTGTGAGATGCTCTACTTGTGCATGATGTGTATGTGTAATGCTTACTGGAGTATACCGAGGTTACCTTGGATTGGATTCTGGGATGGGGAAGGAGGGTAGCAGGGCCGGCCTTGTGCTGGGACTTCCTCCTTTTCCCTGCGGTGGGTGGCTTGCAAGCTGGGAGGCTGAGGATGCTGAGCTTGTTTCACCTTCGGGTTGCCTTGATGTCTTGTGGCTTGGTCTTGTGGATATGGTTTATGTGTAGGGGGGGTAGCATGTGAGAGGTGCCTTCGGCTGCCAGGCTTGGCTGTGTTTGTATGCAGTTTTATGGAGAAAGAAGGGAAGGGAGTCTTTCCAGGGGGGATGCATTTCACTGGGGAGGGCTTCGGCCGAGTTATCCCTTTCCTGTGCTTTGAGTCCCTCGGCTGAGTTATCCCTTTCCTGTGCTCTGATTTATCTCTTTGTGCAGTGCCCTAGTTAACAGTAGAGTGCTTTGGGTTATCCTTTAACTGTTCATTTCTATCTTACCCTAATCTTTTGTGCTGCTACCCTCACTGTGCATGGTTGTGCTAACTGACCAGGGTCATTTGGCTAACTAATTTCCCTGATTTTGGTTGCATGAACTGAGATGGTGGAAGAAGATTAGATACGGTGACAATGAGGGCTTTGAAGGGATGAATGCAGGAAATGAATTGTAGTTTAATTCGCTGTTGTAAATGTGCTGCAGATTAGTTGTAGAATTAGTATTGTATCTATTCTCGGTTTGTAAATATATTAGCTTCGACTTACAATTAAGTTGTTAAAATGTAATCAAGGTTGTAACTTAGATATATTTTGAAATGTAATGAGATGAGGTGACGTCATACTGTTCTTACAATGCTTCATATTGTCAGATGTGTGAATTGGGAGTTGGATGTCCCACTTGAGATTAAACCTTGTTCAAATTAAAGAATTTTAATTATCTCTAATTACTGATTAGTATTGATTAGCTCAGTCTAATTGTGCGGGTTCTCACTGTTTGCCCGCCTTTTCTTACCTTCGTGCCTGGGGTCTAGATCCGAGAGGGAAAGGTAGAGGGAGAGAGGATACTGACCGTCGGAGGTAGAGGAGGAGTTGGCCATCATTGGGTCGCGTCGGCGACGTCTTCTGGCGGCGGCGTTTGATGATAGCGGCGATGGTGGAACTTCCGTCATTGGGCGCCCTTCTCGAGATCGGATTAGGGTTTTCGGTGGGGTTTGTGGCGACTGATCAACCTCGTCGGCGTCTTTGCCCCGCCCCCACCTCTCTTTTATATGGCGTGGCGACAGGGCCCACCAACCATCACGGGCGCCCCGATCGTAAGCCTTGATCAAAGGGTGGCATTTGGTCGTTGGGCCAAATGCCCGAGATCACTCTAACATTCTCCCCTTGATCTCAATCTATACTTTATCTTTAATTACTTTTGACTTTACACATTCCATCACAGATTAGTGCATAGAACATGTCTCATCATCACGGTCAATCGCCGATAGATTCATGACTACAATACACCTCTCTCATCAAATAGTTACTTTAATCTTTTGGGCCATCTTTTAGTCCAGAATCATAGGCTTTCCTTAAACCCATGTTTGGCTACATGTTCTCTGAACATGTTGGGTGGTAAGCCTTTAGTAAGCGGATCCGCTAGCATCTTTCTTGTACTTATATGCTCAAGACTTATAATTTGATCCCGAACTTTATCTTTCACAACATAGTACTTTATGTCAATGTGTTTGGCAGCACCACTTGACTTATTGTTGTGGGCATACGTTACTGCGGGTTCATTATCGCAGTACAACTTAAGTGGTCTATTGATGTCGTCAACCACTTTCAAACCGGGTATGAACTTCTTTAGCCAGTTCACCTGCCCCGTAGCCTCATAACATGCTACAAACTCGGCATACATTGTGGAGGATGTAGTGACGGTTTGCTTTGAGCTTTTCCACGATATAGCTCCTCCTGCGAGAGTGAACACATATCCGGATGTAGACTTTCTATCATCTCCCGCAAAATCAGAATCTGTATACCCCACTATATGGAGTAAATCGATCTTCAGATGTCATCATGAGGCCTTTTGTTCCTTGCAAATAACGCAAGACTTTCTTTATCAATTTGCAATGTTCTATTCGAGATTGCTCGAATCGCCAAGTAACCCAGTAACAAATGCTAAGTCGTATGCAGTGCACACTTGAGCATACTGTAAGCTTCCGACAGCTGAAGCATATGGAACCGCTTTCATTTGATCGATCTCATACTGGTTCCTGGGGCATTGAAAAACCCCATATTTGTCGCCCTTGACTATAGGTGCAGGTGAAGGACTACATTTATGCATCCCAAATTTCTTTAAGACTTTCTCTATGTATGTCTTTTGTGATAGTCCCAATATCCCTTTGTTTCTATCCGGTGAATTTCGATCCCTAGAACGAACGAAGCTTCACCAAGATCTTTCATATGAAAGTTTGAGGACAAAACTTCTTTGTCTCGATGGCAGTGACATCACTACTAGCCAAGAGGATATCATCCACATCTGTGATTAGGAAGATAAACTTCCCATCTTTAAACTTTGCATAAACACAGCTTGTCCTCTACATTCTCTTTAAACCCAAATTTTCTTATTGTCTTGTCAAACTTCAAGTACCCCTTGTCTTGAAGCTTGCTTTAACCCATAAATCGATTTCTTTAGGCGGCATCCCATTCTTTCATTTCCTTCCATGACAAAACCTTTCGGTTGTGCCATGTAAACATTTTCCTCCAAATCCCCATTAAGAAATGCCGTCTTTACATCCATCGATGTAACTCTAAATCATAATGTGCTACTAATGCCATTATGATTCGAAGAATCTTTACATGAGACCGGAGAAAAAGTCTCATTGTAATCAATCCCTTCTCTTTGCGTAAATCCTTTTGCCACAAGTCGCGCTTTGTATCTTTCTACATTCCCTTGGGAGTCAAGCTTTGTCTTGTAGACCCATTTCTGACCCTCTTGTTTTGGCTCCTTTAGGAATAATTTCCAAGTCCTGACTTTATTAGTCTTCATGGACCTCATTTCCTCTTCCATGGCTTCAAGCCATTTTGAGAAATTTTCGCTTTCATGGCTTCTTCAAATGAGGTGGGATCATCCTCCATTTGAAACTCCTCTGTATGATAATCGATAATCATCGAAATAGCCGATCTTCTTACTCTTTGAGACCTCCCGGGGCCTCCTCATTTGGTATATCTTCGTTTGAGGTCTTTGTTGCTCCCCCTCATCTGTGGCAATAGGTTCTATAGGATCTCAAGAACAGTTCCTCATTATCATTCATTGTTGCCACGGGAGGAACAATAACAGTCTTTGGCACCCTGATGTCTTGCTGCTTGCGGTGCGGAATGACAGCAGTATTGTGAAGAATGGCTCTTGAATCATCTGAGTGGGCGATACACCGCTTCTCTTCAAGATCAATCTCACGAGCTACCATACTTCCTCTCATCATTTCATCCTCTAAGAAGACAGCGTGTCTCGTTTCTACAAACTTTGTATATCTGTTCGACAAGAGAAACGAAAACCTTTTGACTTTTCGGGGTAGCCAATGAAATGGCAACTTACATTTTGGGATCAAGCTTCCCAAGGTTTGGGTTAAATATTTTAGCCTCAAGAGACTCCCCACACACGTAAGTGGTTTAGTGAGGAACTCTTCACATCCACAACTCGCATGCGGTGTTTTGGGCACCGACTTACTAGGCACTCTGTTGAGAATATGAATGGCGGTTTTCAACGCTCCATCCATAAACTCAATGGCGGTGTGGAATAGCTCATCATGCTTCGCACCATATCCATCGTGGTGCAGTTGCGTCTTTCACTACTCCATTTTCTTTGAGGTTAGCTTTGGTGTAGAATATCTTTGGGCCACTATGCCATTTTCTGTAAAAACCTTGCAAAAGGTCCAGAACTTGTCCATATGGGGTATGTCGATAGTAGTACTCCCCCACGATCGATCGGACTATCTTAATCTTCAAATCGTGTTGGTTTTCAACTTCAAATTTTAAATATCTTGAATTTATCTAAGGCTTCATTTCTTTCTTTGATTGGATAAATATATCCATAACGGAGTAATCATCCGTGAATGTTATGAACGAGTCATAACCATCCACACTTTTCACAGAAAAGGACCACAAATGTACGTGTGAATAATTTGTAGAACTCTGTGCTTCTTTTGGCGTCTTTCTTAATTTTCTTTACATATTTTCCTTTAATGCATTCTCTCGCATTGTTCTAAGTCCGAGAACTCTAATAGAGGAAGAATTTCATTCTTAACTAGTCTTTCTATTCTCCCTCGAAATATGGCCTAACGACAGCGGTGCCATAATTTCGATGATTCATTATGAGTTCTCTTTCGTTTTCATTTACATTAAGTGAGACGAGGATTCAATTACTTTCGCACGCGACGTTCCCATTATCGCATAGGACATTCACATCATCACATAATGATAACAAATAAAGCTCATTTTGTAAGATGGCAAGACCAACACATTCATTATTAAACATTATTTCACACTTGCCGTTTCCAAAATGACAATCATAACCATTATTGTCCAAGCATGAAACACTAATCAAATTCCTCTCAGAAGAGGGAACAAAAGGACATCTCTAAGTAAAAGATTGGAACCATTAGCTAACTCTAATGAAAGATCGCCAACGGCTTCAACTTCACTTGGACTCCATTTGCAACTTTAATGCATCTTTCGTTTCTTTGCGTAGTCCTCGTCGAGCGGAATCCTCAGAAGGAATTAGCAACATGAGCAGTTGCTCTGAGTCAATCCACCAAGTGGATTTGAATATTGCACATACAGCATTCATTTATAAAGGTAATAATGTTCTCACCTTTCTTTGCCATTATCATCTTTAAGTAATCGTGAGTTCTTCTTGTAGTGTCCGTCTTCTTGCAAGTGAAGACACCGATCTTTGTCTCTGACAAATTTATTCTGTTGAGGCCGATGGATGAGGCTTTTCCTTGTTCTTTGAGAAGAAGTGATTGAAGTTCTTTTCTTGTTGTCCTTCACATAGTTGATAGAACCACCATGTGAGGATTTAAATCTTTCCTCTTCTTGCACACACATAGCTATGCACTTTTCTAAGTCCCATTTCTGTCATTTGCATGTTGTAGTTGACAACAAAGGTGTCAAACTTTTTAAAGCAAGGAAGCAAAAATCAAATGAATAAGGAACTCATCCTTGAGAGCCAAATCCATTGGTTTAAGCTTGGATGCCAAATTGCTCATCCTTAGTATGTGCTCTCTTATGCCACTACCACCACCGAATACCTTTACGTCACAAGTCATTAATCACCGTGTGTAGCATATGTCTTTGAAGAGCCAGTAAACTGACTCTTTATTTTTTCAAGGTATTCTGTGACAGTGTCACATTCTGCGATTGAGCCCACAATTGCAGGCTCAATCGTGTTCTTTATCACAGCCATACATTTCTTGTTGGCTGTGGTCCATTTCTTATGCTCAAGGTCATAAGACATCTGTAAGGGAGCTTGATCCCTCTGTCTTTTCTGCCAAGCAGTATCATCCTCATTTTGATCCCTCACCAGTGCCATAGGCTCAGTGGGACGTGCTGTAGTGAGGACCCAGTCCACCTCAGCCAAGATAAACGCTAAGTCTATCTTTTTCTTCCACTCTCCATAATTATCTCCTTTGAGAGTGGGGATCTCTTTGATACAACTCATCAAGTTGTATCCGCCTGAAAAATAATTCAAATAAAATGAGAACATAACTGCAAAATTATATGCCTTATTTCCAACGTTGGTCAAAAATACGACATACAATTTTAAATCAAATTTATCTATACACTAAATCTACATCACCGTTGGGCAGAAATAGAAATAATGCATAAAAACATCAATTAGAAATTATAATACTGTTACTATCAACGTTGGTCAGAAAATAACAATATCATAATTCACAACAATTCTCAAAAAATTAAATTCTCCCGTTGGTTCGAATTTAATTGAAAGAGTAATCAAACATTAACTTTTGCAGCGGAAACTGTAATTATTCTAAAATAATTCATTATTCAGAAGCATTATACTGTACACATTTAATCTCTGAAAAATTAACACGTTGGTGCAAAAATTACAGATTTGAATCAAATTCTATTCATCGATTTAGGCTACCGGGCGGAGGAATGGAGGTCTGTCACGGAGGCTTAGGGCGAGCGAGCGAAGTCTGGCAAGCGCCCATCGTGCACGGTCCGTGCACTCGGGGGACGCTGAGGGGGGGGCATGGTTTCATGTATGGATCAAAATTTCAAATTTCAATCAAAATTCACTCATAAATGCTTCTGAAAAACATTAACTTTCATTTAGTAAGAGTTACTGTGCAATTTCCCATTTTGGCCCATATTCTCTTTTGGCCCATTAGCGCATCCGCGGCCCAAAAAAATACCGGCCGTCGGATCCCATCCGACGGCCCTGCATGCACCTCAGCCAAGCATAACCCTAACCCTAGGGCAAAATGCCCCTTGCCCCAACCCGAAAAAAACGGGCGGCGCCGGCTCCCTCAGATCCGAAAAAAACGGGAGGGCGCTCGGCGGCCAGGCGCGGCCTCGCGCGGGCGGGCGGCGCCGGGACCCCACGCAGAGGAGCGGCGGCGCGGCCTCCGGAGGGGGGCGCTCGGCGGCCAGGCGCGGCCTCGCGCGGGCGGGCGGCGCCGGGACCCCACGCAGAGGAGCGGCGGCGCGGCCCCGGAGGGGCCGGAGCAGGCGGCGCCGGGCCAGCGGCTCGGGCGCAACGCGGCGCGGCGGCGGAGGCGGCCCCGAGGCGGCCCAAACGCGGCGGCGGAGGCGGCCCCGAGGCGGCTCAACCGCGGCGGCGGCTCCGCGCGGAAGCGCGATGGCGGGCGGGCTGCGCGCAGCGGCGGCGCGGCGGCCCCAGCGGTGCGGTGCGGAGGCGGCGCAACCGGTAAGGCTCTGATACCATTGTTTGCCCGCCTTTTCTTACCTTCGTGCCTGGGGTCTAGATCCGAGAGGGAAAGGTAGAGGGAGAGAGGATACTGACCGTCGGAGGTAGAGGAGGAGTTGGCCATCATTGGGTCGTCGGCGACGTCTTCCTGGCGGCAGCGTTTGGATGACGGCGATGGTGGAACTTCCCGTCGCTGGAGCGCCCCCTTCTCAGATCGGATTAGGGTTTTCGGTGGGGTTTGTGGCGGCACAGTCAACCTCGTCGTGCGTGCTGCCCCGGCCCCCACCTCTCTTTTATATGGCGCTGGCGACAGGGGCCCACCAGCCAATTGGGCTGGGCGCCCCCGATCAGGGCGCGGTCAAAAGGGTGGCATTTGGCCGTTGGGCCAAATGCCTGAGATCACTCTAACACTCACACCACTCTGCTCAAATGCTTCCCTCGCCTCGAGACGCTTCACATCATGGTAGTATTTGTCGTCAGATTGATAGCATAGACTTCAGCTCATAGCAGCACTTGCTGTTGATCGCGATTCCAGATTGATAGCATAGACACCAGCTCATAGCAGCACTTGCTGTTGATCGCGATTCCAGATTGATAATATCAGCTCATTCTAGCACTTGTAGTATTTGCTTGCAATTCAGGATTGACATGTTGCTAAACGCTGACATTTGTTTTGCTCAATTCCAGTCCATTGCATCTGAGTCAACCGACGGCGTCCATGGCCTCGAGTTCTGGGAGTCCCTGGGTTCTTGCGAATGAATCGAATCGCATCTGAAGACGGTCGTCCTCCACGGGTTCGTGTCCCAGAACCATGAGCCGTCGTTTGCAGTAATTAGGTGGTGGAGAGCGGCTTGATCCCAGGTTACCTCGGTGAGGTGGATGCGGCATCAGGTGGCAGAAGCACCGATGCTTCTTTTTGCCTCGCGTCCCACCGCTGGAGCTTCCAGAACGCCCTTGATCTGTCACTGGAGGACCCCTTCTGCGAGGTGAGGCATGAGACGGCGTACTAGCTGGTTTGTGTTTCTGATGCTGGTGTACTTGTGCCGGTGCGTTACCATCACATTGGTAGGTTTACGGTAGGGGTGGGAATGGTCAGTCTAACCCATTGGTTAACCTAACCGTTTCTAAATTTCTGGCAATCGGGTTAAAAGTGCGACCTATAAAAAAAATCGGAACAAAAGACCCATTAACCTATTGCTCCTTTGGATCGCCTGGAGTGACCCGGTGAGCTTCTCAACGCCTCAACCCACCATCTTCCTCCCCAGCCTCCAGTACTCTCCCTCACCGTTTTCGCAAACCCTCCTCGCCGCCACCCCAAAAACCCCATCGGCTCGGCTCTTGTCTACTACTCTCTGTGTTCCCCACGCCGCATCCTCCAATGGCCACCAAATCCCACAAGAAGAAGAAGCCATCCGCCCCCAACCCCTCAATCGACGCCAAGACCCCCTCCTTCGACAGAAAACCTACAAGAAGAACCCTCGTCGGCCGCCTGCGGGGTGCTGCCGCCGTGCACGATGGGGTCGCCACCGCAGCCACCATCGCCGAGCTCCGCCGCATCGTCCTAGTCCTCATCGGCCGCGAGGGCGTCGAAGGCGCTGAAGGAGTTCACATCGCCGCCGCCCTTCTTCTTCTTCTTCCCGGCTACGGCGCGGTGTCGGCGGCGTCATCCTGCGGGAAGGAGTACTCGTCGGCGGCGATGGCCACGTTCTTCTTGCACCCCATCGCAGCCGTGCGGGGGATCGGCTACGACAAATCAAAGCGCGTTAGTTGGAGGAGTGGAGTAGAGATGCGGAGGCGGAGGCAGAGGCGGAGGATCAAAGGGCGGCGCGTCCATGGAGATCCACCAGGTGCTCACGCGCTCGCCCACCATCCGCAACCACCTACTCCGCCATGAGCAGGGCGAGGCATTTGCCGCCTTCGGATACGCATGGGCCTCTGGACGCCCAGGAGTCTGCGTCGCCACCTCCGGCCCCGGAGCCACCAACCTCGTCTCCGCACTGCTCGACTCCGTTCCGCTCGTCGCCATCACCGGCCAAGTCCCGTGCTGCATGATTGGGACCGACGCCTTCCAGGAGACGCCCATCGTTGAGGTCACCCGCTCCATCAGGCCATCACCAAGCACAACTACCTGGGGCTATTACTATTAGTTGGCTGGCGGCAGGCCTGAATAGCACACAGAGAAAGGAACCATTTGCAGCTTGGAGCGATCCACAAGACCCAATGGATCATTAGGATCAAGAAGTTTCAGAAAAAGAACTAACCGCTTTACCCCTACTAAAGCTCTGGGCCTAACGGGGCAAGTCCGGATCGGTCCGGATCAACCCATTCCCACCCCTAGTTTACGGTGCTAAGGATATCAGATATTGACATGCTACTTGTTCAGCAAATTGTGGTGAACTCGACAGGGAGACTAAGTGTGATGATCCCGGGTTATTTCCGTAAGATCGAGAAGGTGCTACTTGTTCAGAAATTTGTGGTGAACTCGGCAGGGAGACTAAGTGTGAGAACCCCGGGTTATTTCCGTAAGACCGAGACCTTCTCGGTCTTGTAGAAATAACTCTGGGTCTCAAGTAAATGAATTCCATCTTAACTTCATCTAAGTGAGAAGATCCGGTCACACTAGAGCCCCGGTGACCATGCACACAGCCTCTTCGCGGGTACTACATGGTAGCCGGTTCCCCCAACAACCGAATACACATTTAGACAAGTTAAAAAGGGAATTAAAAAACAGCGGGTATGTGACCGTGTTGGCTCTCAAGATCAGCGACCAACACGCCCATACCCTTAACAACGTCAATCACAAGTCATACAAGGCATACATTGATATTACATAGTGGCATACAACAATAGTTAAAGTCTACAACTATTACAATAGGGCCGACCGACCAAATCCAAAATAATACAACAAGTAGCAGCGAAAACATGATAAATAAACCAAAAGGGTTCAGCAAGGTGTGCCCCATAACCTATGGCAACCAACTGGGAATTAGAAACAACACTATTCGTTAGTGTCGCCAAAATCGGCGCTAACGAACTCGTCGGGTGTAGAATCGTCTTCACCTGAATTTGCAGCACTCGGGTTAAGTACAAAATGTACTCGCAAGTCTTACACAAAGTAAAAATTATTTATACTTAGAGGATATTCAAAGGATGACATTAGTGGCTTAGTTTTGCGGAAAACACAACAATTTTTCCTCCTACACATACTAGTTTTCAATTGCCATTTAGAAAACAGATTTAAAGCAAAAGTAAAACATGTGACAAAGATAATAATTGATATATAAATAGAGAAAACAATACCAAAGTGACAGCCAACTTTGATAAACTAAAACACATGAATACCCGTTCACGCCGAATACCGAGTTGTAACCATATCAGTTTTAATTGAAAGTCTAACGATGACGTCTCCCAAACCAAGTGTTGTCCATAACCGTGGACACGGCTATTCGAATAGTTTAATCCCTGTAGGGGAGTACTACTTTATCCACATGACTCGATTAGCCGGTAAGCCTCCGGATAATGACACACTTATTAAGGTATGCTGGTCGGGGAAATCGAGATTTGATACTTTTTAGCAAGAAAGCCCTATTGAGACAAGTCCTCCTTGCGAGATGAACCCCAAACTTAGTACAAACGACCGATAGCGTTTGCTAAGCAGGCTTGTAAGTTGTGTTAGAGATACCGATACAATGTAAATAAAGAAAAAGAGCACTCTCATGTGCATGATAGAAAATTGCATCAGATCCTACGAACAGATGATCGAACACAAATGTACTCACACCACCTGGGACTTAACCCAATAAAACTTTCCCTTTACTTGACCAAGAGGCTCCCAACCCGCGTGTGGTAGTACGATAGTTACTTGGAATGACAGCCCATGGCTCGGTCCTTAACGATCCGGACAAGTCTACCACATAACTGAGTCTCGTGCACGAAGGCACCCTCACTAATAACCTCTTGTCCAGACCAAAAACCATTTAAAATAACAAAGTTTAGACTCAAATGACCAGATACAAAGATCTGAACCAAAAATCATATACGATAAGTGTGAGGTGTTTCCCATGATCGACGGGCTAATCCCGTCAACCATACTAACGCACCTCTAGACTTGCATGGCTAAACACTCAATAAACAAAAATAGAAAATCATCACAACCATCTATCCTTAAGCATATATGTACTGGAAAATAACAAGGATAACATCAAGAGTAGGACATAACGAACTACACATAACAAAAATATTGACATATCGAAATAGCATGCAAGCAAATATCATTGCATTTCAAAACACTACTTATCAAAAGCTAGGATCCACATGATGCAAAAAGAAAGTTCAAATGATGCCTGCCTTACTGGAATTCAAGTTTCTCTCTTTCTATGGTGTAATCATTCACGTCGTGCACTTCGGATTATAAAGAAAACGATACGAATAAACATTGAGAAAAGCCGAAAAAATAAAAGTGATCCAAAATGCATGAAATTTCTACAGTGGCTAGATCATGATTTTATATGAATTTAGGTTTCATTTGGATTTAGCATGTGAGAGTTATAGCAGTTTGAAAAATCAGATTTTGAGAAAATCCAGAAAAATTGCAATCGATCACTATTCATCCGAATTAATTACTTTAGTGAATTTTTTTTATAAAAGTGGTAGGGATAAGAATTAAATGGTTATAAAGATAATAAAATTTTAATACTAACACAAATTGGTTCACCTCATTTGGAGTTCATTTGAATTTTCTATGAATTTTTGAAGTTAAACCAATTTCTAGTTTGAAAAAATAATTCAGTTTTTTGGATTTAATCCTAAAATCAATTTTTTCTGTGATAGATACATGTTTCAAACCTAATCCAAATTAAAGTACATTAAAAATGAAAGCCAATAAAATTGGTTTCACTCAATTTGGAGTTAATTTGGATTAATTATGAAATTTTAAAGTTGAAACTATGACAATAGGTCTACTGTCATTTGACATACATATACCTCACTCTTGCTTTCGAAATAGCTTCACTCCTTTAGGTTGAAAATACTAATGGCTAATTAATAAAAGGTTTACTTAACTGATCTTTGCATTTGGCAAGACTTTAGTTCCTGCTTTAGAAAAGCTATTAGTCACTGCTTGTTTTGAAAAACAATACTTGGTTGTCAGATTGGATTGCTACAGGTAGATAAATGTCCAATTACTAAATGAATCAAGAAGACTAACTACTGGAGTGAGTCCTGTGATTAACCTACAGACAAAACAACTTGTCATCTAACACCTCCTCTATTCACCAAAGCAAAAATAAGGATTTGGTTGTTCTCTGATGGTTTTAGAATATCCATCTCCATGCTTGTGTTCAAAATAGGTTTGCTCTTGAAAGCTTAAGTGATTAATTGGCTAATTGAATCAAGAATGAGTTAGTCCTGCTCTTAGCCCACTGGCATTATCAAACACTCCTAGATCACCTTCTCTAACCAGGACATCTTTCTTAACTGAAAAACTACTAGCAAACTTCCTACAGGTTCACTTTCAAAAAGGTTAATCCACTAGAGTGACCAAACTGACATACACCACATTTGTTAGCATAAGCGAGTTGAGTTTGCAGTTGGTTTCCCACTGACAATTCAGATTTTCTCCTAACCACCTTCTTTTCTCTGTTGGTTTCTGAGACTTCACCTCAATTCTTGATTTTCAGATTTGACTACTACTAAAACCTTACGTGTTCAAATGGTTAATTGAATCCATAACCTTTCTAACTAATTGTCTTAGCAAGGTCATTAGCCTGTTGACAAAAACTGAATATATTCATATTACTGTTTATACACCTACTACAACAAGATTTTTACTAAACCGCTATTGACTAAACTTCCTTTAAACTCAAACCCCCAATTTGCTAACTCAAATGAGTGACTCAAATGACATTCAATAGGTTTATTAGCCCACTGTCATCCTAATCATCTTCAAATTACTTTCTCTGTTCATATATTTTATCCAAAGGGGTTTGTTGTATTGAGGTGCCATTAAACACTTTTTCTCTATCAATTTGATTATCCATTTGTACAATTAAACATGCATGAAAAATAAAAGGGAAAATTCGATAAACGCCACTGCTAACCGGCCGTATCAGAGAAATGCCACCGCTCATTTCAAAATTTGAAGGATGCCACTGGAAAGCTTGAAACATCCTACAAATGCCATTACAGAGCCTTTTGCCCATTTTCCATCAAATAAAACACTGTGCTTGCCGGTGTATTTTCGTATGGACACAAATGCCCTTGCCTCGCGTGACATAGAGACGCTCCCGAGTCCAGTCCGATCCATTCCCACCACCACCACCATCGTCTTCTACCTCGGCTCCCTCCAAAGCGCACCCCCACCTACTCGATCCCCTTCCTCCATGCGCCGCGCCATGGAACCCTAGATCCGGCCGCCTGCGCCATCTCACACCCTCATCTTCTACCTCGGCTCCCTCCAAAGTGCGCCATGGAACCCTAGCTCCTGTGCCATCCCACCGTGGCCCGCAACCCCCACCCTCTTGGCCATCCCAGCGCCGCCACCTGAGGAAGAAGCGGAAGGAAGATGGATGTGCCTCGCCCTCTTGGGTCCCCATTGTGGTAAGTAACTTGAACTCGATCCAGTACCTAGCCTGGTAGCGCATTTGGAGTTCTTATTTCCTCACTTGAACTCGATCCAGTAGTGCATTTGGAGTTCATATTTTGTCTTTTTGCTAAATAGGATTGATCCAAATAACGCGTTTAGAGTAGACATTAAAGTTGAAGCCTTTTGTTCGAAAGAACCGGACGGTAGGAAATTGTACACCAAGGGCAAAACAGTTAATTGGGTCCTCGAATTCAATCGTTTCACCATGCAATCGTTGATGGTGTCCTTGTCTAGTGAGGTTTCCTGGGGCGAATCACAGACTCCCACTGTGTGGTACTTTGACAGAAAAAAGGGGGAGGATGTTAGGCTTGTATCTGACTCTCAGGTTCCTGGTATGTTTGAAATGTACAGGGATGAGATGCATTTTGAACTTATAGTAGCAGTATTCGACCATGGCGTAGCACTGACATATGGTGGCGAGGCACAATTGAACAACGATTCAGATAATCTTAGTCAAACCAATTTGAACGCACCTTGTCCTGCAAATGCAAGCCTAACTCCACATTGTGAGAACTCTCAAGCAATTAGTAGTAGGAGCACTAACAACATTGAAGCCCATCCACCTGATGATCCATGTGATGATCTAGATGAGTACGTAGGTGTCGATGATGAGCACATGTATGATGTTCCTTTTAATGCGGTAGTACAACAGAATGATATAACTGATGAGGCTAATGAGGTTGTTCCTGCTGAAGCTGAAATAAATGATGATGTTGACTGCGAGGTAGTCGTAGCATATGATCGTGAGAACCCTAACATACAAGAGAAGGCTATGTTTCCTGATATGGTTACCTTCAGGAAAGCGATTAGACATTACGCTGTCAAGACAGGTTTTGAGCTTGGTAATGTAAGGACTGACACTACAAGATTCATAGCGAAGTGTAAAGCTAAAAACTGTAACTGGCGTATACATGCTTCTAGGCTCCCGGATGGGCGTACTATAATGCTATGCGGCCCTTCGTATACCTACTCTTGTGAATGACCTATTATCTGTTTGTGTTTCCCTTCTAACTTTGTTTGTGTTTTACCTTGTGCAGATCAAGAAGCTTCCCTTTGTGCATGAGTGTTCAACTACCAAGCTTTTAGAAGGCAATATGGCTACCCAAGGCTGGGTTGCGGATAGACTTGGGGACTGGTTGAAGGCCAACCCAACTGCTAGTGCTAAAGAAGCTCAAAGCAAGCTACAAAGAGATTATAGCATCAAGCTAAGGTATTCCAAGGCTTGGGTAGGCATGAGACTGACTCTCGATCACATCCATGGTAAGTACGAAGAGAGCTTTCACATGTTGTTCAATTTCAAAGCTGAGCTAGAGGAAAAGTCTCCTGGTAGTATAGTGGAGATTGATCTGAAGAAGCATGCCAATAATATGTGTTTCCGTAGAGTCTTTGTTGCAATGAAGCCGTGTATAGATGTTTTCTAGCTGGGTGTAGACCTTACATTAGAGTGGACTCAACTCACCTCCATGGTAGGTACAAGGGCCAATTGGCATATGCTACATCCATAGATGGTCACAGCTGGTTGTTCTATGTGGCTTATGCAGTTTTTGACTCAGAGACTACTGAAAACTAGGAATGGTTCATGAAGCAGTTGCATAGAACCATAGGTTCCCTGCCAGGGCTTGTCATATCTAGTGATGCATGCAAGGGATTGGATATACATTGCTCTTGTTTTTCGGTTAACATAGAGAATGCATGCGACACTTGTACTCAAACTTCATGAAAAAGTTCCATGGCCCAGTGTTTGTGGATAACTTGTACCCAGCTGCAAGGGCATACACTGAAGATAGGTTCAAGTTCCACATGGGAAAGATATATGGAGTAAGCCCCGAAGCTATAAAGTACCTAGAGATACACCATCCGCGTATCTGGTATAGGTGTGGATTCTCTGAGGCTAGCAAAGTGGATTATGTCAATAACAATATTTAGGAAAGTTTCAACAAACAGATAAAACCATTTAAAAGCTTGAATATTGATGAGCTTGTTGATAGTATCAGGGAAATGGTTATGACTAAGTTTAGCATCCGAAGAGTCATTGGCAGGAATTTGGGGACTTCCATCCTACCATCTGTGCTAAAGGATTTGAATGCTAAGAGTAGGTTGTTAGGGAATGTCAGTATCTCCAGAAGCGATGATCTTGTTGCTGAAGTCACTTTGCTGGAGAATGAACCCAATCCAAGAAGGCGCATTGTAGACCTTAACAAGCAAGAATGTTTTTGCAGGCAGTGGCAGGTGTCTGGCAGGCCTTGTATGCATGCTATTGCTTTCATTTGCCACATGAGGGGATGTAAGATAGAGTCATATGTGCATGACTATTATTCATTGCAAAATTGAGGCAAAGATATGCTAGTGTTATACCCCCTATGAGTGATAAATCCACCTGGAAAAAAGTGGATTTGGGATTCGTAGTACACCCACCTAAACAAAGGAAGCAAGCTGGTAGGCCAAGAAAGGTTAGGATTAGGGGATGTATTGAGCCTGGCAGAAGAAGGGTTATGTGCAAAAGATGCAGGCAATTTGGACACTGGGAAAGGAATTGCAAGCTTCCACCTCCTACTGAAGAAGAGGGTGCTGCAGACGACAATCAAGAACTACAACAGAGAAAGAGGTACTGTCACTTGCAAGCTTCCACCTTTTGACCTTGTTTCATTCTTGTTTTTTTACTGTCACTTGTATTGTGTGCTTACACTTGTACTGCATACTTATTTCAGGAAAAGAACATCCCCTAAGAAGGGTCCATCTGCAACTAGCAAAAAGACATCCCCTAAGAAGGGTCCATCTGCAACTAGCAAAAAGATTGCTAAGAAGTCGAAGGATCCATCTACAGCTAGCAAAAAGACATCCCCTAAGAAGGGTCCATCAAAGGGGAAGAAGTTGTCAGACATGATTGTTTAGCTTTTTCCTGGTTATGTATGATGAAGTGTCGAACCGGGTTATGTATGGTTAAGTGTCGAACTGGGTTATGTATGGTTAAGTGTGGAACCGGGTTATGTATCGTTAAGTGTCGAACCGGTTTATGTATGGTTAACTTCAACCTTTTATCATCTGAGTTATATGCCCTTTGCCTGTCCTGTTTCCAGAATCAGTGTGTGTTGTTGTGTATTCTGTTGGCTCATATGTGTTTCCAGATTTGTTGTTGTGCCCTATTTCTAGCTGTTAGACTGTACTGCAGCTTTGTCATGGAGTATGACATTCATACTGTGCTAGACACTGCTACACTTGCAGCTACACTTTTTGTTATCTACATGATTCGATTCAAACTGAGGTCAACTTATATGGTGGACAAGGACAATTTTGCATTGTACTATGTGGTAAGAACACATGCCCTTCTATCACTAATATGCTAATAATATAGGGATTTAGTTTTGTAAGCATAAACTGGGTATGGTGGTGGTGCTCACAATTTTGTTGGTATTTGATTACATTAATCTAGAACTTCTCTTACCAGTGCTCTAGATCACTATTTCCTTTTGATTTTCTGGACATTGGTAGCTGTGTTTGTTGCTTCTGGAGGCTTTCTGATTTGTAACTTTTGGTGTTGAATTGATGAAATGATACTGACACTTCAACTAGTAATAAGTGTTGTGTTATGTTGATCTTCGTGGCTCATTAAGTACATCTGTAAGTTTCTTCTGGTTGAAATGCCAAATACACAACAAATATGGATAATCAAGATGAACTCTCACCATGGATAATTTAGATGACACACTGGAACAAAATCATAATCTATAAGAACAAAACGGAACAGAATAGCAGATTGTAACATCAAGCATTCGTCATTTCATTCCAAAATAGCAGATTGTACATACAAGTAACATTAAGCATTCTTCATTTCATTCTAGAATAGCAGATTGTACATACAAGTAAACAAAACATGCATATTACAATGCAAGCATGTAACCCTACTAGCTTATCATCACAACCCCTTCTATACTCCTTGAAATCTTCAATGACAGCAGTCATCTGAGCATTATGCTTCTTCATTTCACACACAAGTTGAACCAGCTCATAATTCTGCTCCTTCATTTCACAGAGAATTGCTTCTTGTTGTAAATTATGCTCCTTCAGCTGGCACACAACACTACTCAGCCTATCCTTTTCTGCCACAAAAGACTGCTGTCCATCCGAAGCTTCATTCTCCATGGAAATTGTGCACATCTCTTTCAAGTATTGCTCATAAGCACACTCCCACTTGAAAAACGGACACTCAGGATCATTCTGCATAAATTACAGCCATCACAAATAGGAAGAACACAAATAGGAGACTTTATATCGCCACTCTAAAACAAATACACCCAAGATCATTGTACTTACTGGAATATTGTTCTTGCACTTGTAAAATATTCTCCCTGGATTCGAGACTGTATTGCTATGCAACTTGATTACGGGGATCTTGCAGGATGGGCACTCGACGAGTGGAAGCTCTTTGCCTTCTATATGGCTTGAGCTTGAGAATGATGACTTCATAGAATTCCCTACTGCCTTGCGCATTGTCATTGCTTGAGAATTGGGGCCGCTCGGCGTGCAGGTCGGATGACAAGGAATACTGACACTTCAACTAGTAGTAAGTGTTGTGTTATGTTGATCTTCGTGGCTTATTAAGTACATCTGTAAGTTTCTTCTGGTTGAAATGCCAAATACACAACAAATATGGATAATCAAGATGAACTCTCACCATGGATAATTTAGATGACACGCTGGAATAAAATCATAATATATAAGAACAAAACGGAACAGAATAGCAGATTGTACATACAAGTAACATTAAGCATTCTTCATTTCATTCTAGAATAGCAGATTGTACATACAAGTAAACAAAACATGCATATTACAATGCAAGCATGTAACCCTACTAGCTTATCATCACAACCCCTTCTATACTCCTTGAAATCTTCAATGACAGCAGTCATCTGAGCATTATGCTTCTTCATTTCACACACAAGTTGAACCAGCTCATAATTCTGCTCCTTCATTTCACAGAGAATTGCTTCTTGTTGTAAATTATGCTCCTTCAGCTGGCACACAACACTACTCAGCCTATCCTTTTTCGCCACAAAAAATCGCTTCATCCATCCAAGCTTCATTCTCCATGGAAATTGTGCACATCTCTTTCAAGTATTGCTCATAAGCACACTCCCACTTGAAAAACGGACACTCAGGATCATTCTGCATAAATTACAGCCATCACAAATAGGAAGAACACAAATAGGAGACTTTATATCGCCACTCTAAAACAAATACACCCAAGATCATTGTACTTACTGGAATATTGTTCTTGCACTTGTAAAATATTCTCCATGGATTCGAGACTGTATTGCTATGCAACTTGATTACGGGGATCTTGCAGGATGGGCACTCGACGAGTGGAAGCTCTTTGCCTTCTATATGGCTTGAGCTTGAGAATGATGACTTCATAGAATTCCCTACTGCCTTGCGCATTGCCATTGCTTGAGAATTGGGGCCGCTCGGCGTGCAGGTCGGATGACAAGGACAAGGATGGAAACTGGAGGAAAAGGATGGGAACTGGAGGAGAAGAGTGTGAACGGGAGGAGGACGCAGGCGTGGAGGGTGGAGCCGTCGGGATGGCGCAGGCGGCCGAAACTTGGGTTCCAAGCCCCGGAGGAGAAGAGTGCAAATGGGAGGACGCGGTCGCGGAGGGTGGAGCCGTCGGGATGGCGCAGGCGGCCAGAACTAGGGTTCCAAGCCCCGGAGGAGAAGAAGAGTGCAAACGGGAGGTGGACGTGGGTGCAGAGGGTGGAGCCGTCGGGATGGCGCAGGCGGCCAGATCTAGGGTTCAAAACCGGCACACGGAGGAAGGGGATGGAAGGGGATCGAGTAGCAGTGGTGTTTGGAGGGAGTCGAGGTAGAAGATGATGGTGGCGGTGGGAATGGATTGAACCGGACTTGGGAGCGTCTCTTTGTCACGCGAGGCAAGGGCATTTGTGTCTATACGAAAATACACCGGCAATCACAGTGTTTTATTTGATGGAAAATGGGAAAAAGGCTCCGTAATGGCATTTGTAGGATGTTCCAAGCTTTTTAGTGGCATCCTTCAAATTTTGAAATGAGCGGTGGCATTTCTCTGATACGGCCGGTTAGCAGTGGCGTTTATCGAATTTTTCCAAAATAAAATGCCATGCTTAATATGATGATGCAACATGCACAAGCAATATTGGAACACGGTAACGCAATTTGACACTAAAATTTTACCTCCGCGCGTGCTAGGCATGCGACTACCACCAGACGACGTCTTCTCGGCTTTGCGTCCACGTCCTCTTGCCCCATGGCCGTGTACCAATAGGGAATGGTGCTGTCAAGAAGGCTGAAGTTCTACTAGCAGCTAAATCAAGAAATATCAGGCCATCCAATTCCACCTCATATCGTAATGTGGTCCGACATAATCAAGAACTACTCCAGACACAAGAAGTTCACCTCCAAATGATTGTAGTAACATTGTTAATACACACATTAATTTACATCCAATGTTATTGTTGCATACTGCAAGTCCAAGATGCTCACCAAAGACAAACCCTAGGTCTATAAAATATATATGAACTGTGCATGGATGGGTTTGAGCTGTCCATTAGTGTTAGCTTGATTATTTAGTGAGAACATTGCCTATATTGATAGGGTCACAGTAAGAGTGAGTGTCCATGCATGTGTTGGGCTGGTTTTGGAAGGATCATTCTGAGTTCGATCTAGTAATATAGCCATTTTTTCGCAACTGCTTGCACAAGACATATAATTCAAAGAAGAAGCATGTCATAGATATGCCTCAGCTCCAAACTAACCCCGTCTCGAGGTTGTATCAACATTTGTTTAGTCCTACAGTGATGTTTGTTTATTTGTTTTACAAACAAGTAAAGCATTTAACTATTTCCAACCAGTCAGGCATGCATTGTGGACTTGTGGGGACAAATGCATGGCTTCAGGTATAAATATCCCAATGGATATTTTCTCATTCTTGCACACGTGTAGGTTGACGCTGCCATGCTACTATGCAACTGATTTTAGCTCATCAGTGTTATAATAGGAGAATGCATTAGGGTGAAACTACATATAGCTCATGATGGATCAGAAACGCACAATCTCAGAAATGGAATTGCCTAAACTTGTCCCTTGCCTTCTGATATGTAAGTCTTAATGAATTTGTTTAGGTAGCATTTGCTAATGCGAATTGGTGCATGGGAGGGGTTAATTTCTGGAATCAGTAGGTTCATAACGCCCAGACTATGAAATTTTGTATTTTGCAAAACTTGGCCAAAAATGTACGACCTTGATAAGGCTTACAAACAATCTTAACTGTTAGACCCCAACTATCTGATTTATTCAAAAACAGGGTTTTAGACAAGATTCTCGGATACATCTGGCATTTGAAACATTGTTCCATTTACATGTCTTATTGTCTGCTTTTCTACATCTACTGATGCAAGAAACTCTAAATTATGGGGATTCTGACTTTCTGAGGGCATGTGTATGTGTTACATGTTTATTGGAGCATATGTGTACAACTTTTATGAATTAATTGAGCTATGCATGGATGGGTTTGTGCTGTCCATTAGTGTTAGCTTGATTATTTACCATGGTTTGATAACCTGAGGAGCCCATAAAAAGCAAATGTGATTGCCTAAGTAAGCTGTCCCTATAGCTAGTCTAAATGGCACCTACAGGCTGTAGCTCATCATCCATTTTTGGGCATTTCAATCATGTGGTGTGAATTGTCACCAGATGTATGACCAATCAACAATAGTGAAATAATCTGGATCTGTATCATGATTTATCTTAATGTATATGTTTGAAATTAATTGAATCGAGAGGAGACATACTGATGTTGATCGAAATAGCTAGAAAGCCAAAAATCTAACCTTGTAAAGTTTCCAAATGTAGATGCTTTTCCAGAAGATGGGTGAAGAACCACCACCAGAGATACTACACCGTGAAACATCTGCACAATCACATGTAAGAATACTTAGCAACTAAAATTATTGTTAATGCTACAAACATTATCTCATGAAAGTTACAAGGTTGTCCAAATCTCTATCATTTGGAGGACTAATTTGGACTAGACACTAATACTTTTCGGTGTGTCAGAGTGACAACAAGCAGTGCAGCAGTGAGCGAGTGGACTCATGTTGAGTGTTCTATCACATGGGTTTAACCTCAATCCCATTTAGTTATATGTTCATGGTAAGGTGGCAATGGGCTTGTCTATAATTTTTGTCCACGCGTGCAACTATTTTAAAAAAACAGTCTTGTCATAGATTTCGATTGCTCCAGCTCTTCTTTTAGCAATTATAATGGTTCTAATTGTGCTTAGGCATACTCATAATGCTAGTGTTCAGTGAGTTGTTTTAGCTCTTATGTTAGCACTTCTAGTGGTTTTAATTGTGCTAAGGCAGACTCATAATGTTGGCCCACTCTAGTCACCTTACAGGAAGGGACCGGGACTGGATCCTCCCATGTGGGCTCAGCACCGAATGACAATGTCATTGATGGCAACGATGTTAACAATGATGGTGACAACTGCAATGCTGACATTAATGGCGGCAACAACCATGATACCAACAACATCGACCGCGATGAATGCAACTAATTGTCTACATGAACTTTGATGATGTCTTGCTAGCTCTTTTGAATAGTTGAACATGGTATTGCTGCACTTTTAGATGGACTTACATGACTTGTATGTGATATTAGTCTTCAGGTGTATTGTGGTACTACTGGACTTTTAGATGTCTTTTGTGCGGATTACAATGTTGCTTTCTGCAAGTGAACCTTATGGATGGTATTGGGCTTGAAATAATAAACTTGAACTTCTTATTTGTGTATGGAGTAATGCATGGATGTGTATTGTGGATTATATGATGCATGGATGTGTATGAATATGTGATCAACTAATTGACCATTTCTGCTAGTGGGTTGCCAGAATTATAATTTTGCTGACAGGCACGGAGTCATTTTGGTGACAGTTTTGACACTTACGAAAAAACAATTTGCTGACGGGAAAAAACCGTTAGGTTTAATTTGATTGACGGTAATGGTCCCGTGAGCTAAACTCGCAAACTAACGGGCAAAAAACCATCAGGTTTCATTTGCTTGATGGTAATGGTCCCGTCAGCTAAACTAGATAACTGACGGGCAAAAACCGTCAAGTCTATTTTTGTTGACGGTTATTACCTGTCAGCAAAATTCATTTTATGCACGGGCAAAAAACCGTCAGGTTAATTTTTGTTGACGGTGAATACCTATCAACCAAATGTGTTTTATGGACGGTTCACAAAACCGTCAGCAAAATAGGAAAAAACCGTTAGCAGCCATTTTCTTGATGACTAACCGTCAGACAAATTGGATATTCCCAACCACCTAGACTTGAGGGGATTTGCCTGACGGTTACTCGTCAGGAAAATGAAACCTGACAGTTTTTTTATATTTTGCTGACGGTTTTCGACCGTGGGGAAATATCCGTTTTGTAGTAGTGATTTTCAAATTTGGCAGAAACAAACTTTGGACTCCTAAGAAACTTTTTCAAGAAGAATTTTCAAAAAAGGAGTCTCTATTTAAAAGATATGCCAAATTGAGCTTTGAAGGCATGATTTTTGCTCCATGAGTAGAAAAGTCAAAACATTTTCATATGAAGTCATAATACTTTGAAACTTTCTAGAATTTAATTTTGGACTATTTAAAATATTTTCCAAATTTTTGTTTTTTGAAAAAGGATGTTTCTTTCAAAAGATAAGGCAAATGCGCTTTGTAGGTACATAAATGATTGATTTTGCATTGAAGGTTCAAAATGCAAACCAATTTGAATTTCATGGAGTTTTTCACTTTCATGGCTTTGAATGTGTTAGAAATACTATTTCAAGACAAGATACACAAAGAAATCTGGCTCAAATAGCCAAACTCACTATACGCAAGAATAAGTCATTTTGGGTCAAAACTAGTTTTTCGTTGAACTTCAAATGAATGTAATTTTTTCAACGATTGGTCTTTTGTAAAAACTCTAAACTAGAGAAATGTTTGAAATGACCAACACTACGAGTTTGGTATTGACAACTTTTTCAAAAACTCAATAGATTTTGATTTATGGAAATATGTCATTTAATTCAAAAACA
This sequence comes from Phyllostachys edulis, assembly GCA_036346405.1. NCBI lineage: Eukaryota > Viridiplantae > Streptophyta > Magnoliopsida > Poales > Poaceae > Phyllostachys > Phyllostachys edulis. Next base: position 72,818,856 of record CM070545.1, read on the forward strand.
AGATTATACAAGATCCTTTTAGGGCTAAATTTGCTACTTTGTTTCTAAAATAGGAATTTTTACTCCAAAAGCATTGAAAAACATTTGAAATATATATTTAAGTATTTTTATCTAGTTTTTCACAAATTTAATCATTTTAAGCAAGATTTTTTACTTTTGACCAAAGAAGTAGGCTAAACTTGCATATCATTGATAATTTTACTCCAAAAATATAAAATGAAGCAAATGAGAATGAAAAGCATGCATTCACAAGGATATACATCATTTTGGGCAAATAGATAAAATAGTTTTCCCAATATTAATACTTTACCCTATTTTTTTAAGTACGCCCAAAATATTTAATAAGTTTTTGACAAAGAGAAAAACTCCCCCTCACACAAAGGTTCCTCTTGACAATTCTTTCTTCTCTTTTGATGCACAAAATATTCTTTTCCATCTTATCATCTTCTCCTTTGTCATCACTCCTCCCTTTAGCTTTCTCTCCCTCTTTGTCATCAAGCATCAAAAACTTAGACATCAAAGATTTCTTCTTTTCTCTATAATAGATGCTTTTAACCTTTTGTGGTCCTTTTGTCTTTTCAATGAAGTGCATACACCACTTGAAGTTGATACCACCTATGATGACATTTTATACCAATTGTGAGAATAATTGATACCAAGAATAATTGATTCTATTTGTAAATACTTGATACCATTTGCATGCACAACTAATATCCCTTGTAAACACAAAGTTGATTTGAGTACTTGATCTTCTCTTGAAGGATTGAAATCCACTTGTGAATACCAACTTTAGATTCCACTTGAATAATAAAGGTACCACATGTAGTTCACTTGTAAGCCACTTGATATTGCTTGAGAGATCTTCAGTAATTGCTACTTGAGATTAGGCAATCATTTGGAAGTGACCAAACCAGGAGATACCATTAGTGGGGGATACCACTTATTTTCCACTTATAAGAGATACCACTTATCAGAGAGAGCTTGGTCAAGAAAAGATTTTGCTCGACAAAGAAGGAAATTAGATACCATTTGAAGGAAAAAGATGATATCACTTGTAAAGACAAGGATGAATCTCATGTCGAGGTCAAGATAATCAAAGGTGCTACCACTTTTAGAGATAATACCATTTTTATTACAAAATCATCATAATACGATCAAAATGGCATATTAAGTCAAGAAAGTATTTGAGGGTAGCTAGCGAATATAACAAGGATCAACCTGACCAAAGGAAGCAGCCAAAGTAGGTTTAAAATTGAATGGAATGAAATAGTTGTCTTGTCAGAGAAATCGGTAGTACCGATGTGCAAATGGAGGTAGTACCGAGATGTGGAAGTACCGCCTTTCAATGGCCGGTAGTACCGCAAAGCGGTAGTACCTTTGTTAAGCCGTCGGTAGTTCCGATTTTTCTGGAACTCCAAGGATAGATCTTGGAATTGAGAAATATGCAAATGATCCTTAGTTTTGCACTCAAATAAATGTCATTCAGGATCATTATGCATTGAAGAGACTAAAGAGTATCTAAGAACATAGTTTTTATGAATTAAGCTTTTGTTTTCGCAAATGAAATTTATTTTGATGAAACTTCTTCAAATGAGAAAAACTAAGCATATGAAGGAATTTAAAGCATCCAATTTCATGTATGATTCATAAATACCATTGTGGACCTATTTATGTGAATACATTTGGCTCAAATGGCAAAACTCACTTAAGTGCTAAAGTGTGACCACTTAGGTCAAACTAGTATTCTGGATGAGTTTCAAAATCAAATAACTTTTGCTAGGTTGGTCTTTTGGAAATCTTGTGAATACCAAAAAGGTTTAAAATATCCAACTCTAGGATATCCCTTTTGGGATGGATTTCAAATTCCTTTTAGAATAGATTTTACACAAAAATCTAGTTTACGTCAAAAACAAGATACTATAATATAGGATTTTGGCTAGAAACTTATTTTCACTTAAAATAGGTTTTTCTTGAATCAAAACTTTTGGGAAACCTTTGGAAAGAATTTGTATACATTTTACAACTAGTTTTTCAAAAGATTACTAATAGATATGAAATTTTTGACTTCTGGCTAAATGGCTCAATGTGAAAAACATTACTAGCACTTAATTTATTTGGGCACACTTAGGGATGTGATATACATGTATACGACTTAATACTCCCCCTTAATGTGTCACTTACCATCTTGCTCAAGATTTAAATAATGAAGATTTTGAACAAGAGCAAGAACGCATTTTGAAGAAAAATTTCATGAATGCAACCTACACAAGGCTAGGAGCTAGATATTTCATTGTAAATACTTGTCACCGAGATAGCGTTGGTTCTTGATATAAAATGAACATCCTCAAACTTGGCTCCAATTTTTCACATGGTGGAATCGACCTCTTCATGTGTGAGCCAAACCTCCAATGCCTCTCCAAGTACCTATTTATCATTTTAAGCACTTTGTGGTACCCAAACTCGGTTGGGTCCATGAATGTTAGTCATAATAGATTTGGGCACCCAAATAGGCCTAACAATAGTCTTAGGTGAACTAACATATCTAGCAATCATCTTACCATTTTTATCTTTCCTAAGTAAATAATGATCATTATAGATAGGCTTAGGAGTGATACCTTTGGGACAATCCTTACTAAAATATCCCTTTTCCCGGCAATTGTAGCAAGTTTGACATTTTCTTCCATCCTTTGTCTTCTTATCTTGCTTATTGCCGGCTTGCCTCTTCTTTGATGACATTTACTTATCATTCATCTTGTTTGGGCACACCGAGGCAAAGTGGCCCATCTCATTACATCCAAAGCACTTGACATTCTTCGTATATCTTGCATTGTGCCTTGTCTTGCTATTCTCCTTCTTCTTGGAGATGAAGCCAATACCACTCTTGTCTTGCAAGATTCTTTGCTTACTCAATATATCATCGAGAGTGGTCTTCCCTTTGTAGCTTCTTTCCAGGTCATTCTTCAATTTTGTGACTTGGGCCTTGAGCTCTTTGTTTTCTTCTATAAGGTTAGTATCACAAGACATAGAGGAAATAGAAGATTTTTCACTAGAGCTACAAGGCATATCTAGCAAGTCATCACAAGAAGTGGATATGCTAACCTTAGATGCAATGCAAGGGTTAGCAACTATACATGGCATATCATCTAACAAATCACATGTTATGCCTATATCCACCTTAGGCTTAGTCAATTCCTTGAGAAGAAGAGACTCGTGTTCTTCTTTTAGCATATCATAATTGTTTTGAAGAGAGACGTGTTCTTTCTTCAAAATCTTACACTTAGTCTTCTCCTTCCCAAGATATTCATTAATCCCTTCTAACATATCCATCAACTCATCATATCTAGGCTCATCATTATTTACCTCTTTATTACCTTTAGCCATAAAACAATGAGGTGATATGGATGGAGTTGAGATCTCATCGTTGTCGGAGATATAAATTGAGCATTCTTCTCCCGTCATCCATTCTTCTATGCAATCACCATTAGTAGAAGTAGACCTTTCATAATGATCTTGAAGATGGGTCCACATCTCATGAGCGTTCTTGAGATTGCATATGGCGTCGAACACTTCTACGCTCAAAGCACTAAATAAAGCGTTAATTGCTTGAGCGTCAAGATGTAAGCATTTCTCTTCCTCATTTGTTGGAGCAAGAGGATCCCATGGAGGAGAAAAGCTCACATCTACAATCCGCCAAATTTTAGGGCTCATAGCCTTAAAATAACAAGACATGAGGATTTTCCAAATATCACAATTTGTGCCATCAAATAGAGGTGTCTCACCAAGGTGCACTATACGGTTAAGTCTAATAAATGAGAGACCAATCTCTGATATCACTTGTAAGATCGAGGAGGCCGACTAGAGGGGGGTGAATAGGCGGTTTTAAAATCTTTTGGCTAAAACTGAGTTCTAATGCGGAAGCTAACAACAATTCAGTTTTGCACAATTAAAACCTAAATCAACTAGTCTTGACTAAGTGCACCAACAATATAAGACTATTGATAATGATAGAAAACATACAAAGACATGTAAGCAATTTAATACAAGGAATGTAAATTGCACAAAGTAAAGCATAAGAAGAACAAACCTCAATGACACAAGGATGTTTTTACCGTGGTGTTCGGAGACTTGCCGGTCTCCCCTAATCCACGTTGAGGTAAGCCCAAACTAATTGGACCGGCTCCACAAATTAAGCCAAACACCTCCGAGGTAAGCCCAACCACTTGGACCGGCTCCAACACAAACCAACACCTCGATCCACTCGAGGTTGCTCTTCCTCCAAGCCGAAGATGGCGAGCACCAAACCACTCACAACCGCTCGGGCCTTCTCACAACCTTCTTTGAGAAGATCACCGACGCAACTTCTCCAAGCCGTCTAGGTGTCAGCACTAAGAGTAATAAGCCGAAGATGCTCACTTGAACAAATCAAGTGTCTAAGCTCAAGTGGATACACAATCCACTACCTAATGCAGCACATGCACTTAGGGTTTGCTCTCTAAGCTCACTAAGTACAACACATGCACATAAGAGAGTAGAGGGCTTGCTCTTTACTCAAAGGAATGTATATGGCACCAGCAACCTTACCCATAACTGGCCAAGGTGGGTATTTATAGCCCACACACAAAAACTAGCCGTTGGAAGAAAGATTCTAAAAAAATCAGCACGAACGGTAGTACCGCCGTTCATCGGCCGGTACTACCGCACTTCAACCGACTGCACAGTAATGGCTATAAAAGCCTCTGAACTAGCCGTTGAAAAAGCAGAGCGGTACTACCGCCGTGATCATACAGTAGTTCTGCTCTCCGGTCATTCCGATTTCAAGGGGCAGTACGACCGCTTTGCTTTGAGGTCCATAACAGGTACTCATTGGAAATAACGTACCGCCAACAAATATACAGAAATACCGGGTTGCGATAGTTTCGCCAAAGGATTTGCGGTCATACCGCTACGCGGTAGTTCCGCCAAAAGAACTCCGGTACTACTGCTTCACAAGTGCGACCGGACCAGCTCACCCGATCGGACTGTCCACGTGGTCGGCTCAAATTTGTTTGAACGTTTGGACCACTCGTTATGACCGCACGATGGGATCATATGTTCGAATGGTCCGAACGTTCAACGGTAGTTTCGTCAAAGGATTTGCAGTTGTACCGCTACGCGGTAGTTCCGCCACAAGAGTTCCGGTACTACCACTTTCCATGGGAGCACTCGAGCTCCAAAGGTGTCACTCTGTAAAATACGTACCGCTAACTATTCTTCGGTCAAACTAGGTTGCGGTAGTACCGTACCACTTTCCCGGTCATACCGCTGTGCGGTAGTACCACCAAGTAAACGTCGGTACTACCGACTTTTTTGAGAAAAGCTTAGCTGGCTTTCGCTTCAACTCAATTTGCAAAACACATTTGCAAATTGATGCGTGATACAAACAAGGGTTAAAGGCAAGATTCCCAACAAGTTGCAAAACACATTTGCCAACTTTTAGAATCAACGCCACAAGGAATAAGGTACATAGACTTAAACCATTTGCAAAACACATTCACAAACTAAAGTCACATGCTACAAGGATTATGTATGAGCTCCGACTATTTGCAAAACATATTAGCAAATATTGGCAACATGCTAACGAGAGCTAGAGCAAGCACAATGAGCTATCTACACATGACTAACTCAAGCTACTAGTTAAGACCCCTCTTAATAGTACGACAACCTATACTAGTAATCCGGTCTCCAACCAAACACCAAGACCGATAAAAGATAATACCTTTGCCTTAAGCATCCTCTTGAAGCTTCATAACACACATCTTCACTTCAAGTCTGGGTTCTTGACTTTGATAATCATAAACACATGATGATCTCTTTTACTTCAAGTTCTTGACTTGAATATGCATAAACCCATGATGCATTCTTTCATTTGACCTCCATCAACACATGATGGGTCTTCTTTTGACTTGATGATCAACTCATGATCATTTTCTCTTCTTGAACATCTGTGGATATCATGGGGATATGTGCATAATCTTAGGATGATGATCAATTGGCAATGGCTTTTGCAGTTTGTCGATTTACGCGTTTTCGGTGAAGTCAAAAGAAGCTGTCAGGCTCAGGCGGTCAGACCGGCGGTCAATGACCGGTCAGACCGGCCTTAGAACGGCGGTCTGACCGAATTAATCCTGTTCTTCATCATTTTGTTTGCGATGATTTTGGCCAAGTCCCAGGGGCGGTCAGACCGGCCAGAACGGCAGTCTGACTGATTTTAACTTGTCTTCGTCGTCTTGTTGGCGATACTTGTTGGGTTAGTTTAAGGGCATGGGCTTCAGTGCATATGTGTTGCATGTTGCATGTTTTCACTAACGTGGGTCAAGTTGTGAAGAACTTGTTCCCGGATTCGATTTGCTTGTCTATTGGTGTGTAGGTTGCTTGGAGGTCAACGACGGTCAACGGCGAGGAGGATCGGGACTAAGCTTGGAGAGCTGAGGTCCAGAACGGTCAAGGATGCCGGGTGAGGTCAATGGACTCAAGCGTGGTGCAGAATGGACAAGGATGACCGAACGGGTAGTTCGGTGCGACTGGTTGATCAAGCGGTGCGGGGGTCGGTGCAAGTGCCAAGGTGGTCCGGTGGGAACCGGATGGAAGAGACTTGGACACGATGAGAGCCGCTGGATCAACCTACACGTGGCGAAGCATAGATGTGTTTCGCGCAATTTGGACTCGGTCTTTGGAGAAGAATCGAGAAGGGGTATTTTGGTAATTCTACCAAATACCGCCTTGGTGAACTTTTGACAACCCGCGGCACAAGACGGAGTGTGGTGAAGCGGGTTAGGTCAAGAGAAGTGAAGACGGCGCTTTAAAATGCGTGCGTGTATGACCCGTTGTTGTTGGGCCTTAACGGGAGCCCATTAGGGTTAACTCTCTAGAAGTTTTGGCCTCCATATTGTCGGGACCCCCGGGTTTGTAACCCTAGGACCCTCTGTGTATTCTGAACTAGTCCTATGATCAGTAGCTAGCTCACACAGTTGCAACATTGGTGTAATCATATCCACACAACCAAACTAAAGATGAAGCAGACAAATTAATATTATTAAGCAAAAGAGACCTTATGGTCAAGTCTTACAACATTTGCCACACAGGGCTTAGCAATAAAAGAGCAGCTTGCAGCGAAAACCAAACATCTGGTGGAGGTCACCCAATATGCCCACCGGCAATCGAGTGAAGGATGCGACCTAATTCGCATAGTCTTCAAAGAAGTCTTCCTCGTAGAACTCGTTGCTTCCAGGTTCTTCCTCAGCGACTGATTAACCAGAGGGCATAAAGCCGTGAGTACTTTGAATGTACTTAGCAAGTCGCAGAGAAATGTATGCAAGTAATATTCATGCAAGTTTTGATAAGGATAGCTTTATGGCTATTTTGCAGAAAGCAATATTGACGGTAAATACAATAAGTAGATTGCAAAGCACAATTTAAAAGGTTAATACATACGTAATCAATTTTCTTTGAAACAACTAGTGAATTCCCTGTTCACTTCCCAACCATTAACCATCTACAAGATTCGACCAACCCATTCCAACATTTTCGACAAAAGATCTACCCCTTGCGTGAAATCACCAGGCATGTCCATAACCGGGGACACAGCTATTCGAATAGTTTTACACTCTGTAGAGGTTGTACAGCTTGACCCACAAGACACGAATTCTCTAGTTTGTTCGACATATATCTATGCCACTGCTCACTTCCTTAGGTAAGCAGTCTAGAGTACGTGACAAGGCATTTACAAAGTTCTGTTTTGACTCGGTTCTGACCACTAAGGGGTTACCGTTACGGGCCCCCTCTTGTGCCGTTCCCAACCAAGACAGAACCGAACCAAAACATTGCTAATTAGTCAGCCAGGTCTATCCTAGTCTAGACATGTGGTTGTACGGTTAAGGCCCAGATCAATGGTTCAAGGTTAAGTCCTTAGTTGGTTGCTCAGACGAGACGTTTCCACATTCCAAGTGTGCGTTACGGCACCCACCTTACCACCATCCACTCGTCCAAGCATAAATCAATTTCATTCAACCCAGCCAAATGACCACCCTAGTCATGGCACAACAACTTTTATCAAAAGTGACTCCGCCATGGTTCCATAATTCCTTTAGTCAAATTCAAACATTCTTTGAGTACGTGATCATGAGTCTATCGTATAACTAAAGCATTGGCTAAGCATAACACGATCCCATGTTGGTATTAACATCATGTCCAACTAATAATTAACCATCCTAGGGTGTCCAAGGATTATGTCATTCAAGGATACATGTCGTTCACAATTTATCAAGGAGGTATAATGGCAATTAGGTAATTAACTAATCCTGAAACCATTTATTATAAAATTAGCAATGCATATTTATATCAAACAATATACTTTTGTAAAGATGGGTTCAATACGATCAAAGGTCTACGACTTGCCTTCGTTGAAGAGTAGAGGTGCTTGATTGCCGTCAAGTTCTGAAGTCGTCCAAATCTAGGAATCTATCTGAGCGAACAAAGCTAAATAAATAAAACAACTCCAAATAAAATTCAAATAAATACCAAATAAATACTAATAGGAAGATAATGAATTTAGAGGAATTTAGAAATTTGAATCACTCGAATCGGAGTTTGAATGAAGAAGTTATGGCCAAAGGAAGTTGGAAAAACACATAAAATGATGGATTTAGGGATTTTCCAGATTTTCCGAATTAATTTTCTAAAGAAAAACCCAGAAATTCCACTTGGCGCTGACTGGGCAGCCATGTCAGCAAAAGGGTGACGTGGCCGTTGACGGGGCGTGACCTGGCAGCCACGTGGCTTGCCACGTCAGACCTGGCCATGCACAAGACGGTACTAAGGGTCGTTGGCGTTTAGTCGGGAGATGGCGTGGCGAGGACACCGGCGGCAAGAGAGGGGCGGTGTTCTTTGTGCGCAAGACGGTCTCGGCAACGCGGCAAGACGCAGGAAGGTCGCCATGGAGGAAGAAACAGCAACAAGAATGGGGTTCGGCGGGGCTCGGTGAAGGAGAGTCTTGCACCAAAGCGCCTCGGCTTAGCGATGGGGGTGTAGGCGACGGCGGCCGGAGAGGCTTGACGGCGGTGGTGGGTGCGGCGGAGAGCTCCACGGTCGGCGGTGCTTGGAGCTCCGAATCCGGCGAAGTTCAGGCGAGAGAGGGAGAGTGGGTTGAGGGGAAAGAGAGAGGAGAGGGAGACGCGTCCGGTGGTCGCTTAAATAGACCTCGGGGAGGCCCGGAGGAGGAGGAGGAGGAGGTGGTGTCGCCGGCTTTAATGGCGAGCGAGGGGGGGTCCGGCTTGACCGCGCGGAGAAGAGGAAAAGGCGCGGCCAAGCGAGGCCGGGACAAAGACGGCGACCGAAAGGGACAAGGTAGGGCTAGGTCGTGGCGAGGGCGGTCTGGCTCGGTGAAAGCGCGCGAGGCCGACATGGATGTGTGGCGGAGGTTGAAAACGACCGGGCATGCGGTTGTGGCGGGTCCCATCGGGTAGCGAGAGAGAGGAGTGGGAGCGGGAGGCGCGATGGGCCTTGGCCGTCCGATCCAAATCTGACGATCGTGATGGGAGAAATGCTGGTTTGTGAAGGCTGAAGGAAGCAGGCCGACGCAGCAGCATGAGGAGGAGGAGAATGGGTCAAGAAATTTGGCCCAACAGAGAAGGGGGGTTTTCCTAGGATTTTTGATTTTTAGAAAATCCCAGAAAAGGAAAAGCATTTTTAGAAAATAGCTTAAGCTGTCCAAAAATTCTAGGAAAATTCACAGAAATCCCTTGAATTATTTAGAACTTAGTAAAAATATTTTCAGCTTAACTATTGCTTTTAATTTTTGCAATTAATTATTTTTAACATAAGGCAAAAGGAAAAACCAACTTTAAGATCCAACGAAACTCAACTTAAACCAACTTCAATTAGTTCAAGTTTTAATTAATTCAAATTAATCTGCTTTTAAAATTCTAAATTAGAAATTAAGCTTTAGCGAACTAATAAAACCAAATGGTTAATTTTTAAAGTTTTCAAAATTTTCAAAAACCCCAGAAAATAGGGATGTTACACATATAAATAGGGGTTGCTGCTGTAAAACAGAACCCAAGCTCTTCATTTGCAAACCCTAGTTTGTCTTAGGGTTTAGGGAGAAAGAGGAGAGGCTTAGGGCTTGATAGAGAGGAGTTGAGTTGTGTGCTCATGGATTGAGCTTTGCCCTCTATAGATGGAGTGGCTGTAAACCCTCTCAACCTCAGATCAATATATGGATGATTCCCAAAGATGAGTCTCTTTTGTGTTCATGCTCTATATTTGTGATCTTTGGTCTTTTCTTGATCCTTTGGCTTTTGGTTGGTTT